>CM055121.1:218896661-219549161 GCA_029206835.1 Rana muscosa
CAGAGCCCTCCTGCCGAATCGAGATGCGCTGTGTCTGGCTGACACGAGTGCATCGGGATCGCGCCGCTGCGCGGGAACGCGCGTGCGCGATCCCCCTCCTGAGGGACGTTCCTGAATGTCCACTCAGAAGGAGAGAGCGCCCACCCGGCCGTATATGTACAGTGGCCGGGTGGGAAGTAGTTAAAGTGGAGCTTTAGTCAGAAAATAAAGTCCTGCTAGATCACTTCATGCTGGCCCCTTTTGCAGGTATAGCTATGTAAAACATTAAAAATAAGTGCTTATGCTGTTTAAAATCCAGTACACCCTGCTCTGCACATGCTCAGTTGCTCTCTATTTTTTGGCACTGTGCCGAAAATGTAGAGGCCGATCTGCTAACAGCCTAAAGATTTACTGCAAAATGGCAGCCTCCACCAAGAAGAAACAATAACATTGCTGGAGGCAATTAACAGCACACACTAATTTTTTTTAGAATCGATATTAACCACTTGCCGACCAGCCGCCGTCATTATACTGCTCGTGACCGGCGGTCGCGATGACTGCCGGCCGCGAGCTATCGCAGGCATGAGAGGCAGAACATGGACGTGTGTGTGTAAACACACAAATCCCTGTTCTGTTCTGTGAGGAGAGACAGATCGTGAGTTCCTAATAGCTAGGAACCACAATCTGTCATTTCCTCTAGGTCAGTCCCCTCCCCCCACAGTTAGAAACACACCTAGGGAACACAATTAACCCCTTGATCGCTCCCTCTAGTGTTAACCCCTTCCATGCCAGTGACATTACCCCCATGGTGTGATGGGTTAGGTGTGTAGGGACTTGAGTGTACTGACTTCAACTCTACAGCAGACCCTGTCTGCAAGCCAGGTCTTGTCCAATATCAGCCTGACCTAACAAATGCTCTTTTGGCTGAATATACACAAATTCTCACAAACATGCTCCAAAATCTAGTGGAATACATTCCAAGACGAGTGGAGGCTGGTATAGCTACAAAGGGGAGCAATTCCATATTAATGCCCATGGTTCTGAAATAGTAAAATGTAAAATGTAAAATAGTAAAATGTTTATATATGGGTCATGGTCAGATGTCCACAGGGACGGATTTCCCACAAGGCCAGGCCTCGGGGCGGAGTGGAGCAGGGGTGGCGCTCGGCGACTTCTCGGCTTTCACGGCCACCCCCCCCCCACACTTGCTACTTTGCCTAGGCTGTGTGGAGGCCGTGAGAGACAGGCGTGCGCGCAATGACTTCCTGGTGGAGAAAAAAGCAAGGTAACTGGCAGAGGCGGAGCCTAATGCTCCGCCTACCCTCCTCTGCGCCGACTGCGCGGCCGGGTGCGGGGGGCTCTGTGACCAGTGACGTGACTCGTGACGTGAGGAGAAGAGACAAGTCACGAGTCAGAGGGAAGGATTCCAAACCATTAAAATCCTTGTAACGTGCCCCATTGGCACCTAAGTTCTAGTTGTTACTAGGCTGGGAAGTTCGGGACTTGAAGATTCTGTGGCAGAGGATCTCCTGATCGTATCCCAGGGAAATCACAAGTAGCTGTTTTGTGCGCCACACCGGCTGCTAGGACCATTCATAACAGGACTATCCGGGTGAGCAAAAACCCACTCAGGCCTGAGTGGCGACGAGAGTGTTCTTCAGGGTGTTGCGTGCCTGAACCTTCCCCTATTCTATTCCTTCTACTCTCTCTTCTTCCAAGTTTCACCCCAAGCAAAGAATAAACCCTAACTGCTTAGGTTTTTACTCATGTGTGGACATTGGCTTTATTCAAGTGAAAGACTTACTACCTTAGAGAACGGAGGCCGGGGATCCATTCGTGAGGGGTAATTTGCTGCAAGGCCCAAAAAAAAAATCTAACACTGCTCGCCTCTCCATATCTGGAGTTGGACAATGGGCAAGTAGCAGGTGTGCCTTTCTGCTAAAAATGGATGTAGCGGAAGGGTCTGTGTGCTACATGCACAATCGCACATGATGATGACTTTAAGTCGTCATCATCATGTGCGATTGTGCGTGTGCCAGGCCCAAGCAGAAGCAAGCAGCCAGTTAAATATTATAGTGCTAAATATGAATTATATAAATATGCATAGCAGCCATAGATATCATAAATAAAGTGTAATAAAGTGATTTGTACAACAGGCTCATTAAAGGGGTTGTAAAGGCAATTTTTTATTTAAAAAAAATAACAAACATGTTATACTTACCTCCATTGTGCAGCTCATTTTGCACAGAGTGGCCCCGAACCTGGTCTTCTGGGGTCCCTCGGCGGCTGTCTCGGCTCCTTCCCACAAGAACTAACCCCCTTCATGCGAGCTCTCTCACATATGGGTTAGTTATTGCGGGCGTGCTCACTGTATCACTCGGCCCCACCCCCCAGCGTGCCACGTCATTGGATGTGATTGACAGCAGCGCAAGGTATTTTCTGCATTACAGAGTATTTTCAGTCTGTACAATTAAAGCCAGTTATTTTCAGTGTTCTCGTGTGTGGAGATATGTTTTTAATTGGTCTATTGTTGCAGTCATCGATAAAGGATGAGAATGGTGGTGTGTGTGTGTGTTGGGGGGTTGGCATTGAAGGACCCGGCCTTGGGGCAGCAAAGGGAGTAAATCCGGGCCTGGATGTCCACCAACTTTTGCCCATATAACCTTGTATAATAGCATTATTTATCACCCAAAGACTTCGTAATGGCTAACTTTCCGATTTATTATTTCAATCACAGGCCCTCATTCCAACACAATAACCAAAACTGCCTACAAGCTACCACCAGAATGTGCCACCACTGTCCTGAGAAAATAGCTGTTGTGTTTCAGCAGTATAAGTAAATATCTTAGAGCCCATTCACACAGGGGCGTCTTTGGATCCGACTCCAAATCGCCCCAGGTCGCCCCTAGTTGCCTCAGGTCGCGCTGGCTGAAGAAATCAATGTAAGTTAATGGAGCCGTCCTTATGCACACTACTGCAGTCGCTCCGACTTCAAAAAAGGTCCCTGTACTACTTCAATCCGACTCCTAGGCGACCTGTAACCATTCATTTCAATGGGAGTCGCCTCTCACTGTCTTAATAGGAGCGACTCTCCAGGAAGAAAACATACATTTCTCCTGCAAACCTCTCCCTCCCCCCTCCCTCCCACAGAGCTGATTCTTGTTTGATTGGCCACTGGAATGTCTCCTGTCCTGCAGGCAACTTGGAGTTGCCTTGTAAATAGCTCCAGGTCCTGCTGTGATTCATTCTCAAGTCGTGTCTGAGTTGCCTCATAAAATCGCGCTGGAAGTCGTGTTGCCCCTGTGTGAATGGGCTCTTACTGCTGTGATGCATTTTTTTGTTTATCAATAGTGGTCTTTGGCTCAGTCTCTTCCCTCCCTCATTCCTGGAAATATGTGAAATCTTTAAGGCCCCATGCACACGAGACGCAGGTGCAAACTCTGCTGAACACACGTTTTTAAACGCTGAAACCGGCGTTTATAAACGCGCGTTTTGCCGCGTTTGCGGCCGCGTTTAGCGGCGTTTAACCGCGTTTGCGTTTATAAGCGTTTCATCATAGACCCTCCCTAAGCTCAAAAAACAGTACATTTTAACCATTTCAGCCAGTTTGTGAGACCAGAGTGAGTAGCAGCAGCTGAGAGAGCAGCAGTGTACTTGTATTTAGCGTATCACTTGCCACATCATCTGCCACAAGTTGTGGATTGTCCACTTGCCACGTCACCTGCCACGTCACCTGGCCACATCACCTGGCCACGTCACCTGGCCACGTCACCTGCCACAAGTTGTGGATTGTCCACTTGCCACGTCACCTGCCACGTCACCTGGCCACGTCACCTGCCACAAGTTGTGGATTGTCCACTTGCCACGTCACCTGGCCACGTCACCTGCCACAAGTTGTGGATTGTCCACTTGCCACGTCACCTGGCCACGTCACCTAGCCATGTTACCTGCCCACATTACCTGCCACGTCATCTAGCCACGTCACCTGCCACAAGTTGTGGATTGTCCACTTTCCACGTCACCTGGCCACATCACGTGCCACATCACCTGCCACAAGTTGTGAATTGTCCACTTGCCACGTCACCTGCCACGTCACCTGCCACAAGTTGTGGATTGTCCACTTGCCACGTCACCTGGCCACGTTACCTGCCACGTCACCTGGCCACGTCACCTGCCACAAGCTGTGGATTGTCCACTTGCCACGTCACCTGGCCACGTCACCTGGCCACATCACCTGACACAAGTTGTTGATTGTCCACTTGCCACTTTACCTGCCACAAGTTGTGGATTGTCCACAATGCGATGCAAGCAATTACAGTTTTCTTTTATATTTTTTAATAGTTTTTCATCATTTGCCATTATTTTTGAGATTTCTAATGTTAAAAAATAGGTCACCTTTAAAAACGCTTATAAACGCAAACGCGGCAAAACGCCGGTACCGCGTTTAGCCGCGTTTAGCCGCGTTTAGCAGCGTTTAGCGTCTGAAACGTGAAAACTTTTGCGTCTGAACCCATTTTTTTGCTTCTGGAAAAACGAGGTTAAACGCAACTGCTTGTAAACGCCAAAAAACGAGAGTGTGTGCATGGACACATAGGATAACATTGAATGGGTTCAGGAGCAGTTGAAAAAAGCGTCCAACTGCCTCTGAACGCGCGTTCAACAGCAAATAACAGCGTCTCGTGTGCATGGGGCCTAAACATACCGTTTTTTACGCAGTCTTAAACGATTTCTCTGGTTGAACAGGTGGAAATCAACCAGACAGAAGGAAGCAGAAAAGTCCACTATTGCATTATCAATCTGGGCAGCGTTCAGCGGCTATATACACAGACTGAATACCAGAGACAGCAAGCTACTTTTCTGCCTTGTTAGAGGAAATAGCAGAGAGTGGAGGGGTTACATCAATGGGAGCAAGTGCAGTCATGCAGAGGCAAATATTCAGCATATGTAAGTGCAGTTGGAAAATCATTGTCTTGCAGAGGATTCAGAAAATTGGTCTCTAATGGCTCTGGCTTTTAGGCATACAGGCTTGATAATAAAGCTCGAACAGTGATGCTACGGTTTCCCCATGAATGCTAAGAATGCAAACTAGGATGCCACCACATACAGTATGCAACCATCATGACTGGACTTAGAATGTAACATTTTTTCCCCTTTTTTTGGTAGCCATTGGTCTTGCAACATACTGTGAAGAACACCAGATGGTACCATAACAGGTCATGTGCACAAACTTACAAATTAACCTGTCCCTTACACAGTGGTGTAGCGTGGGGGGTGCAGGGGGGGCCGTGGCACCGGGCGCAACATTTAGGGGGGAGCCCACCAGTATGTGTCACAGTGGCTGCCTCCTCCTAAATGTACTTTACTGTGTCCCCGTGCTCTGCAGCCCTGTTCAGTCTCAGGCGCCCTGTGATTGGGCATATGGGGTCATTTGCAGAGGCAGGGCTGGCCTGTCCACGGTCGTGGTAGATCCTGGAGTCCCGCCTCCACCCATGTTCAGTCTCCTGCACCCTGTGATTGGGCGAAGGCGGGACTTCAGGAGCAACCGCGATCGTTAACAGGCCAGCCCTGCCGCCGCACATGACCCCCATACGCCCAATCACAGGGTGCCGGAATCTGAACATGGCGAAGCGCGGGGGACACAAGAAAGTAGAGCCTGGAGGAGCAAGCGACGATCGTGAAGCAGGCGGCACCAAGCAGGTCTGTGCTGCCTAAGTTTCAACACACACAGGGACAGGAGAGAAACGTGGGTGGAGGCATGGACACTTACTGTGTGTTCTATGAACAATGAGATCGGATCCACAGGACTTCCACACACCAGCCCACTCCCCCCACCTGTCATACAGCTACATCCTGGATGCCATCCTGGACATCACAATCCCAGTACACCACACAGCACACCTCCACTACCCCACACAGCACACCTTCACTACACCACACAGCACACCTCCACTATACCGCACAGCACACCTCCACTACACTGCACAGCACACCTTCATACACCGCACACCTTCACTACACTGCACAGCACAGCACACCTTCACTACACCGCACATTACACCTCCACTACACTGCACATCACACCTTCACTACACCGCATAGCACAGCTTCACCACACCGCACATCACACCTCCACTACACCGCACAGCACACCTTCACTACACCACACATCACACCTCCACTATACCACACAGCACACCTCCACTACACCGCACAGCACACCTCCACTACACCGTACAGAACACCTCCCCTACACCGCACAGCACACCTCCACTACACCGCACAGCACACCTTCACTACACCACACATCACACCTTCACTACACCGCACAGAACACCTCCACTACAAGGCTGGGGGGGGGCATTGGAAGGCGCCACAAAAATCTCCACCCCACCACCTCCACCATATAGTCAGGGGCGGAGCCAATGGGGGCGCCCACTGTACTTGGCTACATATAGTTGGGTAGAAAAAAGACACAAGACCATCAAGTTCAAACAAAAGAACAGAAATAAGTAAATAAAATGTAAACATCTCGCCATTCTCAGAACCCTAAACCTGCACTTGATCCAGGGGAAGGCAAAAACAAACCCTATTAAAGCAATTTGCTCCAACACTGAATAAAGTTTTGCATGATCCACAAACACAATTGGATACTCACAAGATCAACAATCTACAGCAGCCTTTCTCAACCTTTTTAGAACCGAGGAATCTTTAAAATTACTTTCAGGTCTCTGGGAACCCCTGCTAATTATTACCATATCTATAGCTTCCATTACATTAGCATAAATACTAAGTTGCACGATAAGAGTAAATATAAGAATAAGATATGTGGCGTACTTAGTGTATTTGATGCCTTGGGATGCTCTATACAACAAATGATTTTTTAGTAATTATAAAATGAAACAAATAATATTATAATAGGCCAGAAAATAAAGACAGTGAAAATGGCAATGTTCCCTCATATCGGTGGTCAGTGTCAATGGAAAAGTTACATTGAGGTCAGTGAAGTGGCCCTTTAAATTAGTGCTCAGTATAACTAAGGGATATTAAGAACACATATTGAGTTGTCCACTTTTGTTCTGATCTCTTAATCCTTTCTCTGTTTTTTGTTTTTGTTAATTAGACCCTATACCTCTCATCGGTACTGACAATGGACTGGCTAAACATGCTCCATGATGTGAAGCAAATGTCATACCTCCATCCCTATAGATGAAAACCTGCCTGTCTATACTGTATTTTGTCAGGTGCAGTGCCTCCTAAGAGATATCACTTCCCCGGTGATGCTAGTGGGTGGGGTTAGGACCCCTCTATATTTTAGTGTAGGGTGTGGCCCAGAGTGAGTTGGTAGAACTACTTCTGACCTCCACTATGTAGGTCTGTAGCTTGGAGTGTACTGGGCCTTCTGGGTCTGGGCTTAGAGAGTCACCTTATGTGGGGACCCACTAATGGGGGACTCGAGAGATTGTTGGGGAAGATGGCTGGACTTTGTTCTGTATTCATGGCACTGAAGTGTTCTGCACTGTATTAGAGAATGGAGTGAAGATGTGACACTGCTGTATGTTATGCACTGTGAAGAGAAACCAATGTAATAGTGTCAGTTGACATTTACCTGTTCTACAGTAGATCTATGAAAAGGCATTTTGTATGGACATTTGATAGTTCCAGAGCTGGCCAGGCCTGGAAATGTAAGTCTAAAAAAATGGAACGAAAAGAGGGCGCACCAGCCTAGTGCATTATCCCACATAAATTTATTGAAGATAAAAATATATAAAACTACTCACAAACATGAGATGCAAGTATGCTAGAAACAGCCAGTCTTCCGTGGCTTACAAGTCCTGGAATACACATACAGACTGATGCATGTATATATTCAACTGAAGGACCCTCTGCTGCTAGGCTCTGAGGAAGAAGGACAAACCTTTGAAACACGTTAGCCAGCAGGGGCCCCTGCGTGGTCCCCCTAGGGTCTGGAGACTGTATATTCCAGGACTTCTAAGCCACAGAATATTGTTTATCTTCAATTAATGTATGTAGGATAATGCACTAAGCTGGTGCTCCCTCTTTTCTTTCAATTTTTTAGATATGTCAAGGACAGCCCCAGCCCTAGAGGGTAGCAAAGCCCTCCACCTGAGCTGGGCCATCACACTTATGTTCAAGAGTGTTGTTTCTGCTGGAAATGTAAGTATTGTGACACAAAATGCCAGAAAAATGTGTGTGTGCCCTATCCAAAGAAGAAGCAGGGTGGGAGCAGGAACCGCTGTCCAATCCAGGTCCCTTACATGTACAGTAGTTAGCCATTGCCTGGCCATAGACAAGAGCATGTCTCAATGGGAACTCAAGGTTTCCCACAATCACCAAAGAATGAAAAAGCTAAAAAAAATAAAAAGTATTGTGAATTTCTGATGTGATAAAGTGTGTTCATTACCACCCCTTACAGAAGCCCTACATGGCCCAATGTTTGTATAAGGTAAAACTGTGCTAGAACCCAATAGACCAGGTGTTAAGCAGCCAGCACTCAAACAAACAAAGTAAAAGGAAATGCAAAATGGGTAGTGTGGCGCTGTACTAACTAGTAGTATCACTAAATTTAAAGTGATAACACAACATGGGGTCAAAATATCACAGTGATATATAAAACAATATACCACAAAGGGATGAATGTGGTGTGAGTACTTCTATGTGGAAGAAGTCCACACACTCAAAGAGTTAATGTGGGTAAACACAAGTGAATGTGAGCAATCCAAACTTCAACTCATATAAAAAAAGAGTCCATGTAGTAAAAACAAAAAACAAAATAGGGTCCCTGTATGGGTAACAAGTGCATCAATGGTAAGTAAACACAACTGTGCAGATAAATAAACAATTGTGTGTGCTAAGAGTCCGAATGCCTTAAACCCATTCCGTGGATATCTTACCACGTGTTGACCACATGAAAGGAACCAACACGTTGACTGATGTAATCAAATCAAAACACTTGAGAGAATGAATAGGTGGGGTACTCTTACCACAATCGATGGACTCAACTGTCGTGTGATAGTGAGTCAGATAAGCTTGAGGTCTCAATGACCATGGATGATGGAACAGGATGCCGTGGATGTCTCGAACCTTCCTGAAGAGGGTAATCCGGTGTACTGAGCAACAAGTACAAATTTCTCCAGCATAATTGCCATACAAAAAGTTGACAAAACATTAAAAAAACTGATCACGAACATAAAAGCAATGTGGGGTGCAGCAAGGCAATACCCAACGCGTTTCGACCTCAAAGTCTTCAGCAGGGGCATAAGACTTTGAGGTCGAAACGTGTCGGCTATTGCCTTGCTGCACCCCACATTGCTTTTATGTTCATGATCACTTTTTTAAATGTTTTGTCAACTTTTTGTATGGCAATTTTATACAAATAAACCCTGTTACGGTTTTATTGACCGTCACCACTGGGAGATTTCCCTTTTTTGTCTCTATTTTTTATCGTTTGATAGATTGGAGCTTGTATGCTCGAGAAATTTGTACTTGTTGATCAGTACACCGGATTACCCTCTTCAGGAAGGTTCGAGACATCCACGGCATCCTGTTCCATCATCCATGGTCATTGAGACCTCAAGCTTATCTGGCCCAATGTTTACCTGATTGTGGCAAGTGATATTTGAGTTTGGTTCATGCCTTTTCATAATTAGGTTGTGTCTGGCCATTCGTGGTCAAATGTCAGGGGAATAGCAATGTAATCTCATGATGACATTGGCCTTCCAGCTCGACAAGCCTCTGCTGCCATTCCTATACTAAGAAGCTTACATTTAAATGGCCTTTATGTGGATATCTGCTTCTTATCTAATTAATGTCAACATTAAACTCAACACAGATAAACAGCATAAGAATTGAATATGAAGAGCAGACACTATTCATTATCTTCTTCCCTGCTGACCAGAGGGTTATGATAATATATATCACTATTGTATTATTCTTATTTAATATGGTCATCTTTGGTGCTCCAAAGTTATTTCCCCTCTGTAGACGTGAGACTTATTTTGTAGTGTATGTCATCTCTCTTAGGCCCAGTAATTAGTCATAAAAAGAAAGCAGATCGTGAACGCTGCAGTATAATTGTCAGGGACTGGGCAAAATACAGGATGACAAATTACAGCGTCTTTTGTAGCCTTTGAAATCCCTTGCTGCTCTAAGCCAGGCAATAGAGTCACTGGTGGAATGGTGGATTGGAGAAGCCTGTGCTTGTTATATTAGTGAAAAAAGTCCCAGTTTTTTTAAAAACAAGAACCTTGCTTCAGATATAAAGTAATATTTTATATGGGATCAACATTTTCTGCTGTGTTGTACAAAGCAAGCTCATGTTAAGGGTTGTTTTAGTCTAAAAAAGGGAGTAGCCACAGGAGGCAATGGATTAGTGCTGCAGTAGTGCATAGAAGAGGGGTGAAAGATAGAGGTTTTCTGATCATCGACTAAGTGGTGAGGTTAAAATAAAAATGTTACACCCCCCCCAGTTCCGGTTACAAGTAGGTCAGAAATGGCAGATAAACCTGCCCATACATTATACAATTTTCCTTTAGATTTACCACAACCATGTAATGTGGGGTCCTTAGAGGTTGCGGAGATTCCTTCAAGGTGGAAAGGCTGATCAAGGTCTCAGACACTGAGATGAGGTAGGGGTGTAATTGAGCCCATGGTGGCCAGACTGGGAGAAAGTTATCATGAGAGTCTTCCAGTACTGTACAGCAGTACATTTTTCATTAATAAATGTGCCTTGTATACAGCTCTTGACTTCCACAAAATTGAGAGACTGAGATCTCCATGCATGGGCGATGGTTTGTTTGTAAGCTGTAAATATGTGTGTTATAAATGTGTGGTTATGTTGGGGGATGTTGTCAACAGGTTTGTGAAAGACCTTCCTCTGTAATCAGACAGCAAGACTCTGCCTACCACTTGCCATGCATCGGTAAACAGGTATATACTCCTGCTGTCCATCATTCTAATCCAGCAGCAAGCTCTGTTTCCGAAACTCAATCTAGGTGATGTCACTATGTAGGCAGAGTTCAGTCTTTCATTCTCCTGGCCTTTACAGAGGCTTTGGGGATGGACAGTGTTAGATTAGGAAGGAGTGGAGGAGAGTTATAGAGGGGGGTGGGCTGAGACCAGTGCATACTTGACAAAGTACCAGTGTGAGGACCGCGTACCCATTGGGGAACTTTTTACTTTTTACCAAAATTCCTTACCCTTCACCACTGCACCTGACTGCCATCGTCTCTACCTGCTCTCACCTGCCTCTTACATTCCCCCATTCCACTCACCACTGCACCAGCGCCTGCCTCTGTGCTCGCTGTTTGAGCAAAAACGCATGCCTTAGCACTCACCACAACTGTTACCGATGCGTATTTTTGTAGGCTCCGCCATCGTAGTGATTTGCCTTTACATATTCTGCCTGTTTAACAAGCGGGCATACTTTTGCTAGTGTTCATTCAAATTAAAATACTTAGTTTAAAGTGATATTAAAGCTTCATTTAAAATAAATATATATATTAAACATGTTATACTTACCTGCTCTGTGCAAGGGTTTTGCACAGAGCAGCCCTTTATCCTCCTCTTCTCAGGTCTCTCGATGGCGCTCCTGGGTCCTCCTCCTTTGCAAGTGCCCCCAAAGCAAGCCACTTCCTATGGGGCACTCTTGCAGACTTGCTCCCTTGCAGACTTGCTCCCAAGCCGCCCTATCTGCATCTATTGACATAGACAGGGTGGCTTGGGCCCACCCCACACTCCCTCGTCACAGGATTTTATTGACAGCAACAGGAGCCAATAGCAACCACTGCTATTAATCTGCCCAGTGAGAAGGGAGAGAGCTGCTCTCATGCACAGCGCTGGATCGGGAATGGGCTCAGGAAAGTATAAGAGAGGCTGGGGGGGATTCTGTGACTCATATATTTTTTTAACCTTAATGCATAGAATGCATTAAAGTGTTACTAAACCCGGGACCCTGCATTCAATATATCTGGTCTCATACAGTACACAGAACATGGAAATGTAAAAAAAAATTGAAAATATATACTGCTAAATACCTTTTCTCATCAGCATTATATAGCAGTCGTGTGACTTCTATCAGTGCCTGGTTAAAGCTTGTAGGAGGAGTTTTCAAACTGCACTGGCTGTCCTATCAGGGTGCAGGACCCCTGGCCCTCTGTCTGAACAGTGTTGATTGGCCCTGTGCTGATCACATGCTCTCTCTCAAAAAAAAAACCTCTAGCAATACACACCAAACTGAGCATGTGTAGACTGACTCCACTAACTCTGTCTTAGCTGCACATGTTTTGGGGACAATGTGAGAAGGGGAGGATCTGTGCATACAGGATCAAACAGCCTTTTTACACAATGCAGAGGATTTACCCCATAGGTTTCACAGTGAGTATAACAAGCATGCTTTACTGTATATACAGACTGATTTTTTTGTTGTTGTGGGTTTAGTAACACTTTAAGATTAAAAACCCTTTAGACTTTAGAACCACTTTAACTGCAGCTAGCATAAATACCTGCATCGGTCATGAATTATATCCGGTCCAGCAGTACTCAGGCTGGGAGAGGGAGGGTCAACACTAGTAGCCAAACAGAGGCTGGGGTGTGGTTTCGTAAAAAAAATCTGTGCTGCTGCTGGAGTGGTGGTAGAGGACCCTAAATCAGAAAACTGGCTGAACATTCATGGATGATACTGGGGTGCAGTAAAAGTATTGCTCTTAAGAAAAAAAATATAGGCTACCGCGCTAGCTGATGGACGCATAGTCAGAGAGCTCCGCTCCAGCGACGGAAACATAGCAGAACCGAGGCGAATCTGAAAGCTACTGACACTCGCATTTAAGCCCTGAGGATCCCCTTCACCCCCGCGGATGGCCAGGAGGCAACAAAACCCGAATCAGCCGAAACGGCTGAATGATTTCTTCTCCCCTAAGGCCCGCGGCCTGGTCAAAGATGGCGCCGGCGGCAGCTCCCCGGCCTCCTCGCGCGACTCCCAGCCCACACCGCCCAGCATGAGTCCGACGGCGAATCCTTCGCAGCGTTCACCGGAGACATCGACACCCATGTCGGGCAGCCCAGCAAAATCGAGGCCCCGGATGTCAGAAGGCCCAAGCGGTCAGAAGGTTAGTGAAGCAGCTACTTCCCTAGAGGACACCAGAGACCTAGCTGACACCATTAACTCCTTCCCCACCACCAACCAGCCAGTGTCAGATACAACCTTAAAAGACATGCTTGTCTCCCTACGCAGCTCCATGCATTCTGACATGATGGAATGCATGCGCAATTTTAAGTCTGACATAGGGGAACTGGGGTCTAGAGTAGACCACGTGGAAACGAAAATGGGTGAATACGCAGCCTCCTATAACACGTTAGTGGATTCTCATAATGATCAATCAGACGAGGTCACATGGTTGAAGGCAAAGGTCGCTGACCTTGAAGATAGGTCAAGGAGAAATAACGTGAAACTCAGAGGCGTCCCAGAATCCGTACAACCTGCCCAATTGCAGCAATATGCCCAAGAACTCCTATCAGCATATCTACCAACACTGACCAAAACGGACCTGATGATAGATAGAATTCACCGCCTCCCCAAACCAACTCACCTCCCTGACAACATCCCCAGGGACGTATTAATGAGGATACACTTCTTCCACGTGAAAGATCTATTCATGTCTGCCTTCAGGAAGTGCGCTCAACCCCCCAACCACTACGCTAATATTCAGGTCTTTGCAGACTTGTCACAGTACACCATGCAGAAACGTAAATCCCTCATTACTGTGACTAAAGCTCTGCGTAATCATAATATCGCTTACCGTTGGGGGTACCCGACAAAACTCACTGTCACCTATGACGGGAAGACATCAGTGATTACCTCCCTAAATGAAGGCTTAGCATTACTGCGAGAATGGGACATTCTCCCTGAACATACATCTGATGAGCTTCGCTCGTCACCCAAGACGAAAACACTGGAAGAGTGGCAAATTGTATCCCACAAGAGAAAGTCACACAAATCCTCAGCGCCTCGTATGTAACAACCAACCTAAACCATCTAGTTTCTCGTACGCTGGAGTGGAAAACCCACTTAAACCCCCCTGTACGAGCTATGTGCAGTGCAACTGCCATCAGATTCCGTAAGGAATCTACTTTCTTACTGCAAATAATTTTGCTTTGTTTGAATATTGACACTCTGTTTTTTCATTCTACTCCTTTCCCCTCCTCTTCCCCTCCATCCCACACCCTGATGGATCGCTCACCGTGGAACCAACTGTTCTCATGTATCACCTCTACCACTACACTCCGCTGCATGGACCCGAACTCTCGATACATGGAGCATTCAAGGTACTTTTATATCTTCTTACTGCACCTCATATGGCTATCACAATAACCTCCTTCAATGTTCATGGCTTGAACCACCCAGCCAAAAGATCATCAGTATGGAAGGAGGCCCTTAAACTTCGTGCTGACGTCTTATGCCTGCAGGAGTCTCACTGGTCTTCCATGTCTACTCCTTCTTTCCATCATAGAAATTTTCCCCATATCTTCCACGCCTCGTCAACCAAGAAACAAAAAGGTGTGGTAATAGCCATTAGAGACTCTATGACTTTCTCCCTCCAGGAATCCTTTGCAGACCCTGAGGGTCGATACTTAATTGTGATTGGCACGCTTAACAGCCGCCTCTATACCATAATAAATGTATATGCTCCCAACACACACCAAGTGCGGTTTTTGAGGAAAATATTCTATAAAATTAACTCTCTTAAAAAAGGAGCGGTTGTGATGTGTGGAGACTTCAATGCAACGATAAACCACAAACTCGACACTACATCAAAGGCTAAACGTCCCCCGCCGTCCCTTCAAAATATTCTACACACTGAAGAAATGTTTGACGTCTGGAGATGTCAACACTCCACGGAACGAGATTATACATTCCACTCCTCCAGACATAATACCTATTCTCGGATAGACTTTATTCTTGTTGACAGGAACCTGTTGCAGAAAATTTCTTCCTCCGCCATACATGACATAACATGGTCAGACCATGCGCCTGTCTCAGTTGTGGTGGAGGAAGGACATTCCCCTTCGCCAGCTTATATCTGGCGTGCTAATGCTTTTTTGCTACAGCAGCCAGATCAGGCGGCTTTGGTAAAAAATCACCTTAACGAGTATTTTGCTCTTAACAGAAACTCAGTATCGAACCCTTTTACTTTATGGTGTGCCCATAAGGCATATATTAGAGGCATTTTAATACAAATGAGCTCTAGGGCAAAAAGACAGAGGACGCAAAAGATTGATTCCCTTTTATCCCATATCAGACTTCTAGAATCCCAGAACAAAACCACCCCTGACCCTATAGTAGCAAACCAACTAGATGGTCTGCGAGCAGATCTCAGACTCATGATGCTAGAACATCACAACAAACATTTACTTTACCTTAAAACGAATCACTATTCGGCTGGCAATAGGGCGGGGAAGCTCCTAGCCCAAAAACTAAAAGAACAAAAAGCCAAAACCAGAATCCCCTTTCTCACAAACCTCTCAGATGGCAATAAAATCTACAACCCACAAAGCATTGCTGACTCCTTTGCTGAGTATTACTCCTCCCTTTATAACTTAGTAAATGACCCAAACACCCCCCAACCATCAGAGGAATCAATAAACGTATTCCTGAAGGACTTATCTCTTCCTTCCTTGACGGAAGCACAATTGGAAACCCTAAACTCCCCTTTCACTGAATCTGAGATCCGCACAGCTATTCAATCACTCCCCAACGGTAAATTCCCAGGCCCGGATGGTTTACCGAATGGTTATTATAATTTTTTTTCGGAAACCCTACTCCTCCCACTTCAAGAAATGTATTCAGCAGCGGCGTCCTCTGCCTCTTTCCCGGCCGAAATGTTAAATGCATATATCGTTACCATTCCGAAACCCGGCAAATCGCCTGATTCTCCAGCTAATTTCAGACCCATCTCCCTTCTGAATACAGATGTGAAACTGTACGCCAAAATTCTTTCCCATAGGCTCCTACCCATACTACCAAAGTTGATTGGCCCTGATCAGACCGGATTCACAAAGGGCAGACAGGCTGCAGATGCCACTAGGAGGGTTATCAATATCCTACACCACGCAAATTCCTGTCGGGTGCCTTCCCTCCTGCTGTCCTTGGACGCGGAGAAGGCATTCGACAGGGTCCACTGGGGCTACATGACACAAACTCTGAAAAAATTTGGTTTCGCTGGTCCTATTCTATCGGCTATCTTAGCATTGTATTCCTCCCCTTGTGCACAAGTATACACCTCTAACATGTTATCCCGCCCATTCTCCATCTCCAATGGGACTAGACAGGAATGCCCCTTGTCCCCTTCAATTTTCAACCTCATTATAGAACCATTAGCTGAAAAAATTAGAGCCCACTCAGGGACACCAGGTTTCAACCTACTAGGGGATTCCCACAACATAAACCTCTTCGCGGACGATATTATCCTACTTTTGACTTCCCCACAGACCTCCCTATCTCAAGCCCATAATATCCTAGTCAACTTCAGTCAGATATCTTACTATAAAGTTAATTTTACAAAATCCCTCATTCTAGGACTTAACCTTTCCACCCCTCTCCAACGACGATTACAGAACGACTTCCCTTACACCTGGAGCTCTTCCAGTATACCATATTTAGGACTTCATCTTACAGCAGACCCTAACAAACTAGCTGAAGCCAATTACGGCCCCTTAATAGCCAAACTAGCATCGGAAATACGACGATTAACTAAAATTGACCAAACGTGGTCAGGCCGCCTTGCATCTTTCAAGATGCTGCTCCTCCCCCAAATTCTATACATTTTTCGCACTCTCCCTATCCCACTCAAACCAACCTATCTCAACGCACTTAATCTTCAACTCAAACAATATATTTGGGGAACCAAACGACCAAGATGTTCAAAAAACCTGCTTATTAAACACAGACTGGCTGGAGGTATGGGATTAGTGGATCTAAAAGACTACTATAGAGCAGCTCTACTCACTCAACTGAAATGCTGGTTCCCTACACAGGCAACTAACCCCTGGTGTAGACTAGAACAAGCATTATGCCCAACGCAAAATCTATACCACCTCTTACTTATAGATATTTGGAAACCATTCTCACTCCACGCCCTACCACTTACCATTAGGGCCTCACTCATAGTGTGGAGGGATCTTAACAGGCATAGTATAACGCCCCCCATAAATACTCACCTCCCAATGCCCCTAGAATTATTGAATAGCGCGATCCTACACGCAAATTACTCTAAATGGGTGACTCAGGGTATTACCTTACTATCTGACCTATATGACAACAACTCACTTAAATCCTTTGATACGTTAGTCACAGTATATTCCATCCCACAGTCTGACCACTACAAATACCTCCAACTCTCTCATTTCCTGAGCTCCTTGAAGAGCATCCAGGTCCCTATACAAGACGACTTATGGAAATTCCTTAGTAGCGAATCCAGTTCTTTAAAAGGCATAACGCTTTTTTACAAACACTTCCAAAGTAAATTTTCATTTACCAAACTACTGCCGTTTCACAAATGGGAGCAGGAGATAGGAGAATCCTTCACAACCGCACAATGGAAGATGGCATTCAAATCAATATATAAAGCTTCTAGATGTGTTAATCACTGGGAACTCTCATTGAAAATAGCTCAAAGATGGTACCTCACACCATATAGAATGTCCAAGTGCTACCACGACAACTCCCCCTTATGCTGGAGAGGATGTGGAGAAGTTGGGAATATATTACATATATTTTGGAAGTGTAAAAATTTGGTTAGCTTTTGGAGGTCTGTTTTTGCATGTATCTCTCGTATTACTGGAATTCTCCTGTCTCCTAACCCTGGAATGGCACTACTCAACCTCAATATTGAGAAATTTCCTCCTAACTACCGCACTGTGGTAACACACATATTTCTCGCTGCTAGATCGGTCATAACTAAAAATTGGAAATCGAATGTGTCCCCCAATGTGTCTGAAATTTTAGATATCACACATACTAACTACATTTTTGAATCAATAATAGCAAAAAAGGAAGGCAGAAGCCAATTTTTACACAACCACTGGTCTATCTGGACTTCCTGGTACAAAAGATAAGTGTTAAAATATACTATGTTATTGTATGACAATATGGTTATGATCCACCTCTGACGTGATCCTGCCCCCCCCTTCCTATCCTCTCCTTTTCCCCTATCCCCCCCCCCCTCTACTTTCTATCCTACCCACTTACGGTTATAATAGGAACACATGTATCTTTAGGAGGGTCTCTCCACCCACCTTTGATGTATAACTGCTCTATCCTAGCAACACTATTTGGATTGTAATTCTGATCGTACCTTATCATACTATGTAACCACTACTATATTTCTTCTATGCTTACTGTACAATATCTGTACTCTGTTTATACAAGAAAATTTTGTTTTCAATAAAAACTAATTGTAAAAAAAAAAAAAGAAAAAAAAAAAAAAAAAATATATATATATATATATATATATATATATATATGTAGCGGGTATAAATATTTAGGGGAAGTGTCTGGGCGGTAGCATGGCCCAGATGCACTAATTACTAGGGTTTTATGGCCATTTTTGGTTCATGGAAGATATCAATGGTGTCCAGTTCCCTGCGGCCCCTGGGTGGCCCTGTCACCTTGGGCTGGGGTTGAACCACCATTGTAGGGCAGTGCCCTTTTTGTCCTCTCGCGGCAGTAGTACGGCAAGGCGGGGAACCCGCTGTGCCTGTTGGGAGAGGGTATAAAGGGGGCGGACATCTTGCGCACGAGGTCCGAGCCCCAGGCACCTTCAGCCTGGGGGCTGCTGTCCGTTCGTCCGTGTCCAGGTGCCCTTGGCCTGGGCACGTGGAGTCGAGTTCCATCCCAGGCACCTTAAGCCTGGGGTGAGGTACTTTGCAAGAAGGCCTGGGGCCCAGTACCTTCCACTGGGTCCCGCGAGGGATGAAGTATTTCTAGGGTGCCCCCGGAATTGGGTGCCCGAATCCAGGGCGTAAGGGACCAGAGATGTGACCCTCCCAAAGAGCTGGTACAGCATAATGACGGTGTGGGCCTCTGGAGACCGTCCGGTTGGATGTCTTTCCCTGACATGGGTCATTTATCCTAACAGAGGTATTCTATGTTCTTATGGTCAGTGGCGGGGATCCAACTGAACCAGGTCGGTGGCAGAGACCTATCATCAAGGTCTGTGGCAGAGGCCTCTACTTTCACTAAGGTTTGTGGCAGAAACCAAATTCACAGTCGGTGGTAGCGACTGTGCACCAAGCCTGTTTGCGCTATACGGAACAGGAGAGAACTTTAATTCTTTGATTGTGCCTGGACCTTCTCCTTCCCACACCTGTCTGTTCTTCAAGTTCAACCAGTCTACTCTTCTAGGACTATTTATTGCTCAAACAGAATAAATAAGTGTTGGACTTTATTTGGTGTGGAACTCAAGTTACTGGAAGATAAGTGCCCTGTCTGCAACAGTGGCAATCATCCTCCACAAGAGAAGCTGAGGCTCTGGACGTGAACACAGACCCAAAGGTAAGGTTTAGCTCACACCTCTGCATAACACACATCAGAGGGCACGAGCTGGTGGTGCCCCCCCCCCCCATTCTTCTCCCTGGTACCCCTAGACGAGTCAGCCAGCCGCAAAGAGAGAGAGAGAGGGAGAAGCGGGTAAAGGGGGTGCCGCTACATATATATATATATATATATATATATATATATATATATATACAGTGGGTCAAAAAAGTATTTAGTCAGCCACCAATTGTTTAAGTTTTCCCACTTAAAAAGATGAGAGAGGCCTGTAATTGTCATCATAGGTATACCTCAACTATGAGAGACAAAATGTGGAAACAAATCCAGACAATCACATTGTCTGATTTGGAAAGAATTTATTTGCAAATTATGGTGGAAAATAAGTATTTGGTCAATATCAAAAGTTCATCTCAATACTTTGTTATATATCTTTTGTTGGCAATGGCAGAGGTCAAACGTTTTCTGTAAGTCTTCACAAGGTTGTCGCACACTGTTGCTGGTATGTTGGTCCTCCATGCAGATCTCCTCTAGAGCAGTGATCTTTTGGGACTGTCGCTGGGCAACACAGACTTTCAACTCCCTCCAAAGGTTTTCTATGGGGTTGAGATCTGGAGACTGGCGAGGCCACTCCAGGACCTTGAAATGCTTCTTACGAAGCCCACTCCTTTGTTGCCCGGGCGGTGTGTTTGGGATCATTGTCATGCTGAAAGACCCAGCCACGTTTCATCTTCAATGCCCTTGCTGATGGGAGGAGGTTTGCACTCAAAATCTCACAATACATGGCCTCATTCATTCTTTCATGTACACGGATCAGTTGTCCTGTTCCCTTTGCAGAGAAACAGCCCCAAAGCATGATGTTGCCACCCCCATGCTTCACAGTAGGTATGGTGTACTTTGGTTGCAACTCAGCATTCTCTCTCCTCCAAACACGACGAGTTGTGTTTCTACCAAACAGTTCCACTTTGGTTTCATCTGACCATATGACATTCTCCCAATCCTCTTCTGGATCATCCAAATGCTCTCTAGCAAACCTCAGACGGGCCCGGACATGTACTGGCTTAAGCAGGGGGACAAGTCTGGCACTGCAGGATCTGAGTCCCTGGCGGTGTAGTGTGTTACTGATGGTAGCCTTTGTTACGTTGGACCCTGCTCTCTGCAGGCCATTCACTAGGTCCCCCCGTGTGGTTCTGGGATTTTTGCTCACCGTTCTTGTGATCATTTTGACCCCACGGGGTGAGATCTTTCGTGGAGCCCCAGATCGAGGGAGATTATCAGTGGTCTTGTATGTCTTCCATTTTCAAATCATTGCTCTCACAGTTGATTTTTTCACACCAAGCTGCTTGCCTATTGCAGATTCAGTCTTCCCAGCCTGGTGCAGGTTTACAATTTTGTTTCTGGTGTCCTTCGACAGCTCTTTGGTCTTCACCATAGTGGAGTTTGGAGTGTGATTGTTTGAGGTTGTGGACAGGTGTCTTTTTTTACTGATAACAAGTTCAAACAGGTGCCATTAATACAGGTAATGAGTGGAGGACAGAGGAGCCTCTTAAAGAAGAAGATACAGGTCTGTGAGAGCCAGAAATCTTGCTTGTTTGTAGGTGACCAAATACTTATTTTCCACCATAATTTGCAAATAAATTCTTTCCAAATCAGACAGACAATGTGATTGTCTGGATTTGTTTCCACATTTTGTCTCTCATAGTTGATGATGACAATTACAGGCCTCTCTCATCTTTTTAAGTGGGAGAACTTGCACAATTGGTGGCTGACTAAATACTTTTCTGCCCCACTGTGTGTATATATATATATATATATATATATATATATATATAGCTGGTGGATATATTTAGGGGAAGTATCTGAGTGGTAAAAAGGCTCAGGTACACTAATTGTTAGGGTTTGTGGACCATTTTGGCTCGTGGAGGATATCAGTGGTGTCCAGTTCCCTGCGGCCTATAGGTGGCGCTGTCGCCATAGGCCGGGGTTGAACCACCATTGGAGGGCTGTGCCTTTTTGTGTCCCCTCGCGGAAGTAGTACGGCGGGGCGGGGAACCTGCGGTGCTTGCCGGGAGAGGGTACAAGAGGGGCAGACATCTTCCGGTCGAGGTCCGAGCCCCAGGCACCTTCATCCTGGGGGCTGCTGTTCGTGACACCCAGGTGCCTTTGGCCTGGGTGTGTGTGTGAGGATGGTCTCTGGGTGCTCCTAGGCCCAGAGACTGAACTGCTGTTCCATCCCCAGACACCTTAGGTCTGGGGGGCGAGGTACTTTTGAGAGGGCCAGGGACCCAGCAACCTTCGGCTGGGTTCTGCGAGGGATCGAGGGCTCCACCTTGCGAGGGGACCCGTATCCAGGATCGAGGAGGCCAGGGAGGCGACCCTTTCTGAAGACCCAGCGCAGAGTCGTGGTGACAGAAGGGGCCTCTGGTAACTCTCCGGAGGGATGTTTTCTCCCTACAGAGGCCTAACTATTCAAGGAAGGAAAAGTGCATGTTCTGTAGGTCATAGTGGCAGTGACTCTACGCACATCAGGTCAGTGGCAGTGACTACAAATATTCACCAAGTCAGTGGCAGTTACTGTGCACTAAGCTGTTCGTGCTAATCAGAACAGTGCTCCCCTAATCAACGCTAAGTTTGTGCCTGGACCTCTTCCCATCTTATCTGAACTGTTCTCGTCCAACCTGTCTGCTCTCACAGAGACTATTTATTGTTCTCATAAATAAATATTGAGTTGGACTCTCAGTTGGTGTGGACAGTCGTTTTACTGGGGAGAACTAAAGGACTTGTTTCTGGCTACCGCAGAAATTAGATCAGCTCGGGAGGAGTCTAACACCAACTGAAGGCAGGCCCGAGAAATCTAACACCGCTCAACCTCCCCATCCAGGAGGGTACGGGCTTGTGGTGCGGTGTGCCTCATTATTTTCCTGCGGAGAAGCCAGGCAGAAGAAAAGCAGGTAAAGTCTGGGGTTGGTGCGCTACATATATATAAATATATATATATATATATATATATATATATACATACATACACACACAGTTTATAAATATATTATATGTGTGTTTTTTTTCTATGGGCTAAGCCGGTCCTCTGCAATAGTGCAGTGAAAAAAACATTTTACATGAGCTCTCTGTTGCACTAAACAACTGTGTTAATTTCCATGGGGGAGAAAGTTTTGCAGAGAAGGACGAACGACTTGAAGATAAAATATTCGCTCAGCAGACGTGTGGCATTTCTACGGTCGATCCACATATGCCAACACAACTGTGCAAGGACACTGCCAGCAAGCCAGATGCCATCTTGGAATGAGTTCTCTTCCTAATAGCCCTGTGAATGCCCACATAGCGGTGCAGGACATGTATGAGATCAGACAAAATTAATGACCAGAGCTACAAGCACAAGCAAACAACCAAACTTATAAAAACTTTCTACAGCACAACAATTAGGAGGCCTCCAGGTGTCAAAAAAACATTAAAGAACACATATAGGCCAGGAGCGTAACTTTGCTGAGATGACACCATTGCAGTCACAACGTGGAAGTGACATTACCTAGGGACCTGAGAGCTTAGATAGCCTACGGCAAGTATTCTTAACCGAGGTATCCGTATCTCTCAGGAATAAGGTAACCAAATAATGGGGGTGTGGGTCTGAACCTTCGAATTATTAAAAACAAAAATGAAACAGGAATCTTTGATTTACTGAACCTGAAACCAAAGTGAAGAAATCGACATCCTGAGTAACATTGTTGATAACTAGACCTCAGATTCCACATTTTGATTGCACAAAGACCACAGCACAGGTTTTCCATTTTATATGATAAAAGTGTTATGGTTTTCTTTTAGATGTTCTGTTCCTCGCAATCCATTGGCTAATTTTAAAAGCATTAAAGTGGTTGTAAACCTTTGCATATAACCACTGAAGTGACTAGCCTCAAGTGATACACAGACATTAAACAAATCCTCCCATAACTTGTACCTGTTTATCTGCAGCCATCTCTTCTATACAGCCATTTAAAGTACATAATTTAGTAGGCAGAAGGGAGTATCTGATGTCACAAACTGCACCATATAGAACTGAGTGCTGAATGTAATCTGAGACCTGAGTGGAGGGTATGGACACCCCCCCCCCACAGTGTCTCATAGGGAAACATGCACAGCTGAGGCTGTCAATCACCTACTGTGTGCTGGGGGTTGGGCATAACCTGTCAGAAGAGACTTATGTAGATAGCAGAGAGAAGATAGGAAGAAATCACACTTGGTGCTTTGAATTGAGGCAAGTACATGCTATAGAGGTATATGCTCTGTTCATTTTTAATTTCAGAGGTATACAAACACTTTAAAACCCAACTTAACCTTTAGTTTAAAGCGTTTAGTTTGAAATGGGAACGAGGGACACCTATTAGCAAAAGTATGTAAGCATCAGACACACCCCCTGTCAAGCCCCTTTAACCACTTCAGCCCTGGAAGGTTTTACCCAGTTCTTGACCAGGCCATTCTTTGCGATACGGCACTGCCTCGATTTAACTGACAATTGCGCGGCCGAGGGACGCTATACCCAAACAAAATTTACATCCTTTTTTCTCCACGAATAAAGCTTTTTTTCGGTGCTATTTGATCACCTCTGCAGTTTTTATTTTTTGCGCTATAAAGAAAAAAAGACCACCAATTTTGAGAAAAAAACAATATTTTTTACATTCTGCTATATACATATTTGCTTTTTTTTTTTTTTTTTTTGATAACAAAAATCACAATAAGCATATATTAGTCGGTTTGCGCAAAAGTTATAGTGTTTACAAAATAGGGGATAGATTTTGGGACTTTTTTTTTTGTTTTTACTGGTAATGGCGGTGATCTGCGATTTTTAGCGGGACTGTGACATTGCAGCAGACAAACCTGATCGCAAGTGATACTTTTTGGGTACCAGTAACATTATTACATTGATCAGTGCTATAAAAATGCACTGATCAATGTATAAATGTCACTGGCAGGGAAGGGGTTAACACTAGGGGCAATCAAGGGGTTAAATGTGTTCCCTGGGTGTGTTCTAACTGTGTGGGGGCTAGGCTGCCTGGGACAACAAAGAGATCGCTGTTCCTAGGAACAGCAGATCTCAGAGTTGTCCCCTGTCAGAACTGGGATCTGCCTTGTTTTCATGGCTGCCTCTCCTCACTGTGATCGCGGGTGGCAGGCAGACATCGAGAGTAGACCTGCCGCCTTATATATACAGTGACTGGTCGCCAAGTGGTTAAAGTGTAACTAAACCCACATAAAAAAAAAAAACTCTCAATAAATAATGTATTACATGCTGTTCATATTCACTCAGTCACTAAGGGATTCATTTTCTGTAGTCTGCAAAAAACTGGTTGATCTTCTGCTTTGCTAGCTCCACCTTTTGTTTATGTCTCCAATTCAGCTAGGGATTTTGCAGCTGTGGTGGCAACTCTGCACATGCTCAGTTTTCAGTGAGTTTCTATGCTGAACATTTCCTCTCTAAGCAGCCCATGTGACTATAGAGTCAAACATTTGGGTGTATACACAGTGGTAAATGACAGCCCACTCCCCCCTTCCTCCTCCATGCCCACTAACCAGCTAAACACAATGGGGCGGGATATTATATGTGGATTGATGGCGGCTTCACCTCCCTCTTATTCTAAAACACAGGCTGGAGGAGTGTGACACAGCTTGTAAATTGGTAGAAATCCGCCCACACCATGTTATTTCCACAAAATAATATAGATTTGATTTCAAATATACATTTGTATGCCAATTTAAAACAGCTTATTGACAATAATTAATTATTTTTACTCTGTATTCCAAATAAATTTTTTTTTTTTTTTTTTAACGTGACCAGCAGCGGTGGACTAGAATCTCCTCCTGCTTATGTTTCCCTGCAGACAGACTGGGAAAGATTTGGGTCATGTGACCAATGTATATTGATTAGGAAAAAGGTACATTTTTTTAAAATTAAAATAATTACAATGCCATCATCCATATACAGAAATAAAAGAAACAATGTTAATTAAACAGTGTGTGTCTAGTATAATTTTAACTCTGTGTTTGACTTCTGCAAAGGGACCACTGCTTCCCCTCATAGAGCAAGAGTCGTTTGCCTCATGCTGGCAGGAGACAGGCTTTTCCACTCAAGATGTGACTGCTTTCTAAAGAAAATGAACTGTAAAGCCCTGTACACACGATCGGATTTCCTATGGATTCTAATCCGATGGATTTTTCCATCGGAAATCCGATGAAGCTGACTTCCATCAGTCTTGCCTACACACCATCAGTCAAAAATCCGACCGTCCCAAACACCGTGACGTAAAACACTCCGACAAGCCGAGAAAAATGAATTTCAATGCTTCTGAGCATGCGTCGACTTGATTCTGAGCATGCGTGGGTTTTTTGTCCGATGGAGTTCCACACAGACGATAGTAATTTGCTATAGGTTTTTTTTCCATCGGATAAATTTGAAACATGTTCTATTTTTTCTCACCGATGGAAAAAAGATCGATGGGGCCCATACACGATCGGTTTGTCCGATGAGAAAAGACTGTTTTCATCGGTAAAACCGATCGTGTGTACACGGCATAAGACGTTGCACGCCTTTTTTTGATGCAGCAAGAATTTATTTAGCTGATTGAAAGTGAAACTAAACCCACTGAATTAACAGCCCCCGTCCCCCCCCAAAAAGAAAATAAAAGCTCAAGTTAGAAATATTCAAGTAATGTTATTAAATCCTTAATCAAACATACCAGTGCTATTTCCATGAGTGATTGGTTTAATTTACATTCTGCCTATCATCTGCAGTGTATGTTACATTCAAGACATGCCTCTGGTGATAACTGTCACAGTTAGCAGTGTGCTTATGTCAGCTCTCAGCTGCTTCCAAGCCTTTAAAAGGCCAGAGTCATAGCTGATCATGTGCAGCATAACGGCAATTGCAGATCTAAATAGAGGGTAAAATGGAACTGTACCATCCTTGGTGAATTGGAGGGTTTAATTCCACTTTTAGGCTGGGTTCACATTGCAGTATGGAGAGGCTCACAGTATTGGTCCGATGCGTTCCTATTCACTGTTTCAGGTCCAATTTCAGCCCAAATTTTTGTCTGAAACGGACCAGACGACGAACAGGATTCCTATGCAATTTGCAGTGGAGCCGCTCCGGAGATGTGTGAACCGGCTCCATAGAGAGCCAGTCACATTCACCTGACATGCAAATTGGATGTGGGGAAACCGGCATCCAATTCACAATAATGTGAACCCAGCCTAAATAAAAGGTTTAGTTGAGCTTTACGAATCCCTGTACTAACCATACTGCTTAGTTTCATGGCAGGCAGAGGCCAGGCTGTGAGCTGATTGTGTTGACTGGTAGTGGATAAAGCATACTCCCAACTTTTTGAGATGGGAACGAGGAACACCTATTAGAAAAAGTATGTAAGCATCAGACACACCCCCTGTCAAGCCCCTTTAACCACTTCAGCCCCGGAAGGATTTACACACTTCCTGACCAGGCGATTTTTTGAGATACTGCACTGCATCGTTTTAACTGACAATTGCACGGTCGTGCGACGTTGTACCCAATTAAAATTGACGTCCTTTTTTTCCCACAAATAGAGCTTTCTTTTGGTGGTATTTGATCACCTCTGCGGTTTTTATTTTTTGCGCTATAAACAAAAAAAGACTGGCAATTTAAAAAAAATATATATATATATATATTTTACTTTCTGCTATAATATTAAATAAAAAAAATAATAATAATTTCTTCATCAATTTATGCCAATATGTATTCTGCTATATATTTTTGGTAAAGAAAATCCCAATAAGCGTATATATTGGTTGGCTTGCACAAAAGTTATAGCGTCTACAAACTATGGGATAGATTTAGGGACTTATTTATTTACTTATGTATTTATTTTTACTGGTAATGGAGGCGATCTGTGATTTTTAGCGGTGAACAAATCTGGCACTAAGTGACACTTTTTGGGGACCAGTGACACCAATACAGTGATCAGTACTAAAAAAATGATCCCTGTATAAATGACACTGGCAGGGAAGGGGTTAACACTAGGGGGCGATCAAGGGGTTAAATATGTTCCCTGTGAGGTGTTTCTAACTGTGTTGGGAGTGGATTCACTGGAGGAAAAGAGAGACCATGATTCAGCTTAGCTGAAACACTATCTCTCACTTTTCCTCCCTGACAGATCATTGGTGTGCTTTGTTTACATCGGCAAACCACTGCTCTGTCTGTCCTGTGAATGATCGGTGGGTTGCGGCGGCCATCGCGGCCCCCGGACATGCTGATTGACTCCTGCTGTGTCCAATAACAGCAGGAGTGGCACGCGCGTGCCCCCTCAACCGCAAGCAGGAAATCACATAGAGGTACGTGATTTTGCTCGCCAGGCCGCCCTGCCACAGTAAATGTATGTGGGGTGGTCCGGAGAATTACAGTGCCTTGAAAAAGTATTCATACCCCTTTAAATTTTCCACATTTTGTCATGTTTTGTCACATTTTGTCAAGTTTAAAGCAGGGTTAGATTGTAAAAAAATATCTAAAGATTTGAACATCCCACGGAGCACTGTTCAATCCATCATCCGAAAATGGAAAGAGTATGGCGCAACTGCAAACCTACCAAGACATGGCCGTCCACCTAAACTGACAGGTGGGGCAAGGAGAGCATTAATCCGAGAAGCAGCCAAGAGCAATCCATAGCAGTTGAGAGAGACATCCTAATATTAATTACTTCCTTACCACGCTATAGCCAAAAGATGGCTACAGCACGGCTCTGTTGTTTCTGAAGGGCATCTATGGACATCCTCCCGGAACCATGTCTCCCGCCCGCCCCTTGGGGAGCGCATCTCTCACAGATGGTAGTAAATGGCCAATCACAGCAGGCCTTTACCACGTGATCAGCTGTGTCCAGTCACAGCTGATCATAGTGTAAATAGACTTGATGGTTATCGGCAGTACTTTCCTTTAACGCTGTCACAGCATGAGGAGAGGAGAGCCAGTAACTGGCAATCCTGACAGGGGACCTGTACACAGATAATCAGGGCACTGATCATCAGTGCAGCCCCATCTGTGCCAATCAGTGCCCTTCAGTGCTGCCCATATGCGCCCATCAGTGCTGCCCATATGTGCCCATCAGTGCCTCCTATCCGTGCTGCTTATCAGTGTCCATTAGTGTTGCCTATCAGTGCCCAGAGGTGCCGCATATCAGTGTAGCCTCACCAGTGGCCATCAGTGCAGCCTATCAGTGCCCATCAGTGCAGCCTCATCAGCGCATATCAGTGAAGGAGAAAAAAATACTTATTTGCAAAATTTTATAAGAAACTAAAAAAAGTTTTGTTTTTTGTTTTCTTAATTTTCCATCTTTTTTCATTTGTTTAGCAAAAAATGATAAAAAACCCAGTGGTGATTAATTACCCCCCCCCCCCCCCCCCCAAAGAAAGCTCTATTTGTCTCAAAAAATGATAAAAGTTTCATATGAGTAAAGTGTAGCATGACTGCGCAATTGTCATTCAAAGTGTGACAGCGATGAAAGCTGAAACTTGGCCTGGGCAGGAAGGGGGTATAGATCCCCAGTAAGCAAGTGGTTAAATAAAAGCTTCGATTGCAGAGCTGGATCATCCATAAGGCAACCTAGACATTGAGTCCAGTGGATGTCAACAACCTCCCTGCTCCTGCAGTAAACCAGGAGGATAGAGAAACTAGTCTAAACTTTGCACCTCCATGTCCCTTTACAAGGGAGGATATGTTTGTAGGCAGCTGATATCTGATGATGAGCAGCCATGCCAGTACAGACAAAGCAAATTGGATGACTTATCTGTGCCTATTACAAACCTTAAAGGAGCACTAAACCTTTTTTTTTTTTTGCTTAAAAATAACAAACATGTTATACTTACCTCCACTGTGCAGCTCGTTTTGCACACAGTGGCCCCGATCCTGGTCTTCTGGGGTCCCTCGGCGGCTGTCTTGGCTCCTCCCCGCAAGGACTCCACACCTTAATGCGAGTGAGCTTGCATGGTGTGGAGTGATTGCGGGCGCGCTCCCGTGATACAGCGGCGGCCATAGCCGCCGACTGTATCACTCGGCCCCGCCCCCAGACGTGCCGCGTCATTGGATGTGATTGACAGCAGCGCCAGCCAATGGCTGCGCTGCTTTCAATCTATCCAGTGTAGCCAATCGGCGGCCAGGCAGAAAAACGAAGAGGATGACGGGGACGAGCATGGGACTTTCGAGGGGCCAGGTAAGAAAAACGGGGGCTCGGGGGGGGGGGGCGGTATTGTCGAATGTTTTTTCACCTTAATGCATAGGATGCATTAAGGTGAAAAAACATGTAACTTTACTACTCCTTTAAAGCTGATGTTAATTTTGCTTATATTTTGTCTTCCTTTGTTCTTCCTTTCTCACCCCCTCACCGTCAATGTAAATATTTTTTTTAAATAAAGCCTTTCCATTTTCATTACATACTTTAATTTAATATATCATCGTTAGGCCTCTATGCTTCTCTAATGCAATGAAAACAGATAAACATCACAGGTCCCTGCCTCAGTACTCCTCTCAAGACCCCTCAGCCCTGAGGAACATGGGGGCTTGCACTTGGGAATGGCAAGAGTTATGCAAATGTCAAAACTTCTTTAAGGGCAGGTTTTTAGTCTGGAATGAGTGGGGGTCCGGAGGCAGACTGCAAGGCCCATAAAGACATGGATGAGCGAGTTTGGGGTAGAGGAACTTGACCGGCCTGCACAGAGTCCTGACGTCAACCCGATGGAACACCTTTGGGATGAATTAGAGCAGAGACTGTGAGACAGGTTTTCTCATCCAACATCAGTGCCTGACCGCACAGATGCATTTCTGGAAGAATGGTCAAAGATTCCCATAGACACACTCCTAAATCTTGTGGACAGTAGGGTGACCAAGTGTCCCGGATTGCCTGGGACAGTCCCGCATTTTTGCAGATCTGTCCCGGGCACCTTCATTCCAGGACAATACAGTGTCCCGGAATGAAACTGACACAGCCACCCCCCAGGACAATCTGATGCCCCCCAAAAAGGCTGCCACATCACCACTTTACTCACTGACACTACTTGTCCTGGCCGCCCCCTGCTTGTGATTGGAGAAGTCATAAATCCCACCACTTGTGTCCAATCACTGTGCTATGATTCGTTACAGCACAAGCTGATTTTTGGGAATCGGGGGTGTCCCTGAATGGTAGTTTAAACATGTACTCACCCTAGTGGAGAGCCTTTCCAGAAGAGTTAAAGCTGTTATAGCTGCAAAGGGTGGGTCAACTCAATATTAAACCCTACGGACGAAGACTGGGATGCCATTAAAGTTCACGTGCGTGTAAAGGCAGGTGTCCCAATACTTTTGACAATATAGTGTATATAGAATATATAGAATATGTGCTCATTGGAAACACACCATAGCCTACTGGGAAAACTTGCTTGCAGCTATAGTACATTTATTTTTTCTGCTCTTATCTTTTTTTACAATAAATAATAGAAAAACTCTTTTGACCTTTTCCTAATTCTGCTTTAATGTAGCATAGCATTGTTTCAATGACCATTTGGCCAAATGATTGTATGTGATCTTATGAATTTCTACTTAGTGTTTTGAATTAACTTTTAAGAGTTGTTTGGAAAATGAGAAATAAAGTAATAGACTTTCCTTTGTCAAAGATGTTTAAAATATCGATCAGTCTTTAAAAAGACCCCGTAACCGACTTACAAAAAAATTGAAGGTAAAAGCACAGAACAGTATTTTAAATTATTTTTATTTATTTGCAGTTTTTTTTTCCTTCCATAAATGATTTAATTTTGCCTGCAATGTGCCTCTGTACTTGCTAGAAAAACTGACTAATCAATCGCCTGGCACAGCCACCCCCCCCCCCCCTCCTTCTCGCATCATCGCCCTCTCCTCTTCTGGGAGTGTCTAATTTCTGTCTGTGTTGGCCCAGCTCCTCTTCCCCACCCTTCACCTTTCTACTTGGGATGAGATTAAGTACAAAGTAATCACACCCCTACTTCTCTGTATTGTTCAGCATTTTATTTTTATTGTTATCAATTGTTTATTGCAGTTTTGCTTTTAAAAAAAAACAAGTTAACATTAATAAGCTTTAAAAAATGGAAACCATTAAATTATAATTTTTATCTTTTACCTAACACTTAAAAAAAATACTGTCCCCAAGTACAAAATAATCATCCCCCCCCCCCACTTCTTTGCATTGTTCAGTATTTTATTTTTATTATTATTTATTTTTGATTGGAGCTTTGCTTTAAAAAAAAAAAAAAAAACATAAAAAAAAATGAAACCGTTATACTCTTATTTTTTCTTTTACCTGACACTTAAAAAAAAAATACTGTCCCCAAGTACAAAATCCCCAGCGCCCTACTTCTTTGCATTGTTCAGCATTTTAAATTAATTTATTTTCTTTCAATTGCAAACTTCATATTCCAATGTAGAAGTTGTGCTTGGAGCCTGAACAGCGCCGGACCGCACACTCTCCTCTTCCCCAGCTCAGCACTTTCCTGAAATACATCAAGCTGCCAGAAGTTTCAGCATCGGTTCAGACTTTATTAGTTTACCAAAAAAAAAAAAAGGTGGAAGAATACCAATAAATAAATAGAAAAAGCTCATTTAGCAAATCTCGCCAGCGTTACTTGCAAACGCGGCCGGCAGCGGGCCTCTTGTACGCTCGAGATATGAAGTTACAGTGACTGATGCAATTTCTTCATCTCCCATTTAACATTGTACTCAGCAAACATTGCGGCCGATTAGTACATTTGTAATTTAAATGAAGACAATGAATCAGCTGCAAACAGGAAAATAAGAAGGTTAACAAGATGATGAATTTGTCAGCAAGTTTTTTTTTTGTGTGTGTTTTTTTCGTTTTCCGAAGGCATTCCCCAATAAACATTAACTGGCATTGTCCTAGAGATTCCAGAGGTGAAACGCACAATTTTTAATACCTCGGGCAGCCCTGCCGGCTGAATCTGCTTTCTGCAGTTGAGCTAATAAATGCTACTTAAGTCATGTTTCCTTCTCTCTTGGGGCCTGCTTGCTGATTTGCCCAGCAAAAGGAAGCATCCTGTTACTTCCTCTAAATAATTGATGGATCCCAGTCTGGGCAGCCCAAACAAAATTCTGAAAATAGTCTCACATGAGATGATCACTTTTTCCATGTTTTTTTTTTTTTTTTTTTGCGGTAGTGAATTTTAAATGTATGCAGTCTGAAAGTTGCTGCATATACAACTACGGTACATGCAATAATAGCGATTTGGACATTATTAAAAACACAAAAGTCAATATGAAAAAAGCCATAGGGATAGATGCTAGGCAGTAATGCCACGTACACATGACCGTTTTTAATGTCATTGAAAAAAACGTTTTTCTCGACGTGATTCTTCTCAAGCCTGCCTTGCCTACACACGATCATGAAAGAAAATGCTAGAGCAAAGCGCGGTGACGTACGAAATGTACGACGGCACTATAAAGGGGAAGTTCCATTCGGATGGCGCCACCCTTTGGGCTGCTTTTGCTGATCCTTGTGTTAGTGAAGTTTGGTGAGAGGCGATTTCGCGCTTTTCAGCCTCGTGCTTTTCAGTCCGTTACAGCGTTACGAATGTGCTATCTCCATTCTGAACGCTAGTTTTACCAGAACGAGCGCTCACGTCTCATCACTTGCTTCTGAGTATGCGCGTTTTTTTTCACGTCGTTAAAGCCTACACACGGCCGTTTTTCATGACGAGAAAAAGGACGACGTGAAAAACTACGAGAAAAATTAGAGCATGTTCCAAATTTTTAATGCCCATTTTTCACGTCGTGAAAAATGCTCTGGAGCCCACACACGATCGTTTTTAATGACCAAATGAAAAAATGGCATTTTTCTCGTCATGAAAAACGGTCGTGTGTACGCGGCATAAGACTCATACCGCTTCTTACTTTTCCCATATTTTCTAGATGTGTCTTGCTTGCCGCTATGTCCCATTTATACCAACATGACTTCTGCAATAGATTGGTGGATGATTGTTGGGGGATTGGCCTAAAGTAGAACTAAAGGCCAAACCTTTTTTTTATTTTGGATAGTGTATTACCCCTTTCATGCAAAAAGCAGGAATGCATTGACGGATCCCATTATTATTTAAAAAAATAAATCTGGATTTTTGGATTTCTTTAATCCAGTGGATATGTGCTCTCTTCCTCTAGTTTATTTTCAGCTTCATCTTGGGGTTAAAGGGGTTGTAAAGCTTCGTGTTTTTTCACCTTAATGCATCCTATGCATTAAGGTGAAAAAACACCTTGCTCTCTCCGGCCCCCCCGAGCCCCCGTTTTACTTACCTGAGCCCCGAATCTCCGTGGGTGCGATCCTGCAATGCTTTCTCCCAGCTCTTCATTGGCTCCATTGGCAGCCATTGGCTCCCGCTGCTTTCAATCAAATGAATGACACGGCGCGCCGGGTGGCGGGGCCGAGTGATACACTCGGTGGCTATGGCCGCCGACTCTATCACACGGGAGCGCGCCCGCAAGATAGCCCCCTTGGGAGAGAGCTTCTCAGAGGAGGGTTAGCTCTTGCGGGGAGGAGCTGAGACAGCCGCCGAGGGACCCCAGAAGATGAGGATCGGGGCCACTCTGTGCAAAACAAACTGCACATTGGAGGTAAGTATGGTATGTTTGTTATTTAAAAATAAATAAAAAATTAAACCTTTACAACCCCTTTAAGCTCCTGGAGGAGTTTTCTCACAGGCAGGCAGGTGTTCATTTACCGCATATACTCACGTATAAGCCGACCCGAATATAAGCAGAGGCACCTAATTTTACCACAAAAAACTGGGAAAACTTATTGACTCAAGTATTTGCCTAGGGTGGGAAATGCAGCAGCTACTGTAAGTGGAAAAGAGGGTCAACAATGCCCATCTGCAGCCTCGCTGTGCCCATCTGCAGCCTCACTGTGCCCATTTGCAGCCTCACTGTGCCCATCTGCAGCCTCACTGCCCATTTGCAGCCTCACTGTGCCCATTTGCAGCCTCACTGTGCCCATTTGCAGCCTAACTGTGCCCATCTGCAGCCTCATTGTGCCCATTTGCAGCCTCACTGTGCCCATTTGCAGCCTCACTGTGCCCATCTGCAGCCTCACTGCCCATTTGCAGCCTCACAGTGCCCATCTGCAGCCTCACTGTGCCCATCTGCAGCCTCACTTTGCCCATTTGCAGCCTCATGTATCTTTCATCCGCTGTGTCAGTCTTAACTGTTCCGCCCCATCCACGCCGTCCACTGTAAAAAAAAACCTGCCTCCTCCTCGTTCGTGATAGATGGAACACTGATAACAAACTGAATCATTGTTCCGTCTATCACGGACGAGGAGGAGGCGGGGCTTTGTTACAGTGAATGACGTGGATGGCATGGATGGCATGGAACAGTAGACTGACACAGCGGGAGACCCTCACTCGAGTATAAGCCAAGGGGGGCTTTTTCAGCATAAAAAAAATTCTGAAAAACTTGGCTTATACTCGAGTATATACGGTATGTGCCCTCTGGATTTTATGGAGTGGTCTCCAAATTGTGACAGGGTACATGCTATTGTACCAGTGACTGAATAACCTTGTAAACATGATATACAGTGTGGAAAATAATTATTTGATCCCCTGCAGATTTTGTAAGTTTGCCCACTTACAAAGAAATTAAGAGTCTATAATTTTTATCATAGGTATATTAGGTAAAAAACAAATGCTATAAATTAGGTTGCAGTTCAGTGAGTAAAATAAGTATTTGATCCCCAAGCAAAACATGACTTAGTATTGGTGGAGAAACCCTTTTTGGCAAGCAAAGGTAAGACGTTTCTTGTAGTTGGTTACCAGGTTTGCACACATCTCAGGAGGGATTTTGGTCCACTATTCTTTATAGATCTTCTCTAAATCCTTAAGGTTTCTTGGCTGTCTCTTGGCAACTCAAAATTTCAGCTCCCTCCATAAATTTTATATAGGATTACGGTCTGGAGACTGGCTAGGCCACTCTATGACCTCAATGTGCTTTTTCTTGAGCAACTCCTTTGTTGCCTTGGTGGTATGTTTTGGGTCATTGTCAAGCTGGAAGACCCATCCACAACTCATCTTCAGTGCTCTGCCTGAGGGAAGAAGGTTCTCATCCAACATTTTACAATACATTGGCCCCTTTAGCAGAGAAACTGCCCCAGAGCATAATGTTTCCACCTCTATGCTTGACTGTAGGGATGGTGTTCTTAGGGTCATAGTCAGAATTTTTCTTCCTCCAAACACGGCGAGTCAAGTTAATGCCAAAGAGCTTAATTTTGGTCTCAACTGACCACAGCACTTTGTCGCAATCCTTCTCTGAATTATTTAGATGTTCATTGGCATCACTGTACATGTGCCTTCTTGCGGATAGGGACTTGCCGTGTTTGGACGAAGAAAAATGCAGACTATGACTATGAGTTGCCAAGCGAAAGGATTGAAAGAAGATCTGTAAAGAAGAGTCCAAAATCCCTCCTGAGATGTGTGCAAACCTGGTCAAGAACTACAAGAAACATCTTACCTCTGCTTGCCAACAAGGGTTTCTCCACCAAGTACTAAGTCATGTTTTGCTTGGGGATCAAATCCTTTTTTTACGCACTGAACTGCAACTCAATTTATAACATTTCTATCATGTGTTTTTTCTGGATTTTTGGTTGATATTCTTAAAAATTTATATTGGTTGGTATTCTTAAATATTCATAACAATACACCTATGATAAAAAATGATAGACCCTTTATTTCTTTGTCAGTGGGCCAACTTACAAAATCTGCAGGGGATCAAATAATTATTTTCCCCACTGTACATGATCCTGATAAAGCAGGGTGTCTCGCAAATCACGTAGACTGACCTGAACCACTGTGATCATCATACATGACATGTTGCTGATGGTTTTAATAATTCTGGTATTTGCCCAAGAGCAATTTTATGTGTGAACATACTTTGTAATATAAATTCTTTTTTTTTTAATGGTATGTTGTTTTTGACTCCCGATGTCACAGTATATCCAACTCATATACTGTAAAGTTTTTATACAATATATATGGGTTGATGCCCCTACTGTATGCATTTGTTGAATACACCACTGTTGCATTGGGTTTCTGTATATAGGAGGGTTATAACCCCTGTCAGTTTTTTTCCTTCTGTGTCCCATAGCCAAAACAGGAAGTGAGAGGAAATCCCTGCAAATTAAGGGGATCCATTGGCGCCCCCCAGGTCACTAGAACTAGTATCCCCATTGGAAGAGTTCCCCTCAATTACTTTTCTAGGGACAACCCAAAATTTGCGATTTTATTTTACTTTCAATGATAATGGTAAACCGTACAAAAAAAGAGGGTGACTCTCCCTAATGGGGCAGAGGTAGCAATAAACAGGTATTCTTATCCCTCTCCACCATCCAAAACAAAAAAAACAAAAAAGTTTTACCTTTCGTTATACTTTAATCTCAAAGGGATATGCTTGGTTGTGAAATGTTCCCCCTGTGTCTTCTAAATGGGAGGCTATTGATTTATCACCTGCTCCCATTCAGGTCTAAGAAATTTTAGCTATGTTGTTAGGAGCATCCAGTAATCCAGTGCTAGGAAATTTGTTTATACTATTTATTGAACAGGAACATCAGGTACAGCCAAGGTGTTTCAGGGGATAAGCCTTCTACTTCTTCAAGGCTTAAAGCTGAATTCCAGGAATTCAGCTCCTTTGTAAAAAGTGAAGGCACACTATGAGTAAAGTCCAAGGAGGTGCATGGCATCTCCTGAACTTATCTCTATTATTTATATCTGACAGGTTTATAGTACTCCCAGAAAACATTTATTGCTGTAGTTCTGGGAACCCAATGCTGATCCTTCAGGTCCCAGCATCCTCAATGGTAGAGTCGCTGCAGCTGCTATGCCTGCTTCTTCCCTCCTCCTGCCCAATCACAGAAGCCTTTGTGATATGTGAACTCATCATCTGAATGGGCAGCAGAGGGAAGGGGAAGGCATAGCTGCTCTGTATCTCTACCCTCCAGCAGAGCCATAAACATGTCACGTATAAATAATAGAGATAATTTCAGATGATGTTGTCTACCTCCTTGGACTTCACTCATAGGGTGCCTTCACTTTTTACAAAGTGGCTGAATTCCTGGGATTCAGCTTTAAATATTGATCTAGGAATTGATCAAGGCAGGAGTTTACTGTATAGCCCAGATGAGCGAGAGCTGAAGCTCAGAGGTGGAAATACCACTGCTAAATGTTTCATCTCTTATTTTGTACATATGTTAAATAGCCAGTGGCTAGACCACAAAATAATTAATTCATGTATTTTTTTTTGTGAATGGACTTTAATGCAATATTATTATTATTATTATTATTGCGATATTTGCTGCAGGTAATTACTGAATTTGTGGCATTTACTGCAAATGTGGTATTTAAAGTGTTACTAATCCCAGCACCCTGCATTCACTATATCTGGTCTCCCATAGTACACAGAACATGGAAATGCAATTATTGTAGTAAATATAAACTGTAATATATAGTAGTCTTGTGACTTTTATCTGTGTTTGGTTGAAGCTTGTAAGAGGAGTTTTCATTCTCCTCTGACTGTCCTATGAGGCTTCAGGACCCCTGACCCTCTGTCTGGACAGTGCTGATTGGCCCTGTGCTGATCACATGCACTCTCCCAAGAAAAGAAAAACCTCTCCAGCAATACACACCAAACTGAGCATGTGCGGAGTGACTCGAAAGGCTCTGTCTTATCAGGAGATGGACTGGGGACAGTGGGAGTAGGGGAGGATCAGAGAAGAAAGCATCAAACAGCCTTTTTACACAATGTAGAGGATTTACTCCTTAGGTTCCACAGTGAGTATAACAAGCAGTGGCGGGCCGTCCATAGGGGGCGCCCGGGCGCCGCCCCCCCCCCCCCCCCTCCTGTGGTCACCAAAAAAAAAAAAAAAAACGGGCCCTTTAAGAGTTTTTTTTTTTTTTTTATGTCTTTTTTTTACACATGGCGGCGCGACCATAGTGGGCGCAGAAGCGCCGCTACCGCTCGCTTCTGCACCCGGCCGTCACTCACCACAACAATACATAGGTTCATGCATTGCATGAACCTATGTATTGCTGCCGCCCACTATTCAGATGGCCGGCCCCTTGAGCGCCGGCCATCTGAGTCACAGCGTCTGATTGGCCTTTAGAAGTGCCTATCAGAGCCAGCAGGCTCTGATAGGCTTCCCGACTACAGCCTGAGGGCTGTAATCGGCTTCTAAATACCTAATGAGAGGACACACAGGGGTGCGTTCCCTGGCCAATCAGGTTCACCGGGTCTGGTTACCGGTAACCTGATTGGCTGAAGTGACATCGAGGGCGGGAGAAGACATCGAGGACGGAAGAAGGACGGCGCTGACTCGAGGAAGGTAAGTGCAGGGCTGGGGGGGGGGACAAACTTGCTGTATTATGAGGACAAACTGGCTGCATATGGGGGACAAACTGGCTGTATTATGGGGGACAAACTGGCTGCATTATGGGGGAGAAACTGGCTGCATTATGGGGGAGAAACTGGCTGTATTTTGGGGGAGAAACTGGCTGCATTATGGGGGAGAAACTGGCTGCATTATGGGGGAGAAACTGGCTGCATATGGGGGACAAACTGGCTGCATTATGGGGGAGAAACTGGCTGCATTATGGGGGAGAAACTGGCTGTATATTGGGGGAGAAACTGGTTGCATTATGGGGGAGAAACTGGCTGCATTATGGGGGAGAAACTGGCTGTATATTGGGGGAGAAACTGGCTGCATTATGGGGGAGAAACTGGCTGCATTATGGGGGAGAAACTGGCTGTATATGGGGGAGAAACTGGCTGTATATGGGGGAGAAACTGGCTGCATTTGGGGGAGAAACTGGCTGCATTATGGGGGAGAAACTGGCAGTATATTGGGGGAGAAACTGGCTGCATTATGGGGGAGAAACTGGCTGCATTATGGGGGAGAAACTGGCTGCATTATGGGGGAGAAACTGGCTGCATTATGGGGGAGAAACTGGCTGTATATGGGGGAGAAACTGGCTGTATATGGGGGAGAAACTGGCTGCATTTGGGGGAGAAACTGGCTGCATTATGGGGGAGAAACTGGCTGTATATTGGGGGAGAAACTGGCTGCATTATGGGGGACAAACTGGCTGCATTATGGGGAAGAAACTGGCTGCATATAGGGGAGAAACTGGCTGCATTATGGGGGAGAAACTGGCTGTATATTGGGGGAGAAACTGGCTGCATATAGGGGAGAAACTGGCTGCATTATGGGGGAGAAACTGGCTGTATATTGGGGGACAAACTGGCTGCATTATGGGGGAGAAACTGGCTGCATTATGGGGGAGAAACTGGCTGTATATTGGGGGAGAAACTGGCTGTATTATAGGGGAGGAACTGGCTGCATATAGGGGAGAAACTGGCTGCATTATGGGGGAGAAACTGGCTGCATTATGGGGGAGAAACTGGCTGTATATTGGGGGAGAAACTGGCTGTATTATGGGGGAGAAACTGGCTGCATATAGGGGAGAAACTGGCTGCATTATGGGGGAGAAACTGGCTGCATTTTGGGGGAGAAACTGGCTGTATATTGGGGGAGAAACTGGCTGCATATAGGGGAGAAACTGGCTGCATTATGGGGGAGAAACTGGCTGTATATTGGGGGACAAACTGGCTGCATTTAGGGGACAAACTGGCTGCATATAGGGGAGAAACTGGCTGCATTATGGGGGACAAACTGGCTGCATATAGGGGAGAAACTGGCTGCATTTGGGGGAGAAACTGGCTGCATATAGGGGACAAACTGGCTGCATTATGGGGGACAAACTGGCTGCATATAGGGGAGAAACTGGCTGCATTTGGGGGAGAAACTGGCTGCATATAGGGGACAAACTGGCTGTATTATGAGGACAAACTGGCTGCATTATGGGGGATTAACTGGCTGCATTATGGGGGATTAACTGGCTGCATTATGGGGGAGAAACTGGCTGCATTATGGGGGAGAAACTGGCTGCATTATGGGGGAGAAACTGGCTTCATATGGGGGGGGAAACTGGCTGCATTTGGGGACAAACTAGTGGCGTTTGGGCACAGTGGCTGTGTTTAATGGGCACAGTGGCGGCAATTGATGATTTTTTTTTTTTTTTCAGTTTGTTTGCGCCCCCCCAAAAAATTTGAGCACCAGCCGCCACTGATAACAAGCATGCTTTACTGCATATGCAGACTGATTTTACTATTGTGGGTTTAGTAACACTTTAACTGTAGTGAATTGACACTTTATATATCAAATGTAATATTTTATATAAAACACAATGCAATGGTGAAATTATCCCACAGTGCTTTAACAAACTAAATGTAATTCAGTTAGGATTTACATCTACTTTATTCTGACCCGACACTCCTGTGTATCATGCACAGCGCCAGGAAAGAGTTACTCTTCCCAAGCTAAGAGGAGAGATACTTTTTCCCTTCCTTTCATAGTTTTGAAATTCAAATTGAATGCAATTTTCAGCTCATTTGAGCCAGAATATACAGTTGCCGAGCTTCAGTGGCTCTCAAATTCAAACTCACAGGAGAAAACAGATATCATCTGTCGCACAGGCTAAGAAGGAGGAGGAGAGTGAGCTGCTACTAGCAGGAGCTGTGGCTCTCCCGCAGACACTGCACTCAGCCTGTCACTGATAAAACAATTACATAGTCAATGGCAACTTGGAATCGGCAGCATGAAGAGAAGACTGCAGACAGGAAGCTCAGCACTGGACAGTTATGAATCCATCAGAGGACTACGTTATTTTCTATACTTGAGATTAGTAAGAAATGATTTACTGTGGTGAGCAGGTGACACCGGATGGATTGAGTTATTTTATGTAATGAACATCCCAGTTCTTTCATAGTGAGCCAATAAACATAAATGCTTGGAATCATTTTATTAAATGTCCGTAAGTAGAGCTTCCTGTGTTGCCCATAACTACCAATTAGATCCTCACTTTTGGTTTCTAAGCTGCCATGGAAGAACCAAGGAGAGAAATCGGTTACCATGGTCTAACCACTTGCCTACCGGGCACTTTTCCCCCCTTCTTGCCCAGGCCAGTTTTCAGCTTTCAGCACTGTCGCACTTTGAATGACAATTGCGCGGTCATGCAACACTGAACCCAAACAAAATTGTTATAATTTTTTTCACACAAATAGAGCTTTCTTTTGTTGCTATTTATTCACCACTGGGTTTTTTATTTTTTGTTAAATAAACAAGTAAAAACTGAACAAAAAAAAAAAGTTCTCATAGTTTTGTTCTAAAATTTTAGAAACAGGTAATTTTTCTCCTTCACTGATGTGCGCTGATGAACCTGCACTGATGGGCACTGATAGGCTGTACTGATGGGCAATGATGGGGAGGCACTTGTGGGCACTGATGAGGCTGCACTGATAGACACTAATAGGTGGCACTGATGGGCACTAATAGGTGGCACTGATGGGAACTCATAGGCGGCACTGATAGGTGACACTGATGAGAAAGCACTGATTGGCAGCACTGATGGGCACTGATTGGCAGCACTGGTGGGCATAGATTTGCAGTACTGGTGGGCACTGTTTGGACTGCACTGATAATCAGGACACTGATAATCGGTGCCCTGATTATCAGTGTCAGTGTCCCTTGTAGAGAAGCTGGTTATCGGTTCTATTCTCCAATCCTCATGCTGTCAGCATAAGTAAAGGAGTGCCGATAACTGGCTTCTATCTACATCATGTGGTAAAAAGCCGCTGATTGGCTCAATCTGTGATCAGCAGTGTCCTCAAGGCACTGTGATCACAGAGCATGCCGCCTGCACCCTTCAGCGAGTGCGCGGCAAGCATGCTCGCATTCAACCCCAGATTGTGTATCAATAAGGCACACAGAGTGCGGCTCGGCCCCACCCCCTGCTCCCTCCTCACTGGCTGTGATTGACAGCAGTGGGAGCCAAGGGCCCCCATTGCTGTATTATAGCCAATGAGGATGCAGAGAGCTTGGCCAGCAGCTACTCCTGTGCACAATGCTGGATCATTATGGGGCTATGGGACTATGTATTAAGAAGGGCTGGGGGGAGCTGCATACTGAAGGTTTTATACCTTCATGCATAGAATGCATGAAGGTAAAAAAAACTTCAGCCCTTACAACTACTTTAAGTAATGTGAAAAGGATGAGAGCGCCACAAATCTAGTATTAGTCCAGTAAATCTTGGTTACACATGACACAAGAACTCTACAAAATCTAAAAGAGACATTTAGACTTTGACTGGAGTATATATCTTTAATTATTTTTCTTTTTTTGAATTTTAGATCATCTGCCTTGAATTAAAACTGCTCTAAGATCTTCCTTGCTAGTTGTGGTCTTTCAATTTCCTTGTCGTGCCTCATTTCTATTCGCTCTTCTGGTTTGGTAAGTGAAATTGTACAAATGTTACTTCCTTTGCCCTTTAGCCACCAACAGTTCCTGGACAGGCCAATTTGTCTGTTCAGACAAAAGTATGACATAGATGACATAAAATATGTGTCCTTATTGGTTATTTTGTACATTACTCTTTACACCAGCTTCTTAGTTATGCCAAATAAACACCATTACAAATAAAGGGACAGTTATGTTACTAGGTTTCACCTGCAATGGTCTATAACTTAAAAATTTTGTTGGGGCTTTTGTTCCATGATGCAAAATAACCTATAACATATACCTAATATATCCAATAGACATGCTATTCCTCTTGCTATCCTATCATGCTATACCTGTACAGGCTGTTCTAGGCTCTTCATTGCTCATTTTCCCATGTCAAAGCTCTCTAGTAATCCTAAGATAGCAGCTGTGAAACTCAGTGTAACAATTGACTTTACCTTTAAAAGTATGATCTATAGTCTGTGGCCTGTGTTCTGTCTGAATGGATACCTTAACATCTCTCCTTTCGTGATTGGCTGGGATTTTTTTCTATTGTCTGAGGTCAGAGGAAATCTAGAAGTCTACCATTCAGTACATTGGTTTAATGCTGTGCATCATCGTGAGTTGACAGCAGAGCAGTAAGGTTGAATAGGCGCCCATAAAATTGTACCAGGCCCCCACCCTGGAAGCAATGCACTGCAGGATATTCTTATCAGCATAAATTCAGAAGAAGTATAGGAAGCCAACAAATCTTCAAAATTATACTACATTTAAAATCCATTGGGAGTCCTGAATGTCATTGTATACTTATAGGCAGCGAGAAATCAGCTCTTGTGATCACCAATTCTCGTCCATCTCCTCTTGGGCTTACTGGTTAGTGGGAAGAGCCAGAACAGTGATGGGGACCAAGGGACCTGGTTGCTAGTGGCACATCTGAGCACCCCGATATTCAAAGCTCCTGGTTAATGCTACAAGAATGCCTGGAGCCCTCTAAATGTGCTCACTGTTCACTGTAAGTACCAGTGTCTTTGGTCTGTGCAGATTTAGCACTCTTTGTCACTGACAACATTTTTGTTCAGCTGTTTTCTTATGAATGTTTTCTATCAAGTTGTAGTAGTTGTCGCTTATTACTTTGCCTTGTTATTTGATTTACAGCACAGTTTTTAGGGCCTGGCATGCTTTAGCTTCTTGCAAAATCGAAAGAACTGCCATGGTTTTTACAAACCCTTGAGTCGGATCAGTGCTGGAACAGATGCATTAATCACATTAAGAGGCATTTTCTATATGCTCCTTAAACGCCAATCTGTCCGCATAAGCATAAATCCCCTTTGCTGTCAATGAGAGATTTTTACTTGTGACGTAGCATTTACAATGCCCCTAAATGCTCAGGAAATCTATTAATGCCATTAGGTTTGCTAAAAGAGAACTCCAAACAAACCACAACATTTAACATCAGTTATGATGAATAGATATTTCGAAATACAAAGTGTGTCTATTAAATAATGAGACTGATTAAATAACTCACCTTTATTTATATGTGTTACAAATGTAATGCTTGTCCCCTTCAATATATTCCCCATTTGAACTAATACATTGCTGAAGTCTTGTTTTTCACTGGACGAAGGCATGGAGAAAATCAAATTCTGTCAGCTGTTTCAACACATCCGCCGTTTTCTTCTTTACAGCATCAACTGACTCAAAGCGTGTCCCGTTAAGCACTAATTTAACTTTTGGGAAATAAATTTTCACGTCCCTCGCTGAATTTTTTGTGCCACTCAAACACACGCGCACGAGACATGCTGTCATTCCCATAAGCTGTAGTAAGCATTTGAAAACAATCTGTTGGTGTTTTATGCAATTTTACTAAAAATGTAAAATTGACACGTTTAACTTTTAAAGTTTTTTTTTTTTTTGGCACACTACAGAAAACACAACCAAACTAAATGGCAACTCATAAGCAACTGAACATCAAAGAGTGTTGCTGCTTGTCATGCAGGTTCAAACATGTTCAAGTTCACCACGCATACAGTTATGACAGTCTCCTTATTTAATAGACACACCTCGTATAAGTTCCATACAATTTTGGACTTTAAGGAATCTGAAAACAATCTGATCAACCAATACTTGGCTGATGGCTCACCACAATAATATATATATATATATATTTTTTTTTTTCCTGTTCAATATTTTTATTAGGATTTACATGAGAAAGACATAGTAATCTGTGAGCTCATAGATGGGAAATAATTAACAAAAAAAGTGTCAAATATGAGAACAATTTTCACAATATAATTACTTATAAACTTGTATGAAATCAGGTCTTATATTGTTTATGTCAATGTAAATTAAAACAGACATCAAAAACTAAAGTAATTGGAATTGGCATTCCAAACGAGGCTTGCCTCCGGACCACCCATCTACCCCTAGTGGGTTCAACAATAATATATATCATGAATCTATAGATTGTAATGGTTATTCTAAAAGGCCTTTGAGGCCTTCAAAACTACATAACACAATTCTGTATTCCTTTATATTTTAACTGGAAATGTTGACTCTCGCTGGATCACATGAAAAATTAGATGTGCTGACAAATTTAAAGCAAATCTATTCTTTGCCCATTCCGTGCAAAGTAATGTGGTCACTAAAGGGTTCACCCTGCTACTTCCAAAAACTTTTAAGAACAAGTTCATTTTTAAACTAAAACCCACTAGAGCCACCTCCCCTTCTCCCATCCACAGAGCTAATCCGTTCTTCTATGTTAGGAACAGAACCATTCACAGTGTCAACCTTCATCTATGTAAATAATCAGGACCATTCACACACTGACCTCTTCATCTATGTAAAGAATCAGAACCATTCATAGAGCTGACAGATTTGCCTATGTAAAGAACCAGTACCGTTCTCAAACATACCCTTACCACAATGACCTCTTCATCTTCATAAGAAACCAGCACCATTCACAGACCTGACCACTTCATCTATTTAAAGAACCAGTAACCTTCATACCAATACCCTTACCACCTATGTAGGCAACCAGAACCTTTCACAAAGCTGACCACTTCATCTGTGTAAGGAATCCGCACCATCCACAAACTGGCCACTCCATCTATAGAAGGAACCAGCACCATTCACAAAGCTGACCTTTTCATCTATGCAAGGAACCAACTCCATCCACTCACCGACTTCTTCATCTGTATAAGTAACCAACACCATTCACAGAGCTACCCTTTTTTCTATGCAAGGAACCTACACCATTCACACACTGACCTCCTTATCTATGTAAGTAACCTGCACCATTCGCACAGCGAATCTCTTCATCTATGTATAGCACTACCCCCGTAAGGGCCTGCTAGATTTTTGGATCCCCATTACATGTATAGCCAGGCCACAGGAATTTTCTGGCATTCACTCAGTATTGAAAAAACAGTCCAGGGTGCTTTGTTTTGTTTTTTTTATTTATTAGGGGATAAACTTTGATAGGGATGGTAAGGTATGGGATGCCTAGAACTGTAGTTTGATTGTAAATTGAGGACTTGAAACTGGCTACGAAATATCACAAGGCTCTCTTCCCGTAGGAAAAAGGGATCAGTTCAACTGGCAAAGCAAGGTCTCCAATTCCCAGGTACAGGAACTCTATCTTTGTAGAAAATGGCAATGCACCTGGCTGCCCTTTCGATTTCCAAAGCAAGAGGTGTAGGGTAGCTGTACTGGCTTTATTGGCTGTAAGCTGTCCTTTGGTAAAGGCTAGCTGGGTATTGCACCTGGCTGCTTCTCCTCTATAGGCTCTGGTGTGTAGGGGTTGAAGCTACTCATGCAGTCCCTTAGGTGTATCCTGTGGCACATGTGACTGCGGAACTGGCCTCCTGCTGGACAGGTCCCAATGGCTCCCAGGTTGGCTTCAGCTAAGCCTAGCTGAGACTGAAAGGAAGTGAGGCTTCCTCTGCTGCTCTCTCTCTTCCTCTGGCTCCTTCCATCCGTCCAGGGGCAGAGCTCCGCATAAGGGTCCACACTAGGACACTGGACCCTGGACTCTGCTCCCTAATGACCAGGCTCCAGAATATTTATGGGCTACCCCGCCACCTTCTGGGCCATCCTCACCCAGGGATTGGAGGAGACTCCATATATATTCAGGCCTCATCTCTGCCCCCTCAACCCTCAAAGTTCCAGAACTCTCCAGCAGTTCTAGAAGCCAGGAGGAGGCAACAGAGGCTCAGCCCTTGGGGCTCTGCCAACTAACTTTAAACAAATTAACCCTGGCTTCTCTGCTTACAGAGGAGCCCAACTAAATTTTCCTACTGTACATGAAGGGTGCTACATATGTAAGGAGCCAATATCATTCACTCGCAGATCTCTTCATCTAGATAAGTAACCAGCACCTTTCACAGAGCTGACCTCATCTATCAAGGGATCTAAGCCATTCACACACTGGCTTCTTCATCTGTGTAAGGAACCAGCACCATGCCCTGAGCTGATCTCTTTTTCTTTAAAAGGAAGGAACTAGCACGATTCACAGAGCTGATCTCCTCTAATGCTGCGTACACATGATCGGAATTTTCGACAACAAAACCGTGTGTTTTTTTCCGACGGATGTTGGCTCAAACTTGTCTTGGATACACACGGCCGCACAAATGTTGCTCAGAAATTCCAATGGTCAAGAACGTAGAGACGTACAACACTACGACGAGCTGAGAAAAATGAACTACAATGATTCCGAGCATGCGTCAAATTGGTTCCGAGCATGCGCAGCACTTTTGTGCGTCGGAAATGGCTACACACGATCGGAATTTCCGACAAGAACTTTTGCCGTCGGAAAAATTGAGAACCTGCTTTCAATCATTTGTTGTCAGAAATTCCGACAGCAAATGTCCGATGGAGCCTACACACGGTCGGAATATCCGACCAAAAGCTCACATCGAACATTTGTTGTCGGAAATTCCGATCGTGTGTACGCGCATAAGAAACCAGAAACATTTACAGAGCTAACCTCTTTATTTATATAATTAACCATGACCATAGTGTTAGGATTACCAGAAGGGTTAGTGTTAGGGTTACAGAAAGGGGTTAGTGGGAGGGTTACATGGAGTTAATGTTAGGGTTAAAGGGCGAGTTAGTGGGAGGGTTACAGGAGAGTTTAGTGGAAGAGTTGTTGTTAGGGTTAAAGGAAGGATGGTAAGAGTGTTAGAGGAAGGGTTAGTGGAAAGATTACAGGAAGGGTGGAGGAGGGTTACAGGAAGGGTTAATGTTAGTGTTAGTGGAAGAGTTACAGGGAGGGCTAGTGGAAGAATTTGTGTTTAAAGTTAGGGTTATTGGAGGGGGGTGTTACAGGGAGGGTTAATTGGGGAGTTACTGGAATGGTTAGAATTAGGGTTACAGAAGGGGTTAGTGGGGGTTACAGAAGGGGTTAGTGTTAGGGTTACAGAAAAAATGTGATATAAAAGGTTGCACTGTCTCATAAACAAAGAAAACTCTTATCAAAAAAATATATATAACAAACACAGTGTATCAACTGGTGATAAATAAAGAGTTCAATAAACAAGTGTCCATGTGTATCAAAAATGAAAATTACAGGAAAGGTTAGTGTTAGGGTTACAGAAGGGGTTGGTGTTAGGGTTTACAGAAAGAGTTAGTGGGGGATTACAGGAAAGGTTAAGTGTTAGGGTTAGTGTGAAGAGTGTTTAGAGCAGGACATCACTCTGTGTGCCACTGTATCAACCACTTCATTCCTGGCATATAGTCAAATGACGTCCGCAAATGGGATCTCCCATCCTGGGTGGGCATCATATGATGTCCTCTGCTTCCCACTGGTAGTGTGCGCCCACCGCATCACTGAGAAGCTGATGCACGTGCCCTGACAGAGCAGGAACGTGGATCTGTGTGTGTAAACACACAGATCCACGTTCTCTCAGGGGAGAGTAGACAGATTGTGCATTCCTAGTATATAGGAACACTGATCGGTCTCCTCCCCCAGTCAGTCCCATCCCCCCACAGTTAGAACACACAGTGAGGAAACCCATCTAACCCCTAGATTGCCCCCTAGTGTTAACCCCTTCCCTGCCAGTGACATTTATACTGTAATCAGTGGCTATATATAGCACTGATCACTGTATAAATGTCAGTGGTTTCAAAAAAGCTGCAATGTCGCTGTCCCGATAAAAATCACAGATCTCCGCCATTACTAGTTAAAAAAAAAAAAATAAATAAAAATGCCATAAATCAATAACCTATTTTGTAGGCACTGTAACTTTTGCGCAAACCAATCAATATTCGCTTATTGCGATTTTTTTTACCAAAAAATATTTATAAGAATACTTATTGGCCTAAACTGCGGAAAAAAATTGTTTTAAAAAAAAAAAATTGGGATATTATAGCAAAAATTGTTGCTCTTTTTTTGTTTATATAGCGATACCCTCAGTTTAAGGCTCCATGTACACAGAAGCTCAAAAACGGTCGTTTTGAACGCCAGATTTCTGGCAGAAAAAGCTGCTTTAAAATATAGCTTTTATCAGCGTTTTTTACTAGCGTTTATTAGCGTTTTTTCAGTGTAGCGTTTCTTAGCTTTTTTTTTTTGGTTTTATTTATTTATTTATTTTCAATGGATCAAAAAGCGCTAAAAAACGCTTGCGACCAGCGTTTTTGAGTGTTTATTAGCGTTTTTCAGCGTTTTGCGTTTTTTGCGTTTTTCCAGCCGAAAAACGGCACTTTGAACGCAAATTTCTTGCGTTCAGAAAAAAAGTCCATTAACTCCACTGCTCATTAACGCTTAAAAACGCTATGTGTACATGAACACATAGGCTAACATAGAGTGCAGTTAATGGGCTTTTTAAAAAAAAACGCCAAAACGCCAATAAACTGCAGTTTATCAGCTTCAGTGTACATGGAGCCTAAGAGGGCTGCTTGTTTGTTTTGGGCCCCTGTAATGCACCGGTATCAACCCCTGGCAATCGGCTCTAATCTCTCGTGACACAGTTAGGAAAGGGGGATGAATGATATAACTATAATATATCTATAAAGTTATATGGTACAACCCCTTTGTATCCCAGCACAGTAATTGACACTGACAACCAAATTACTTAACTATAACTTTTTACTATTGGTAAAAGTATAAAAGGTAATTTGTATACAATATCTTATGCAGATCCCTGCAATATAGGTGTACACATTAAAAGGTTTAACATTCAGCAATGCAATGAACCTATAATAACCCCGCTGCAGCTATCCTCCCTCGTGAGCAAAAATGGCGCCCAGCAATGTCCTATACTACCCAGTCAGGCCCGACTATAACTTGGGGTATAGTTTGTAAAAAAATCTTCGCTATCAACTCTCGGTGGTGCACATAAAGAACAAACTGTAATCCAAAGGGATAGCGATGATCGCTAACTTGGTAAATCTGGAGAGACGAATAAACTCAGTTCAGCAAATAGTCTCTCCAGAATATAACTGTAATCACTGATGGGCCTAGGCAGAGTTAATAGGTAACAAAGTTAGTCAAATGCGGTTCTGAGCTGGCGCTCTCTCATCCGACCGGACCGACTCCTGTCCGATACCTCCGCTACTGTAAGTTGCTTCACAGTGCCCACGATGCTCCGGGTTTTCGGTCCTCCAGAAAATGGTGGCACCTCTGGTGGATCGGATGATCCGCAGGCTCCTCGGTGGAACAAAGTGCGAGGCCCAGGCTTCAGGCCTTGCACGCGCAGCCACAGGTGAGTGCAGGGATCTTCTCGTAGGGAGGGCAGCGTCCAAAGAGAAAGAGAGAGGCTCCTCCTCCCCCTTTTAAAGTCCACCCCAGCAGTCCTTGCGCGGGGAAATGCACCCTGGGTGCCTTAAAGCGTGCTGGGAACTGTAGTTTTGTGGGTGAAAACGATACCCCACTACATTTATAATGCAAAAAATAAAAACCGCAGAGTTGATCAAATACCACCAAAAGAAAACTCTACTTGTGGGAAAAAAAGGACATCGATATTTTTTTTGGGTACAACGTCGCACAACCGCGCAATTGTCAGTTAACCACTTCGAATTCTGACACTTCGCTCCTACATGTAAATATCCTCATTTTTTTGCTAGAAAATTACATATAACCCCCAAACACTATATATGTTTTTTTAGCAAAGACCCTAGAGAATACAATGGCGGTCATTGCAACTTTATCTTGCACGGTATTTGTGCAATAATTTTTCAAACGCATTTTTTGGGGAAAAAAAACGGTTTCATGAATTAAGAAATATTAAAACATTAAAGTTAGCCCAATTTTTTTGCATAATGTGAAAGATGAAGTTACGCCGAGTAAATAGATACCTAACATGTCACCCTTCAAAATTGCACACGCTCGTGGAATGGCGCCAAACTTCGGTACTTAAACATCCTCATGGGCGACGCTTTAATTTTTTTTAGTGGTCACATGTTTTGAGTTACAGAGGAGGTCTAGGGCTAGAATTATTGCTCTCGCTCTAACGTTTGCTGTGATACCTCACATGTGTGTTCTGAACACCGTTTTCATATGTGGGCGGGACTTACATTTGCGTTCGCTTCTGCGTACGAGCTACCGGGGACAGGGGCGCTTTACATTTTTTTTATTTTTTTATTTATTGTTAATTTTACTTTAAACTTTTTACTTTAAAAAAATAAAATAAAAAATGATCACTTTTATTCCTATTACAAGGAATGTAAACATCCCTTGTAATAGGAATAAGCTTGACAGGTCCTCTTTACAGTGAGATGTGGGGTCAATAAGACCCCACATCTCACCTCTAGGCTGGGAAGCCTGAAATAAAAAAAAAAAAACGATCACCGCTTCCTAGCAGAAGCGGCGACGTTTTTTGAATGCAGAGGCCGGGCGTGACGTCATAACATCGCGCCCGGCCTCCGAACGATTATAGAGACTCCGGCGACCATCTGGTCCGCCAGAAATCTCTATGGTAAGAAGCCGGGGCCGGTGGATCCTGTCACCGATTGCACAAGTGAGTCGGTAGAAGCGCCGGAGGGCGGCGGGAGGGGGGCGTCCCCTCTCGCCGCCTGTAAGAACGATCAAGCAGCGGAACAGCCACTATGATCATTCTTACGGTACACGGATTCGCCATGTCTATAAAAAACGATATCTGAATGATGCCTGTAGCTGCAGGCATCATTCAGATATCCTGGCTCAAAGTCCAGGACGTCCTTGGATGCGAAGTGGTTAAAGCGACGCAGTGCCGTATCGCAAAAAATGGCCCGGTCAGGAAGGGGGTAAATTCTTCCAGGGCTGAAGTGGTTAAAAAAGAACTATATGCAGACATTTCTGGTTTGCAAATAAAAACTAGTGCATGATGAGGTGTACTTGGCTGGTCTGCTATTTGACAAGGATTAGACTTTGCCATCCTATTTATTTTTGCATCTGATGGAGAGATTGATATTACTAATAAACAGAGTAGCATTTATTTGTGTGTGTTTGAAACTCCTGGAATCGCCATGGCAACAATAATTTTAATTATGGAGAGCTGAGATGATAACATGTATATCAGATGTGACTGAGTTTTCCCTGTAGACCGAGCTCTGATTAGACATTTGAGGGAAGCTTTGTATGCGGATTCCCCTTGCAGGCTGGATTTTATTATCTGCTTTAGCAGACAGCTGTTTTGCTCCTGCTATGAACCCACACTAATGTAATGAATAGAATTGGCTTAAAGGCCAATGGACATTGCTTTATAAGAAAGATAAACACCAACACAGAGGTGTAACTGGGTATTGTTGGCGTTCTGGGTGCCGACTTTGCAACAGTAGAATATGTGATCATAAGGCTACACCCAATTTTACAATGGTGGAGGTGTTACTCGGGGGAACACGGGAGGGACAGATTGTTGCTGAGAATCCTAGGAAGCAAGGCTACACTGGTATAAAGGAAAATAAATGAAACGTAATTGACCAAGAGTTCCCGGGACCCACGGGCGCACTCATGAGGCACGCGGTAGGCGCACATTCATGAGCCTGTAGATTGTCAGTAAGTCTATGGCCACACCTAGTCCCGTCAACTGCTTTCTGGATTGACAGCACTGAATTCCCTGCTGAAGTCTATCTGTGAGCTGCAGTGTCTGGGAGGGGGAGCGTGAGAGATAAATGGAGGAGGATTGGTCTCTTTAAATCTAACACTGAGCAGAATGAGAAAATTATCAGTCTGCTGGCATTCCCTCAATGTCCAGTCAGAAGGCAGGAGTTGGTAACCAAGCTGGTTGCTTTAATTGATGTAAAGAAATGTAAGGTCACTGACCTGCTCATGCTGCCTGAATCAAAAGACTAAAAAGAATTAAAGAATTGCGAATAACTTGGCAACAAGTGTGTATATATATAATATATATATATATATATATATATATATATATATATATATATATATATATACACACACACACACAGTACATACAGTATATTCAATAAGGAGATGCAGAGTCTATATATATATAATGCTCTATTTCATGTACTGTAATCCAAGTGCAAAATGGTTTACATCACATCTTAGCAGTACAGAGTAGTATATTCTTGGACTTCACATTCCTTCATTTCATATGTTATGGCGGAAAAATCGGAGCCCATTTGATGTGGTGGTCCAAATTTGGGCTATACTTCAAACACAAGTGTAATTCATCCTTGCTATAATATATATATATATATATATATATATATATATATACAGTGCCTTGAAAAAGTATTCATACCCCTTGAAATTTTCCACATTTTGTCATGTTACAACCAAAAACATTAATGTATTTTATTGGGATTTTATGTGATAGACCAACACAAAGTGACACATAATTGTGAAGTGGAAGGAAAATTATAAATAGTTTTAAATTTTTTTAAAAATAAATATGTGAAAGTGTAGCGTGCATTTGTATTCAGCCCCCCAGCCTCAATACTTTGTAGAACCACCTTTTCGCTGCAAATACAGCTGCAAGTCTATTTGGGAATCCTAGATAAAAAAATAAATATAGTTTTTAGTACCCCTGGCTCCCCGTGTACCCGTACTATACAACCTTCCTAAAGTCCATAATGCCGCTGTACACCCCCCGGGTTGTCCGATCGTCAGCAGAATCTATTCCGTCACATCCCGAGTAGGACATTATATCAATTTCCACTTACAGCCCTTGGTAAAGTCCATTCCCTCTTATCCGAAGGACACCAGGGACACTATCAGTCTTCTGGAACAAGTAGATTACTGTGATGACTATTTGTTAGTCACAGCAAATGTGGCAGCCCTGTACACGTGTATACAACATGAGCTTGGGCTCTCTGCTATAGACCATTATTTAGCCAGGAGTGAGGCGATCCCTGTAGTCCATATATATTCCATATATATTATGGAATTTCTTAAATACGCCACTAAACACAACTATTTCTGGTTTAACAGCCAGTTTTACTTGCAACAAAAGGGAGTGGCTATGGGGGCTAAATTTTCCCCCAGTTTAGCTACCCTTTTTATGGCCCAATGGAAGGAGGATGTCGTCTATGCCCTTAATAGACCTGAGTTGGTTCTTTGGGCCAGGTACATAGATGACATCCTCCTCCTGTGGAGGGGTGATGAAGACTCTTTGCGAGACTTCATGCCGATTTTGAATGACAACGAGAGAGGCATTGGACTGAGTTACGAGGCCAGTTACACATCTATACATTTTTTAGATTTGGAATTCCATTGTAGACCATCAACTGATCACCAGGACGTTCTTAAAACCCACCGATCGGAATTTATACACGTACCCAACTACCGTGCATTAGGCGAAACTGTACGAGCTTAAGTGATTTTCACCATCAGGCCTTAACCCTTAAATCTAGGTTTGTGGAGAAAGGCTACCATCCTTTGAGGATAGATGAGGAAATTAACAAAGTGTCTTTGTTAGATAGGAGTACATTGTTAATGGAACAACCCAAACGAATACAGGATACAAAATTTAGGTCGTCTTTTGTAACCGGATTTTCGGTACAACACAAACAAATTAAAGATATTTTTAACCGTCATTGGAAAGTGCTTAAAAACGTCTGTATCGTGCAGGAGTTGTATATAGGGGAGCACAGCCTTTGAGCGAACAGATTGCCCGAAATGTTATCGACCCTCCGATAAGAGCTTAATTTTTTCACAATCTTAAAGGGTATTACCCCTGCCGTAAATGCAATGTGTGTATACACAATACATGTGGCAGAAGGAAATTTGAGTCTTTTGTGTCCACTACCACCTCCATAACATACGAGATGAAATACTTTACCACCTGTGCTACTCGATACATTGTGTATTTTATAACCTGCCCTTGTAAAAAACAATATGTTGGTCGAACCATCAGAACCTTCTCGTTGAGGGTAAACAAACATATCTCAAGCATTAAAAAAGGTTGCACTAATCATAGTGTACCCAGACACTATCTACACCATCATAATAAGAATCCATTGGGTACCACATTCCAGATTATCGATAAGTTTGTTCCTCATTGGAAAGGTGAGCCTTCCGTATGGGGGGTATCACATCTGGAAACATTCTGGATTTACCAGCTTAAATCATATTTGCCTTTTGGAATGAATATTGATTGGCACATCAACACTTTTATAAATAAGGCATAGAATCCAGATAGTGCTGATGGTCTTTTTTACCAAATTTTGGATTTATGTGCCTTTATGAATATTATGTTCTTTCTATTACATCTATGTATGTTACCATTATGATTTTATGTACATTGTACAATATTACAATTGTGACCCCTTGTTGTGGTATAGGGTCACCAACTAGGTTTTTAGTATTATACACTAATATATTGTGTGTTTATTATCGATTTGTAGAGCTAGTTATGTCCATTATGTCTACATTGTATATATTACAGTGTGATTTATCGTTTATTTGTATTTGCATGATCTGTCACCCGATCCGTCTCTGTTTTTTACACATATAGGCGTGATTTGGATGCAGTGTAGTACGACATATGAGGCGTCGTCGTGCTGCACCTAGCTGTACGTCCTTTGACACATTGGGGTTAATTTACTAAAGGCAAATCCACTCTGCACTACAAGTGCACTTGGAAGCGCAGTCACTGTAGATCTGGGGGGAAGATCTGAAATGAGGGGAAGCTCTGCTGATTTTATCATTTAATTATGTGCAAGCTCAAATGCATTTTTATTTATTTTCCTTACATGTCCCCCTCACATCTACAGTGACTGCACTTCCAAGTGCACTTGTAGTGCAAAGTGGATTTGCCTTTAGTAAATAAACCCCATTGGGTGCCATGTGATCACAGTCACAATGAGGCTTGGATGTTTGTTCCCAGCCACAACAAGGCTGTAGTGAAGTGTGTGATGACGATGCGCGTCAGGTGATCCATTCATCACATGATTTGGACTCTGCTTGTTCCTGATTGGTTAGCGGTGCCTTGGCGGGAGATACGCGCTAGACACCGTGATGATGCGTCTTCATTGTTATGCTCTTGCGATTGGTTGGCCAGAACGAGGCGATGTACACACGTCTGACCTCGTGATGGTGGCATTCTGCCGTTGCCTCCTTGCCATTGCCATTGGCGTGTCAAAGTGAGGTGATGCATGCTAGCCATCCCTCACGGTGTTCTAACATCAAGCTTCCACTTATTGTTTAATTATTTTTTCATTATATATAGCGCAGTGTGGGTGAGCAAACCTATACCCCAGTAGAAGTCCCATAGGACGAAACGCATCGTGTCTCTGTCTGCTAAGCTATGCACATTGCGCCAAATTTTATGCATTCTCTTGTGATCAAATTTTTAAAGCTTACATCCTAAATGATGTCTGTATTTTTTATCAATAAATCCATACGTTATTTTTGATCTACACCATATGGAAGCTTTTTGTTTTCTATGATCATCCTTTACCCACTACTGGACAATTTTTTTTAAAGACACCACACTAGATCAGGAGATTGTGGTTGCCTCCCGGCCAGTGATACGCTTTGCCTATCCCGCTGCCAAGTTTGTATGCCTGCATCTTTCCACCATTGGAGATCGTGACTTTGGACTTGGGTGTCCTTACATGCCTGTTTGACTCACCGCCGCAGGCGTGAGTGTCCACGCCCTATGGTAAGAGTACCTACACCTCTCCCCTGGTGGTGAAAGCACAGTCCTGAGTGTCTGAAAAGCACGAGAACATCACTAATTTTATGATTTATCTGACACGCATGTGGAAGAGCATATTATGACATTCAACGTTTGATGGACTCTGTATTGTGATAATGTGCATTTAAGTGGCATTTTATTATTTACAAGTAATCCACTGACATATTGCTTACATACACATTTTTTCAAAACATTGATTGTTACCTTAATCCCTTTGATGTTCCATGCACTGATCTCATGGTATCATATATTAGCACTAGATTCATTGATTAGTGCAGTTGTATTTATTTTTTTGTACAACTGATCATTGTGTGTGTTTTGTCGTCGATGACATACGATACCTTGTTCTGCACTGTGTCTCTGTCTGGAGATCTTGGTAGAGGAGCAGGGCTTTGCTTCCTTATGTCAGAGCTGCCCCTCTGATGACGGGTGGATGGGATATTTAAGAAGCAGAAAGAGAGGTGAAAAGGCAGAAGCAGGAGATTCTTGCACTACAGGTCCTCAGGTACTGCTTCTTTTCCATCAAAGAGAACAGCATGAAGAATAGTAATGATTATTATTATTATTATTATACAGGATTTATATAGCGCCAACAGTTTGCGCAGCGCTTTACAACATCAGGGAAGACAGTACAGTTACAATACAATTCAATACAGGAGGGATCAGAGGGCCCTGCTCGTTAGAGCTTACAGTCTAGAAGGGAGGGTCAAGTGGAACAAAGGGTAGTAGCTGTGGGGGATGATCAGATGGACAAAATAAAATACAGTTGTTAGGTGTGTGTAGGATAGGTTTCTCTGAAGAGGAGGGTTTTCAGGGATCCTCTAAAAGCTAATAGAGAAGGAGATAGATGGACAGATTAGGGTAAGGAGTTCTACAGGCTTGGAGAAGCTCTGGAAAAGTCCTGGAGATGAGCATGGGAGCAGGTGATGAGAGAGCTAGAGAGCAGGAGGTCTTGAGAAGAACAAAGAGAACGATTAGGTTGGTATTTAGAGACTAGGTCAGTGATGTAGCTGGGAGCAGAGTTGTGGATGGCTTTGTAGGTAGTTGTTAGTATTTTGAATTTAATTTGTTGGGTGAGCGGAAGCCAGTGGAGAGATTGACAGAGAGGAGTAGCAGACACAGAGCGGTTGGTAAGGTGGATGAGTCTGATGGACTGAAGGGGGGATAGAGTATGCAGAGGTAAGCCAATGAGGAGGGAGTTGCAGTAATCAAGACGAGAGATGACCAGGGATTGAATTAAGAGTTTTGTTGTGTCATTGGTTAGAAAGGGGCATATTTTGGAGATGTTGCGGGGGTTGAGGCGGCAAGATTTGGACAGTGATTGGACGTGGGGCTTAAAGGAGAGTACAGAGTCCAGGACTACTCCTAGGACCTTGGCATGTGAGGATGGGCTGATAGTTGTGCCATCAATTTTGACGGAGAGATCAGGGGAAGAGGCACGTGGGGGAGGAAAAATTATAAGTTCGGTTTTGGATAGATTGAGTTTGAGGAAGTGGTGTGACATCCAAACTGATATATCTGATAGCAAATTAGTGATACGTGAGGAGAATGAAGGAGCGAGTTGAGGGGTAGAGAAATAGATTTGAGTGTCGTCTGCGTAGAGATGGTATTGGAAGCCGTGGGAGGCTATCAGCTGACACAGGGAGGAGGTGTAGATTGAAAATAGGAGAGGTCCAAGAACAGAACCTTGGGGGACCCCAACAGAGAATGGAAGAGGAGAGGAGGAAGTAGAATTGTAAGTAATGCAAAGGTGCGGTTGGATAAGTAGTTAGAGAACCAGCGAATAGTACAGTCACGGAGACCAAAGGCGTGGAGTTTTTTAAGGAGGAGGCGGTGGTCAACCGTATCGAAAGGCAGCAGAGAGGTCCAGGAGTAGGAGTACAGAATAGTGTCCCTTAGTTTTGATGATGCACAGTCACACACATTTGAATATTATTATTACTTGATCACACTCCTGCAGACCAAACGATAAAAGAGTCCAGATTGATTTATTGGTTTACACTGAAAAAACACCCAATGCGTTTCAGGGGCCAGAAAAAAACTCACCCTTCATCAGGGCTTCAATTAAAATGAAAAAAATCTTGAATGGATTCAAAATAGGGCTTGATAGATCATGTTCCCACTTGATAGATCTTGATTAGTTATACAGATGCTGCTGACTAGTAACTCTGCAAAACAAGCAATTAGCTTCTCTACAAAGATTAGTAAAGCCCTATTTTAAGTCCATTCAAGTTTCCTATTTTAACTGAAGCCATGATAAACAGGGATTTTTTTTCCCGGCCCCCTTGAAATGAATTGGATGTTATTTAGTGTAAGCCAATAACTCATTTTGCACTTTGTTATCATTTGGTCTAGTGCTCCTTCCATTGGTTCTTGTTTTTTGGTACCCTGCTTGGTACTCACAGGAGGCACTAACCTGAGCCAGTAAGCTCTCTGAATGTTTTTGTCCTCTCAATACTTTGTATGAACTAACTTCCAAGCTCTTGAATGCTTTTTTCTTCATTCAACTTCAAATGAACAACACAGTAATGACATCACTTCAAATCATGTGAGAAAGGCAGTCAGAGGCAGCAGTGCCATAGATGATTTCACACTGCAGATTTACAGATATACAGCTTTGAGGATCAAGGCAAAGGTGTAAGTGTGGTGCCATTTTTCAGGAGGAATTCAAGGCAAACTGTACATTTTTAAAGTGATATTAAACCTTCGATTTTTTTCTCCATAAAACTATAAACGAGGCACTCACCTGCTCTGTGCAATGGTTTAGCACAGAGCACCCTGATCCTCCTCTTCTGGAGTCCCCCGCCAGCACTCTGGGCTCCTCCTCTTCTGTGAGTGCCTCCATAGTGCATTTGTGTGGGCTGGCTCCTGTCTGCGTCTATTGACACAGACAGGGCGGTTCGGCCACACCCCCCACTTCCTTTCCTTGTCACTGATATTGACTGACATCAGTGTGAGCCAATGGCTCCCCCTGCTATCAATCCACCCAATGAGGAGAGACATAGAAGGGAGAGCCATTGCTCTCATGCACAGCGCTGGATCAAGATCAGCTCAGGTAAGTGTAAGGGGGGAGGTTCTGTAAAACAGAAAGGTTTTTTACCTTAATCGCTTCCGGACCTCCCCACGTACATTTACTGCAGCAGGGCGGCCCGGGTGCGCAAAATCATGTACCTGTACGTGATTTTGTGCACATGGTTTAGGGGGCGCGCGCGCACCGCCCCCACTGTGATTGGACACAGCAGGAGCCAATCAGTGGGTCCAGCGGCTGCGATGGCCGCCGCAATCTGCCAATCGTTCACAGGATAGACAGAGCAGCGGTGAGCCGATGTAAACAAAGCACACCGCTGCTCTGTCAGGGAGGAAAAGAGAGAGATCGTGTTTCAGCTAAGCTGAATCATCTTTTCCTCCAGTGAATCCACTCCCCCCACAGTTGGATTTTTTTTTTTAGCACTGATCACTATTGGTGTCACTGGTCCCCAAAAAGTGTCACTTAGGGTCAGATTTGTCCGCCGCAATGCTGCAGTCCCGCTAAAAATCATCCCTAAAGTCCCTAAATCAATCTCATATTTAGTAGACGCTATAACTTTTGCGCAAACCAATCAATATACGCTTATTGGGATTTTGTTACCAAAAATATGTAGCAGAATACATATTGGTCTAAATTGATGAAGAATTGTTTTTTATTTACATTTTTTAGGATATGTATTATAGCAAAAAGTAAAAAATATTGTTTATTTTTCAAAATTGTAAGTCTTTTTTTTGTTTATAGCGCAAAAAATAAAAACCGCAGAGGTGATTAAATACCCACAAAAGAAAGCTCTATTTGTGGGAAAAAAGTATATAAATTTTATTTGGGTACAGCGTCGCATGACTGCGCAATTGTCAGTTAAAGCAACCCAGTGGCCCGGTCAGGGAGTCTGTAAAACCTTCCGGGGCTGAAATGGTTAATGCATAGTATGTATTAACCACTTAAGGACCGGACCAATACGCAGCATAATGACCAGGCCCCTTTTTGCGATTCGGCAACTGACAATTGCGCGGTCGTGCAACGTGGCTTCCAAACAAAATTGGCGTCCTTTTTTTCCCACAAATAGAGCTTTCTTTTGATGGTATTTGATCACCTCTGCGGTTCTAATTTTTTTCGCTATAAACAAAAATAGACCGACAATTTTGAAAAAAATTACATATTTTTAACTTTTTGCTATAATAAATATCCCCAAAAAATATATAAAAAAACATTTTTTTTCCTCAGTTTAGGCCGATACGTAATCTTCTACATATTTTTGGTAAAAAAATCTGCAATCGGCGTTCGATTGGTTTGTGCAAAAATTATAGCGTTTACAAAATAGGGGATAGTTTTAAGGCATCTTTATAAAAAAAAAAATTTTTCGTGACTGCGACATTATGGCGGACACATCGGACACTTTTGACACATTTTTGGGACCATCATTTTTACAGCGATCAGTGCAATAAAAATGCACTGGTTACCGTAAAAATGACACTGGCAGAGTAGGGTTTAACCACCAGGGGCGCTGGAGGGGTTAAGTGTGCCTAGGGGCGTGTTTCTAACTGAGGGGGGGCGTGGCTATGAGTGACACGTCACCGATCTCCGCTCTGATTACACAGAGCGGAGATCGCTGACATTGTCAGTAGGGGAGCGGGGAGATGTTGTGTTTACACTCCATGCCTCCGTGAGACGATCGCGGGGATCCCTGCGGCGATCGAGTCCGCGGGACCCGTGGTCCGACTCACGAGGAAGGTAAGGGGGTCGCGAGCGCGCCCCGCCGGCGGCGCGCACGCGACCCCGACGTCAGCAGTTAAAGGGCCACGTACAGGTACGTGATTGTGCCTGTACGAGCCATTCTGCCGACGTATATATACAGTGAGGGGTCCTTAAGTGGTTAAAGTATAACTAAAGGCAAAACTTTTTTTTTTATATTTAAATAGAGTGGAGAGGGATTAGAACACCTGTCAGTTTTTATTGCTGTCTGTGCCCCCGTTAAGGTTTAATTCACTATCTCGGTTAGTCCTGTTTGCCATTATCATTAAAAGTGAAAGTAAAAGACAATACCCTAATTTTGGGTTGTCCCCAGAAAAGTAATAAAGGGGAAATCTTCCAATGGGAACACTAGTTTTGGGGACCCGGGGGTCCCCAAGGAATTCCCTTTATTTGCAGGGATCTCCTCTCATTTCCTGTTTGGCTATGGGACAGGAAGTAAAGGTAAATCTGGAGCACAGATTTTTTGCCCATCTGTGCAACACAGATGGGCAAAAAAATTCTGACAGGGGTTATAACCTTCCCTAGCTCTGTCTAGTTCTATTTTAAAGCGGAGTCCCACCCATATAAAAGTGTAGCTGCTGACTTTAAATTATCGGACACACCTATCCCACGATCCAGCGATGCTGGCAAACGAAGCCCCACTCCTCTACCCCTCCTCTCCACGGTGCCGGCAATCTGACTGTGGGGGCCCAGTGGTGGCTTCACGCTGGCATGCACGCACTGCGCAAGCACAAGCCGCGCTGCATGCTGTGATTGGCCGGGCAATCTTCTGGGACCTGTGACGTGTCCCAGAAGATTGCTGGGAGGGAGGGGGAGAGGTGAACTTCCTTCCGGCACCGCGGAGCCCGTGGAGGAAGTGGGAGCTGGATGCCTCAAAAAAGAGGGTATCTGCCCCCCCCCCCAAAAAAAATGACATGCCAAATGTGGCATGTCAGGGTGTCACCATTACTTAAAGCGGAAGTTCCATTTACTCTTTCGTCCATGGACCGACACAGCTTCTCTATTGACAAAGTGGGTATTATCCGTTAATTAGGAGTGACTAGGCAGAAAAACTTGTAAATAGTGTTGCATCACACCTTCTACAGCACCGCCCGGGGGGCGGACCCTCTGGGTATAACCTCTCAGTCTGCATCTTCGCAGATCATTTTTTTTCTGTCTAGCAAGGAGTAGGACATGGCTCCTTTCGGGCCCATTGGTCCCGGGAAAAAAAAAAATATATATATTTTTTTCATTTGTTGTTTCCTGCGATCTTCGATCAACTGCCGACTGGGTGACAGGCTGGATCCTCGATCCTTGTAGTCTCCCCAGTTTCGGCCATTTAGCGTGTGCCGACCCTAGCTACGCGCTGGGTTTTCCACTACATGCCCGTCGCTCCACGGGTGGCCGGTGAGCCTACGCTCCAGGGCCTGCATCGGACCGCTCAGCTTCGGCTGACCTTACGGCCGAGTCGCAGCAGCCTGGCCGGTGAGCTTACGCTCCAAGGCTTGCATCGGACCGCTCAGCTTCGTCTGACCTTACGGCCGAGTCGCAGCAGCCTGTCCAGTGAGCGTCACGCTCCAGGGCATACATATGATCGTCCCTTTTGGGTCCAATCACAGCATGCCTGGCCAACAGTCACCTTCCGTGCGCGGACGATGACCTGTTTGGAATGTCTTCCAGCATAATACATGCAGGATAGGTAAGTAAAACTCCCCTGCCTCGGCTGGGTGATTTAGCTGGACATTCCTGGAGAGATCAAGTAAGTGGTTGTGGCCCCTTTCTTCCCTCTCTCCCTGCCTTTCCCTCCTCCCTGGGCTTCTAGCTAAAGGTTGCTGGGTGCTGGGGTCACCTAGGGGGTTCCACTGGAGCGGGGCTGGCTGTAACTAACATTTAAAAGAAATGTCATTTCTGCTTACCTGTGTTTGTGTGCTTCCTCCTCCATGCTGTCGGCGGCCATTTTGAGGTGGTCCATGCCGAGTTCGGCCTCTTGTGACTGCCCGGCGGCCATCTTCCTGTGGTTCGGCCACACCCACTGGCCCCTATCAGCTGATCGGCGGCCATGTTTGTCCACCCTGTATGCATATATTGCCGTTCGGCGGCCATCTTTTTGTGGGCTATGGCTGCTTGACCTCTATCTTCGGTCGGCGGCCATTTTCTTAGAGCCCACATTATCTTCCATACAGACGTTTTTGGCAACCATTTTGCGAGAGCCTCCGGCCTCTAGGGTGCATTACACTGGTGCGAAAATTCACACAGGAAATGCTGATAAAAGAAGCAGACTGACACAGCAGCAGTGGGACAGCATCACAGGCGCAGCACACGGCAGCATAGCAGTACCGGTCCAGGGTGGTGAGTCCTCTGGGTGACCCAGCATCTCTGCAGCGCAGGAGGGTGGCCTATTGATATCTTGCCTGGAGCCCTGTGAGTGTCAGCGCGTGGTCAGCATGGCATCTGAGCCAGATGTCTTCTCCCCTGAAACACCAGATTTAGCAGCTGGTGCCCCTGAGGTGTCTATGAACACTATGACGGCAATCCTAGAGGCGTTTGCTGCCAGGGTGGAAGCAGCACACGGGAATACAGGGGGTAGTAAACGCCCCGTCCCCTGCAAGCTTCTGGGGATAATTCTGGTGCAGAACCAGGTCCAGCTACGGCTCGGGCCCAGATTCTGATGCATCAGAGACTGCAGACCGTGACCGGACAGTGAGGATGACTCAAAGTCCAGGTCAGTACGCGAGACGGCTTTGGTATCTGACCTTATTACTGTAGTGCGGGATATGCTAAAGTTGGAAAATACTGCAGAAGCAGCAGAGACTCCGGTCCACTTGGGTTTCATAGACCTGCCCGCACTGCTAAGGTGTTCCCTTGTGTGTCTTTTGATAAACTCTTATGCCCCATACACACGATCATTTTTAATGTCATTTTTAAAACTGACGTTTTTCTCGTCATTTTTTTTCTTGTTTCCTCTCAAGCCTGTCTTGCGTACACACCATCATTTAAAAAAATGTTCAAGAAAAGCGCAGTGACGTACACCACGTACGACGGCACTATAAAGGGGAAGTTCCGTTCGAATGGCGCCACCCTTCATGTTAGTAAAGTTTGTTGAGAGACGATTCGCTCTTTTCAGTCTAGTGCTTTTCAGTCCGTTACAGCATGACGAATGTGCTATCTCCATTACGAACGCTAGTTTTACCAGAACGAGCGCTCCCGTCTCATACTTGATTCTGAGCATGCGCATTTTTTTTCACGTCGTTAAAGCATACACACTATCGTTTTTCACGTCGTTAAAAAAAACGACATGAAAAACGACGTGAAAAAAGAGAGCATGTTCGAAATTTTTAATGCCCGTTTTTCACGTCGTTAAAAATGCTCTGGAGCATACACACGATCATTTTTAATGGCCATTTTTTTAATGGCATTTTTAACGGCATGAAAAATGATCGTGTGTATGGGGCATTATACAAGGAATGGGAGAACCCACTGAGGGTCTTTACAGCCCAAAGAGGTTTGCGGTACGGTACCCCTTTGAGGAGAGTTTTCTGAAGAAATGGACCCCTCCCCCCTATAGTGGACCCTCCGGTGTCCAGACTTAATAGAGCCACCATAATTCCTGTAGAAGGGGCTCCTGTTTTTAAGGACCCTGTGGATAAGAAGGCTGAAGCACTCGCTTGCTACCTATACTCAGTGGTAGGCTCGGCAGTACGCCCGGCATTGGCGGGGGCCCTAGTGTCTCACACACTTACTGAATGGGCAAGATTGCTACTCCAGGGGTTAAGGAGTGAGATGCTCCTCCTGATGAGATAACATTGGCCGACCAGTTGGTCCAGGGCCTTAGGTTTGTCTGTGAGTCAGACATGAATACTATTCCCCTGCTGTCTAAAACTTCGGTTTATGCAGTAGCAATACGCCGCCTGGTCTGGCTAAAAGGCTGGTCTGCGGACCAGACTTCCAAGAAAGCCCTGTTGGATCTGCCTTTTAAGGGCGACAGACTTTTTGGGGCTCTCTGGATGACATCATCAAGGATGCCACAGGAGGTAAAGGCACTTTGCTTCCCCAAATTAGCAAGGGTAAGGGGCCATGCCAAGGGCAAGGGCCCTCCTTTACTGCACGCAAGCGTTTTTTTCACCCCCCTAGGGCGACAGGGAAAAGACCCCAGGCCGATAAAGCACCTGCCCAAGGACAAAAGCGTCCTTGGTCCCGCAGACCCAACAAGCCTGCGGACAAATCTGCGTCCACATGAAGGTCCGCCCCCACCCAGCTCTCGGGTGGGGGGACGTCTTCGCAAATTCGCGACTCAGTGGACTGCTCTAGTCTCCGACAGGTGGGTTTGCGAAGTAATCTCCTCAGGCTACAAGATAGAATTTCTCTCTTGTCCACCGGACAGATTCATCACCTCCAATCTCCAGCTACTACCGACCCGTCGGGAGGCCCTGTATGGGGCGGTCCAGGGTCTACTGGAACGCGGGGTAGTTATTCCAGTTCCAGAACAGGAACGGGGTCAGGGTTTTTACTCAAATCTGTTCATTGTGCCGAAGAAGGAGGGGGTTCGGCCAATCTTGGATCTCAGAGCCCTCAATTGCTTTGTGAAAGTACAAAGATTTCGGATGGAGTCGGTTCGATCTGTAGTCACGGCTCTCCATCCGGGGGACTTTCTGGCCTCCTTGGACTTCAAGGACGCATACCTGCATGTCCCCATATACTCCAGACACCAGAGGTTTCTGCGATTTGCTATCGGGAAGGACCACTACCAGTTTGTGGCCCTCCCATTGGGCCTTGCCTCAGCACCCAGGACGTTCACCAAGGTGCTCGCTCCGATTCTGGCACTTCTAAGACAGCGGGGTATCGCTATCACAGGCTACTTATACGACCTTCTGCTGAAGGCCCCTTCAAGCTCAGAATTAGAGGTAAGCGTGTCCATTACCTGTCAGACTCTTCGAGACTGTGGTTGGATACTAAACACGCAAAAGTCAGTATTGGTGCCCACTCAACGCCTAGTGTACCTGGGGTTGATTCTGGATTCTTCAGAGGCAAAGGTATTCCTCCCTGTGGAGAAGTTGCAGACCCTCCGGGCTGCAGTACGGTAGCTTACTTCCAGGAATTGGTCGTCACTCCGTTTTTTACATGCGAGTGTTGGGCCTCATGGTAGCCTCCTTCGAGGCGGTCCCATATGCTCAATACCACACTCGAGTGTTACAGAAGGAAGTTCTGTCCAGATGGAACAGATGTCCATCATCTCTGGATTATCAAATCCGAGTGAGCCACCTAGTCAGGAGATCCCTGGTATGGTGGCTGACAGCACTGGCTCTAATGGCCGGGAAGTCATTTCTTCCGGTTTACTGGATAGTGATCACGACGGACGCCAGCCTTACAGGTTGGGGGGGAGTCTGGGGTGTTCAGTCGGCGCAAGGTCGCTGGACCCCAGAGGAAGCCCTCCTGCCGATCAATGCCCTGGTAATCCGGGCGATCAGGCTGTGCCTCTTCAAATGGTCTCAGAGGCTGCAAGGGCGTCCAGTCAGGATCCAGTCAGACAACACCACAGCAGTGGCATATGTCAATCATCAAGGAGGAACAAGAAGCTCAGCTGCAGCATCGTAGATCGCTCGCACCCTGAAGTGGGCAGAGAGGAGCGTACCGGCACTGTCGGCCGTGTACATTCCGGGTGTGGAAAACTGGCAGCCGGACTACCTGAGCCGCCAGATGCTGGACCAGGGAGAATGGTCCTTACACCCGGAGGTGTTCCAACTCCTCTGCCAAAGATGGGGCACACCAGACGTAGATCTTCTGGCTTCCCGACTCAATCGGAAGGTATTGAGGTTTGTGGCCCGGTCAAGAGACCCATGGGCAGACGCAATGGACACATTGGTAGCATCGTGGGGTCAGTATCGGCTAATCTATGCCTTCCCTCCCTTAAGGCTTCTTCCTCTTCTGCTCCGCAGAGTGGAGGCAGAGGGAATTCCAATGATCCTAATCACTCCAGATTAGCCTCAGCGTCCTTGGTACGCCGATCTAGTACGTCTGGTAGCAGACGTCCCCTGGTGCCTACCACTACGGAAGGACCTGCTATCGCAAGGTCCCATACTCCATCCTGCTTTACAGTCATTGGCTTTAACGGCATGGCTGTTGAGAACCAGGTACTGAGAGACCGGGGCCTGTCAGACTCAGTAATTTCTACTATGAGAAGTGCTCGAAAACCGTCCTCTAGGAAGGTTTATCACCGCACTTGGAAGGCCTACATCTCCATGTGTGAGGAAATGAAATGGCATCCGCGTACCTATTTGGTTTCCAGAATCCTGCTGTTTTTACAGCATGGGGTGGACCAAAGGCTTGCCCTAAGTACGATTAAGGGACAGATATCTGCCCTGGCTGTCTTTTTCCAGCGACCCCTGGCGACTCACTCTCGTGAGTACATTTGTGAAAGGGGTTCGAAATGTGGCCCCTCCAGTCCGTCCCCCGTTACCTCCGTGGGACTTGAACCTGGTCCTCTCGGTGCTTCAGAAGGCACCGTTTGAGAAGATTAGAGATATTCCCCTGTTGACACTTTCTCAGAAAGTGGTCTTTTTGGTGGCTGTTACGTCAGTTAGACGAGTCTCTGAGCTGGCAGCCCTGTCCTGCAAGGCTCCCTATTTGATTTTCCACAAGGATAAGGTGGTGCTGCGGCCGCAGCCTTCCTTTCAAAGGTCGTTTTGGCTTTTTATCTCAACAAAGACATTGTACTTCCATCCTTGTGTCCTCAGCCGTCGAATCCTAAGGAGTCGGCGTTGCATTCCTTGGACGTTGTCCGAGCTTTGAGAGTATACCTATCTGCTACTTCCCTGTTCCGGAAGTCAGACTCACTGTTTGTTTCGGTGGCTGGTCCCAAGAAGGGCCAAGCAGTCTCATCGGCCACCATCTCTAGGTGGATTCGACAGATAGTAATCCAGGCTTACGCCTTAAAGGGTCAAGCGCCCCCCTTCCCGGTCACGGCACATTCGACCAGGGCAATAGGTGCCTCTTGGGCTTTCCGACATCAAGCGTCTGTTTCCCAATTATGTAAAGCGGCAACTTGGTCGTCCGCTCACACTTTCACAAAATTCTACAAAATTGATGTAGGTGCATCTTCGGATGCCTCTTTCGGCCGCAAGGTTTTACAAGCGGCTGTTTAGAGTTGCAGCTCCTCCGTTGGAGGAGTGCGGTTTTGTGTTTGGGGTGAAGTTTATTTTTATGCTGTTACCACCCCTCGTTTTTTCTCTGACACTGCTTTGGGAAGTCCCACTTTGTCAATAGAGAAGCTGTGTCGGTCCATGGACGAAAGAGTAAATAGGATTTTTTGCTCACCGTAAAATCCTTTTCTCTGAGTCCAACGACCGACACAGCACCCACCCCTCCTTTTAAGTTTGTACTGCTTTTTGACGAACTGATCTGCGAAGATGCAGACTGAGAGGTTATACCCAGAGGGTCCGCCCCCTGGGCGGTGCTGTAGAAGGTGTGATGCAACACTATTTACAAGTTTTTCTGCCTAGTCACTCCTAATTAACGGATAATACCCACTTTGTCAATAGAGAAGCTGTGTCGGTCCATGGACTCAGAGAAAAGGATTTTACGGTGAGCAAAAAATCCTATTTTTGGGTGGATCTCCGCTTTAAGGTATAAAACCTTTAGGCTTTAGAACCACTTTAACCGCTTAAGGACCGCGCACTGTAGATATACGTCGGCAGAATGGCACGGACAGGCATAATCACGTACGGCTTCCCCTTGAGTCGGACCGCAGGTCCCGCGGACTCGATCGCCGCGGGGATCCCCGCGATCGTCTCACGGAGGTATAGAGCAGGGAGATGCCTAGTGACAATAACATTGATCTCGGCTCCGTGTACACGGAGCGAAGATCAGTGTCATGTGACACAGAGCCCAAACCCCCCCCCCAGTTAGAAACACAATGCAGGGAACACTTAATCCCTACAGCCCCACCTAGTGGTTAACCCCTTCACTGCCAGTGTCATTTTCACAGTAACCAGTGCATTTTTATAGCACTGATCGCTGTGAAAATGACAATGGTCCCAAAAATGTGTCAAAAGTATCCGATGTGTCGCCATAATGTCGCAGTCACGAAAAAAATCACTGATTGCCGCCATTACTAGTAAAAAAAAAAATTAATAAAAATGCCATAAAAATATCCCCTATTTTGTAAACGCTAAAACTTTTGCGCAAACCAATCAATAAACGGCGATTGCGTTTTTTTTTTACCAAAAATATGTAGAAGAATACGTATCGGCCTAAACTGAGGAAAAAAAAAATTTTTTATATATTTTTGGGGGATATTTATTATAGCAAAAAGTTAAAAATATTGAATTTTTTTCAAAATTGTCGCTCTATTTTTGTTCATAGCGCAAAAAATAAAATCCGCAGAGGTGGTCAAATACCACCAAAAGAAAGCTCTATTGGTGGGAAAAAAAGGACGTAAATTTTGTTTGGGAGCCACGTCACACGACCGCGCAATTGTCAGTTAAAGCAACGCAGTGCCGAATCGCAAAAAAGGGGCCTGGTCTTTAACCAGCCAAAATGGTCCGGGGCTTAAGTGGTTAAGGGAACTGCTTAGGCAATATTATAACTTTCCCGGTATGTTCCATATAATATAGCAAATCCCCGCTTTTTGCGTTCAGGTTCACCTAAAGATATTTCAGTTCTTACATATTTGTATAAATTGCGTTTTTCTAAATCTGATTGCAAATTCTGTTATGAGATCATTCTGACGATGCAAATGTAATACATCTTTGTTATATGTCACCCAAAAATCATGGTGTAGAGCTAGTCCTACCATTTAAAACATAAAGAAAAAGAACTTGCCCAGTAGAAGAAATGAATCTACAGACAACAGGAAGATTCAAGTTCTCATAAAATAATTTGCAGTTCATCACGGTGTAAATCAGAATGGGAAAATCGTTCCAGAATGCAGAAAACAAGTGACAGAATTCCATTCTCCATCCCTCTGATACTCTCCATCTTTAGTCTGTCATTAAGAGACAGAGGGAGCGTGAGATGGAAAGCCATTAGACCTATCAGCTTGATCTGTATGGATACCCCATCTGTTTTTTTCTTAAATCCTTATCTGTGAATCATTAAAACTGAAATTGTTCCTCCCAGGTGGAAGAACAAAATTAAATGAGTTCTCGGTAATAAGGGCAAACATACTTTTTCTAATTATTTAGCAATTAATATAATACCCAACAGGCAATAACTTGCGGGCAAGGAGGGAGAATCTGTGGTCTGGTGTTAATGGCACTTGTTTTAAAGTGGCAGGCTGTGATTAATGAGTGTAGCAAGTGTGTGACAACACTTTCTATAGGCAGGCTCTTTGGAAATACAGAATGCACCGTATGGGCTCTCAATGTGCCGAAGACTTTCTTTTTTTCATCTGTCGTATCCGTTTATTAGACGTTGCAGATTTTACTGAGAAATTACATCCATGACAATAATTATAACTGATAATGGGATGTAATGGATATTATAAGGGCTGTCTCTTGGGTAGAAATCACGATTAGCTGTACATTCCTGGATTCAACAAAATTTTGCAAAATGATAATGTCTACAATTCGAAGTCTGCATAAACCGCTAAATGCACATCTGAAATTGATATATGTGAACTTTTTCATTTGCCAAAATATTTGCAGTTCTGTTTAGCCAGTCTTGTGATACAGTCATCCCTGCTAGACAGCCTTATGCCGCGTACACATGATCGGATTTTCCGTCGAAAAAACCTTGGATGGTTTGTCCGACGGAATTCCGCTTAAGCTTGGCTTGCATACACACGGTCACACAAAACTTCTCTGAACTTTCGACCGTCAAGAACGCTGTGACGTACAACACTACGACGAGCCAAGAAAATTAGCATGCGTCGGAATTTTGCACGTTGGAATTGTTACAGACGATCGGAATTTCCGATTGGATTTTTCTCTGTCGGAAAATTAGAGAACCAGCTCTTAAATTTTTTCTGGTGGAGATTCCGACAGGAAAAGTCCGATGGAGCCTACACAAGGTCGGAATTTCCGACCAATAGCTCACATCGGACTTTTCTTGTCGGAATTTCCGATCGTGTGTACGCGGTATTACAAGATCGGTGAACTTACTTTTTTTTTTTTTGCTGAAGTCAAGCTACCCTCAGTCTGCTGACTAGACAATGAAGTATCCTCATTGTTGCTTTCTTATCCTTTTACTAAATGAACAGGCTTAGGTCTATGTCATGCAAGTGGTTCTAGAATTGCTAAAAATGAAATCATACCTCCATGTTTTTAATCCCCACGTCCCCTCCCTGAACCCACACCTGGAGTTTTTAAAAACAAAAAGTCCTGCAGTTCTCTGGGAAGTCCTGTGACATGTCTTTATTCTTCTTCTGCAGCAGGGGTGGGTGGTCTTTACTCCTGGACAGCATGCCAATCACATTATGGCACATGAGCACAGTGCTGTCCATGAGTACTATGTGCTTAAGCCAGAAGGATGACAATCTTCCAACCCCTAGGGAGGGTGATGCAATGCCCAACCAGGACTCATGCTCATGATGGCCTGCGTTCACAGGAAGAGGGTTGGGTAGATCTGGGCATCATTCAACCCAGAAGAGGACCAGTGCTGGATTCCAGAGCAGTCAGCCTGTGAAGGAGAAAATTGCAGAAGAGGTGAGTATTACAACCAGAGCTGGACCTGCTGGGCCACTATTTTTATTTTGTTTTAGTGTGGCTGGGGTTTAACATACCTATTGCTGTGTAGAGGCTTCCTCACTGGCCAAACCAATGAAGTGTTGCCATGTACCCTCTTTCATTTGGCTGCTGGGCTGCCTGTCTGATAGAAATTATAGACATTCCAAAGTCCAACTGAAATTCCACAACTGATGGGCATTCCAAAGTCCAAACACACACATGGCAAGCTGATAACGATGCTGCTAATTGTTGTCAGCCTGCAAAAATAAGTGCTGTTAATGGCAGGATACCCACTGAACCTTACAAAATGGGCAAACGCATGACCATGCAGACTCTTTCAACTCTTAACTTACAAATCATGCCACTTTACCATTCGCCTCCCACCTGAGACCACAATACCACCAGCTGCAATTAAAGATCTGCTACAAAAACAAGAAAAAAAAAATACAGCCATATGTACTCTACACTAGACTTGTGCACAATGCAAAAATGTGTTTAGTTTTGGTTTGTTTCTTGTGCACAACGGAAAAAATTGTTTAGTTTCGGTTTGTTTCTTTACGGTCCTGTTGATTCGTAATCGTTCGTAATTTTGCTAGACGGGATTTTTCGTGTTCAGACTAATTCGTATTTTCGCAAGCGACATTTTTCGTTGAATCGGAATTATTCGTATTAATGTAAGCCTTATTTTTAGTTGATTTATAATTCGTACTTTCGGTAGAGTACGTTGTTTTTCGTTGATTCTGGACACAACTCCTACTTTCGTAACTTTTTTTGGGTTCGTTGATTCGTAATTTTCCGTGTCTCTCTCACAACGACGCTGCCTATTATGCCTAATGTGTTTCGAATGGATTTGTACTTTTCTAAATACATAGCGGTTATTTGTAACGATTCAAAATCTCGTATTTTACTTTCGTTTTTTACATGCGCCCATAGCCTCCGCCCCTGTACACCATTTTGAGAGGGAGTTCAGCACGGTGAGGGAGAAGCAGAGAGCAGAGCAGAGAGTGTTTTTGTGCTTCGAATGGATTCGTACATTCGTAACTTTTTTCATAACGAATTATGCCGAAGACATTCGGGCATTCGCTATTTGCGATATAATTTATTTTGGATTCGGTTTTATTCGTAATTGCTTTGTTCGGAAATTTGAATGCTTCCGAATGTCCAAAAGTTGCTAAATTCGGACGAATTTCGATTTTTTTACTAAACGAATTGCACAAGCCTACTCTACACCCCTCCCTTTTATTTCATTTATAATAATATAAAATTTCTTCTGCCATTTTATGATCCTACTGAAACCAAGACTTGTCTCCCTGCTAACTTGCAACAAACCATATCCAAGCTTTCTAATCTGGAAATATGGGTGGGGGATTTTTACTCTTTGAAGTGTGGATGGATGAAACATGCTACTTCTTCATTGAACCCACCAATTACACAGCCTTTCCACATTCCTAAGCTCCCCTTCCTTTTCGATCCTTCCCTGTCACCACTTAATTGATTGGAAGCACAGTCCCCAAAGAAACATGGGCTCCAGTTACAATGCCTTCTGTGTCCAGAAAACAGGGCATTGCTTTAGCCCAACCTAAAATGAATTCATGAGATTAAAAGAATGAAATATACTGTGATTTTCTGTTTTCCTTTGAGCGTGGAGTAAAACGCAATGTAGATATAGATGACTGTTACTGATATTTTCTCCCTCAGCCCAGACACGTCAGTGGCAGCCCTGGTACACATGTGTCGCTCTGTGCTTTGAGACCCAGGAAGAGTCTGTTATAAAACGACATCAGCAGGGGGCTAATGAAAAGGCTTTGTTGATTTTAACGAATTGCGAGCAACTGTAGCCAAAATAAATATAATCTTCTTTTTGGATTAGTTGTTACAGATGATTTTACCTACTAACTATGATTAACGGGCCCTTGCAGACGGGAGACGTAGCTGCTCCCCAGTGACTTTTCCCTAAAAAGCAATAAACAGGCAGGCATACGTATATAAACAGTGACACACCAGCTTTCCCCAAACAAGTAAAGCCACGTACACACGATCGGTTTTACCGATGAAAACAGTCCGATGGATTTTTTTCATCGGACAAACCGATCGTGTATGGGCCCCATCGGTCTTTTTTCCATCGGTGTCAAAAAATAGAACATGTTTTAAATTTTTCCGATGGATAAAAAACCGATAGCAAATTCCGATCGTCTATGGGCAAGTCCATCGGTTAAAAAACCCACACATGCTCAGAATCAAGTCGACGCATGCTCAGAAGCATTGAACTTCATTTTTCTCGGCTCATCGGAGTGTTTTACGTCACCGCGTTTGGAACGGTCGGTTTTAAGACTGATGGTGTGTAGGCAAGACTGATGGAAGTCAGCTTCATCGGTTTTCCGATGGAAAAATCCATCGGTTTAAAAACCATAGGAAATCCGATCGTGTGTACAGGGCTTAAGAATAGCCAGGCAAGAGATGATTATTTTTTATTTTACCAAATGATTTTATATTTTCTTAGCTTCTATCTATATCAGCATTTCTTAACCTTTTTCCCCCAGAGGAACCCCTAAAATAATTGTCAGGTCTTGGGGGGAAACCCTTACTAAAACCAATTTATTGGGAGTCAATGAGAAAAATGCCCATTACATTGGTGATGAGTAGGAAGAATGGAACCCTTACAGTGATGGTCAGAATGCCACCCTTGCCACCCCTGGTCAGAAAGCTAAAAATATCACTGGTGTCTTCTGGCTGGCTTTGCCAAGTGGCCTTGGTTCCGAAACTATTCAGGCACCATCAAATAGGAGATTAGTAAGCCCCAGCTAAAGGAATGCCTAGCAACATCTAAAGAAACCATGGGGTTCCACAAAACCCTGGTTTAAAATGGCAGATCTAAATGAATGATCTAAAATGCTGTATCTGTTGTAAGCGTCTTCGGCTTCTTATGCAAATTCAGGTGAAATCTTCGATCATTTCAGATTTTAAAAACTATCTCTAGGTGGAACATTTTTCTTAGTTTTTGACACAGTGGTAAAGGGTTAGACACTTTGTTACATTTATATTGATGTATGTGTCCCTTTTGGTAACGTACTGGTTGCCACTGAGAAAGAAAGTAAAGCCAGAATTGGCACCTTTCAGGGGGAGGGGGGGTGCAGATACTGGTCTAAGACAGGTATTTGCACCCACTTCCGGGCATAGACTCTGCGGGGACCACGCCCCATCCCCCCCCCCAACCCCCCGTTGTGTTCTGGGAAACACACGGCTCCCAGAACACAGCGGGGAACAGTGAGGATGACATGTGCAGTAGGGAACCGGGCAGTGAAGCCGCAACGCTTCACTTCCTGATTCCCTCACCGCTGATGGCGGTGGGGGCAGCCGAGGGACGAGCGATTGCTCGTCTTCTGCTGCCGACATCGCTGGACTCCAGGACAGGTAAGTGTCCATTTATTAAAAGTCAGCAGCTGCAGTATTTGTAGCTGCTGACTTTTAATATTTTTTTTTTACGGCGGAGCTCCGCTTTAAATCTTAAAAATATAAAATATTTTAGATCTGGGGTTTAATACTGCATTTAGTTAGAATGTGCATTGGTGGTACAATAGAAGTGTCCACGAAACACGTCAACGTGCATTAAAAGGTGTTTGAACAGTAACCGTAACAAGTACATAGATGTGAAGACAATTTTTCACTCTTTCATAAGAGGTTTATGTACTAGATAAAAAAAAAGAAAAATAGTTTCATAAAGAAATACATCTTGCTTCTGTACACAGTTTAATGTGAGCAGGCAGCTGGTATATAAGTGGAGCAGCAGTCTTGATCTGGCCCCTAACCTTGCGGGCCCAGCAGCTTCTGAAACCTCCTGTGGTTACACCCTATTGGAATGTATTTTTGCCACAAATACCAGACAAATATTTATTACACTTTATCACGGTGATGTTTTATTTACTTTAAAAAAAAAAAAAAAAAATCCTATTAGATACCTGCATATTATTTCTCGCTTTGGCCTGGAATCATTTCCTCCTCTCTCTCCCAGCATCACATCATCTTTCTTTGCTGTATGGAGAGACATTTGCTACTGTAATTTGCACAGAAGTTCCAAGGACAAGACCCGACCACTCTTTCTGCTGGCAGTTGGTATCAGTCTGCTGGTGTCCCATGGCTGTCAAGAGCACCTTGACTTGTTTTGATGGGTGTTTTATTTTAGGAAGCAAACAGATCCTGAACGCCGATGTTCATAGAAATGCGCAAATGCAGAGATTTCTTTTTTTTTCATGTAGTTATTCTATTTTTTTTTTATTGACTTTTTTGGAAAAAGTATATTGTACTTTTAATCTTATATAAGGATAAGGTATTACCGGTGTTTTAAAAAAATAATAATAATCTTGGAAACTGAAAAAGACTCCCTTAAAGTGCCAATATAGAATTGCAAACAAAGCTGATGCCAGCAGAAAAGAAACATGTAACTACTCACTATTCCTGCTACCCATGATGCTGAATGCCATTCTGTTGCTAAAGAAGCACTCTTCTCTTGCCTGGCCAAACCTTTGTCACTTATATGTCCTGTAGTGACAATAAACTGCAGATGACACAGGAAGAAAAAAGTCTCAGAAGTGTTGGTTTCCCAGGAAAATGTTGGTGGATGATTCGTCAGCAACAGTTTGGCAACAGTTTGGCATTTGGTGGCACCGACAGTTGGAAAGATGAATCTGGCATTCTTCTTTTCCAGGGATTTAATGATAAAAATAAGTGAGTGTGTTGGAGGAGCTGTCCAGTGCTGATCCTACATTACAGAAACTGCACTGTGGAGTTACTTTTCCTTATTTTATGAGGTGTATCTAAAAAGTTCAATGAATGGTATCAGAAAACAAACAAAACAGAAGATACAAACAAATTACCTTTATTGGCTTTCAAAATAATCGGCATTCTTAACAACACACTTTTGGCAACATTCATAAAGCTTCTGGAAACTGCCAGCAAAGGCCTCTTTAGGAATCGATCGCAGAACTGCTGTCACACTCTTGGATTGCCGCCGCGTCCGCAAAACTCTTCAGGTGGGGAAACAGAAAGAAGTCCACAGGCACCAGATCAGGGGAGTACAGTGGATAATCAAAAACATTTATGCCACGCTGTGCACACACAGATCACACATGGTAACTAAATCTCCATAGGTTTCCATGCGTTTTGCTTTCCGTTTGTCTGTCAGCTTGTGCGGCACAAACCGGGAACAGATCTTATGCTTACCCAAATATTTGCGAACGATGGTGTCCTTGCTAATGTCCAATTCCTCCGCCATCAATCGTAGGGTCAGTCACCAATCTCGCGCTAACATTTGTTTCACTCGCTTGATCATATCTGGGGTTATGCTTGCTGACAGCCGACCTGAACGTGGCTCATCCTCAGTCGTTTACTTCCCGTCGCAAAAGCATTTGAAACACACAAGTTGTAAACACATTTTCTGCTCACAGCTTCCGTCCCGTACACTTAAACCAAGAATTCATGCGTCTCTGTTTTCCCCAAGTGAACTTGATGTTCACTCGTTGCTGGGTATGGCTGGGTATTGCAAAGTATGGTGGGGTATTGCAGAGTATGGCTGGGTATTGCAGAGTATGGCTGGGTATTGCAGAGTATGGCTGGGTATTGCAGAGTATTGCAGAGTATGGCGGGGTATTGCAGAGTATGGCGGGGTATTGCAGAGTATGGCGGGGTATTGCAGAGTATGGCGGGGTATTGCAGAGTATGGCAGGGTATTGCAGAGTATGGCAGGGTATTGCAAAATATGGCAGAGTATTGCAGAGTATGGCAGGGATGGCTGAGCATGGATGGATGGATGGCTGGATCTTCGACTGCAACTGTCACAGAGCAGCGCTGTGGGCACTACACATTCAGCCCACAGCGCTGCTGCCACGATCTCTCCACCTCTCCTCTCACACTGTACCGATCGGTACACAGAGGGGAGAGAGGAACTGGTATCATGATATGACGCTGGTTTGTTTACAAGTGATCGCTCCGTCATTTGACGAAGCGATCATGTGGTAAACGGCCGCTATCATTGGCCATTTACCGTGATCCGTGATGAGCCGGGTCCTCTGGACCCGGCGGTCACGGACACTCCCGTGTGCGCGCCCCAGGGCGTCAATGTACGCCCTCTCAGAATCAACGAATCGCCCTGTAGCCGTCATTCGGCTATGGGCCGGTTGTTAAGTGGTTAATACTGTAAATTTTATCACAACTACTTTGTGTATCCAGATGGATTATACCTTGTTTTTTTCAGCACAAGGCTTTCTTTTGGTAGTAAATGGTAATGGACTTCTTCTGTTTTTTTTTTGGTATTAGCAAAGGAAAACTGGCCCAAAATAGTAAAAAAAAAAAAAAAAAATTACATTTAGCTATATATTTCTTGCTATTATCATAATTTACCACCAAGGAACAACCCAAAATAAATTCTCCTGCTCCTCACGATTGCAGTGATACCACATATGTGTATGTTAGTTATTGTTTGTACCTGCAGTACAGCCCAGAAACAATAGTGTGCATTTTGCATTTTTTTTTTTTTACTCCTGCCTAAAACACACTGGGGGTTATTTACTAAAGGCCACTTTGCACTACAAGTGCAAACTACAAGTGCAAAGTGCATTTGAAATTGCACTGAAAGTGCACTTGGAAGTGCAGTCGCTGTAGATCCACAAGGAAAATAAAAATCAGCATTTTAGCTTGCACATGATTGGATAATAAAATAATATCAGCAGAACTTCCCCCTAATAAAATCAGCAGGACTTCCCCTCATTTCATATCTACCCCTCAGATTTACAGCGACTGCACTTCCAAGTGCACTTTCAGTGCAACTTCAAGTGCACTTTGCACTTGTAGTTTGCACTTGTAGTGCAAAGTGGATTTTCCTTTCGTAAATAACCCCCACTGACCCTAACTGGCACTAATACTAATTCATTAAAGTATGATGGCATTGACCTATGACCCTGACCTTGACCCTAGCACTAATCCTGGCAAACCTTGACCTTGTAATTTTTTTCTTTATCTTTTATTCTTTATTTTATTGATTTTTTTTTTTTTAACACATTTTGGTTTGTTTATATTTTCTCTCCTGCAAGATGAGGAAGATACCATTGTATGGGCAGGGGTGGTGTAAGGGCTCTTTCACACGGGGCGGATCCGTGCAGATCCGCCCCGTGAAGCTCCGCTTGCTCAGCGGGGATCGCTCCGTTGATCCCCGCTGAGCCGACGGATGACTGGGCGGTCCCCGCACACTGTGCAGGGACCGCCCTGTCAGAGCGCCGCTCTCCCCTATGGGGAATCGGATGATGACGGACCGTAGAGTCCGTTGTCATCCGATCCGCTCCGCCGACGGAAGGAAAAATAGGGTTTTCCTCCGTCACACTTTGGCGGAGCGGATGTCAGCGGACATGTCTCCGCTGACATCCGTGCCTCCATAGGGGTACATGGAGGATCCGTTTCAGGTCCGCCTAAAAAACTGACAGGCGGACCTGAACGGACCTCCGTGTGAAAGGGGCCTAAGAGCGCTGTATGCAGCGCTCCCAAACTTCCCCAAAGATGCTGCTTGCAGGACTTTTTTTCCCGTTCTGCAGACGCACCGCCCCAATGTAAAAGCACTCGGGCTTTCACACTGGGGAGGCATGAGAGGTGCTTTTCAGGCGCTTTACATGTGCTATTTTTAGCAAAAAAACACCTGAAAAGCGCTTCAGTGTGAAAGGGGTCTGACTGATCTCTGTGATAGCCAATCAGAGGCTATCACAGTGATGAGGTGACATGGAACCATGAGTCCCAAATCCTGATCATTAGTCCAAAACCAGGGCTCTTGGTGAGAGCCTGGTCTTTGTGCTGGGAGCACGCTGTGCGGAACGCTCCCAGCACAAGGGGACATATGCATGAAGCACACCCCCGTAGGGCCTTGCACATTACCTTAGTATTCCACACAAGATGTAAAACCTTAAGCTGTTAGGTTTTATTTTTCCTTTGCATAAAACATATGAAGAATAGTAGAAGGGTGAAGGGAAGGGGTAGGTTCAGGTACACAGTACAGATCACTGGGGAAAACTCCTCAACTATAAAGTCATTCACCACTCCTCCTCGAGTGGGTATTGCCCACCCGGATAGGCCCCTATCACCTGGCCTAGCAGCCAGAATGATGCACGGACAATGATCAGGACCAGTCTCTGCCACAGACCGGTTGTGCACAAGATTGGATAATCCGGGGTCCTCTGCCACAGGACTTAACGCCAAGCAGTCAAAAGCCTTTAAGCCAACCCGGCAGACTGCAAGGTGAACTTTAGGTACGGTGCATCCTCCATAAGAATTACCAGGCCCTCCTCAAGACACCAGCCTTCCGCTTTGTCTTTTCCAGGACAGGTCCTCCCCTGGTTTCCTCCATTGAGTGGCTTCCTCCCACAGGATGGACAGCACAGGATCACCTTCAAAGTGTAGGCCCCAGTCAGCATAACTGGGCATACTTGGTAGAGCTGCAGCCTCAGACCAACATGGTCCCGAGGCCGAAATCACACGACACACTCCTCGTGCCAGGAGGGCCGCGAGGGGAAGAAGGACCCCAAAAGATGGCGTCTGCCCCCTAAGTACCCTTCCCCAGCATGCTCAGCGGGTAGACCACGCCCACTGAACTGTTCCCGGGGGAAGGTACCCAATGCACTCTGGCCTGTCAGTCTTCCACATTGGCCTGGGGTGGTAACGCCACCTACAGGCGAACAGTGGTCTTCCAACACAGCCATAGCCGGAACAGAGGCTAATTTAGCATAATTATTTACAGAGTCTGAGCTAACTACCAGCTCAGACACCCACTAAATTTAACATAGCACCCAGTCGTTGGGAGCAGGGCACTACATGCATATATGCAGACCCACGGAAAAAAGCCCACTCTTGTGAGGCTGCATATATGTGTGCAATCAGCGAGAAGGGGTTAAATCTACTCTCACCCCATTCTAAAGCCTACTCTATCTACCCTGTGGAAGGAAAAATACCTATGCTATTCTGAAGTCGCCTTGGTCTGGTCACAAGACCGGCTTCCAGTGCCGGCTTCAGTATATAGGAGATACAGCTGACAAAGAATGCCCAATAGCAGGGGTAGGCAACCTGGGGCCCTCCAGCTGTTGCAGAACCACAAGTCCCATCATGCCTCTGGGAGTAATTGTAACTGCGAGCCTTGCAATGCCTCATGGGAAATGTAGGGGCAAATACGGCCCTCGCACAAATGTATGCTTAAAGCGGAGTTCCACCCGCGATTTTTTTTTTTTTAAAAGTCAGCAGCTACTAACACTGTAGCTGCTGACTTTTAATAAGGACACTTACCTGTCCTAGATGCCTGCGATGAGGGGGCCCCTGACGGCGATCGCTCGGTCCTGGCGCCTCCATCCTGACTAAGGGAAACAGGCAGTGAAGCCTTACGGCTTCACTGCCCGTTTCCTACTACGAATGCGCGACTCGCACGGCGCTTTGTGAATGGGCGGCTGCCTCCTGGGATACACACAGTTCCCAGAAGGCAGCGCGCCCCATTCACCAGAAGACCTTTATCTACATTGAACATAAAGTGTACGTAAAAGGAATTTTTTGATTTAGTTTTAGATAGAGAAAGGAAGGATTAGCAACTTTGCAAGTTTTAATTGCCACCTGTGTCCCCATTGGGGAGATCTACACCCTGTTTGTCCTGCAGGACATTGTCACCAAGACAGAAGATAAGGAGTTGTCCCCAGAGCAAAAGGTGTGAGATCCTTCACCTAGGGGGCACCTACAGTATTCCTATGACAAATCTGTAAAATGGGAATCCCATTCACTTTAGAAAGATCCTGTTCGCCATTCTTTTAGACATGTATGCAACTCCCTGCTGGTTACTAGCTGCTGCAGATTTGAACTGTGCAATCTGCAGATCAGTTGCTTCAGCATGCACATCTAAAGGGATGCTGGGGATGTGTTCTCTTTTTGTATAATGCTTGGGAACAAAATGTTTGTAGAAAAAGCTAATCGCTATGAGAGATGAGCACTGACAGTATGGATCAGGAGGAGAGGGGATTGATTGATAATTGAAGTGCAGACAGGAAAAGAAGGCAAGTCCAAGATAGCTGCTGCAGTTTTAAAGGGTTATTATGTGGAGCAGCAAGTTTGCAGGAATTAGAAACTAATAATTTTCACAGAATAGGACTAGCAACAGGTGTGGAATAAAAGGTAAGACTAAAGTATCATTTTAACAAGCGGTAAATGAGCTTTAAAAACAAGCCCTTGCTGACCTCCATAGATGCTGGTACTGTGTAACAATTCATCTTTAATGTTCACAATAAGGCCTTATGCACACTGGGGCTCTACTAAGTGATTTTCTGACAGGAGAAAAGCAGCTTCAAAAACATGCCTAAGCTGCATTTTTGCAAATGCATTTAGGCACATCAAGCACATGGGCATTAATCCATTTCATTGGCCAGAAGATTACGGTAATTTATTCTGTCCATTAAAATTAGGGGGGTGGGGGACATTTAGAGGCATATAGGCATGTGCAGTCTGCTGTCTTCACTGTATTTGGTGCTTAACCATGACGGCAATGCAGAGAGAGGGGAAGTCATGATGAGCAGGGTTCTTCTATGGTTTCCCGAATCATTGGGGCAGCGTTCCGATTGGATGTGACTCTAGTGGCCATCTTGATTGTGGCAGAGTCCCTTTAAGACCCTGACCCCTGGGTTTGGCGCGCTCTATGCAATTTGGCAGTGTATGGAGTGGTACCCCACCTGTTAGTGACAGTACTAGCGATAGGGAAAGGTATATGACAAGGAGGGAAAGTGTAGGGTCCTAACTCTCTGGATACCTTCCTGATTGGGCATGAGATGGCCAAGCTGAATTCTGTCCCCTCTCAACAGATGCTGTCGGTTCGGCTGTAACCTACTTCTTCACATTATTAAAAACTTTGAGTGTGCCGGCTTGGTAACTGAGCTGGTAAAAATGAAAGTGAACATGTTTTCGCGTTATAATTTGTGAATGAATTACCCCGCAGTGCCTGCAGCTATAGAATTCAGTAAAGGATTGTTTTAAAGCCCTTTTCAGAATGCATACATTTCTGAATGTACAAAGCTTGGCCACTTGTTCCACTTTAAACACTTGTCTACTGGGCAGTTTCACCTTCCTGCCCAGGCCAGTTTTCAGCTTTCAGCGCCATCCCACTTTGAATGACAATTGCGCAGTCATGCAACGCTGTACCCAAATGAAAAAAATACTGAAAATTATTTTTTTTCAAAACTTTTTTTTCGTTTCTGTTATAAAATTTTGTAAATAACTAATTTTCCCCCTTCACTGATGTGTGCTGAAGAGGCTGCACTGATGGGCACTGATGAGGTAGTACTGATGGGAAATGACAAGGCAGCACTGATGGGAACTGATAAGGAGGCACCAATATGCAGCACTGATAGGCAGCACTGATAGGCTGAAATGATGGGCACTGATGGGAACTGATAAGGAGGCACTAATATGCAGCACTGATAGGCACTGATAGGCAGAACTTATGGACACTGATAGGTGGCACAAATAGACGGCAATAATAGGCACTGATAGGCTGCACTGATGGGAACTGATAAGGAGGCACTAATATGAAGTACTGATAGGCATTAATAGGCAGCACTTATGGACTTTGATAGGTGGCACAAATAGATATCAATGATAGGCGCTGATAGGCAGCACTGGTGAGGAGGCACTGACAGGCATCACTCATGGGCACTGACAGGCATCACTAATGGGCACTGACAGGTAGCACTGGTGGATACTGATTGGCAGCACTGGTGGGCACTGTTGGGGCTACATTGATAATAAAAACACTGATGATCAGTGCCCTGATTATCAGTGCAGATGTCCTCGCTGAAGAATGCTGCTTGCCACCTCTCCCCTCCTCACGTACTGTCAGTGTGAGGGGAAGAATGCCCATAACCGGCATTTCCTGTTAACACTGTGATCAGCTGTGATTGGACACAGCTGATTACATGGTAAAGATCCTACGCCATAGGCTCTTTACCGTGATCAGTGATGCGCTGTGTCCAAGGGACATGGCGCACCACCGATTGCTGTGCATGCGTGGCAACAATGGGGGGGACCCCATATGACATCCTCCCAGAACGAGAGTGGTCCCGCCCGTCCGTCATTTCACTATAAAGCAGGCAGGAAGCAGTTAAGCAAGAAAAAGGACAGCCTCTATGGGAGGCCTTACAGACTGTCATTTTTTCTCTGACGCTGAGAAAATACAAGTAAATAATCAGAAGTCAGGAAATCCCTGAGAGAGTTTAGGATACACTATTATATTACTTCAAGAATGGAAATTCCGACTACCACTTGTGACTCACACTTCAGCAGCGACAGAGCCCATATTTCTTCTGTTTCTTGCAAAACTGAGAATCCAGTTCTGGACAGGCTTAACTTATAAAACCTGTATCATCCCTGTAACTGTTCCACTGCCTTGCCCAGCATGCCTTGCCCTCCGTTATCCTTACTGTGAGCCTTCAGGATGCTCCCCAATTAGTTTCCAAGCGAACACGCTGTCCCCTTAAGTTTTAATTAAAAGCATAAAACTTTATAGCAACCATACTATTTACATAATAACGTGTTAATGGTTGAGACGTCTGTGTGAAATATATATTGTCTAGATTGCATCTGTGCCCGGCTGTGTGGGTGGAATATCAAGGGAGGTCATGTGTTTGGTCAGAGCTAAGTGCAGTGATGTCATCCCTTGGCATGGAACTGGTATCAGTCTCTGCTGTCTGGGACTTGTGCAGGAAACTAACGAAGCCAGCCCTGTCATTCCTAAGCATTCCGTGCCATGGACAGCCCAAAACTTTTTTTTTTTTTTTTTTAAATCTGTTCCAATTTTATAGAATATTTTATGACTATCACAGGGAAGAGATATGAAATCATAATGATTGGAAATTTTGCAGAGAAAAAAAAAAGTAGCATACAGACTGCCAAGAAGATAATCTACTGCAATGTAGCTGTAGGATGATATGCTAAAAGCTTACCTCACCCAAAACTGAAGAGTTACTTTTGGGCAGATTTAAAGCAAAAGTAGACCTGCAGGGAAATTAAAAAGCACTAAAATTGCAGCAGTCCGAGGAGGGTGAAAGAATAAGCTGTCAGCACCTATCCCTAAACCTTACTGCAGTGGAGTGACAGCCAAATGTTCCCAATCTTTGATAGACGAGAAAAATCAAAACGTAAAGCCCAGGGCCTGAGCTACCTATCAGATTCGTTATGTGAAAGCCAGGGAGAGTGCCTATTGCTATGCAAATAACGACCATTAAAAAGTCAGGATCTGTATAATAGTAGGGGGGGGGGGGGGGCCTTGGGTGGTGGTGACTGTGTTTCAACATACTTTGATGATCATTAACACGAGATTGGTATAATTGGTTAATCATACTCCTTGCTATGACTAAGGCTGTTGACGAAACGCGTCAGTGTTTTGCTTGTCACTTCATGTAACCAACCAATAAAATCGCTATATGGACTAGAGAGTTGCCGCCTCAATCCTTTTACTTGTTTTAATCATACACCAGACCCTAACTTTTTGCAAGTGTACAAAGTGTGCAAGTGTAATGCCGCGTACACACGATCGGAAATTCCGACAACAAATGTTCGATGTGAGCTTTTTGTCGGAAATTCCGACCGTGTGTAGGCTCCATCGGACATTTCCTGTCGGAATTTCCGACAGCAAAAATTTGAGAGCTGGTTCTCAAATTTTCCGACAAGAAAAGTTGTCGGAAATTCCGATCGTCTGTATGCAATTCCGACGCACAAAAAAACACGCATGCTCAGAATCAGGCAGAAGAGCCGAACTGCCTATTGAACTTCATTGATTTTGGCGCGTCGTACGTCTTGTATGTCACCGTGTTCTTGACATTCGGAATTTCCGACAAGATTTGTGTGACCGTGTGTATGCAACACAAGTTTGAGCCAACATTCCGTCGGCAAAAAAAACACTGTTTTGTTGTCGGAATTTCCTATCGTGTGTATACGCGGCATAAGAATTGATGCAGGTTTGAATCCAAAATATAGTCACATCAAATATTGATTTGATTAGATTTAGATTTTTCTTCCGTTCGCTCACTTTGCGTTTTGTAAAGTGATAAAAATAAACAATTAAAATATATATTTTTGAAAGCATTCTTAGTTTACAGCATTTCTTCACACCTGACTAAAACTTTTGCACAGTACTGTAGGTAGGCTCAGTGACCAACAGTAAAAAATAAATAAAAAATAAATAAATAAATACACCAAACTGTTGCAAACCTTTCTGTTTTTGTCCAGAATGGGTACTATTGTTGTTCTTATCCCGGAATGGCATTTCTTTAAAAAAGTAAAAGAAAAAAAAAATAAGACACGTTTGAAGTGATGTCATCGCCGCCTGTTGTTAAAATGCATTCCTGCTTCTGAAGCACGATCTGGATTCTGATGTGCTGTAAAACTGTTACATCAAAGGCCAATCTCAGATCTAAGCCCGAGAAGAGAAAGGAAAGGGGAAAAGGAGAACCCCCGGATGACTAAAAGTTGTTAAGAGCGTTATATGAAAGACGAAAGTGGCCTTTCTCCCCTGACAAATCGTTCAAAAGGTAAGCGCCAGTTAGGAAGTGCCCTGTCACATGGAATACAAATTCATCCACTGCCAATCTCAATTTACAGTGAAATGTTTTCATCTTCGGCTCCGGTTTAACTCCTTAAAGGGTAAACAGTCCCTTTCATAAAGCCAGGAATTATTCTCACTTTATCTATTTTTTTTTCTTTACATGATCAGAAATACGAGGACATCAGTCATCCTGTGCTTTAAACCTTAACTCTCAGCAGAATTGCATTAATTAAAGTCGGTTGCAGTTACATTTCCACTCTCATCGGCTGATGTGCAGCAGATAGGGGATGTCCAATGCAAGCTAACTGTGTTTAAAGTGGCATCATAGGTGTGCGCAGCCTATTGCATTAGGGCAGGGGTGCCCAAACTTTTGAAGAGTGAGGGCAACTTTAGCAACTTGGTAACCGAGCACGGGCCACAATGTGCGGAGCAGGCAGATGACAGGTCTGTGTCCACTCTGTATATGCAGAGCAGACACAAACACAGCTCACACTACTCTATGGGCTCTCCGATCCGCCCAGACAGAAGGGGCCAGGTCCCCTTCTGCTTTTTAAGCGGATCGGATTGGAGATAGGCGGGTGTAAATGGACATCTACCGCTCTATAGAGGTGAATGGAGAGTCACTTTGGGTCCACATGAAAAATTGACAGGCGGACCCAATCGGACCGATCGCGTGAAAGGGGCCTAAGGCTGCTTTCACATTGATGCACTGCGGTTTACCCACACCTCAACTGACCTCAAACTTCTCTTCAGGTACTGCTGGTGGGTCCTGCTGGCGGGTACTGCTGGTTGGTACTGCTTGCCCAAGGGCCAGATGTGGCCCTTTGCTAGCCTTTATCCAGATCTTGGGGCACTATTCCTCCCACCGACTCCAACAATGGGGCACTATTTCTTCCAATGATACCAATGATGGGATACTATTCCTCCTTCTAATAGTAGCACTACTTCTCCTCCTATTGACCACCAACCCTGAGACCATATTTATTTTCACTGATGCCGGTCCTGGGACATTTTTTGCCACCGCTGGCCACAATCCAGCCCTCCTAAAGTCTGAAGGACAATAAACTGGCCCTTTGTTTGAAAAGTTTGAAGACCCCTGATCAAGGAGGACCGGAGCAATGTCATGACGTCACTGCTGGAAAGTGTCTCTGGCACTAATATGGGGGCTGCACCAATCAGACTTATGAATATATATTTGTGTCTCCCTAGTGAAACCCCTGGGAGGTTTATTGCCAGTAGTGCAGGTTCACGGGGAATATAAATATGCAGGAGTGATCTTGGGAAGTCAGTTGTCCCCTGGGGAGGGATATAAGTGGCTATTGGATCCTGTCAGGCCCATTATCTGAGGAAGGAGACCCGGTGCCTGGACAGGTTTGGGGTCTAGTGTGCTACATATGGGGATTTAAGCACCAGGGAGGAGCTACAGCCTAATTGGGGATCCTGAGAAGTTGGTCGGAAACTTGGTAACTGACTGAAGTCCCAAGCAAAGAATCAGCAATTAGACCAACAAGTGTCAGGACTGAATTTCAATGAATACTGGGTTGGCTTGATGGTCTTCTATCTGTGAAGACTGTAAGTCCTTTTAGTCCCTCACCTGGAGTTTGCACAGCCCATGGATGTCCTGCACCCTCATCCTGTCTCACAGGAGTGTTTAGTGAGAGCTAGTAAACTCAATCTCTTGCATCAAACAATTACTGGGGTCCACCCTGCCTCTGGGATACCCCACATAGTTCAGAGGCTGGGAGGTGGGGGTGCTACAAATTACTTTTTTTTTAACCTGAGTTAAAGCTGAACTGCATCTTTTGATATTCTTTATATAGTTAATTCGGGCCAGCCCAAATAAACTATGTCCCTCACTAACATGTGAGACCACTGGATGTGCGGTATAACTGTATGTAGCTGAGGCTACATACAGCATGCCACACTGTGTTCTGGGTTTAGGCCGACACCTTCCTGTCTCATACTCGGAACACAGTAGAGTCTATCACAGTGGTGCTCAGCCATTCAGAGTAAGCAATGTATTCTATCAATAAATACAAAGCTTCCTCTGACTGGCCGAGTCAGAGGTTGTGACATCATCAGCCCACCTCTCTGACTCAACCATTCAGAGGAAGCTTTGTATTCATTGCTTTTTCTGAATGGCAGATGTGCCACTGTGATAGACTATACTGTGTTCCGGGTATGAGAATGGAAGTCTTGACTCGAACCCAGAACACAGTGTGGTATGCTGTATGTATATCAAAAGATGGAGTTCAGCTTTAAGTATTTAGCATGATTCAGCCGATATCTCACAGTGCTTCCGGATAGGGCCACAGCCTCATCACATGATTCTGCATTGTGAGAAGTACAGAGGGTTCACAGCCATTTAAAAAAAAATAAGATACCAGCAGCCGCATAGGATGAACGTCACTATGAAGACTGTAACCACCAGCTCATCTGTGCCCCTTGAATCTGTGTTGAGCTACATTTTTAATGTCTGACTGGAGTGTACCTTAAAGGTATTCAAACACTATTAGTTCTGCATTTGCAGTTTCCCACACCTTACCAGCTGGCCCTTTTAGATAAAAATTCCATTCAACTTCCTATAAAAACTTGTGTGATTCTGTTTGATTCTCTCCAGTGTGTGCTGTGGGCTTTTCTCATGCTCAAGGCGCACCCTGCTGTATTCACAGAGCCGGAGACAAGTTATTGGTTCTGTTCAGGTTGTCAAGATTTGGCGTTCATGCTAAGGAGAAGTAACAAGCGGATGGAGCCTGAAAGGCGCCCTGTAATACGGCATCGTGTCTGCAATAGCAATGCAGGCCGAGAAGCTCTGCTAGTTTACGTCTATGTAGTTTCCTTTTTCCTGACTTATTTTTTTACATTAAACATTCTGCATGTTTGTATTGTCAACCGCTAGATCTAATAATGTTATCCTGACCTTAGGTTAGATCTACGAAAATACACCTTCATAGAGTGCAATTTCAAATCGCCAGGAAGATAAGGATTTAGTGATATGATGGGAAACACGCTATATATTATATATTATTATATTCTGATTTTTTTTTCTTTGTAGTGGGGCCACCAAAGAGACTGTACAATGTTTACTTCAAGGACCAAAACAAACATTTTTACTGTGGTGCTTTGCGGTAACATGCACATTACAGCAGCACATTTTAATTCACATTACATGTAGCATTCAAAATTAAAGCGAAAAACCGATCCAATGCATATGCAATGCAGCACACAATAATGCTCAATAACCCGCTATAGTGCACTGCATTACCAAAAATGGTGCGTGTCCATTTTATTTTTTTATTTGGAAGTTTTGGACGTTTTTATGCATTGCCAGCTCATTTACCAAATGGCTATGGCTCCCACTGCTGTCAATCAAAGACAGTGAGCCAATGAGGAGAAAGAGTGGTCGGGCCGAGTCGCAGCTCCGTGTCTGAACGGACACACAAAGCAGTGGCTCAGCTCGGGTGCCCCCATAGCAAGCTGCTTGCTGTGGAGGCACCTGGCAGGAGGGAGGGGCCAGTAGCGCCGGCGAGGGACCCGAGAAGAGGAAGATCTGGGCTGGGAGAGCAAGTAGGTATAACATGTTTGTTATTTTTCAACCAAAAAAAACCAAGACTTTAAAGTGGTTGTATAGCCAAATTTTGTACAAGCACCTACAGGTAAGCCTACATTAAGGCTTACCTGTAGGTGCTTGTAATATCTCCGAGACCTACACAGTCTCTGAGATATTTGCAAAAAAAACTGTACCGCTATCTACGGTGCATGCGCGCCGTAGATAACGGCGCAGGCGCACTGAGCACGGCGGCTCTTGAATGGGAGCCTGCCGGACACTGCCGGAAATTCGCGCATGCGCGGGGATCGTGCCGTTCCCCGCGCATGTGCGGGAGTGACGTCATCGCCGCTCCGGCCAATCACAGCGCCGGAGCGGCGATACCCGGAAGTCACTCCGGGTATCATGGATTCGACGGAGGACGCGTCCGTGGACCGCTGCGGGGGCTTCGATCTAAGGTAAGTGATTGATAATGAGCTAGTATGCTAGTCATACTAGCTCATTATACCTTTGCCTTGCAGGTTGACCAAAAAAAAAAAAAAAAGTTTTGCGGTATACAACCGCTTTAATATCACTTTAAGCCTCGTACACACCACAATTTTTTTTTTCGTTCAACCCAGCGGCTTGAACGGCTTGATTCGGCTGCCATACACACGGGCCGAATGTCGGACAGTTTCTATTGAACCGGACAACATTCATTTGCCCGTGTGTATTAGGCTTCACATATACCCAGTGAAGTGACTAGCAACAGGTGATACACAGAGATGAAACAAATCACCCTACATTGGTTGTATCTGTTTATCTGCAGCCATCTCTACTCTATGTCTTTTAAAAGAATACAGTTTACACAGCATTTCCAATTGTCAGAAGGTAGGTGTTGGTGATCTGATGTCACATACTGCACAGCATAGAGCTGAGTGTAATATGAGGTCTGAGTGGAGGGTAAGGAAACAACCCCCTCTACACTGTCTCATCAGGAAACATGCACAGCTGAGGCTGTCAATTCCAGGCCATGTGCTGGAGTTCTCCCTCGCCCCCCTGGATCCCTTGGAGTTGGGATAAGCTGTCAGATGTGACTTGGCATAAGCTGTCAGGAGTGACTCATGCAGATGGCAAAGGAAGGAGACAGCAGACAGAAATCACATTATATGCTTTGGATTGAGACAAGTTCAGAATCTAGAAGGATATGTTTTTTTTCATTTTTCATGTCAGAGGTTTACAACCAATTGAATGCATTGCAAAAAAAATACACCAGGACGCCAGTGTCTGAATTGGCCATTAGACTTTCGGTCTGCCTGAAGTGCACTTTTATTTGGCTGCATACAGATGGGTGAGCAAGAGTTAGTCCAGAAGTAAGAGACTTTAACGTGTATCTATGACCAAAGCTTTTTGGGTAGAGTGAGGAAAATTAGAACTCCTTTCAGGTTTTACTGCCATTGGAGGTTCTCTTGGAGAGATTTCTATAATTCTTGTCTGGTAAAATGGCTGTCTCCAGGACAGGAAGTGAGGGGAAATGTCTCTAACACAGAAGTAATACTGCTATTATAAGGCTACTTTCACACTGAAGCGCCGGATGCGCTGGCGGTATAGCGCCGCTATTTTTAGCGCCGCTATACCGTCGTTTTTGCCACGATTTGCGGGCGCTAGCGGGGTGATTTTAACCCCCGCTAGCGGCCGGAAAAGGGTTAAAAACGCCCGCAATAACGCCTCTTTGCAAAGTTTTGCGGGCATTTTTGAGGCGCTACCCAATTGATTTCAATGGGCAGGGGTGCTATAGGAGCGGTATTTTTATCGCGTCTCAAAGACGCGGCTTGCAGGAGTTTTTTTACCCTCCTGCCAGCGCACTGCTCCAGTGTGAAATCCCTCGGGCTTTCTCACTGGATACAAAGGAGCGTCTTTTTCAGGGCGAATTTCAGGCGCTATTTTTAGAGCAAAAGCGCCTCAGTGTGAAAGGGGCCTTAGGGAAGGTTAGAATCTCTGTCAACGTTTTCATTGGTGTCTGTTTCCCTGTTGCAGATTTTTCCTAACTTCCTCTCTGATAAAAGGTTGCCTCCAAAACAGGAAAGGAGAGGAAATCTCTGTAATAGAACCACGGAGAAAAATAAAATCTGACTGGGGTTTTAACTTTTCCAAAGGAAAAAAATCAAGTTTGCGGTATAAAAACGCGTTGGGCGCCTTGTGAAAAGTGAAATTAAAATAGGACTCTGGGCAGTTATTAAATGATAAAAATAGTGCTCCTCTCTGCTGATGAAGGACTTAAAGTGAAGTGGTTGTAAACCCTCTCATATACCCAGTGAAGTGACTGGCTTCAGATGATGCACAGAGATTAAACAAATTCTTCTACATAGGTTTTACTTGTTTATCTACAGTCTTCTCTTCCCAAAGGGCAGATCATGTTAAAAATATTTCTTCATCTGTCAGCAGCACAGAGGAGGGGGTGGAGAGGTTGCAGTTGTAGTGTGTGAGAGATGATTGGAAGAAAGGAACACACCCCCTTCACACAGCAGAAGAACTGTGTAGTGAATAGACCAGCTCCGTCCTGAGCTTCGTCCTGAGCCCCCCCCCCCCCCCCCCACACACACACAAAAATTCATCTCATGTGTCAGAAAACTTCTCAGAAGTGATTTATGCTGATAACAGAGGCATGACGCACCAGAGAGAAACAACACTTAGAGCTTTGGAGAGAGATAAGTAAACACTACAGATATACAGTACGTGCTATGCTCAGATTCCATGAATTAGGTTTACGACCACTCATTTTGTCAAGGGGACGAGATAATGGAGTGGAACTTACCCTACTCCATGGTCCTACAACAGCCAGCACTCCAACTCTCTTCTCCAGCACTGGAAGTTGGGTGGGCACTCCTATGTTATCACGTACAATGCACACCGGGTGTGGATTAGGATTAGTATGGGATGACATGAGAGAGGGGCAGTGACAAGATCAGTCAGAGACCTGCAAAAAAGCAACTTTGGGGACTGGTCATTTTCACCAAAACTAGCAGGGAGGAAGGCTATAAGACCATGGATACGTTTTACTCTGTGTCATTACATGGTATTAGTAGAAGAGTGAAGGAAATGCTGTCAATCATTTACACTAAATATCCTTGTTGCTGGCATTGCTGTTGGTGTGGACAGCTAGGAGCTGATAGGGGCAGAAGAGAGCAAGGAACATGAGCATGCAGCACTGTGATGGCAACGCTGCAGAAGCTAGATCAGCAGGCAGAATAAACCTGGAATTGAAAGTACCGTATATACTCGAGTATAAGCCGAATTTTTCAGCACATTTTTTTGTGCTGAAAATGCCCCCCTCGGCTTATACTCGAGTCACCTTTTTCGCCTTATCTCCTGGATTTTGGGGCCCCGGTACTGGCCGGCTCATGGACCCCAAACTTGGCACACATATATCACCACTCTTTCTCTACAAGTGTGCAAAGTTTGTTGTCTGGAGGACCTACGGCCGGGGAGCACCGATTTTTCAAATCCGGGCACCCCTTCCATAGACTCCAATGTTAAACAGTAATTTCTCTGGTAAATTTGGGGAACCGGTACTGGCCAGCAGTAGATCCCCTGGACCCGAAACTTGGCACACCTGTAGCCAGACTCTTCCTCTACAAGTGTGCAAAGGTTTCTGTCTGGGGGACCTATGGCAGGGGAGAACCGAATTTTCAAATCCGGGCACCCCTTCCATATACTCCCATGTTAAACGTAAGTCTAGTCATGGGCACAGTGAGGCACAGTGAGGCATGGGCACAGTGAGGCGTGGGCACAGTGAGGCATGGACACAGTGAGGCATGCACATGGACACAGTGAGGCATGCAGATGGACACCCTAGGCTTATACTCGAGTCAATACGTTTTCCCATTTTTTGTGGTAAAATTAGGTGCCTCGGCTTATATTCGGGTCGGCTTATACTCGAGTATATACAGTAACTGGCAGGATCAACAGATATTTTCTCTATTTTTAAACTTTTGGAAAGTAAATAAAGGGCTCCCACTGAATAGACACATTTTTTAGGGAGGAATTTATGAGGATTTTCTAGGTTTACAACCACTTTAAATCCCTCATCAGGTGAGGGTGGGGGCACAATTTTTATGATTTTTTTTTAGTTGCCTACAGTTGGATTTTAAAGAACAATTTCAGGAAAACAGAAAATTGTATCAAATACTTTATGTAATTGACCTTTCTCTTTTCTTTAAAAAATAAGGGATAGATCCTCTCGTATATTGTATATATATATATATATATATATATATATATATATATATATATATATATATATATATATATATACACACACACAGTGACTTGAAAAAAGTATTCATACACCTTGAAATTTTCCACATTTTGTCATGTTACAACCAAAAAACATGAATGTATTTTATTGGGATTTTTTGTGATAGACCAACACAAAATTGCACATAATTGTGAAGTGGAAGGAAAATGATAAATGGTTTTCAACATTTAAAAAAATAAAATATCTGAAAAGTGTGGCGTACATTTGTATTTAGCACCCTTTACTCTGATACCCCTAACTATAATCTAGTGTAACCAATTGCCTTCAGAAGTCACCTGATTAGTAAATAGAGTCCACCTGTGTGTAATTTAATCTCAGTATAAATATAGCTGTTCTGTGAAGCCCTCAGAGGATTGTTAGAGAAACTTACTGAACAAACAGCATCATGACGGCCCAGGAACACACCAGACAGGTCAGGGATAAAGTTGTGGAGAAGTTTAAAAGCAGGGATGGGCTATAAAAAAATATCCCAAAAATATCAACATCTCACGGAGCACTATTCAATCCATCATCCGAAAATGGAAAGAGTATTACACAACTACAAACCTACCAAGACATGGCCGTCCACCTAAACTGACAGGCCGGGCAAGGAGAGCATTAATCAGACAAGCAGCCAAAGGCCCATGGTAACTCTGGAGAAGCTGCAGAGATCCACAGATCAGGTGGGAGAATCTGTCCACAGTACAACTATTTGTCGTTTACTATACAAATCTGGCCTTTATGGAAGAGTGGCAAGAAGAAAGCTATTGTTAAAAGAAACCTATAAGAAGTCCCATTTGCAGTTTGCAAGAAGCCATGCGGGGGACACAGCAACCATGTGGAGGAAGGTGCTCTGGTCAAATGTGTGGTGGAAAACTAACACCGGACATCACCCTGAACACACCATCCCCATCGTGAAACATGGTGGTGGAAGCATCATGTTGTGGGGATGCTTTTCTTCAGCAGGGACAGGGAAGCTGGTCTGAGTTGATGGGAAGATGGATGGAGCCAAATACAGGACAATCTTAGAAGAAAACTTGTTATAGTCTGCAAAAGACTTGAGACTGGGGTGGAGGTTCACCTTCAAGCAGGGCAATGACCCTAAACATACAGCCTGAGCTACAATGGAATGGTTTAGATCAAAGCATATTCATGTGTTAGAATGGCCCAGTCAAAGTCCAGACCTAAATCCAATTGAGAATCTGTGGCAAGACTTGAAAATTTCTGTTCGCAGACATTCTCCATCCAATCTGAAAAAACAAACAAAAAACATTTCACTCTGTAGATGTGCAAAGCTGGTAGAGACATCCCAAAAAGACTTGCAGCTGTAATTGCAGTGAAAGGTGGTTCTACAAAGTATTGACTCGGGGGGGGGGGGGGCTGAATACAAATGCACGCCACACTTTTCACATATTTATTTGTAAAACATTTGGAAAACCATTTATCATTTTCCTTCCACTTCACAATTATGTGCCACTTTGTGTTGGTCTATAACATAAAATCTCAATAAAATAAATACATTTACGTTTTTGGTTGCAACATGACACAATGTGGAAAATTTCAAGGGGAATGAATAGTTTTTCAAGGCACCACTGTATATCACATTAATAAACCTGTACTTAGAAGGAAAAAAATATTTCCTTAGTAAACTGGGAAAAGGTTGTAGCCCTTTCCCACTTTACTCTTCCCAGAGGGACAAAAACAGCAATAAAAACCTAATAAATATCTCACTGCTCCCCTCTATGCAATATTACAAAAGGTTAAGAATTTGGAGAAAAGCATAGAAAAAATGTATTTTCGAATTCATATAAAACCCTAAATTGCACTCTAAATAGAATAAACTAAAATGTAATAAACTAAAATGTAATAAAATTTAAAATAAATTATTATCCTGTCTTGCAGATATCTATAGACTAGTATCCAAAATTATATGTTGTAATAAAACAGCTCTCAAAATCTCAATATATCCTCTTTACAAATAAAATAAACATGTAATAACTCCATCCAAAATTATAACTCCACTTACTGTATATTCACTTAAACATGTTTATAAAGAGTCCTGATTACAACAAAATGTTTCTGTCCACCAACAATCATGTATTTGAATATTTTGTCTTCGCAGTAAAAACACCTATCCATTCTTTCTAAAGCCTGGTACACATGTTCAGATTTCCCACAGACAAAGCGTAGGACTTTTGTCCGAAGGGCGTTGACCAGGAATTTGTCTTGCATACAAACGGCACACAATTGTTGGCCAACAAACACAAAACTATGTGTTTTTCAGCTCTTTAGCGCCACCCTTTGGGCAACTTCTGCTAATGTTGTGTTATGGTTAGCATTGCTTCTGAGAATGCGTGTTTGTACTTTGGAGTTTTGTCCGATGGGCTTGTGTACACGTGTAGCACTACCCCCGTAGGAGCTGCTGGTTTAGATTTTGGGCTTTGCACATTACCTCTAGGTTCGTTGTCAGGGGAAGAAAGTCTGTAGGAACTGCAATGTCCACACAAGATGTAAAACCTTCAACTGTTGGGTTTTATTTTTGCTGCAGTAACTTGTAGAGAAAGTAGAAGTTATGAGAAGAGAGGGGAAGGTTCAGGTACTCGTTGCAGATCACAAAAATGTCTAAAGTCATTCACCACTCTCTCTTTTGAGTGGGTATTGCTCACCCGGATAGACCCCTCTCACCTGGCCTAGCAGTCGGGATGATGCACGAACCGGTATGAGAACAGTCTCTGCCACAGACCGTTTGAGAACAAATATGGATAGCCAGGAATCCTCTGCCACAGGATTTCAGTCCCGATCTTCCAGCCGTGCAGTAAAAGAATCTTCAAGCCGATCCGGCAAACTGCTGGGCTTTTAAAGTAGTGGATCCCTTCTTAACGAGGTCACCAGGCCTATCCCGAGACATTAGCACTTTGCTGGTCTCCTCCAGGGCAGGTCCTCCCCCGGTTTCCTTCATTAAGCAGCTTCCTCCCTCTTGGTAGACAGCTTGGGATCCCCTTTAGGATTGTAGGCCCCAGTCATTACAACTGGGCCTACTCGCTAGAGATGCAGCCTCGGGCCAACGTGGCCTCGGGCCGAGAACACACACACATACCTCGCGCCGGGAGGGCCACGAGGTGAAGAAGAGCCCCGCACAATGGCATCTGCCCCTTAAGTATCCCTCCCCAGCATGCATAGCGGGGCACCACTCCCACTGAACCGCTGCCGAGAAGGGAACCCAATACACCATGGTCTGCCTGCGTTCCAACATGAACCTGAGGTGGTACTGCCACCTTCAGGCAACAAGGGAAAATACTACCAGGCACCACCTTAGTCAGGACAAAAGCAATTTGTATATAATTACATAAGTCTAAACCCAACTATTGGCTCAGACAACCCCCTAAATTTACAATAGCGCCCGAATCATCGGGGGCAGGGCGCTACACACACGATCGGATAATTCAACAACACACATTTCTTGGCGGACAATTTTAAAGCATGCTATCCCACATTTGTTTGTGGAAAATCCAACAACAATTGTCCGATGGAGCATAAAAACGGTCAGATTTTCCAACAACAGCCTGCCATAACACAATTCCCGTCTGAAAATCCGATCATGTGTATGAGGCTTAAGAGAACACCCATGCGATTCGATTTCAGTGCGGGGAAAAAAAAGTCCCTGCACTTTATCTCCTGGGAATATAAAGTGAGTTCAGCCATACAACTGTATGGCTGAACTCGCATATCAGAGGGTGCGGGTGCGAATCACATGCGATGTCTGTGATCGCAGTAGTGTGACCCTGGGCTTAATGTAAAGGCCCGTACACACAATCTGATTTTCCGACAGGGATTGTGTGATGGCAGGCTTTTGTCGGAAAATTTGACCGTTTGTATGCTCCATTGGACAATTGTTGTCAGATTTTCCGACAACAAATGTCTGCTGTCGGATTATCCAATCGTGTGTACAGAAGTTCTTCGGAAAAAAATCCAAAGTACAAATACGCATGCTCAGAAGCATTGCTAACCATAACACAACGTTAGCAGAAGTTGCCCAAAGGGTGGTGCTAAAGAGCTGAAAAACCCCGTAGTTTCTAGTTTGTTGGCCGACAATTCTTTGCCGTTTGTATGCAAGACAAGTTCATGGCCAACGCCCTTCGGACAGAAGTCCTACGCTTTGTCCGTAGAAAATCCGATCGTGTGTATGAGGCTTAATCCCCCGACCTCCACCGTTTGGAAAATGAACTCACCAGGAGAGTTGAATATAAAAAGTTCATACAGTGCTTAGGACCCGTTCACACCAGCAAGCCATGAATGCATGATTGCTGGTTTGTGATGTGGGACACAGTGCCAACATGTTGATGCTGGAACATCACAATGTTTGCTTTTTTTTTTTACACAGAACTTTATTAAAATGTAATTTGAGACATTTCAATAGAGTTCTATTCACTGTGGCAGTGTTACGATGTGGTGGTTCACACCACAACCCACTGCACTGAAAAAAGCAGTGCATACCGTACTTTCGATCGGTACACAACAGCAACATTGTGGTATAAGCTGGAACCACTGGAGACATGGAATTTTGTCTATGTATTGGGATTGTGCTGGAAATAGCTGCCAGCTTAACCCTACTACATCGGGCCCAAAACATATCCACTGATATGAGTACTGAGGCAATATCATCCTCTTCGGGCTACTTGCGCACTAGGCGTTTAGCCCGTGTGCGTCCAATACCGGCATTTTAGTGCGCCCAGGATGCACAGGTCCAATGTCCAATCCCTCTGCTTGGAGCCTGTCAAAGTCTATGGCGGGCTGAAATACGCTATGGCTGGATGGGGCTGAACGCTATACTAAGTGATACTCATGTTTAGCACCATATGCATTCAGAGATATGCCTGGAGTATCTCAGCTTGTCATAGATTTTGACTGGCTGCAGGCAGTGGTATCCATGCCTCCCAGGCACATTAATATGTTAGCCTCAGTCTCATGCTTCAGACATGAAATCCACTCAGAAGTATCATTTACAATAACACACACCAGCCCCATTGGGCTGCACTGAACAGCATTACCCAACATAGTCCCAATGCTTAGATAAGGCAATTCGTCTTATGTCCTGTTTCTTCCGTTCTGAAAAAAGTAGCACATGTACTTTGATGTAACACAGCGCATTGCTACAACCTATAACGCAATAGAGTTGAATGAACTGTTGTCAGATTTAATAAAGTTTAAAGAAAAACAATGAAACGTGTGCGCCGTGCACACCAGCAGGCATTCATTATATGCAGCTTAGCGTGGGCCTGCTGGTGTGAGTGGGCCCAAAGGGAATATTCTTATTATGTAACTCTCTTTTAGTAAAAGCTTTATATAAAATAAAATAAACCACTCACATGTAGATAATATGGTCAGATTTTCCACCAATATGCAACGCCAATTCTGAAAATCCCTTCCCAGCATGGAGACGTCACAAGGGATTATAAGGTTTATTCTTTTTCTATTAAAAGAGAAAAGTGCCTTGTGTTGTCTGCTCTTCCTTATACCTTTTACTTTTAATTATATGTAGCATCTTACGGTTTTAGATAGAAAGGGGTTAATGAAAGCGGCATCTTGACCCCAGAAACGCGTCAGTTGGGAGTTCTACAATACAGATTAAAACAGGAGGTGTTATATGGATTTTGTGCATGTGACATGTCTGGTTTCCTTTGTCCTCTGTCAGTATATTTTGTTTTAAAGAATATGTAAGCCCAACATTTCATATTCCTGAATGTGCCTGCTGACCAAAAGTCTCCTGTTCTATTTGTATAGTTTCCTTTGTGTGAAATCCCTGGTGTTCCTGACAGCCCCTCTGCTTTTCTATCAAACACTGACCACACTAGGTATGAGAGCTCAGCGTGGAACTCAGTCTGCTCTCCTCCAATGATCAGACTTATGCTGACACAGACACAGACACTGGGAAGATCAATGTGCTGCTCTTTCTCCTCTCCCAGCTTTCTGAGCTCCTTATGCAGATGAGAACAGAGATTATGTGATCCCTTATGAAAAAGGGGAAAAAAGGTAAATATAATGTTTATATACAGTCATGGCCAAAATTGTTGGCACCCCAGAATTTTTTCCAGAAAATCAAGTATTTCTCACAGAAAAATATTGCACTAACACATGTTTTGCTATACACATGTTTATTCCCTTTGTGTGTATTGGAACAAAACAAAAAAAAGGGAGGAAAAAAAGCAAATTGGACATAATGTCACACAAAAGTCCAGAAATGGGCTGCTCAAAATTCTTGGCACCCTTTCAAAATTGTGGATAAATAAGATTGTTTCAAGCATGTGGTGCTCCTTTAAACTCACCTGGGGCAAGTAACAGGTGTGGGCAATATAAAAATCAAACCTAAAAGCAGATAAAAAGGAGAGAAGTTCACTTATGCCGTGTACACACGATCGGTTTTACCGATGAAAACAGTCCGATGGACTTTTCTCATCGGACAAACCGATCGTGTATGGGCCCCATCGGTCTTTTTTCCATCGGTGAGAAAAAATAGAACATGTTTTAAATTTATCCGATGGGAAAAAAACGATAGCAAATTCCGATCGTCTGTGTGGAACTCCATCGGACAAAAAACCCACGCATGCTCAGAATCAAGTCGACGCATGCTCAGAAGCATTGAACTTCATTTTTCTCGGCTTGTCGGTGTGTTTTACGTCACAGCGTTTGGGACGGTCGGATTTTTGACTGATGGTGTGTAGGCAAGATTGATGGAAGTCAGCTTCATCGGATTTCCGATGGAAAAATCCATCGGATTAGAATCCATAGGAAATCCGATCGTGTGTACAGGGCTTTAGTCTTTGCATTGTGTGTCTGTGTGTGCCACACTAAGCATGGACAACAGAAAGAGGAGAAGAGAACTGTCTGAGGACTAGGGATGAGCCGAACACCCCCCCGGGTTCGGTTCGCACCAGAACCTGCGAACAGACCGAAAGTTTGCGCAAACTTTAGAACCCTATTAAGTACAATGGATTCGAACGTTCGAAATCAAAAGTGATAATTATGAAGGCTAATATGCAAGTTATTGTCCTAAAAAGGGTTTGGGGACCCGGGTCCTGCCCCAGGGGACATGTATCAATGCAAGAAAAAGTTTTAAAAACTGACGTTTTTTCGGGAGCAGTGATTTTAATTATGCTTAACCACTTGCCGACCGCCTCCTGTACATTTACGTCGGCAGAATGGCACGGACAGGCACATCAACATACCTATACAGTACGTCCCCTTTAAGTGCCTGTCTGTGTGGTCGTGCACGCGCCGCCAGCGGCGTGCTAGCGACCCTGCCGCCATCCCCGTGAGTCGGATCCTCGCGATCGTCTCACGGAGGAATAGAGCGGGGAGATGCTTGTGTAGTGCTGTCTGCCTAGTGACAATGACACGGATCTCAGCTCCGTGTACTCGGAGCGGAGATCAGTGTCATGTGACACACAGTCCATCCCCCCTACAGTTAGAAACACTATGCAGGGAACACTTAGCCCCTACTGCGCCACCTAGTGGTTAACCCCTTCACTGCCAGTGCAATTTTCACAGTAATCGGTGCATTTTTATAGCACTAATCGCTGTGAAAATTACAATGGTTCCAAAAATGTGTCAAAAGTGTCCGATATGTCCACCATAATGTCGCAGTCACGAAACGTCGCCATTACTAGTAAAAAAAAATAATAATAATAAAAATGCCATAAAACTATCCCCTATTTTGTAAATGCTATAACTTTTGCGTAAACCAATCAATAAACGCTGATTGCGATTTTTTTTTACCAAAAATATGTAGAAGAATATGTATCGGCCTAAACTGAGGAAAAAATAATGTTTTTATATATATTTTGGGGAAATTTATTATAGCAAAAAGTAAAAAATATTGAATTTTTTTCCAAACTGTTGCTCTATTTTTGTTTATAGCGCAAAAAAAAAACAAAAAAAAAACGCAGAGGTGATCAAATACCACCAAAAGAAAGCCCTATTTGTGGGGAAAAAAGGACGTCAATTTTGTTTGGGAGCCATGTCGCACGACCGCGCAATTGTCAGTTAAAGCGGCACAGTGCCGAATCGCAAAAAGTGGCCTGGTCTTTGGCCAGCCAAAATGGTCCGGGGCTTAAGTGGTTAAAGTGAAAGAAAAAGTGAAATATTCCTTTAATTATGGTACCTGGGGGGTGTCTAAAGTATGCCTGTGAAGTGGCACGTGTTTCCCGTGTTTAGAACTGTCCCTGCACAAAATGACATTTCTAAAGGAAAAAAAGTAATTTAAAACTGCTTGCGGCTTTAATGTAATGTCTGGTCCCGGCAATATGGATGAAAATCATTGGGAAAAATGGGCATGTCACAGATTAGGCGGTTCTTGGGCAGGTTGTAATCCTTTTGCAGGTCAGCCAGCCGAGCACTGGCATTATATGACCGGCGGAAATGCCCACAGAGTTTCCTGGCCTGCTTCAGGACCTCCTGTAAGCCCGGGTACCTGCCCAAGAACCGCTGCACCACCAAGTTAAGGACGTGAGCCAAACAGGGCACATGGGTCAGTTGTCCCTGTCGGAGGGCGGAGAGGAGGTTGGTGCCATTGTTGCAAACCACCTTTCCTGGCTTAATCTGGCGCCAGCTGGAGCTGACAGAATCTCTGCCCCAGTGTGGCTCCTGTCCCCCAAGCACACCAGCTCAAGCACCGCATGGCATCTTTTTGCCTGCGTACTTGCGTAGCACCTTGAACGCCTACGGAGCACCGCTGGTTCCAAGGGCAAAGCACAGGTAGAGGCCATGGAGGAAGAAGAAGCGGAGGAGGTGGAAGAGAGAGGTGTGTCAGAATCACCAGCAGTAACATTTTGGAGGCGTGGTGGCGGAACAACCTCCAACACTACTGCACCTTGTCCTGCATACTTCCCAGCTGCCAGCAGAGTCACCCAATTCGCCATGAAAGATAGGTAACGTCCCTGTCCATGCTTGCTGAACCATGAGTCAGCGGTAATATGCACCTTACCGCTGACCGCCCTGTCCAGCGAGGCCAAGACATTGCCTTCCACATGCCGGTAGAGAGCCGGAATCGCCTTCCGTGAGAAAAAGTGGCGTTTGGGAACCTGCCACTGAGGAACTGCACATTCCACAAACTCCCGGAAGGGGGCCGAGTCTACCAACTGAAAAGACAGCAGTTGAAGTGCTAGAAATCTAGCCAAGCTAGCATTCAACCGCTGGGCATGTGGATGGCTGGGACCGAACTTCTTTCGGCGGTGAAGCAGCTGGGGCAGGGAAATTTGCCTGGTACAATCGGATGTCGGTGTACCGATAGCAGATTGTGACACACCTAATTCTACACCTTCATTCCTCTCAGTGCAGGTTTCAGAGAGGACTGAAGGTATAGTGGGGTTGGAGATCCCAGCTGATGAGGAGCAAGGAGAGGTCCACTTTGTTCTTTGGTGTGGGTCTTTTAGGTAGGCTTGCCAACGAACTGCATGACAGGTCGACATATGTCTGGTCAAGCACGTGGTGCCCAAGCGGCTGATGTTTTGGCCACGCGAGATACGCTTTAGACATATGTTGCAAATGGCAATGGTGCGATCTACTGCACACGTCTGAAAAAAGGCCCACACCAAAGAACTTTTGGAATAACGCATAGAGACAGCAGCGCCCTGCACATGCGGAGCTCTGCGGTGTGATGCAGTCGGTGTGCTGCCCTTAAGCTGGCCCCTGGAGGGCATCCTGCCTCGTTGGATATGTGCCTCCTCCTCCTCTCTTTTATCAGGCACCCACGTGGAGTCAGTGACCTCATAATCCCCTCCCTCTTCATCACTAGAGCAAATCTGGCAGTATGCTGCAGCTGGGGAAACATGACTGCCAGATAGCTGTCCTTGTTGGGCACCCCCTCTCTCTGGGCTCACGTTACTACCCCCTCTCTCTGGGCTCACGTTTCTGCCTTCCTCTAGCTGGGTTCCATCATCGGAGCCTTCAAAACGCTGGGCATCCTCCTGGAGCATGTACCCAACACTGTGGTCAAACAGTTCGGGGGACTCCTCAGGAGGACATGGTGGGGCTAGGGAAGGAGTGACTGATGCCATTGAGCCGAGGGAAGAGGCCGCTTTGGCAGCTGCTTTGCCAGACAAAGTACCCTGAGCCTGGGTGAGAGAGGGTGAGGAGGATGAGGACGGCTTGGTCATCCACTCTACCAAGTCTTGGGCATGTTGCGGCTCAACATGGCCAGCTGCCAAAAAGAAGGACAAGTGTGTCCCATGGCCACGTGCTGATGAGGATGCACCGTGTCCATGACCAGCACTGTTGCCTCTAGACACAGAGCCTGCTTGCCCTCTTTTATTGCCTCGTGACTGTCTGCCTCTCCTTGTTTGCCTTCCAGACATACTAATGGCCTGCAGTGAGATGTAGCTGCACAAAGGTGGGATGGATGTATGTGTGTGTGTATATATATATATATATATATATATATATATATATATATATATATATATCTGTAATGATAATGCCGCTATCAGAATCAACTGCCTGCTGTGGTATTAGTATGAGAAAAGCAGAAATTGTCTTCAGTTAGTTTTAGGTGAACACTGTGCAGAGGACACAGTACACTAACTGAAAATACTTGCAGATCTCTGCCTGTGGTTTTATTATGAGAACATCACAAGCCGGCGGCCTTATATAGTGTGGGGCGTGTACCTACTCCTCTGAGCCATGATTGGCCAAAGCCACCCTGGCTTTGGCCAATTACAGCTCTCCGTTTTTTGCGTGCTGTGATTGGCCAAAGCATGCGGGTCATAGTGCATGCTTGGCCAATCATCAGCCAGCAATGCACTGCAATGCTGCAGTGAATTATGGGCAGTGACGCGCCACTCGAATTTGGCGCGAACGGCCCATAATGTTCGCAATTCGGCGAACAGCCGAACAGATGATGTTCGAGTCGAACCCATGTTCGACTCGAACACAAAGCTCATCCCTACTGAGGACTTGAGAACCAAAATTGTGGAAAAATATCAACAATCTCAAGGATACAAGTCCATCTCCAGAGATCTAGATTTGCCTTTGTCCACAGTGCGCAACATTATCAAGAAGTTTGCAACCCATGGCACTGTAGCTAATCTCTCTGGGTGTGGACGGAAGAGAAAAATTGATGAAAGGTTGCAACGCAGGATTGTCCGGATGGTGGATAAGCAGCCCCAAACAAGTTCCAAAGAAATTCAAGCTGTCCTGCAGGCTTAGGGAGCATCAGTGTCAGCGCGAACTATCCGTCAACATTTATATGAAATGAAACGCTATGGCAGGAGACCCAGGAGGACCCCACTGCTGACACAGAGACATAAAAAAGCAAGACTACAGTTTGCCAAAATGTACTTGAGTAAGCCAAAAATCCTTCTGGAAAAAACGTCTTGTGGACAGATGAGACCAAGAGATTTTTGGTAAAGCACATCATTCTACTGTTTTCCAAAAACGGAATGAGGCCTACAAAGAAAAGAACACAGTACCTACAGTGAAATATGGTGGAGGTTCAATGATGTTTTAAGGTTGTTTTGCTGCCTCTGGCACTGGGTGCCTTGAATGTGTGCAAGGCATCATGAAATCTGAGGATTACCAAAGGATTTTGGGTGGCACTATAGAGCCCAGTGTCAGAAAGCTGGGTTTGCGTCCGAGATCTTGGGTCTTCCAGCAGGACAATGACCCCAAACATACGTAAAAAAGCACCCAGAAATGGATGGCAACAAAGCGCTGGAGAGTTCTAAAGTGGCCAGCAATGAGTCCAGATCTAAATCCCATTGAACACCTGTGGAGAGATCTTAAAGCGGAGCTCCACCCTAAAGCGGAACTTCCGCTGATCGGAACCCTCCCCCCCTCCGGTGTCACAATTGACACCTTTCAGGGGGGAGGGGGGTGCAGATACCTGTCTAAGACAGGTATTTGCACACACTTCCTGGAGTCCTCTCTGCGGGAAATCTGCGGGAAGCGCGATACTTCCCGCAGAATACCCGTTGTGTTCTTGGAGACACTCGGCTCCCAGAACACAGGGGACCATTCAGAACGGCGCAGCGCGACTCACGCAAGCGCCATAGGGAACCGGGCATGAAGCCGCAAGGCTTCACTTCCTGGTTCCCTCATCGAGGATGGCGGTGGGGGCAGCAGAGTGACGAGCGATTGCTCGTCCTCTGCTGCGGACGTCGCTGGACTATATTAAAAAAGTCAGCAGCTGCAGTATTTGTAGCTGCTGGCTTTTAATATTTTTTTTTCCGCGGCACCTCCGCTTTAAAATTGCTGTTGGGAAAAGGCGCCCTTCCAATAAGAGAGACCTGGAGCAGTTTTCAAAGGAAGAGTGGTTCAAAATTCCGGGTGAGAGGTGTAAGAAGCTTATTGATGGTTATAGGAAGCGACTGATTTCAGTTATTTTTTCCAAAAGGTGTGCAACCAAATATTAAGTTAAGGGTGCCAAGAATTTTGACCAGCCCATTTTTGGAGTTTTGTGTGACATTATGTCCAATTTGCTTTTTTTCCTCCCTTTTTTTGTTTTGTTCCAATACACACAAAGGGAATACACATGTGTATAGCAAAACATGTGTTACCGCAATACTTTTCTGTGAGAAATACTTGATTTTCTGGGAAAAATTCTGGGGTGCCAACAATTTCAGCCATGACTGTGTGTATATATATATATATATATATATATATATATATATATATATATATATACTGTGAGGGGGTTAACTCGGTAGCGGGTGTGTGTGACCCCCTGGTTGGGCTCCCCACACAAAAACAGGGCCAGCAGACGGAGGTTGTGGTTTTCAAAATCAAAAGGTGCGGTTTATTTCTCTATGTACAGTGACAAAACACAGCAAAGCCAAAAAGAAACAAACAAAATAAATCCTGGTCAGTTTGACCTCTGACTAAACATGCAGGTTTCCTAAACTAACAACTGGGATCAGCCTGGTGCTGTCCTAGTCCCTAAGTCCCTGGTTTAGTAAAAGTCCAAACAAATAGCCACACAGGCTTTGCCTCACCGCACAGGGGTTCACTCTCCCTAGACAGTCCACACAGGTCTGGTTCCAGGCATGAGCTAACATCTAATGAATCTGGGAGTTTCTTATAGAGGCCTAAATGAGCTGACAAGGTTCAGCTGGTCTCATCAACTCCCTGTCTGCACGACGCCCAGCCCTCTCCCTAGAGGTATGAGTCATCCATGAGCACACTAGCCTTATACAACTCTCCACCTAGTTGTACAAATCGGCGTAAAGCCTGAATCTGGGCGAAATATATCTACCCCCCTGGATGCAACCAGGTGACTTTACCTTCCTGCTGTCACAATACATACACACACACACACACACACACACACAATATATATACAAAAATGTTTTGCCTTTCCTTACTACTTCCTAACTGATTGGGTTGTTTACAAGGTGAGGGTTTATCACTTGAAGCTATCAGCCATAACCCTGGCATTTTTCTTTTCAGCCGGCGATTCCGTTTCTCATGAAAGCGGTCCGGGCAGCTAATTAGCCGCTAGATCGTTTTCAGATGTAGTGGGAGGGGTCTCTCCCCCTCCTAAAAAAAAAAAAAAAGAAAGAAGGGATGTAAACATCCCTTGTAATAGACATGAAAGATGACAGGTCTTCTTTATGGAGAGATCCAAAAAAAAGAAGAAGTTTTCGTTTCGCTCTACACCAGAAGTTATGTCATGACATCACTCTGAGTGAGTGAGTGAGTGAGTGAGAACTTGTATAGCGCTGCAATTGCGAACTAAATCGCCTCAAGGCGCTTGGCATCCAGTGTCGTTGAGATCCTTAGAAGAGATGGGTCTTTAGTTTTTTCCGGAAGGCCCGATGGTTTTCTTCCATGCGGATGTTCGTGGGTAGCGCATTCCATAGCCTTGGTCCTTGGACAGCAAACCTTCGTTCTCCCTTGGCTTTGTAGCGCGTCTTGGGGATATGAAGGCGGTTTTGGTTGGTTGATCGAAGGTCACGAGTAGTGGTGTAGTGTTTTATTTTCTCGCATAGATATTGAGGTGTCTTTCCTTGTGCACATTTGTGGGTGAGGCAAAGGGTCTTGAATGTGACCCGATCCTTTACGGATAGCCAGTGGAGGCTTCTCAGGGACGGTGTGATTGATTTCCAGGGTTTTTTCCCTGTTGCCAGTCTGGCCGCTGTGTTTTGGGTGACTTGTAGACGTGCCATCTGGTATTTGGGTAGTCCTAGGTAAAGGGAGTTTGCGTAGTTAAGCCGGGAATTGATGATGGTTCCGACTACTACTGCTCTGTCTTTTTCCGGGAAGAAGGGGATAAGTCTTCGTAGCAGGCGGAGAAGGTGGTGAGATCCGCTGACTACTGATCCTATTTGTGCATGCATAGTCATGTCTGAGGTAAAGATGTCTCCCAAGCTTTTAACTTTGGTGCTTGGAGTTATATTTTGTCCAAGGATGGTGGTCCTGGTGTTTTCCTTTCGGTTAGCGTGGAAAATGAGCAGTTCTGTTTTGGATCCATTAAGCTTGAGGGAGCTCTCTGCCATCCAATTGTTGATCAATGTAAGGCATTTTTCCAGTCCGTAATATTGATCTTTTTTGTTGTTGATGCGAAAGTAAAGTTGGGTGTCATCTGCATAGGAGTGATAGCGTAGGTCCTGTTCACTGATGACTTTGAGTAGTGGCCGAAGGTAGATGTTGAAGAGTACCGGTGACAGGGGTGATCCTTGAGGGACTCCGCATGTATTTATGCGTGGTGCCGAGGTGAAGGCTCCCAGTTTCACTGTCTGGGATCGGTTTTCCAAAAAGGATGTGAACCATGGTAGGTCCTCGCCTGCGACTCCTGCTACTTCTGTGAGGCGCGTAAGTAGAATTTTGTGATCTACTGTATCAAGCATGCACTGAGGTCCAGCAGCACCAGGAGACACAATTCTCCTGGTCCTCCAAGTTCATAGAGGTGATCTGGTAAAAGTGGTAAGCCCCAGAAACACCAGCCCGGAAAAAACTAACACTCGGCTGTGAGAGAAAACGATAGTGCCATCATGTAATGACTGATAAATCGTTCAATATAAATAAATGAATCCGTTTTTTTGCTTGTTTTTTTCACATATACCTAGTGCAAACAGTTGGATGGAAAACACATTAACCTTTCAATTTATCGTTCATTCGGCAGAAAATTTCCAAACTTGTCCTTTTTTTGGCTCAAAAACGTCTCAACCGATTACCGATCTGTGCCGAAAAAGGAACAAACTGTCGAAATGACCGGATTTCAGCAGCTTTTTCGCATAGTGTATGGTCAGCATTAGACTAGGTTTAGAAATGCATCTAAAACTGCTGCTCCTTAAAAAAGTGATGTGTGACGCCTACTCAACGCCTGTTTTAACCTCATGATTGCGGAACAACCGTGCTGCAACTGCATGCATTGCATTGTGTTTGTGGCGCTTTCCCCTTTCCTTGAATGGGAAATGATTGAGACATGTTAGATCATTTTTGCTGTGGGTGCAAAGTGAAGCATTGCTATCACGGCATGTGAATATCCCCGTTCGCTGCCATTGCAGCTTAAGAGAGGGGGCCAGTTGGGGGGCGCTAAAAACGAAACTCCACCGCATGTTTTTAATGCCCCCAACCGCTAGTCTAAAAAAAGGCCTTACAGGTCCACCTAACACCAACATAGGCTCAGTTTCAGTTCCCTAGTACTCTATACTGCCGCCAAAGTCTTCAGCAAAGCTTTGTCATTTTGGTAGTTTGATTATTCAGATACTTAAGATAATGCAGCGCCGCAGCCCCGACAGATTCAAGACTTATTTTCTTCCATCAAGTATCCCGCAAAGGTCGTGTCAAGCCTGAAGTGATTAGGATTTGACAAGTTCTTGTCTTCTTATAATGCAGAGAGACACTTTTCACTTACAGTAGTTTATTAGTAACAAAGATTTAGTTACACGGAGCCACTCATTGATGTTGATTAAAAACTAAGCAGCTGGCCGCCCAGTACCTGAGAGTCAGACGTTACAAGACTAACTGCTTCTGAGAGCTGATGTTTAGTAAATCATTGCCTATACATTGAGACACTTCAGGAAAGACTTGTGTTGACAACAAAACTGGCAGTCACAGTCAGGTCTGGATTTGTGCAAAGGCAACGTTTATTTGACAGATTTTTAACGCCAACATATTTCTGAGTGCTTTTTCAGGGAACAATGAAACCAGTCCCATCAGTCCCTGCCCCAGAGGAGCTTAACCACTTGCCGACCACCCACCATCCTTATACTGCGGCAGGTCAGTATGATCCCGCGAGCCGTCATAGATGTACGTCGGTTCCTTTAAGTGGGATAGCAGGCTGCACTGCGGGGGTGCCGATGCGCGTGGCCGGCAGTCACGATGACCGCCAGCCATGCGCGATCGCGGGCACGAGAGGCAGAACAGGGACTTGACCTTTGCTACAGCAACAGCACAGGTAAACACATCTCTAGTCTGCTGATTGGGCAGTAAAGCACACAGAAGGAAACAGCGTGTTGACTGTCTGCACATGTGCACTGCAGTAGATCCTGATTTTCAAGTTGCATATGAATAAGCCACAATGGCGGCACAGTGATGTGGCGGCACAGTGGTGTAGTGGGTAGCACTCTCACCTAGCAGTAAAAAGGGTTGCTGGTTCGAATCCCAACCACGACACTACCTGCCTGGAGTTTGCATGTTCTCCCTGTGCCTGCGTGGGTTTCCTCCGGGTACTCTGGTTTCCTCCCACACTCCAAAGACATGCTGATAGGTTAATTGGCTTCTGTCTAAATTGGCCCTAGTATATGAATGTGAGTTAGGGACTTTAGATTGTAAGCTCCTTGAGGGTAGGGACCAATGTGAATGTACAATGTATATGTAAAGTGCTGCGTAAATTGACGGCGCTATATAAGTACCTAAATAATAATAAGCCAGCATATGATTTGCATATACAGTAAATGTTGAGAATGGGGTCTGTGCTGAGTGGGGTTTAGAATTCAGGGGTCAGGAGTGTGTATGGGGGGTTTAGGGCTGTTGGGCGAACGCTGTTCTGAGTTGGAGAAATGGGGCTGTCTGGGGAGATCTATACTTATGATATTGGCTTGGGGGAATTTTTACTTTGAGGAGGGGGTAATTCTTGGTTGAGCTCTGTACACTAGCTTGAGTGTAATGTACGTCTGACTCCTGCACTCCCTGCATTATGCACGGCTGAGTTTTGCACTCTGTGTGTTATGTTCCCCTGACCCCTGTACTCTGAATCATGCACCACTGACCCCCTGCATCTCTGTGCATTACACACTCCTGACCCCTGAATTCTTTTATTATAACAACCACTGATCCCCACACTCTGCTTGATACACACTCCTGAGGCCTGCACTCTGTGTGATAACGAGTCCTGATCCCTGCTGTCTGTGTGTTACACTTTCCTGATCCCTGCACTCTGTGAGTCACGCAATCCTGACCCCTGCACATTGTGCATTATGCACTCCTAAGCCCTGCTTTCGGGGCAATATCCCCATTGGCCCCTTTACTCTATCTGTTATGCAATCCTGCCCTCTGTAATCTGTGTATTATGCACTCCTAAACCTTGCACTATCTGCACTACATACTCCTGAGCCCTGTATTCTGTGCGTTGTACACTTCTGAGCTCTACACGCTCTGCATTATGCACTCCTGTCCCCAGCACTATCTGCGTAACACACTCCTGGCTCCTGCACTCTGTGTGATAAGCAGACCTGAGCCCTGCATTTTGTGTGTTGCACACTCCTGAGTACTTCACTCTGTGGGTTACCCACTTCTAAAATCTCCTCTCTGTGAATTATGCACTGCTGAGCCCTGCACTCTGTATGTTACTGTAGCAATACCCCCAGCTAAGAGAGCCGCTGGTATGATTTTCGGGCCTGTAACACACCGCTGTCAACCCCCAGCAATTGGCTCTACCCTCCCTTGGCACAGCTAGTAGGGGATGATAGGATTGTGAGGCCTGCAACCTTAGGCAACACAATCCATCAACAAAAGCACACACAGTGATATAGCGGACACTGACCGTTTCTTCTGCACAGTAATAACACCAACAACTAGTCTGCTTAATCCTGGTACTTTTACTGAAGGAAATGATTAAACAGATTAAGACAGTACACTTTAGTATATGTAGAGCCCTGCAATAAAAGGTGTTCAGCAATAGACACATATATACAATCCTGTACAAAGTTAACTAACAGACCCCCTTGCAGCCCTCCTCCCTCGTGGGCAAGATGGCGCCCAGCAATGTCTACACTGATAACTCAGGCCTGACTGTAACTATGTGTAAGTTCCATAGAGAAGAATCTTCGCTAGCAAATGGTGGTGCACCTTTGAAGACAAAATTGTAATCCACAGGAATAAAGGTTGACAAACTTGGTGAACAAGGATAAAGTCACTAACACTACTCAATGCACTGTCCCTCCGGTGTGCATATGCAAACTCTAACGGGTGAGTCCCGAACAACAAACACTGGGCCTAGAGTTTCTGTACTAATCTCTGAGCAGGTGCTCTCTCACCCAACCGGACCAGTCCACGTCCGTATCTTCCGCTGCTGTGTCTAGGTACACAGGTTCCACGACACCCGGGTCTTCGGTCCTCCTGGAAGTAGTAGATGGGTAGCAGGAAGCGACGTCCCTCAGGCTCCTTGGTGGAAACGGAAGGCTCTTTGGAAACACAGGGCCTAGGCTTCAGGCCCTGTCCGGAACAATAGACTCAGCACAGAGTTCCACTTGCTGGGCGGGCGATGTCCAAAGAGAGCGTACTACGGTCCGCCCCTCGGTTAAATACCCCACCCCAGCAGTCCTTGCGTGGGGAAATGCATCCTGGGTATGGTAGTCTCTGGGCTCGTCAAGCAACACCCCGCTACATTACACACTCCTGAGCCATCCACTCTGTGTGTTATACACTCCTGACCCCTGCAGTATGTGCAATATGCACTCCTAAACCTTGTGCTCTGTGCTATTTTCTTCTGACCCCTGCACTCTGAGCATTATACACTCCTGAGCCCTACACTCACTCTTAAACTAGAATTTAACTTTAACTGTACCAGAAAAAAAGTCTGGTCACCAGATAGCTGTGCTGTCTGGCAAAGCTGTTTAAATATCAGGATTGGATGGACAGAAATAAAAGTTCAAAACGTTCTCGTATATGTTAAACAGCAGTGTAGCTAATTGTTTCCCATTGCCATGGCATTCTGAATGCATATGCACAACCTGTATACTAATCATTTAAAAAAATAAATAAAAAGAGGGTGTGTTTCCAGTCACCATCTGTCATTGGTAACAAGTTTATTACTGAAAGATGATCTAATGTTGTGACTTTATCATAACAAAACCTAAAATATCTTCAACATGCCCAGTACCTGTTCCAGGCTTGTAAAAAAAAAAAAAAAAAAAGTCTTCTTGCTTTTTGTTACATGCACATGACATGGAAAATAGTAAATGGAAATGGTACGCCATGGGGTGAATGCATCAAACAAGACGTTTGACCTCTAATTAAAGGATTATGCTGTAGTAACTTGATTACCACTGTGACTAGTGAGCAGCACTACCCTTTACTCTGGAGAAAGTAATCCCAATTGAAGACTCAGTGCCGGGCTTGTCTGTGTGACATTGGACAGAGGAAAAAAAAATATGTTTTTTTTTCAGTATACTAAAGGGGGGCATAAATAAGGCCCTCTGAGCATCCCAACAGGAATGATTAGACCATTAAACAATCATTTTTCTATCTGATGTTCACATCCACTGGATAGTACATGTCAGATTAGCTTCCCAAATAGCAAGGCTGGCTTATCTTAGTTTATTAATCAGCAGAGTCCTCTAGGATTTGATCAATGTTTGTCCAACCTTTCCAATCAAAATCCTGATGGATTGATCAGATGTGATCAGATAGTTGTAGAGGTGAAATTGTAGTCATATCATGTACTTAAAGGAATACTTGTAATACTTATAATGTAGCCCCCCCAAAAGCGGTCTTATATTCACCTTTTCCCAATCGATCGGAGGCAGCACACTACACTCAACCGGGTGTATGCTTTGCACTCACTCATTCCTTTGGAAAGTTAGTTCAGAGTATAAGTTTGTATTCAAGATGCACAGGGCTGGCCAAGAAGATTTTGAGAAGCTGGTGTGCAGCTTCATTGGTGATATCTCCCTCAATCAGAGATAGGTGTGTAGGCAAGTGCAGACTTATGTTCTCCACTGGCACTGCAGATGGCGGCAATGCAGGTGGGGAAAGGAAGTTGAGAGGAACTTGGTTCCTCTATGATTTCCTCGGTCACAGGGAGGCAGCCATCCGATTGGATGCTGACACCTTATGTGACTCTGGTGGCAAACTTGGGTCGGCGTGCTTTTTGCGAGTGACTAACGTAGGGTACGCAACTCTGTCTGTCAGGGACAATACTGGAGATAGGGAGATGTTCCAGAGGAAAAGGGACAGTGCAGGGACTAAGTCTACCTTCCAGGAAGCTTTCCCTTTTGGGTATGGACGGGCCAGGCTGCATTCCACTCCTCTATGGCAGACGCTGTTGGCATCTTCCAGTCTGCATCTCGTGGGTCCACCGCTGTCTCAGTTGTAAGTGGTTTCGGTCGGGTGTGCTTCCCGCTGGGCCTGTTGCTTTGCAGGACTGTTCTACATTACACTGTTACTGCCAAAATCAGACTCTGAGTGCTTCCTGCCCACCGCACAACGCTGCACCTAACCCACAGATGAGTATATGACAGGCAGGAGAGATTAGGGACAAGGCGGGCTATTGTGTGCGACCTTGTTGGTGATATCTTGCTGGATCAAGGAGATAAATCCAATTTATTGCCCCAGATGAGAAGAATCCAGAATATTACTGCAGCTGGAAGCCGGTAGTTGCGGCCATTAGCCTGTACAAAGCAATAACAGGATGACTGCGGCTGCAGCTGTCCTCTGGTGTTTGTATGTAGTTCCACATGGAGCGATTACCTATGGTTAAGGACAGAAAATCACCTTGCACTTAGGGGTGGTCATCTGTTCCTAATCATTGCTCCATGTGCAACAAAGTCCCACGTGAATGAGGCCTGAGACTGACACACCTATGCGTGTGGCTGCAGGTGCAGGAATTGCATCTTTTCCAGCACCAGAAACCACCCACAGCCAAATCGCACTGCTCTTGGGAGACGCACAGGGCTACCATTGATTCTGAATGGCACCCCCACGCATCTTAGCATCTCACAGAGCATTTGCAAGTTCGGGAACTGCAGGGAAATCTCATGGTCAAAAAGACCACACGATTTCCCTGCAGCTGCGGTTTTTGAAAAGGTGCATGCATCTTTTTTTTGTGTGGAAATGCAGGCACAGCAGCCCATTCATTTGAATAAGCTGCCATGTCCGAGCAAATGTGGGCCGCAAAAAATGCTAAGGTGTGAACCTGGCATAAATGTAAACCTCAATTTCACATCTAAATACAACTATTTACTTTACCCTACTCCTGAAGCTTAAATGCTTGACCTAACAACTCCCATAAACCCAATCTCAGCCTATCCTTTGAATTTAACCCTTGAAACAATCATTTACAATTCGACTTCTACAAGAATCGAAATAGTCAGTCTTAAATTATTATAAATATGCAAGCTTACCAATGAAAACGTTATATTTGCCGCCCTATTTAGGTTAACTGCAACTTTTTACAACAACTCAAGGTCCTAGAAGGTCACCTGAAGTCTTACCGATGCGAATAACACATGCCTTCTCATTAGAGTGCCCACGTGTCCCGGATTGCCCGGGACTGTCCCGCAATTGACATGTCTGTCCTGGGTCCCGGGTACCTTTATTCTGGGACAATACAATGTCCCAGAATGAAATAGAAGACACAGCCACCCCCTACTAACTAATAACTACATTTCCAGAACTGGTTGCTGGGGCCAGTGCTGCCTGACATCTTGCAACCAGTGACAATTTACTCTACTACAGTGAGACCGGGAGCGAGGCCTGCGCCTAGTGCAGCACTGCTGTCCCCACTCACCTCGGCACCTCCTCCTTCTCCGGCACCCAGCGGCAAGCAGCAGGGACTGGTGTATTCTTCACTCTCCGGATAGTGACGCCACTCCTTTCCTTCTATGCACGTGGCTCATGGGAGTGACAGCAGCACTGCATCTGACAAATAACCCGCCGCCAAATTCCACATTAAACCAGAGGCTACATTTCCCCCCCCCCCCCCCTCATCTTCTTTTGGGGGAGGTGATAGAGGGGGTGTGTCCCTGAATGGCAGTTTGGAAATGTGGTCACCCTACTTCTCATTGCTTGGCATCAACAAAGCCGTGTAGTTAAAGTTGACTTTTCAAGGCTGTATGGAAAAACATCCTGATACGTAACAAACTACAACAACAATTACATTTTCCAGAAATGCTGTAATTTTTTTTGTAATTAATAAAAAATCAGATCTTGAGTTTTAGCAAAGTAACTTTGCCTAGCCTGAGATAATCAGGCGGATGCATTTCCTAAGTCTCCTCTCTTCCAGTAAGAATGCTGCCATGGGGTAACCACCTCAATACCGGACACTTTCACCTCCTTTCTGCCCAGGCCAATTAATAATCTTTCTTCATAAATTTAGGCCAAAATTTATTCTGCTGCATTTCTTTGGTAAAAATAACCCAGATCAGTGTATATTATTTAGTCTGTAGCAAAGTTATAGAGTCCACAATCTATGGTACAAATATTTGAAAATCGATCAATCCTGATGTGCTTTTCGCATTTATTGAGGCTCTAAATTGTCAGGACAGTACAGATATCCCCCAAATGACCCCTTTTTGGAAGGTAGACATTCCAATGTATTTATTAAGAGGCATGGTGAGTTTTTTTATCACAAATATTATAAAGAAGAAACGTAAGTTTTAATCACTTGCCGACCAGCTGCCGTCGTTATATGGCGGCAGGTCGGCACATTCCCGCAAATTGCCGTAGGTGTACGTTGGCACCTTTAAGGATCTATAGCAGGTGCCCGCTATACGGCGGGGGACACGATGCATGTGGCCTGCGGCCGCGATGTCCGCCGGGCCACCCACAATCATAGGAACGAGAGCCAGAACGGGGATCTGCCAATGTAAACAGACGTTCTGACAGGGGAGTTAAAGAGAGATCTGCTGTTCCTAGAGATTATGAACAGTGATCTTTCTCCTCCTCCAGTCAGCCCAGCCCCCATACAGTTAGAAACACCTCCCAGGGAACACATTTAACCCCTTGATCGCCCCTTAGTGTTAACCCCTTCCCTGCCAGTGACATTTATGCAGTAATCCGTGGCTATTTTTAGCTCTGATCGCTGTATAAATGTCACTGGTCTCAAAAAAGTGTCAAAGATGTCCGTTCTGTCCGCCGCAATGTTGCAGTCCCGCTAAAAATCACAGATCACCGCCATTACTAGTAAAAAATAAATAAATAATAAAAATGCCATAAATCTATCCCCTATTTTGTAGATGCTATAACTTTTGCGCAAACCAATCTATATATGCCTATTGAGATTTTTTTTACCAAAAATATGTAACAGAATACATATTGGCCTAAACTGATGAAGAAATGATTTTATTTTTATTTTTTTGGGGGATATTTTTTTTGTTTATAGCGCAAAAAATTAAAACCGCAGAGGTTATCAAATACCACCAAAAGAAAGCTCTATTTGTGGGGAAAAAAGGACATCAATTTTGTTTGGGTACCATGTCGCACGACCGCGCAATTGTCAGTTAAACCAACCAATATAGTCATCAGCTATCAGCGGGGTTCCCTGCTGACAGCTAAATGTAAAAAAAAGAATTGCCGGCAAAAAGAAAATAAGAAAAGAAACCTGGCAGAAAAAAAAATGAGGGCATGTGGCCTGGTGTTGTTCAGGAGGGGGGGCACTCGCTCCCCCCCCCCCTTTCCAGGCCTGGCGAGCTGCATACTCGGATAGGGGGCTGGTATGGATTTTGGGGGAACCCCTCACCATTTAAAAAAAAAATGTTGGCAAAGGGCCTGGTATGGATTGGGGTGGGACCCCACACAGTTTAAAAAAAAAAAAATTATTTGCCAGCAATTCTTTTTTTTACGTTCAGCTGTAGCGGGGAACCCTGCTGACAGCTGATGACAAATTGGTTGTTAAGGACGCGGTGGCCGCCCGCTCCTTAACAACCGGCTATTCACATTTTGTTAATGAGGAAAAAAATACTTGCATTTTTGGTGCGTGTACATTGAAGCCTATTACATGCAAAGCGCAATCTGCTACGGAAAAAATAGTCCCTGACCCTCTCCAATAATGCAGTGGCTAAAAAAGGGCAAAGATATGAACGTGGCCCATAGGAAACCATGTTATATGGACTGTAGTGCGTCTCTGCAAAACGCACAAAATAATGCATAGGTGTGAACCTAGCCTTAAAAAGTGGCTTTGTAGCTGCAGGAATTTCTCGATGATACATAAAAACAACAAGTTTTCAAACCAGTGTTTACAAATATAAAAGGCAGGAAAGCTATGAGCACTCCATCATATAAAAGTCAGAAAAGTTTCTCTATTATATATTTTAAGCAAATCAGAACAATCAGCACGTAATAACAGCACAATTCCAAGATTTCAGATTTGCTTTCTTCTCCTAATTGTCTTTCATTACGATCATTACGACTATACTATATGTACCAGAATTCCTCCATCACGAAAAACCGGGGCCCTCGTCTCGCTTCTGCATGGCGTGATAGCTGCCCCAGACAGCGTCCCCCGATGAAATAATTAATTATCTGGTTAATGTGCATCAGGCTGCATGAGCGTGAGATTAATCACATGCACCCGGATATGTTGCTGAAGTGGATTTTGCTTTTTTTTTTTTTTTCCCTCGCCATCTCTTGTCACTTGGCTAATGGCTTTTCTTTCAACATCAGGTGAACAGGTGCGTCGATGCTGTATTTTCACTTTCCCGGAGTCAGGAACAGCCGGTAGCTCCGAGATGCTTTTTTCTCCCCCCCCACCCTTCTTCTTAGAGCAGTCCTGCTGCATGAGCAGTTTACAGCATGGGGCGCTTTGTGCTTCAGATGTTGCAGCTGCAGGGGCTTTCCAGAGAGTGACAAGATAATCCACCTTCTTCTTTTGCCACCTACACACCACTATCAGATCCTCCAAGTTATCCCCTCTATTGCAGCAGAGGCCACAGCGGGGAAGGCCTACGTCTACCTCTTATATTTATTGTGTTTGTTGGCTTCGCGCATCTTCACTTCTTCAATTTGCTTTGAAAACTGGAAATTGTCCAGCGGTATTTTTTATTTTCTGGCCAAATTCCTAAAGACGCGCGGCTGATTCTGGCTTAGTGTAGAGTCTCTACGACTTGTCACAGCTTGGATGAGCCTTGAGGGGCTTCAGTGTCACTTGTGCAGAAAATAAATAAAAGCCACCAGGAGAAGAAGCAGCAAAACAGATAAACTTGCTGGTCTTGCTGGTCTGAACTCCAGACAAGTTAATAGCCAAAGCTGAGTAACCAAAAAAAAAAACTGCAAGCATACTGCGTTTATGCTGCGGTGAAATATAGTTGGCATAGTTTGACCTTGAAGGAGAATGGTTTTAAAAGGTGTGTGATTTGGTGCAGGGATTGTCCACTAATTTGCCACAAACTAGAGAAAGACCTGAGCCAACTATTGTACCGTACTTGCACAAGGACTTCCATAAGGAACGTATTGGACAACTGCAGGATAGAATTTTGTGGTAAAAATAGCTCCCACATGTGGACAATAAGACGGTTAGACACGGTGAATACTACCATCTTTGAGACGAATATATAAATCTGACCACCTCCTTAACCCGTTGGATAAACTGATATACCATACTTGAGACCCACATATGGTTAAACAAAACAGAACTGAATTTTCAAAGAACGGGATATGGGACTTTAAAGGTGCTGATATAACAGTGGATACAACAAGATATTTATAAAAAAGTAGAAACTTTATTGATCACATCAAATAAAAAACTAATATACACATATCACTAACCGTTACAGGTATACATTTACTACCTAACATGTAACAGAAAAGAGTGGTATATAGTTGACAATGACGTCCATTTGTGTTCAACAGTTTCGCCTGTAAGGCTTCATCAGGACTGGACGTTGAGGAATGTTTTAATGAATTATTGAAATAGAAAATTCCCACTCAGGATGACATAGAGGATACTAAAATGGAGTCAGCACCCTCCATGCACAGATGTTGCTCCGCTTCGCTCAGGAAATGTCAAAGGCTCACGTTATTGGGGGAAAGGTGTATAGAAGTCTTGATCATGAATTCATAAATTGCCTTCCTCAATTCATATAATGAAAACCAGGAGAGGGAGCTCCATGGGACCCGGGATTGGAAAGGTAACCGATCTTCACGCACAGGCTGTAGCCTGCTGTGTCCAAGGGTGTGTTCTGTTGAAGATCTTAAAACTGACCCCTCCTGGGGCTAATAAAGGCTTCCTGCCTCAGAGCGGGGCTTTAGTTGACAAAGTCCGAACGCCCACAACAGTGGACAACAAAGGATTGAGATTCCTCCTGTAATGCGAATCTCGGTCCAGCATGGGCTCCCTGTGTAATCCCCAGACAGAACTGAACTTCCTGTCCGTCCTTTGGATGACTGACCTCTGTGAGAATACCCTGGTGTGATGTTTTCTGTATTTTCGCTCTGGCCATAAACACTCTGTTTTCACCTAAGATGTTCACATTCCCCCCTGAAGAAAATCGAATACAACACTAAGATTGAAACGCGTTGGGGTTATCTCTAACGGCAATCCACTGTTGTGTATTGCGTGCTCTTATTGTCATATTGGACATCCATTATGAAAAAATTGTTGTACACCAGATCTCTTGTTGTTGTCCTTTTTTTGTATGTATTTCCCCTTCTCCAGTCTTTTGATACTATTTTTGATGTAATATGATATTAAAGAGGAAGTAAACCCTGATGGGTTTACTTCCTCTTTGTTTCCCTGCAAAGGTAAAGCATAATGGGCTACAATGCATCGCATAGTAGCCCATTATGTGTCACTTACTTGCAATAGAAGCCTGCGATGTCCCCGATTTCCTCGCTAGTAGCGAGCGTCCATCCTCACCCCTTTTTCTTCCTGGGTCCGTAAACTCTGGCTCTGTGACTGGCCGGAGTCACGTGATGTCACTCACGCACATGCGCGGGAGCTGCTTTTCACGGCACGACCTCATTTATAAAACGGCACGCTCAGTGCGCCTGCGCCGTTGTCTACAGCGCGCATGCACCGTAGACATTGTTACAGGCTTTTTTGCAAATAACTCTGAGACTGTGTAGGCACCTACAGGTAAGCCTTAATCTAGGCTTACCTGTAGGTGTAATTTCCCCCAGAGGGTTTACAACCACTTTAAAATAACTCCTTTTATCAATTTAAATAAACAATATATTTTTACAAAAACAAGTATTTAGTTACTTGCAAGCTACGTATAGGCCCCTGGGAGTATTTTTTCCTTTTTCTATATACGATATTGGGCTAGCAGCACTCTGTCCACAACCAGGGGAGGTGGGTGCCAAATCTTTGATTTAACGCTTTACCACTTAAGGACCAGGCCTATTCTTACACTTTTTGTTTACAAGTAAAAATCTGTATTTTCTAGTCTGTTTTCTATTTCTATTCTAATCTTTTCTAATTGGAATTTGAATTCATTCTATATGAAATTCGAATGTCGGAACATGGTCTTTTCTATTCGGTTGGAATAATTTCGAATCCGGTTGAAATATTATCGAATTTGGTTGAAATATTAACGAATGCGGATGAAATATTATCGAATCCGGTAGAAATATTTTCGAATTTGGTTGAAATATTTTCGAATGCGACCGATTTTTCGAATTCCAATTAGAAAAGATTAGAATAGAAATAGAAAATAGACTAGAAAAACAATAGAACAACAGAACAGAATATAGATACTATCTATTTAATTTTTAATTTTTTTTGCAGATTACTATTTGTTTCGGATGAGACCTGCAAAAAAAAAATATGAAATAGATGTTAATATACTGCAGGAGATCTGATGGAAATAAATAGTAATCTGCAAAAAATCTGACTGAAATATTATTGAATCCGGTGGAAATTTTTTCAAATCCGGTTGAAATTTTTTCGAATCCGGTCTAAATGGTTTCAAATGCGGTTGAAATAATTTTGAATCATGTTGAAATAATTTCGAATCCGGTTGAAATATTTTCGAATGCGACCGATTTTTCGAATTCGGTCGAAAACTAAACGAAATCCGAAAACGAATTTAACGAATTTAACAAATCTAACTAAACGAAATTAATTAATTAACAAATTAAAACGAAACTAATTTTTTCCTTTTGCACATGTCTAATGTGAACACCATTTACATATGTGGGCGCGACCTACATAGGTGTTTGCCACTGCGTGCAAGCACTGGGGGTCAGGGGCTCTTTGTACTTTTTTATTATTATTTATTTTATTACATTTTTTTTTTTTACACTGTCCCTTTATTACTTTTTATTATTTTTTTGATCACTTTTATTGCTGTCACAAAAAATGGAAACATTTCAATAATAAAGCATGACAGGCATGACAGGTCCTCTTTACAGAGAGATGTGGGGTCAATAAGACCCCACATCTCTCCTCTAAAATGGAAAGCTTCAAATTAAAAAAAACATTAATCTAATGCTTTCCCAAAAGAAAAGAAAAGGCCTTGTTTACATTGGCCGTGAACCGGAAGTAACGTCATGACGTTGCTTCCAGTCTCCTAGGCCATACAGATGAATGGAGGCCATCGTTCCTCTGATAATTTCTATGGCCACTTCTAAAAGTGATCCAGCGCTAATCAGCCACTCGGATTTCTTTTAGCAGAAAAAGCAGCAGCTGAGGGAATTTTAATACCCGGGTTAAGGCATCCAGTTAGGCATTCAGCAAGTGGATTTATTGACAGTTACATTCAAGGCATGCCGAAAATGCTAAATGTTACATTTGCTTCCTCAACCAAACTGTGAAACCATCAAATGGCATTTGCAGATCAAACAGGGGCTAAGATGGCAGCTTCCTTGAAGAAGTCTGGATAGCCGCACTCCAATCCAACGTGGCTTTTATTGGAAAAATAAAATAAAATAAAACAGGCACTACATGTCACAGCAACGGGGTAACAGGGACAGCTAATGCGTTTCACACTTTTTATTTTGTATGGCAGCTTCCTTGACTGACTAAAAAAAATAGGAGGGTTTAGCTTTGCTTTAAAGTGGATCATGAAATTGCATGGAACACTTATATGTTAACTCCCTTCTCAAATAAAAAACAATAGGTTACTTTTAAAGTATATCCAAACTGAAGACAGAAAATTAGGACCTGCCCACTGCTAGAGCAAGATAAGTAGTAGGGAAGCAGAGGACCTGTGAGAGGACCCATAACATCACAAACCAAACCAAAGACACATGGAAAATAGATATGTATAAAAACAAAAAATTCAAAAAGGGAAAAAGGGTGCCGGCCTGCTACATACACCCCTTGTCTATACAGAATTACCAATATCTACATGTGTCAAACCCATATCCATAAATATAGTAAATGATAGTCCTGTACACAGAGAAGTTCAACCCGTAAGACAGGGCTTGACAAATTTGCTTGGAATCTAGGAGCCAGCTAAAAAAGTTAGGAGCCAGGAACGCGCCCTGTCCCGCCGAGCTTGCGCGCAGAAGCGAACGCATACGTGAGTAGCGCCCGCATATGAAAGCGGTGTTCAAACCACACGTGAGGTATCGCCATGATCGGTAGAGCGAGAGCAATAATTCTAGCCCTAGACCTCCTCTGTAACTCAAAACATGCAACCTGTAGAATTTTTTAAACGTCGCCTATGGAGATTTTAAAGGGTAAATGTTAGTCGCCATTCCACGAGCAGACGCAATTTTGAAGCGAGACATGTTGGGTATCAATTTACTCAGCGTAACATTATCTTACACAATATAAAAAAAAAAAACTGGGCTAATTTTACTGTTGTCTTATTTTTTTATTAAAAAAGTGTATTTTTTCCTAAAAAAGTGCGCTTGTAAGACCGCTGCGCAAATACGGTGTGACAGAAAGTATTGCAACGACCGCCATTTTATTCTCTAGGGTGTTAGAATAAAAAATATATATAATGTTTGAGGGTTCTAATTAGAGGGAAGGAGATGGCAGGGAAAACAGACAGGGAAACTCCATTAGCATTGCTGGTTGTCATACCAACGGCCACCACAAGATGGCGCTAGACCACAGAAGGAAGCATAGGCCTGCAGAAGGCCGCAAAGCCGCGGCCTCAATTACCGGCCGGCGCGGCCCGACGCGATCCCGCGGAGGGGGGGGCACGGAGACACAGGATACCCCAGCTGTGCTGCCCCAGGCGCCAGGTCGCTAATTCTAGTCGCAATGGCGACCTGGCGCCCGGGGTTTGTCGAGCCCTGCCGTAAGATAAGCATGCATTTATTAATATATATATATATATATATATATATATATATATATATATATATATATATATCACAGTGGGTCAAAAAAGTATTTAGTCAGCCACCAATTGTGCAAGTTCTCCCACTTAAAAAGATGATAGAGGCCTGTAATTGTCATCATAGGTATACCTCAACTTTGAGAGACAAAATGTGGAAACAAATCCAGACAATCACATTGTCTGATTTGGAAAGAATGTATTTACAAATTATGGTGGAAAATAAGTATTTGGTCAATATCAAAAGTTCATCTCAATACTTTGTTATATATCCTTTGTTGGCAATGACAGAGGTCAAACGTTTTCTGTAAGTCTTCACAAGGTTGTCACACACTGTTGCTGGTATGTTGGCCCATTCCTCCATGCAGATCTCCTCTAGAGCAGTGATGTTTTGGGGCTGTCGCTGGGCAACACAGACTTTCAACTCCCTCCAAAGGTTTTCTATGGGGTTGAGATCTGGAGACTGGCGAGGCCACTCCAGGACCTTGAAATGCTTCTTACAAAGCCACTCCTTTGTTGCCCGGGCAGTGTGTTTGGGATCATTGTCACGCTGAAAGACCCAGCCACCTTTCATCTTCAATGCCCTTGCTGATGGGAGGAGGTTTTCACTCAAAATCTCACGATACATGGCCCCATTCATTCTTTCATGTACACGGATCAGTCGTCCTGTTCCCTTTGCAGAGAAACAGCCCCAAAGCATGATGTTGCCACCCCCATGCTTCACAGTAAGTATGGTGTTCTTTGGTTGCAACTCAGCATTCTCTCTCCTCCAAACACGACGAGTTGTGTTTCTACCAAACAGTTCTACTTTGGTTTCATCTGACCATATGACATTCTCCCAATCCTCTTCTGGATCATCCAAATGCTCTCTAGCAAACCTCAGATGGGCCCGGACATGTACTGGCTTAAGCAGGGGGACACGTCTGGCACTGCAGGATCTGAGTCCCTGGCGGCGTAGTGTGTTACTGATGGTAGCCTTTGTTACGTTGGTCCCAGCTCTCTGCATGTCATTCACTAGGTCCCCCCGTGTGGTTCTGGGATTTTTGCTCACCGTTCTTTTGATCATTTTGACCCCACGGGGTGAGATCTTGCATGGAGCCCCAGATCGAGGGAGATTATCAGTGGTCTTGTATGTCTTCCATTTTCTAATTATTGCTCCCACAGTTGATTTCTTCACACCAAGCTACTTGCCTATTGCAGATTCAGTCTTCCCAGCCTGGTGCAGGTCTAACATTTTGTTTCTGGTGTCCTTCGACAGCTCTTTGGTCTTCACCATAGTGGAGTTTGGAGTGTGACTGTTTGAGGTTGTGGACAGGTATACTGATAACAAGTTCAAACAGGTGCCATTAATACAGGTAATGAGTGGAGGACAGAGGAGCCTCTTAAAGAAGAAGATACAGGTCTGTGAGAGCCAGAAATCTTGCTTGTTTGTAGGTGACCAAATACTTATTTTCCACCATAATTTGAAAATAAATTATTTCCAAATCAGACAATGTGATTGTCTGGATTTGTTTCCACATTTTGTCTCTCATAGTTGAGGTAAACCTATGATGACAATTACAGGCCTCTCTCATCTTTTTAAGTGGGAGACCTTGTACAATTGGTGGCTGACTAAATACTTTTTTGACCCACTGTATATATATTGAATATATACATACATAGCTGCCAACATTCAGAAAAAAAATTTAAGGACACTTTTTTTTGTATGCAGGCGGGGTGTTATTTTAATTAGGGGTGGGGCATTCATTTGTAGGCGTGAAAAAAAATGTGGTGTGCGAAGCGGGCATTGTTGAAAAATGAGCGTGGTTTAAATAACGCTAAATATTGGGCGTGGCTTAAATGGGGTGTAGTTAAATAGAGTCTGAGATGACTTACATAGTGGAGAATGTGGTTATATATAGGGGAAAAAAAAGAGGGATTGAGAGGAAGAGAGGGAAAGAGAAAGAAAGAAAGAAAGAAAGAAATGGAAAGAGGGAAACAAGAGAGAAAGAAAGAAAGAAAGAAAAAAAAAAAAGGAAAGAAAGAGAGATTTGTAGTAAAATTCCAACCTCTCAGAATATAACAGTCACACATAATCTCCCGCCTCCCAGCCCACCCAGCTTACTATGTAGGCAGGCTGGGATGACACCTTTGCCAACCATCCACACACTGCACTGGGTGACGGATGGAGCAGCCTTTTTTCTGGTGACAAGGCCTATTTTTTGGATTCTGCCCGGGACAGGCTCAGACCGGGACACCGGCTTGATTTCCGTGAATGTCCAGGGCAGATCGGGACAGTTGGCAACTATGTACATCTAGCATATATTATTTGATGTCACTACTGTGCTGCCCATTGTTCTGTTTTCTGGAGGCTCTGACATGAGGAAGCAAAGCCCTGTCTCAACCAAGATGGTTGTCTCCACAAAGTGACACTGTAGAACAAGACATAAGTCAGTAATGGGGAAGGATCAGCTGCAGGGGGACCACAGATAATACTGATGGCTATTGGCCATCTACCTGACTTTTATTAGGGCACAGCTTCCAGATCTCAGTGCCTCTTTAAAATGTCTATGATTTTCTTTCTGGGATCCATCATGAACAGCCAACCAATTTCCATCCCTGATCCTTATGTCTTTCTCGAGGACAAATGATCAAATATGAAAAGCTACAACAATGGCGTCACATATATAAAACTTGTACCGCAGCATTTATCAAACATGCCTCACAACACAGAATTTCATTATCCATCCCATTAAGCACTAACCACACAAAAAAAAAAAAAATCGCTGTTTACCTCTCTGATACTGAATGCTTTTCAGATTTTGTGCAGTAGCATTTAATTGCACAATAAACTTCGAGCCTATCACAGAAAATGCATCACTTATCATTACCGTAAATTACAAGATTTTATGATTAGGCATTAAAGTGTACATCTGTGTATACTTTTCCCTTCTACACTACTGTATTTTACCAGTCGCCCAGTGATAAATTACCAGGCCGTCAAATGACTTGTCAGGATCTGCGAAATCTGAACACATGGCCTGCTACTGACAAACAAGAGCCGCGCCAATCTAGCTAGCTGGCTTTTTTATTTTCTTGCAAGTGATGAGAGATCGCCAGCCTTCATGTGGAAGCAGATGACTGCTGGCATGTGTGTAATCTCGGCTGACCTGCCCAGAGCACACTGCGGGAGCTGCCTTCTTTTAATAGACATTAAAAAATTTCTGTCCTTAGCAAGCAAGCCACCATTGTTCAGACTCAGCGCCAGACGGAGTTTTCAGAGCTGGTTCTGATAAGTATATCCCAGCTAACATTAGACAGGAAAAAACGATCATCTTTAAAGAGAATTTAACGGATTTTCAATATATTGTAGGTCGACAAGTAAAAGACATCAGGTTGATATAAAAAAAATGATCAATATGTATTAACACTTCAATGCCGGACACTTTCACCCCCTTCCTGCCCAGGCCAATTAGCAGCTTTCAGCGCTGTCGCACTTTGAATGTCAATTTTGCGGTCATGCTACACTGTACCCAAACTACATTTTTTATTATTTTGTTCTCACAAATAGAGCTTTCTTTTGGGGGTATTTAATTACCACTGGGTTTTTTATTTTTTGCTAAATGAAAGAAAAAATAGCAAAAATTTTGAAAAAAAAAATTGTTTTTTTTCCGTTTCTGTTGTAAGATTTTGCAAATAAATAATCTTTCTTCATAAATTTAGGCCAAAATGTATTCTGCTAAATTTCTTTCGTGAAAATAACCAAAATCAGTGTATATTATTTAGTCTGTAGGAAAGTTATAGTGTCAACAAATGTTGTTATATATATGAAAATTGATCAGTCCTGATGTACTGATCTCATTTCTTGAGACCCAAAAATGTCAGGACAGTACAAATACCGTATATACTCGAGTATAAGCCGAGGTACCTACTTTTACCAAAAAAACTGGGAAAATTTATTGACTCGAGTATAAGCCAAGGGGGGGGGATGTGCCCATTGCCCAACCTCACTGTGCCCATTGTCGTCTCACTGTGCCCCCTTACTGTACCCATTGCCATCTCACTGCCCACTGTCACCTCACTGTGCCCCCTTACTGTGTCCATTGCCGCCTCCCTGTGCCCGAGTCAGTACCTCAAAATCTTGTAATTCCGCGGCGGCGTCCATTGTTCAAATCTCGCGCCGTTCTCCCTGTCCCTTCCGTGATAGGCGTTTCCAGCAAACACTGTGTTGAGTGTTTGCGCCTATCACGGAGGTCCTCTCATTCGCCGTCTCCGTTTCCCAGCAGGCACTGTGTTCAGTGCTCGGCCAATCACGGACGTCGGACAAGAGGACCCCCGTGATAGGCGCAAACACTCATCACAGTGTTTTCTGGAAACGCCTATCGCGTAAGAGACAGGGAGAACGGCGCGAGATTTGAACAATAGACGCCGGACGCAGAATTTCACGATTTTGAGGTACTGACTCGAGTATAAGCCGAGGGGTATACTTTCAGCCCTAAAAAAGGGCTGAAAAACTCGGCTTATACTCGAGTATATACGGTACCCCCAAAATGACCCCTGTTTTGAAAGTAGACAGTCCAAGGTATTTAGTAAGAGACATGGCGAGTTTTTCTTGAAGTTTAAATTTTTTGCCATTATTTTTTGGAAAATGAAGAAAAAAGAAATAAAAAAATGTCACAATTTATTTATTTACATACTGTTACCAATGCAGTACAGTGTCATCATATAAATGAGGTGGCAGTGAATAGGGACACTGACTGGTGACAGTATAAAAATATTTTTATTTTATTTTATTTTTTTACGATTTTTTTTAACACACTTTGACCAGAGCAATATATTGTTACCATAGTAACATTGTACTACTCTGGGGAAGTGATCAGGATTTTATTTTCACACATTATGATTGCCTATAGTGAATTTTAGCTTAGGTTCACACTGAACTCGCACGATTTTAAACCGGGATTTCAGTCCGACTTCGGGGGCGATTTGAGAGACATCTGTGCGGTTTCATGCACAGATGTCTATTGAAATTGCCCCCAAAGTCGCCAAAAGTGGTGCAGGATCTACTTTTGGAAATAGGTGCGGCGCCGCAAAGGCTCAGATTTGGCATGCGATTTGACTTGTCAAATCGCATGTCAAATTGGGCTGGTGTGGTCGAGGGCTTAATGCAAACATTTTACTAAATGAGAATGATTCATTCAATTCGTTTTTTTGTGATTAGCTGAGATTGGTCACAGCTACTCACATGGTACAGATGGGCTGTGATTGGCCCTGTCTGTACGATGTGATCACTGTGACCAATCACAGCTAACAACACAATTTTATCAATGAATGGCATGAAAGAAAGCCATTCATTGTTTACAACTGTCATGTGATCTGCTGTGATTGATTACAGTAAGCACGTGGCACCAACAGCGGGCCGGTACACTGATCAGTCATCAGTCAGTGGACACAGCCAGTGACAGATTGCGCCAGCTCGTTCCGGGAGGACATCATATGATGTCCACCCAGAATGATGAAGGTCCTGTTTGGTCGTCACATTGCTATAGGCTGGGCGGGAACTGGTTGAAGTGGTATTAAAAACAAAACCAAAAATGTAATATAATGCAGCTTACAAATCATTAGATATGGTGGCTGCATTCGTTTTTTTTTTTTTAGGTTTTCCCCCTCTGTTTTCACCTGGTGATCTGGCCAGTAACACACCTCCTGGAGTAGCGTTGTCTTCTTCAGAGATTTCCAGCTTCCACGAACATCTGGCAGGTATGGTATATGTTGAGTTACCAAGCTGATCCAAGTTGATCCAAGCTGGCCCAAGGTAACCATGTAAAAATATACCATACCTGGAATTAATCCTTAAATAGTGCATTCTAGCCAATCACATGACACAAGGCAGAGTTTAAACAAAAAGGCTTCATCATGGCCCTGCTGATAAGAGGAGATATTCTTAACCACCGTTCAACTGCTTGATATTCACAAGGAACAATTGTGGAGATTTTCCATTCAAGCAGATCAGTTTCCTCTTCTACAGTCGTCGAAAGCCAAAATTTTAACTGCCGTCCTCTCTCTAATAAGGTTTTTTTTTTCTCTGTCATCAGCTGTTTTTCCTTCTTGGCTCTTTTGAGAAATCTTTTATTATATCATATAACACAAGCTATTACTTTCAATTATTGTAATGTTACATAGTAATGGAAAAAGGATTCCGAAGTCTCTGTCTTTTGTGCGCCGACGGAATCTGATCGCGATGAAATATTCAGTTCCAACCCATGGAAACGCATATTTCACTGGGCAGTCCATCAATATCGGCACCAATAACATCAAAATGTAATTAAATCCATCACTTTACAATTAATACCCCAAATTCCAATACGGCTGGCAAGTTTCACATATTAATTTAGCATTTTGAATGTGGCGTAATTGATATTGATCCGCCCCTTGATCCTTACCAGCTATTTCTATGAGTTATGATTTGTGAGTTCAGTCTCCGTCTTTTCCAAGGCGTACACGCACCCTGTGATTATTGAGCATTTTTAGGGCATACTTAGAATAAAGGAGTCAATCATTAGATATTAGAGAAGGTAGGGACTGGAAAGGACCAAAAGGCCTCTGAAACAAGCAAAGCTGACACCTTAAGGGCCTGTGTTGACTTTTGTAAAGTTATCCTTTAAATGTCTAGCCCCCCCCCTCTTCAATCCTACCCCCCCCCCACCAAAAAAAAAAATCTATAATGGCTTGTGTACAGGTTTTTACATTCAAACATGGCACAGCTCAAATCAGGGCCAGGTCAATTCTTTCTGATGTGGGGGTGCAGTAGCAATTGTCAGGGAGCAGAGAAAGTGAGGTCAGCAGGACAGTCTATAGGTGTGAGTTTGGCACTGTACAGGGGATCAGCAGGGCAGAAGGTAGGGTCAGCAGTTTGTATGGCAGTGTATAGTGGGTTATCAGGACAGAGAACAGAGAGTCAGCACGGCAGTGTACAGGGGTCAGCAAGGGAGTATACACGAGTCAGTAGGGCAGGGGATAGGGGTCAGCAGGGCAGGGGACAGGGGTCAGTAGGGTAGAGGATAGGGCTCAGCAGGGCAGGGGACAGGGGTCAGTAGGGTAGAGGATAGGGGTCAGCAGGGCAGGGGACAGGGGTCAGCAGGGCAGAGAACAGAGAGTCAGCAAGGCAGTGTACAGTGATTTATCAGGGCACTGTACAGGGGTTATCAGGGCAAAGAACATAGAGTCAGTGTCACGCTTACCCTAAACGCAGGTGGTCAGACACTATAGCTGGCTTCTGTGTTCTTCGCCTTGAGCAGCCCCCTTTCCCATAAAGCAAGCAGGCCTACCGGTATTCAGTTGCCCCCAGGTCTTATACACAATGCTATAGTGCCTGGTCACCATGCCAGGGCAGGTGCGAACTGAGCAAAGCAAACAGGTACTTGGCAGACAGGCAAAGTCATTCTATGACAGTCCAGGTAAAAGGCAGGCTGAGTTCAGGGAATAGTCCAATATCCGGTCCAAGGTCATACACAGGAAAATCCAAACTAGCAAAGTAGGCCAGGCAGACAGGGGGGCTTGATCAGGAATTACACATGTATCACTCTCTATCACGGGAGTGTTTGGCTGGCTTATAACAGGTTTGGTTTATACCCCAAGACTGAATAATTTAGGAGGAAAAGATGGACTTTATGGGCACGACAAATTAGTATAAAATTACTCAAGTTTTATTAAAAAATGAAAATAACAAATCATACAAATAAAAATGAATAGTATGCAAAACTATTCATCAACCTAATATTGACACACTTAAACACATCACCCAATGACCAAAATTCAATAAAGAAATAGGGTTATACTAAGTAAGATGACAGCAAGGTCAATTCTTTCAGTATATTGGATACCAATAGACGCTAGTGGCATTGATTGGTGATGTGTCGTCAGAAATTCATTCCTAAACCCGACATGTTGCGCGACATAGATCGCTTCTTCAGGAGTTTTTTGAATGTATGGGTTCAAAGATTTTCCAAGTAAAAACGGAGGTTATAGATGGTCAAGATGGCAGTAGTAGTAGAAAAAATGCCTCTGGGTATCTTGAACAAACTGGATAGTGTAATATATAGCTACGGTGTAAAGCCCAATATCCGTATTGAAATCCCACTTGTAGAGGAGAAAGTAAATTGGTACATAGATATAGGTGCTGGCAGTGTCAATTATGCTAACAGTATTGTCATGACTTGCAGTTTTGCCCAGTCTGGACTTAAGATTAGATGTTGATAAGTAAAACGGAGGCATAATTAGTATAAAATTACTCAAGTTTTATTAAAAAATTAAAATAACAAATCATACAAATAAAAATGAATAGTATGCAAAACTATTCATCAACCTAATATTGACACACTTAAACACATCACCCAATGACCAAAATTCAATAAAGAAATAGGGTTATACGCAGAGGACGAGGTCAGTATGGCAAAGAAAAGGGGACACAAGGAAACTGGAAAGGGGGTCAGCAGTGCAGGATACAGGGGGTCAAATCATCCTATTAGCCAAAATCCCCCCTCCTAGCACATATCCTCCCTATTCCTCCTCCTAGAATGACTTTTTCCATTACAAACAGCCCACCTTCCCCTCTCCTCCCCAAACCTCTTATCCTAACCCCCAAAGGTCCTGACATAACTGCACTCCTCCCTAGAGCAGATCTGCAGCTGGCACCTCCTTCTCTTGTCTGTGTCCCGGCCTGGAGCACGGAGATGGGGAGAACAGCTCAGTGGGCCAAGCTCAAAGTCCATTGGGGGGCACAACTGAAATCTGGGGGGTGCAGCCCTAGATCCGGGAGGTGGGGAAATATTTCAGCGCATACACTTGTTGACAACTGTCTAAGAGGAGATATCCCCTGGCTTTGAGGAGATCTCTTAATTTTTGCTGTGTATATGGGACAGGAAGTCCTAACCCAACCCTACTCTATCTCTAAATTCTGATGTTTGGATTTACATACACCTTAAAGCCAGACAGCTAGGCAACTAGCATTTTCATAGGTGGGGAGGACAGCATTGCTACACATTATTTCTTTCAGAACAAGTTCCTTTAAACAATACTGCTCTCTAAAATCAGTTTTAAATTGTATAACATTTTTTACCATCACATACTTTTTTTTTTATCTCCCCAAGACTATAATAAAAAAAATGTTTCATCTGTTTTTGATGATGGATTCCCTTTAATTGCACCTCAGAAAGTAAATTTCGACAAGCAGAGACCTTTTTTCCCAAACCCTCGTCTCTTTCACAGCAGTGAAACATATTTGTTTTCACATTAGCTGCAGGTCATTTTCGTCCTTGCAATGAAATGTTTAATATCCCTCATTTATTAATCATAGGTATCCATTGAATATTCAGAGTACAACCGTGTCACTGTATTTATCAGTTAGCTGGAGACTATTTCCATTGGAGGAGTCATTGCATTTATTTAAATGTCCATGCTGGAAATACGAGTCCCTTGAAAAGTAAGAACTGCGCATACAATGTTTTAATTCCCCTAAATTCAATGTAAAATAAGGGATGTATTCATCTAGGGGCAGGGGAGATAGTGAATAGATTACCTGCTCATTTCTGTTGCCAATCCTGTAATGCTGTGACACCCAAACTGTAGCCTTTTTGGTCCTTAGACAATCAGTAATGGAAGCATTGGTTCTTAAAGGGGCTGTCTTGCTTTTGATCCCTAGTAATCTCATGTAACATCTTCCCAGTCTCTAAATATTTCTCTCATTCAGCCTGCTGGGCGGAACAAAAGAGATCCATAGAATACCCAACCAGTGACTGCAGCTGATTTGGCTTCAGGGACTGTTCAGCCAACTTTTTTCCACCTGGCACTGTCACCTTCCCAGTTGAAGTTTGTTGGGCTGGGTGGTGTTGGCAGGGCCACCCCAGCTTTGACCATTTACTGATTCAGCTGAAATTTGACAAATGCATGTAGGGCCACCGATAAGAGGGTACCACCAGGCCTCTTGTAGGGGGCCCGGGAACACAGGGGGGCTGGACAGCAGGGAGAATTAGATGTGGGCAGCAAAGGGAGGGGGATTGGTGCGGCATTACAGGAACAATGCCCTGTGCGGCTCTCTGCAGGAGCCAGTTTCTCCCTCTTTCCCTCCTGCTGGCTTTCAGGTGCTGCAGGAAGAGGCACACACAGGGCATCGTTCCTGCCAATGCCCCCCCCCCCCCGCACTGATCCCTCTCCCTGTTCTGCCCACATCTGATTCCCCCTGCTTTGTGCCGATACCGATCACTCAATGTGTTCATTCATAACTGCAACATAGAAAAACTGTGTTAAGTGATAAGTGATATAAGAAGATAAGTGTTTAGACCAGCCTTTATCAGCCTTTATATGTCTTGAAATAATTTTCATTGGAACCACTGCTAAGATTAATCTATCAGGGTCAATAAGGAAAATGCCCCTTACATTGGTGGTCAGTGGAAGGAATTACCCCATTCGGTACTGGTTAAAATGCCACCCTTCCAGTTAGTTGAAGAGATCATTGTTGTCCAGCTACTGGCTCTGCCAAGTGGCAATGGACCTGAAATTGTGGAGATACCATCAGATGAAAGGTCAACTAGCCACAGCTCAAAGAACCCCTAGCAGCCTCAGGAGGAACCCTGGTTGAATGCCTGGTTTAGTTAATGTTAAGGAAATACTGGGTGCTCACAGGAACTACGTTAATATGGATTGATGTTTCATCGTGTTTGAATAACCACTTAAGTATTGCACTATACATAAAAGATGGCTACAGCTCGGCTCTCTAGTTCCGTGAGGGTGTCCATGGACATCCTCCCAGTACCCTGACCCCTGCGTACCCCCTGGGACACGCATCGGGCGTACTCTGTGACCGCTGTGTCCTTTGGACACAGCTTATAACAGATCACGGTAAAGGGCCAATCACAGTGCCCCTTTACCATATCATCAGCTGTGTCCCATCACAGCTGATCACATGTAAACAAACTTGCCGGTTATTGTCAGTCCTTTCCTCATATGCTTTGTCTTAGTGAGGAAAAGAGAGATGATAACTGGCAAGGCTCTCTCAGTACATTCTTCACACTGATAATCAGGGCACTAATCATCAGTGCCCTGATTATCAGTGCAGCCCCATCAGTGCCAATCAGTGCAGCTTATCAGTGCCCATCATTTCCGCCTGTCAGTGCCCATCAGTGCAGCCCCATCTGTGCCTCCTTATCAGTGCCCATCAGTGCAGCCTCATCAGTGCAGCCTACCAGTGCCTCCTCATTAGTGCCCATCAGTGCAGCCCCATCAGTGCCTCCTCATTAGTGCCCATCAGTGCCTCCTCATCAGTGACTCCTCATCAGTGCCTATAAGTGCCGCCTCATCAGTGCCTATCAGTGCAGCCTCGTCAATGCACATCAGTGAACAAGAAAAAATACTTATTTGCTAAATTTTATAACAGAAACTAAGAAAAACTTAATTTTTCAAGATTTTCTGTGTTTGTTTGTTTCTTTAGCAAAAAATAGAAAACCCAGTGCTGATTTAATACCACCAAAAGAAAGCTCTATCTGTCTCAAAAAATTATAAAAATGTCATGTGGGTACAGTGTTGCAATTTTCATTCAAAGTGTGGCAGCATTGAAAGCTGAAAATTGGCCTGGGCAGGAAAGGGGTAAAAGTGCCTGGCATTTAGGTGATTAAGAAGCTGTTTAATGAACTTTAGACCCCTTTCACACTGGGGCGGTCAGGTGCGGTGGCGGTATAGCAGCGCGATTTTCAGCGCTGCTATACTGTCGTTCTTACCGCGGTATGCGGTCGCTAGGGGGGTTAATTTAACCCCCGCTAGTGGCCGAAAAAGGGTTAATACCGCCCGCAAACCGCGGCTATTGCCGCGGTTTGCGGGCGGTATTACCGCGCTGTCCCATTGATTTCAATGGGAGACCGCGGTAAAGGAGCGGTGTGTTCACCGCTCCTTTACCGCTGTAAAGAAGCGGCTAGCAGGACTTTTGGAGCGGTCCTGCTAGCGCACCGCTTCAGTGTGAAAGCCTTCGGGCTTTCACATTGAAGACACAGGGCAGGATTTTTTCATGCGGTATAACACGCATGAAAAACGCCCCAGTGTGAAAGGGGCCTTATGGTGGAGGCACTCTAGTAAAATAGCAAAAATCTGTTCAAAATAAAAATAATAAAGATGAAGTTAGTTGTCAGTGTTGGGTCTGAATACACTAGTTGTCAGGGGAGAGACTTCTTCCTGCATGGATGAAGGAATCTAAATGTGTGTGGCTAGCTTTAGTGTCAGTATCAGTGTATTTTAGCTAGGACAAACAAAAACTATTTAATATTTGGTATCAGTGTCAGTTAGTTAATGTAGCATAAAAAAATAAATAAATGCAAAATTCTCACTATTGTTTCTGAGCCCTACTATGGGCACTAACAACAAATAACGCACACATATGTGGTATCCTCATGCACATCAAGAATAGGAGAATTGATTTGGGACTGTTTTTCAGTGGTAGATGATGTTAACCACTTGACCTCTGGAAGATTTACCCCCCCAACCTTCATGACCAGGCCATTTTTTGCAACACGCGACTGCGTTACCTTAACAGACAATTGCGTGTCACTGTACCTACATAAAATGTATGTCCTCCCCCCCCCCCCCACAAATAGAGCTTTTTTTTGGTGGTATTTGATCTCGATGCGTTTTTTTTTCACACTATAAACAAAAAATTATAATTCTTAACTTTTTGCTATACAACATATACAATAAAGGATTAAAACAAACAAATTTCTTCATCAATTTAGCCCAATATGTATTCTGTTACATATTTTTGGTAAAAGAAATCTCAGTACGCGTATATTGATTGGTTTGCGCAAACGTTGGAGCGTCTACAAACTATGGGATATTTTTATTTATTTATTTTTACTAGTAATGGCGGCGATCACCAGTGACTTATAGCAGGACTGCAATATTGCGGTTTACAATCTGACACCTAACTGACACATTTTTGGGGACCAGTGACACTAATACTCAGTGATCAGTGCTAAAAAATATGCAAACAAACTACACTGGCTGGGAAGGGGTTAAACATCAAGGGCGATCAAAGGGTTTAATGTGTGCCTAGCTGGTGTTTTTTTTTACTGTATGGGAGGTGCTTGTACTAGGGGAAGACATGGATCCATGTCCCTGCTTTGCAGAGACACAGGATCCATGTCTTCTCTCCTGACAGAACGGCAATCTGTCTTGTTTACATAGGCAGACTGCTCTTCTGCCTGTGTACCGAATGATCGGTGGGTGCCAGCGGACATCGAAATGGCAGTACCCACCCATCAGCTCCTACTGTAAATAATCACAGCGGGAGTGAGCTTTTACCGGCGCACCCTCGCGCCCGCTACCTGAAAGTGGAACATGGATATATATGTGATCCTATGCACAAAGGTCGCTCTGTAGCAGTAAAACTACTATAGGGCGGTCGGCAAGCGGTTCATGGCTAGAATTATATCGCAATATTTTTATTTAGTTTTTTCTTTGAGTTTTTCTTTGATAATGGGGAAAAAAATCAGGTTTCCTTCAAACCATAACTTAAATTATACGTAAAGGCAAAACTTTTTTTTTTTTTTTTAAGTTTTGTATAATGGAGAGAATAGAACACCTGTTTTTTATATTGTTGTCTGTGCCCCCGTTAGGGAGATTCACCCTCTTTATTTGTCCTGTTTACTGTTATCATCAAAAGTGAAAGTAAAAGAAAATCTCAAATTTTGGGTTGTCCCCAGAACAGTAATAAATGGGAATTTATCCAATGGGGGCACTAGTTCTGGTGCCCTGGGGGGCCCCCAAGGGTTTCCCTCAAAAACCTGACAGAGGTTATAACCCTCCCTTACTCTATCCCTCTATCCAAACTGAGAAAAAAAGTTCTACTTTAAAATGGCTCTAAACCCTTAAATATACTTAGTGAAGTATATATAACAATAGTAAAAAAGAACACAATAATCTGTATCAGTCAATACTACAAACAGCGCTAAATGTTGAAAAATGACAGTGGTCAACACCACCTAAAAGTTCTTAAGACAGATTCAAGATAGTTTCAGTGCTTCAAAAGAATGTCCATGGGTGATCCTAAAGAAATAAGTAGAGTGCACCTTCCACCGATCTTCCAGATCCACCTCGTGACACACACACCCCTTAGGGGTTCACACTCACCAGAGTAATATTGAATTAAAGCCTTGAATAGAAATTGCTGCATCCAAGCCAAACACTGAAATAATGTATCCGTCAGGGAGACCTCAGAATGAGATGGGTGTCTGAAGCAGACTCCTTCTCAGCGCAGCCATCTTGGACCAGAAATGACGAGCCAGCTCGTCATTTGCAGCAATTTCTATTCAAGGCTTTAATTCAATATTACTCTGGTGAGTGTGAACCCCTAAGGGGTGTGTGTGTCACGAGGTGGATCTGGAAGATCGGTGGAAGGTGCACTCTACTTATTTCTTTAGGATCACCCATGGACATTCTTTTGAAGCACTGAAACTATCTTGAATCTGTCTTAAGAACTTTTAGGTGGTGTTGACAACTGTCATTTTTCAACATTTAGCGCTGTTTGTAGTATTGACTGATACAGATTATTATGTTCTTTTTTACTATTGTTATATATATTTGCCATGTTTTAAACAGCAGCTTAGTTTTACATATTTTTTAAATATTTATTTTTTAAAAAATATTTTTGTCAACATTCATTACCCACTTGTGGATGACTACTGCGGTCATTCTTTTTTGTGGTAAATTGCAATACGTGTTATCCATAGGCGCTGAGCGGTGTATTATAGGCCTTTTTATACACCCTTTTTAAATACTTAGTGAAGTGACTGGCCTCTGGTGATACCCAGAGATGAAACAAATCTTCCTACATAAGTTGTACCTGTTTATCTGCAGTCTTTTCTACATCCATTCAAAGTCCAGAATTTTAAAGCTTATCTGAAAGTTCAAAAAAGTGGGTGGAGAGCTGAAGTTACACTCTGCAGGGCTCAGTGAGGAGAGCTCTGAGAGCTGATTGGAGGGATGAGACACACCCCCTTCACACAGCACGCAGGAACAGAACTGAGGCTGTCAATCAGCTGGAGATCCCTCCCCTGTCACCTTTTTTCTGTTAAGCCTCGTACACACGGCCGAGATTCTCGTCGAAAAAAACGTCGTTTTTTTCGACGAGATTCTTGGACAAGAAACTTGTCCCGGCCGAGTGTACACACGCTCGATTCAAAGAACCCGCGGTTCTTTGAATGGAGCGTACGCGGTGACGTCATCGACTACGACGAGCATGCGCTCGTCACATTCGATGCCGTCGCCGCCATCTTGGTATACCCTACCTATGCCTAGGAAGCTACCGCGCATGCGTCGAATTCATTTCGAACATGCGCGAGCTTCCCGGAGGACAGGTAAGTGTACACACACTCAATTTTCTCGTCGAGAAACAGGCTGACGAGAATCTCGACGAGAAAATAGAGAGCAGGATCTCTATATTTCTCGTCGAGATTACTTGTCGGTTTTCTTGACGAGAAACCATACACACGAACGAATTTCTCGGCAAGACATCTCTGCCAGCAAGTTTCTTGCTGGTTCTTGCCGAGAAACTCGGTCGTGTGTACAAGGCCTCAGTGTCAGGAAAACTTGTAAGAAGTGATTCATGCTAATTACAGAGGACTGGAAAAGCAGACAAAAATGACACTTAGGGGTAGATTTACAAAAACTGGTGCACTCAGAATCAATGCAGCTGTGCATGGTAGTCAATCATTTTCCAATTTTAGCTTTTTCAATTAAGTTTTGGCAGTAAATCCTGGAAGCTGATTGGTTTCTTTGCAGAGAGGCAACAGATTTTGCACTCTCCAGTTTTAGTAAATAACCCCCTTGCTCTTAATTGAGACAAGTACACACTATAGACTAGAGGGATATGCTTTTTACATATTTCATGTCTGTGGTTTACAACCACTTTAAGTGTATTTAAGAACCACAAACTGAAAACGTTATTTAAACGTTATTTAATTAATTTTTAAAATTGAAAGCATATTCACCCATCAGTCTCCATGCTTTATTTTGTTGAGAAATCACTTTGAACCCCCCCCCCCCCCCCTAGCATTTCTGACACATCTTGAGTAAGGGCAGGCGATTCATGTAGCATTTACTTGCTGGAATCCATCGGCCCTTAGCTCAGGCATGTAGACTGGAGGGTGTCCTTGAGAAAGCCCCTGCTCTATTCCAGATAAAAGAAGAAACTGCCCATGAAGACTCCTGGGATGTATGACATCATTTTTTGGCCTAGGCCAGAAACCAATGTAAATAAACGGGGCGGACGCCATCCAGCAGATCTGCCTGCTCAGCGGGGATTTGTCCGCTGATCCCAGGCTGATGACAGGTCTGTGTCCGCTCCATTATGCAGAGCAGACACGGACACAGCCTGCTCTCCTCTATGGGGCGGTCGGATGGAAATGGACCGCCTGTCTGTTTCCATCCAACTGTCATCCGATACAATCTGCCGGACGGATTGGGAACAGATCCTCATCTGTCTGTTTTTGATGGGTGGCGGGTTTCAGCGGACATCTGCCACTCCATAGAGAGCTATGGATGATCAGATCAGGTCCGCTTGAAAAACAGACAGGTGGACTCGATCGGAAGGTTCGTGTGAAAGGGGCCTTAATATGATGCACCTTCCTATCTATTTACTAAGGCGTGTTATTAAACCCATAACAGTAAAATCAGTCTGTATATACAGTAAAGCATGCTTGTTATACTCACTGTGGGGTTAATCCTCTGCATTGTGTAAAAAGGCTGTTTGATCCTGTCTTCTCTGATCCTCCCCTTCTTTCACTGTCCCCAATCCATCTCCTGATAGTACAGAGCCTTGGAGGCACATGGTCAGTTTGGTGTGTATTGCTGTAGAGTTTTTCTTTTTTTGGGAGGGTACATGTGATCAGCACAGGGCCAATCAGCACTGTCCAGACAGAGAGTCAGGGGTCATGCAGCCTTATAGGACAGTCAGAGGAGAATGAAAACTCCTACTACAAGATTTAACCAGACACTGAGAGAAGTCACACGACTGCTATGTACTGCTGATGAGAAAAGGTATTTAGCAGTTTATATTTACTAAAATAATTGCATTTCCATGTTTTGTGTACTGTGGGAGACCAGATATAGTAAATGCAGGGCCCTGGGTTTAGTAACACTTTAATGTTAATTGAGAGAGTTTGGTTCCGCGTTAACATTCATAACAAAGTAAAGGCCCAAGTTGTCCTGAGAAAAAAGCAAGGTATAATTCACCTGGATTCACTAAGACCCCTTTCACACTTATACGACCTGTCCCACGACATTGGACTGCAAAATCGCATGACAAGTCATTCTCTATGATTTCAATGACTACCATTCATATTGGCACGACTTTATGTCGTGCCGACTTCAAAGTAGTTCCTGCACTACTTTTTTTCTGAAGTCGGATCAAAGTTGGATTCCGTATTAACGGATCCGATTTTGGCGTGCGACTTGTGCATGAAGGGAAACTCCAAGCCAATTTAAAAAAAAAAATGGCGTAAGGGTCCCCCCAAAATCCATACCAGACCCTTATCCGAGCACGCAGCCTGGCAGGTCGGGAAAGGGGGGTGGGGACAAGCGAGCGCCCCCCCTGCCCCAAAGCACCCACCCCCCATGTTGAGGGCATGCAGCCTGGTATGGTTCAGGAGGGGGGCGCTCACTCATCCCCACCCCCTTTCCTGACATACAGGGCTGCATGCTTGGATGAGGGTCTGGTATGGAATTTGGGGGGACCCCCATGCCGTTTTTTCGGCGTGGGGGTTCCCCTTAAAATCCATACCAGACGGAAGGTCCTGGTATGCTCATGAAGGGGGAACCCAACCCGTTTTTTTTGTTTTTTTTTAAATTGCCGTGGAGTTCCCCCTAATTATTGAGGGATCAAAGTCGCGTCCCTGGTCATTGAAGTTGTACTTCAAGTCGTAGGGCAAAGTCGGATCCACAGTCATATGACTGTTTTGTCAAAATCGCGGCCGCAAAATCACGCGACTTTGGTGTAGCATAAGTGTGAAAGGGGCCTAAGGCAGTTTTCAGGTGTTTTAGCGCTATAAATAGTGCCTGTAATGCACCTAAAAACTGCCTCCTATTCATTATAATGGGTGCTTTAACACCTAGGCGCTGCGCTTGCGGGACGTTCGGAAAAGTTCTGCAAGCAACATCTTTGGGGTGGTTTGGGAGCGCTGTATTGGGAGCGCTGCAATGAATGGACAGCGCTTCCGAAGCGACTGAAAATTGATTCGGAAGTGCCGCAACACGGTAGTTTTTAACTACTTCTTTGGGGTTAAAAGGGCCCCGCTAGCGGCCGTAAAGCGCCACTTAAACAGCGCTAAAGCACCACTGAAATGAGCAGCGGTTTAGCGCTAACGCGGCCACGGCTCCAGTGTGAAAGGGGTCTAAGGAGTTGTAAAGATATGTACAGTTTTCCTAACACATGCCAAAGTTGCAAAGACTGGGCTTTAAAGTGTTACGTTTTTTTTTTACCTTCTGCATTAAGGGGTTAAAGGGGTTGTAAAGTCTGAAGGTTTTTCACCTTAAAGCATTCTATGCATTAGGGTGAAAAACCTTCTGTTCTGCAGCTCCTCCCCCCCCCCAGAGCCCCCCCTTTTTCTTACCTAAACCCGATCGTTCCAGCGACGTGCACGAGCCCAGCAGCTCCAGCCACTGTCTTGGGTCTTCATTGGATAGATTGATAGCAGCAGGTGCCATTGGCTCCCGCTGCTCTCAATCAAATCCAGTGACATGGGAGCCGGGGGCGCATTAGTGCCCCCAGGGAAAGCGTCTTTCTATGGGGATACTTGGCGAAGAGGAGGAGTCAGGGTGCCGCCGGGGACCCCAGAAAAGGAGGATCGGGGCCGCTCTGTGCAAAACACAGAGCAGGTAAGTACGACATGTTTGTTATTTAAAAAATATAATAAAAAAAGAACCTTTACAATCACTTTAAGCACCATGCCTCACAGAATCCTCTTTGGCATGAAGCTCCCCACTATTAAGGGAAAGAAAGAGTTACCAGGAGATCCTCCCAAGCCTTTGTCTATAGGATTGGTCCAGTTCTGAATTGATTGTAGTATTTTATTACATCTCCCCTGTTAGCGGCTCAGTTTGCTCCCCTTCTCTTTGCCTTTCCTCTCCCCCGCTGCGTTGTTTTGGGGAGATCAGTAATCGGTCCAGAATCAAATCCCATTCATATGTAAATGTGAAGCCTGCACATCCTCTGATTGTTCCACAAAACGCACTCACAGGGGGTTCCCTTGAGGCCGATTTGACAGGCTCTCCAAGCAGTGTGTGTGTAATAATTCCCAATACAACGGGAGTAGCTGGGAGAGGCACACCGCACAGCCAAGGCTTGCAAGGCACTACGCCGTCATTTTCCTTTTTTCGAATTAATAGAGATTTGGTTGCCGAGCTGGAAATAAAAAAAAAAAGGACTAAAAATAAACAGCTGTATAGTACTTCATTAAGCTGCCTGCTTGGAGTGATTTTCCCATTGATTATTCTCAGGGATAATTCTAGTTCATTCCTCATTTCATTGCTAATTAACATCAGCTCAGCTCCTGACCACTTGGCCGCACTGTCTCTGCAAACATGTGCCGCATCGGCAAGCAGAGGCTGGTTGTGCCGCACTCTGCGCCATCCCTCGGTTATAGTAATAAGGCCTGTATATAGCACAGACCTGCTGAATGGCTACCACTTCCAAGCAGTGTACAGCTTAGGCTGCCCATAGATGCCCCTCACTTTTTTTTTCGATCAGCAAGTGGGCTGATAAAAAAACAAATGACCGGATTCCACCATCCACACAAGTGAGATGGATGGAGGAATCCTCCCCGTTGTGCCTTTGTACAGTATACTGACAGTGGGACTCCTCTGCTGTCAGTACACATTGATCAGCGGCTGCAGCTGATTGGCTGTGGCCACTAATTGAAAAAAGTTTTCCAACAGTCCCATTTGATAGATGTCAATGATATGGCTATTCCCACTGGACTTCTGTCCAGTGGGAATAGCCATAGATTGACCAAAATTTCTATTTCTAAAGGGTACCCTATTGGATAACATTCTTGGAGTGGCTGGCAGGGAAGGTTATCAGTAGACATGTGCAGAACCAAAGAAAATAATTTTGTGTCGTTTGGTTTCGATTCGTTATTTACATAAATTTGTTTAGTTAAATTTGTTTAATTCGTTTTCGGGATTCGTTTAGTTTATTCGTTTTCAAATCAATTTCGAATTCGAAAAGTTTTCAAATAAATTTTGAATAGTTTTCGAATTTGAAAAGATTTCGAATTCGAAAAGTTTTCGCATTCAAATCGTTTTCCAATTTCTAAAAAGAATAAAATAGAATAGAAAATATATATTTTTTCTATTCTATTCATTTATTTTCTATTCTATTTTATTCTCTTAGGAAATTGGAAAACTATTCTAATTCGAAAAGTTTTCGAATTCGAAAAGTTTTCGAACTCACATTTGAAAACTTTCCGAATTCGAAAAAGTATTTGAAAACTATTCAAAAAAACAATTTAAAGTAGAATTTCGTCCGAATTTGAATTTCGTTATTTCGGATTTGTTTAAATTTGGTATTATTCTAATTCGGACGTTTGGATACATCCGAATAACGAAAATTTGTCCGAATTTTAATTTTGAACGAAACAAACCGCATATGTCTAGTTTATCAGAGGGGACACTGTGTTTTGGTGATGCAGTGAAGTTAATGCAGGCTATTTAGTAGAGCTGCATGATTAAAGGAGTTGTAAAGGCAGAAGGTTTTTCTTTTTCGTACATCACGGGACACAGAGCGACTTAGTCATTACTAATGGGTTATATAGATACCTTCAGGTGCTGGCACTGGCAACTTCCAAAACCGGAAGTACCCTCCCCTATATAAGCCCCTCCCATCCGGGAGTACCTCAGTTTTTTGCCAGTGTCTAAGGTGTTGGCCAAAGAGTAACATGTGTTTTCCTGGGCTTGCGTACAGGTTCTTTTATGGGCCTCAGTAAGCTGTTCCGGATCCGACCAAAAAAGCTTCATAGCTAAACGGTCGGTACCCGGGCCTTGCAACAGAAGAGCAAGGTTTTGCCTGTAATGCCTCTCTTAGGAGGGCTGGACCCTGGGATCCAGAGCTCTGGTCATACCCACGACCAAGATGTTGTCTGTGCAGGGTGCTATACAGGTCCAGGGGAGTGGAATCCTTGGGAACCCGGTCCCTGAAGGTTTAAATACAATGCCTGCCGTGAGAGGTGAAGTTTGGGCTTCTGTGGACCAAACAAAGTCCTGCGGCGGGGAAGAGGTAAGTGGGGGCCCCCAGGAACTTGGTTCTATTGGGGGACCCCAAGCCTAATTTGTCTTTCTGTCTGTTACCTAACGGTATTCCCGCTAAATATCTGTGCATGCCTGTAACTACTGGAAAATGTAAAATTTTAATAGTAGTCAAAAAAAAAGGGAGACCGCGGTACCTGTGTTAAACCACTAGAGGCCGCTGTGGTCCATTTTTCTTGTCATGTGGATCTTTTTCTTTTCAAGTCAAAAGATCCAGGCAGTTGGTAAGTTCTCTGTGGGAATCCACTTCCTCTGCCCTGTTGCTGCGCTCATCCACCGCACAGGCCCTCCGGCAAAAAGGGCCCTGGCTCCTAGTCCCTGCTTATTTTTTAAAAAAAGCGCCGAAGGCGCGCGTGCACGCGCCTCATATGTAGAGATGAGCGGAAAAAAAAAAGGGGCGGGGCTGGTGGATGACGCTCGATGCGCGCCGCGGCGCTTCTGCGCATGTGCAGGCGTCCCAGCATGGATAAAAGACACAGTACAAGTGTCAGCTGGATGCAAACAGAGCTAGCAACAAAACGGTGGCACACAGAGGCGGTTGATGCAGGCATCCCCATAGAAAGGCACTTTAGTGGACACCAGCTGGTATATAGCAGCAACTGTGCTAGACTATTACCAGTAAAAGTGGTGTATGACGACGGGAATACCTCAGCTCTGTGCTTAAAGGATATGTCGTCCAGACGCTCTGGAAATAAGTCTTCCAAGAAGCAAAAGGGGTCTCCATCGGGCTCTGAGGATTTTGGACATGCTTGTACTGCACCAATCTCCCCTGAAATTTCAGAGGTTAGTAGCCGTAGGAACCCCGCAGGAGTACATGGTGCTGCGGCTGTCCCCAGTCCACCTGCTCCTGTATATATAACAGAGGAGGTTTTTTCCTCAGCTCTGGGAGGATTGGAAGAGAGATTAACAGCATTGATCGCTGCTTCCCTGTCACAGGGAAAGCGCGTCCGATCTCCGTCTCCTCCTTCAGAGTACCTGTTAGTGGAGGAACAGCCCCACACAGAGATCGACCTACCTGAAGGGGATCAGGATGAGGTTGATTCGGTTATAGAGGAATCAACAGTGGAAGAACCTTTTCTCAGCATCTCAGGCTGAAAGATTATGGGTTCAGTCTCTGACTCACATGGTCCGATCAGCATTTAAAATGCCTCTTGCGGAGCCATCAACCGCTACTGTCTCCTCGCTGGGGTCGCTAAAAGCTCCCCAGACTGTCTGTTCCTTCCCAATCCACCCCTTATTGGAAGGGCTTATTTACCAGGATTGGGAGCATCCTGATAAAATATTTACTCCCCCCAAGAGATTTCCGGTGATCTATCCCATGGAGGATAAGTTCATACAAAAATGGAAGGTGCCCACAGTGGACGCAGCCATCTCTTTTGTGAATAAATCACTGACATGTCCAGTAGATAATGTTCCAATGTTCAAAGACCAAATAGATAAAAAATTGGAGTCTTTACTAAAATCTGCTTTCTCTACAGCAAGCATGGTGACACAACCTGCAGTAGCAGCTATTGGGGTCTGCCAAGCAGTGAAGGATCAGTTGAAACAAGTCTTAAGGGACTTACCAGATCAGCAGGCTCTTGCCCTAGCTGACCTACCCAGAGCCTTGTGTTTTGCGGTGGACGCCATAAAGGATACAATCCAACAGGCCTCCCGCTTTACGCTGTCTGTAGTACATATGCGTAGGCTTCTATGGCTCAAAAACTGGTCTGCTGAGGCTCCCTGTAAGAAATTGCTGATTAGCTTCCCATTTCATGGAGAACGCTTATTTGGAGAAGATCTGGACAAGTATATCCAGAAAATTTCTGCCGGTAAAAGTACACTCTTGCCGGTTAAGAACAAAGTTAGAAGTCCTTCTTTTAAGAGGCCTACTTCTCCAGTCCCTGGCACATCGGCTGTCAAACAGTTGCGACGGCCTCCACGGTCAAATCCAGGGGGCAGAAATCAGGGACAATCACAGGGTAACAAGAAACCCTGGGTCAAGAGAGGTACGAAACCTCCCCCCAAGTCATGAAGGGTTGCCCCCACTCAATCGGGTGGGGGGAAGACTTCAGTTGTTCACAGAGACCTGGCGGGACACCATCAGAGACAGATGGGTGATCTCCGCAGTAAGTCTGAGATACAAGCTGGAGTTAAAAGACACTCCTCCTGCCATTTTATGAGGTCAAACGTGCCAAGCGATCCCCAGAAGAGAGGATCCCTCCTTCTGGCACTAGAACAACTATTGCTCCAAGGTGTAATCATGAAGGTTCCCTTGGAAGAATGCGGGTTCGGGTTTTACTCAAACCTCTTCACAGTCCCCAAACCAAATGGGGAGGTGAGGCCCATATTAAATCTAAAAGGGCTAAACAAATTCCTACATATCAGGACTTTTCGGATGGAGTCGATCCGATCGGTGGCCACCGCCCTACAAGGGCAGGAATGGTTAGCCTCGATCGACATAAAGGATGCTTATCTGCATATTCCCATCTTTCCGGCCCATCAGAAATTTCTACACTTTGCAGTAGAAGGGCGCCATTTTCAGTTCAGAGCCTTACCTTTCGGTCTGGCCACAGCACCACGAGTGTTCACAAAAATTCTGGCCCCACTATTGGCCAATCTAAGAACACGGGGTGTAACGATAATGGCATATTTAGACGACCTGCTACTAATAGACCACTCAGTGGAAAAACTGGAAGTAGCTATTCACGAGACAATCAAGTATCTGGGATATCACGGTTGGATTATTACCCGAGACAAGTCAGCTCTAAGACCAGTCAAAAGTCTGGAATACTTGGGGCTAAGGCTGGATTCAAATCAGAGAAAGATTTTCTTACCTCCAGAGAAGGTGTCGTCTTTGAAAGATTTGACCCACTTAGTGGGTACAAAAAGAAAACCATCCATACGCCTGTGCATGAGGCTGCTGGGAAAAATGGTGGCTTCATTCGAAGCAGTACCCTACGGTCAATTCCATTCAAGGAACTTGCAGAGGGCCATACTGTCAGCCTGGAACAAAAAAGTTCAGGCTTTAGACTTACCAATGTCCCTGTCCCCTTCCGTTCGCAAGAGCCTCCATTGGTGGTTGGTGCCCCAGAATCTGGAAAAAGGGAAACCCTTCAGTCCGGTTTCTTGGAAGGTGGTCACTACAGATGCCAGCCTCATAGGCTGGGGGGCAGTACTGGAGCAATGGTCTCTCCAGGGCAAGTGGTCAGAAGCAGAGAAGGCCCTGCCCATCAATCTCTTAGAGATACGAGCAGCCCGGTATGCCCTAGTAGCATGGACATCCAAACTCCAAGGGTCCCCTGTCAGAATTCAATCAGACATTGCCACAGCAGTGGCATATATCAATCACCAGGGTGGCACCAGGAGTCGTGCAGCCCAGAGGGAAGCGAATTGCATCCTGAAATGGGCAGAAAGATATGTCCCAGCCATATCCGCGGTTTTCATCCCAGGAGTGGAAAATTGGAGAGCGGACTTTCTAAGTCGCCAGCAATTATGCCCGGGGGAATGGTCTCTTCACCCCGAGGTTTTCCAGGCAATATGCCAGCAATGGGGAACACCGGATGTAGATCTGCTAGCATCCAGATTCAACGCAAAGGTGGACAGATTTGTGTCTCGCACAAGGGATCCCCTAGCTTGCGGCTCGGATGCCCTAGTGTTCCCTTGGGATCAGTTCAAGCTGATATATGCATTCCCACCGCCACAATTGTTACCGCGATTAATCCGCAGAATCCGGGTAGAAAAGAAACCGGTGATTCTGGTGGCTCCAGCGTGGCCCCGAAGAGCATGGTACGCAGAGATCGTAAAGATGTCAGTGGGGAGTCCTTGGACCCTCCCACATCGTCCGGACCTGCTTTCGCAGGGACCGATATACCACCCTTCCTTACAAGCCCTAGGTTTGACGGCCTGGCTATTGAAGCCCACATTCTAAAAAAGAGAGGTCTCTCTAATCCGGTGGTATCTACCATGATCAATGCCAGGAAGCCGGTATCCAGGCAGATCTATTATAGGATCTGGAAGGCGTACATCGCGTGGTGTGAGGCCAAGAAATGGCATCCGCGTAAGTACGTAATAGGTAGGATTCTGGACTTCCTACAGTGGGCTGTGGATAGGAAGCTTGCCTTGAGTACTATCAAGGGTCAGATTTCGGCCTTGTCAATATTTTTTCAAAGGCCTTGGCTTTGCATTCATTAATCAAAGCTTTCATACAAGGAGTGATGCGTATTAGCCCTCCGGTTAGTATTCCCATATGTCCATGGGACTTAAACCTGGTTCTGTCGGTTCTACAGAAACAACCATTTGAACCATTGCAGCACATTTCCTTGGTTCTTCTCACCAGGAAATTGATTTTCTTAGTAGCCATTTGTTCGGCTAAAAGAGTATCGGAATTAGCCGCCATGTCCTGTAAGGAGCCATATCTGGTTGTCCATAAGGACAGAGTAGTATTACGTCCTCACCCAGCCTTTCTTCCTAAGGTGGTATCGAGGTTTCATTTGAACCAAGATGTGGTTCTTCCTTCTTTTTTTCCCAAACCTACCTCGGTAGAGGAAAAGTTATTGCATTCTTTGGATGTAGTAAGAGCAGTTAAAGCTTATCTAAAAGCCACTGCTCAGATTCGTAGAACGGATACTTTGTTTGTTCTGCCGGAAGGCCCCAGAAAGGGTCAGGCAGCATCAAAATCTACTTTAGCCAAGTGGATTCGACAGGTCATAATACAAGCCTATGGCTTGAAAAGGAGACCGCCTCCGTTCAAAGTTAGGGCGCACTCCACAAGAGCAGTTGGAACTTCATGGGCAGTGCATCACCAGGCCTCCCTGGCTCAAATCTGTAAGGCCGCAACATGGTCTTCAGTACACACGTTTACTAGGTTCTACCAGGTGGACGTTAGAAGTCAGGAGGATGTCGCCTTTGGGCGCAGTGTGTTGCAGGCCGCAAAAGATCCTCATGCCTGATGGCGCCCAGCTTATGTATAGTGTATCCCCCCCCTCATTTGGCATTGCTTTGGGACGTCCCATTAGTAATGACTAAGTCGCTCTGTGTCCCGTGATGTACGAAAAAGAAAAAGGGATTTTTATAACAGCTTACCTGTAAAATCCTTTTCTTGGAGTACATCACGGGACACAGAGCTCCCACCCCTCCTTTTTGGCGACACTTATTGCTTTGCTACAAAACTGAGGTACTCCCGGATGGGAGGGGCTTATATAGGGGAGGGTACTTCCGGTTTTGGAAGTTGCCAGTGCCAGCACCTGAAGGTATCTATATAACCCATTAGTAATGACTATGTCGCTCTGTGTCCCGTGATGTACTCCAAGAAAAGGATTTTACAGGTAAGCTGTTATAAAAATCCCTTTTTTTATCTTAATGCATTCCATGCATTAAGATAAAAAAACCTTTTGTGTGTAGCACCCCCTCCAGCACCCCCCTAATTACCTACCTGAGCTCCATCTCTCTCCAGCGATGTCCACAAATGTCTAAGCTGTCCAGGACACTCCTCCTGATTGGCTGAGACAAAGCAGCCACACCATTGGCTCCTGCGGCTGTCAATCAAAGTCAGTCAGCCAATCAGGGGAGAGAGGGGGCGGGGCTGGGTCAGGTGTCCGTGTCTGAATGGACACACGGAGCTTTGACTCGGCTCCAGTGCCCCCATAGGAAGATGCTGACTGTGGGGGGCACTCGATAGGAGGGAGGGGCCAGGAGCAGCAAAGAGAGACCCAAGAAGAGGAGGATCTGGGCTACTCTGTGCAAAACCAACTGCACAGAGGAGGTAAATATAACATGTTCTCTGCTCACTGCTGACAGCTGTCAAAAAAAAAGCAGGCAGCCTGCCAATTTTATCAAAACATCGCTTAGGCGGAGATAAAGAGAAACATTGTAACATTTAGTTCTTTTAAGAACTTCAGTCTGCAAATTAGGTCAGTTTAACCACTTAAAGACTAAACTTGTTGCTTACAAGTTAAAATCTGTATTTTCTGCTAGAAAATTGCTTAGAACCTTCAAACATTTTATATATATATATATATATATATATATATATATATATATATATTTAGCAGAGACCCTAGAGAATAAAATGGTGGTTGTTACAATATTTTATGTCACACTGCATTTGCGCAGCAGTCTTTCAAACACATTTATTTTGAAAAAAATACACTTTAACCACTTGACAACTGGGCACTTAAACCCCCTTCCTAACCAGACGAATTTTCAGCTTTCGGTGCTCTCACATTTTGAATGACAATTACTCAGTCATACAACACTGTACCCATATGAAATTTTTGTCCTTTTTTTCACACAAATAGAGCTTTCTTTTGGTGGTATTTAATCACTGTTGGTTTTTTTATTTTTTGCGCCATAAGAGAAAAAAGACTGAAAATTTTGTAAAAAAATGAATTTTTCTTTGTTTCCGTTATAAAATTTTGCAAATTAGTATTTTTTCTTCATACATTTTGGCCAAAATTTATACTGCTACATATCTTTGGTAAAAATAAGTACAAATTGGTGGATATTTTTTGGTCTTTGTGAAAGTTATAGAGTCCACAAGCTATGGTGCCAATATCTGAAAATTGATCACACCTGAAGTACTGACGGCCTATCTCATTTCTTGAGACCCTAACATGCCAGAAAAGTACAAATACCCCCCAAATGACCCCTTTTTGGAAAGAAGACATTCCAAGGTATTTAGAAAGAGGCATTGTGAGTTTTTTGAAGTTGTCATTTTTTCCCACAATTCTTTGCAAAAATCAAGATTTTTTTTTCTTTTTTTTTTTTTCCACAAAATTGTCATATTAGCAGGTTATTTCTCACACACAGCATATGCATACCACAAATTACACCCCAAAACACATTCTGCTATTCCTCCCGAGTATGGCGATACCACATGTGTGAGACTTTTACACAGCGTTGCCACATACAGAGGCCCAACATGCAGGGAGCACCTTCAGGCGTTCTGGAGAACCCAGGCCAATTCTGACATTTCTCTCCTACATGTAAAAATCATCATTTATTTGCTATAAAATTACATAGAACCCCAAAACATTATATATGTTTTTTTAGCAAAGACCTTAAAGAATATAATGGTGGTCATTGCAACTTTTTATCTTGCACGGTATTTGCGCAGAAATTTTTCTAACGCGTTTTTTACAGAAAAAACTGTTTTGTGCCTAAAAGAAAAAAAAAACAGTAAAGTTAGCCCAATGTTTTTGCATAATGTGAAAGATGAAGTTACGCCGAGTAAATAGATACCTAACATGTCACCCTTCAAAATTGCACACGCTCGTGGAATGGCGCCAAACTTCGCTACTTAAAAATCCCCATAGGCAACACTTTAAATATTTTTACTGGTTATATGTTTTGAGTTACAGAGGAGGTCTAGGGCCAAAATTATTGCTCTCGCTCTAACGTTCGCAACGATACCTCACATGTGTGGTTTGAACACCGTTTTCATATGTGGGCGGGGCTTACATATGCGTTCACTTCTGCATGCGAGCTCGCGGGGGCAGGGGCGCTTTAAAAAAAATATATATATTTTATTGTTCATTTTACTTTATTTATTTTAGTTTGACATGTTTTTCCGCCCCAAATTTTTTTTTGATCACTTTTATTCCTATTACAAGGAATGTAAACATCCCTTGTAATAGGAATATGGCATGACAGGTCCTCTTTACAGTGAGATATGGGGTCAATAAGACCCCACATCTCACCTCTAGGCTGGGAAGCCTGAAAAAAAAACAAAAAAAAAAACAATCTTGGCTTTGATCGTAGCGGTGAGTCGGTAGAAGTACCGGAGGGCAGCGGGAGGGGGGCATCCCCTCTCACCTTCCGTAAGAGCGATCAAGCGGTGGAACAGCCACTATGATCGTTCTTATGGTGCAGGGAATCGCCAGCTGAAAAAGCGAATATCTGAATGATGCCTGTAGCTGCTCCCATCATTCAGATATCTCCGCACAAAGTTAAGGACGTCATATGACGGCCGGCGGGCGGGAAGTGGTTATTGCAGAGTATTGCCGGGTATTGAGGAGTATTGCCGGGTATTGAGGAGTATTGCCGGGTATTGAGGAGTATTGCCGGGTATTGCCGAGTATTGCCGAGTATTGCGGGGTATTGCTGGGTATTGCAGGGTATTGTGGAGTATTGCAGGGTATTGTGGAGTATTGCAGGGTATTGTGGAGTATTGCAGGGTATTGTGGAGTATTGCTGGGTATTGTGGAGTATTGCTGGGTATTGTGGAGTATTGCCGGGTATTGTGGAGTATTGCCGGGTATTGTGGAGTATTGCCGGGTATTGTGGAGTATTGCCGGGTATTGTGGAGTATTGCCGGGTATTGTGGAGTATTGCTGGGTATTGTGGAGTATTGCGGAGTATGGCAGGGTATGGGCAGGGTATTGCACAGTATGGGCAGGGTATTGCACAGGGTATTGCACAGGGTATTGCAGAGTATGGGCAGAGTATTGCACAGGGTATTGCAGAGTATTGCACAGGGTATTGCAGAGTATTGCAGAGTATTGCACAGGGTGTATTGCAGAGTATTGCACAGGGTGTATTGCAGAGTATTGCACAGGGTGTATTGCAGAGTATTGGCAGAGTATTGCACAGGGATGGCTGAGCAGGGATGGATGGATTGCTGGATCTGTGACTGCAATTGTCACAGATCCAGCCCACAGCTGACATGGGGGAGGGAGCGGACATGATCCGCTCCCTCCCCTCTCCTCTCACACTGTACCGTTCGGTACAGAGAGGGGAGGGAGGAACCGGCGTCATCAAATGACGCCGGTCTGTTTACAAGTGATCGCTCCGTCATTTGACGGAGCGATCACGTGGTAAACGGCCGCGATTAGCGGCCATCTACCGTGATCCGTGATGCGCCGGGTCTTCCGGACCCGGCGGTCACGGACATATCCTGGAGCGCGCCCCAGGGAGCGCGCGGGAGCAAGATTCTGTGAGGACGTCCCTGGGACATCCACTCAGGATAACTCGACCGCGCTGTGGACGTCTTTTGTACATGACGTGGTCGGGAATAGTGATGAGCCGAACACCCCCGGGTTCGGTTCGCACCAGAACCCGCGAACGGACCGAAAGTTCGAACGAACATTAGAACCCTATTAAATACAATGGATGCGAACGTTCGAATTCTAAAGTGCTAATTATAACAACTATTATGCATGTTATTGTCCTAAAAAGGGTTTGGGAACCCGGGTTCTGCACCAGGGGACATGTATCAATGCAAAAAGAAGTTTTAAAAACGGTCGTTTTTCGGGAGCAGTCATTTTAATGATGCATAAAGTGAAAAAAAAAAAAGTCAAATATTCCTTTAAATATCGTACCTGGGGGGTGTCTAAAGTATGCCTGTGAAGTGCCACGTGTTTCCCGTGTTTAGAACTGTCCCTGCACAAAATGACACTTCTAAAGGAAAAAAAAGCCATTTAAAACTGCTTGCGGCTTTAATGTAATGTCTGGTCCCGGTAATATGGATGAAATTCTTTAAGAAAAATGGCATAGCTACCCCATGACCCCCCCCCTACCCCAGCCCATTACCAGCCCCTTTGGGTCTTGTATGGATATTAAGGGGAACCCCGCACATAAAATAAAAAAGGCCCTATATACTCTGAACAGCCCTATACAGGCGGTGCATACAAGACAGGGACTGTAGGTTTGTTCTTATGTAGAGTCTGTTTGTAATTTTGAACAGGTACATTGTTGAAGTGTAGCTCCAGACCAAAAATCTATTTTTAAACTTTTTGGAAAACATAGGTAAGGGTTATCACCCCTGTAACATTTGTTTTGCTGTCTGTGCCCCTGTTCAGAACATTTCACCTCACTTTCCGTCCCAATGACAACTGTTTTTGAAATGTGGTGTTTTTCTTGAAACAAGGATTGCTGATAAAGCATCAGTACAGAGGAGACACCTTTCTCCCATATTTATTCTTACAGGAGAGAATTTTCCTTCCTAGTGGTAGATTTCCTCTCACTTCCTGTTGTCTTCTTGCGTTTGCAAGTAGGAGTCGTTTGTAAGTTGGATGTTTGAAAGTAGGGACCTGCCGTATATACTCTGCAGAAATAGGCCCCTTAGTTGTTGGTGTTGGCACAACACTGTAAGCACTCACAGTTACTCTTGGTTGGTGCTGGAACGCCCTGCTGTCAACTATTATATCAGGAATTTTAATTACATATAATTGTTGAACAGTGGTAGTAAAAATTGGGCCTTTGATGGTGGTGCTGGTGCCACAACACTGTAAGCCCTGACAGTTACTCTTGGTGGGTGCAGCAATGGGCCCTGCTGTGAATTATTAGATCAAGAATTGTAATTACATGCCCCTGTTGAACAGGGGCTGAAAAATTGGGCCTTAGGCACTGGTGGCACAACACTGCAACCCCTCACAGCAACTGTACTTGGAGCACAGCAATGAGCCCTGTTGCAAAGTATTGCTTCAAAAATTGTAATGACACGCCCCTGTTAAACAGGGGCTGAAAAATTGGGCCTTAGGCACTGGTGGCACAACACTGCAACTCCTCACAGATACTGTACTTGGAGCACAGCAATGAGCCCTGTTGCAAAGTATTGCTTCAAAAATTGTAATTACACGCCCCTGTTAAACAGGGGCTGAAAAATTGGGCGTTAGGCACTGGTGGCACAACACTGCAACTCCTCACAGATACTGTACTTGGAGCACAGCAATGAGCCCTGTTGCAAAGTATTGCTTCAAAAATTGTAATTACACGCCCCTGTTAAACAGGGGCTGAAAAATTGGGCGTTAGGCACTGGTGGCGGCACCCATAAACAAAAATGATCTTACAAGCTATCATCATCAATCGTATCATTGAGGACTCGGAGGAGGAGGATAGCCAGTCAACATAACAGCACAGGCACTCAGCATCAGCATCAGTCTTGAAGGGATGTGACATGTTAAAATCAATTAGTCTGTTATATCAGCATCAGGTGTGTGGTAGCTGGTGGTGATCCAAGACTGGTTCATCTTGATGAAAGTCAGTCGATCAACCGAGTCGGTGGACAGGCGCACCCTGTGATCCGTGACAAATCCTCCAGCAGCACTGAATGTGCGTTCCGAAAGAACGCTGGATGCAGGACAGGCCAGTAGCTCAATTGCATACTGTGCAAGCTCTGGCCAGTGATCCATCCTCAAGACCCAGTAAGCCAGAGGATTTTCGGTGGGGAAGGTGTCCAAGTCTGACCTTGCCCCTAGATATTCCTGCACCATGTTTATCAGACGCTGGCGATGGTTGCTGGAACCGATCATACTTTGGGGCTGCGGACTAAAGAATTGTCTGAACGCATCGGTCAGACGGCCACCTTCCCCACCGCTCCTTCTTTGACTGGCCGAAGCCTCAGCAACTCGTTGTCCAGGACCAGGAGTTTGCAACCTCCCAGTCTCTGGGAACGCGTTGCACAGACCTTTCTGCAAGGCCTCCCGGAGTTGTCTCATCCTCTGCTCCCTCTGCGATGGTAACATAAGGTCCGCAACCTTACCCTTGTACCGTGGATCAAGGAGAGTGGCCAGCCAGTAATGGTCCCTCTCCTTGATCCGAAGAATACGAGGATCCTTCCGCAGACTTTGCAGGATCAGGGAGGCCATGCAGCGTAGGTTTGCTGAGGCATTCGCTCCGGAGTCCTCTGGGTCACTAAGGACGACATGATCCGCAGCCACCTCCTCCCAGCCACGTACAAGTCCACTGGTTTCTTGGGACTGTAAATCATCCCTAAAAGACTGCTGCTGATGATGCTGAGTGCCAGCCTCCACCTCCATGCTGACACAATCCTCCTCCTCCTCCTCCTCCTCCTCCTCCTCCTCCTCTTCCTGTGCGATGGGTGGGACAGAAGGAACACTGTCTGGGTAAAGGGGGCCTTGAGAGGCAAGGAAGTCCTCCTCTTCCTGCCTCTGTTCTGCCTCAAGTGCCCTGTCCATTATTCCACGCAGCGTGTGCTCCAACAGGTGGACAAGAGGTACAGTGTCACTGATGCATGCACTGTCACTGCTCACCATCCTCGTGGCCTCCTCAAATGGTGCCAGGACAGTGCATGCATCCCTGATCATGCCCCACTGGCGTGGAGAAAAAAAACCAAGCTCCCCTGACCCTGTCCTGGTGCCGTAGTCGCACAGGTACTCATTGATGGCCCTCTGCTGCGTGTGCAGCCGCTGCAGCATGGCCAACGTTGAGTTCCACCTGGTGGGCATGTCACATATAAGGCGGTTCTTGGGCAGGTTCAACTCCTTTTGCAGCTCAGCCAGGCGAGCACTGGCATTATAAGATCTGCGGAAATGCACACAGACTTTCCTGGCCTGCCTCAGGACATCCTGTAAGCCCGGGTACCTGCCCAAGAAGCGCTGCACCACCAGGTTAAGGACGTGAGCCACACAGGGCACATGGGTCAGTTGTCCCTGTCGGAGGGCGGAGAGGAGGTTGGTGCCATTGTCGCAAACCACCATTCCTGGCTTAAGCTGGCGTGGCGTCAACCACCTCTCGGCCTGGCCCTGCAGAGCAGACAGGACCTCTGCCCCAGTGTGGCTTCTGTCCCCCAAACACACCAGCGCAAGCACGGCATGGCATCTTTTTGCCTGCGTACTTGCGTAGCCCCGTGAACGGCTACGGAGCACCGCTGGTTCATAGGACAAACCACAGGAAGAGGCCATGGAGGAAGAAGAAGAGGAGGGGGTGGAGGAGAGAGGTGTGTTACAACCAGTAGTAGCATTTTGGAGGCGTGGCGGTGGGACAACCTCCAACACTACTGCACCTTGTCCTGAATCCTTCCCAGCTGCCAAAAGAGTGACCCAATGGGCCGTGAAAGAAAGGTAACGTCCCTGTCCATGCCTGCTGGACCATGAGTCAGCGGTAATATGCACCTTACCGCTGACCGCCCTGTCCAGCGAGGCCAAGACATTGCCTTCCACATGCCGGTAGAGAGCCGGAATAGCCTTCCGTGAGAAAAAGTGGCGTTTGGGAACCTGCCACTGAGGAACTGCACATTGCACAAACTCACGGAAGGGGGCCGAGTCTACCAACTGAAAAGGCAGCAGTTGAAGCGCTAGCAATTTAGCCAAGCTAGCATTCAACCGCTGGGCATGTGGATGGCTGGGAGTGAACTTCTTTCGACGGTCCAGCAGCTGGGGCAGGGAAATTTGCCTGCTAGAATCGGACGTCGGTGTACTGCTAGCAGAGTGGGCGCAAGTACTTGGCTGTGACACACCTAATTCTACACCTTCATTCCTCTCAGTGCATGTTTCAGAGAGGACTGAAGTTATAGTGGGGTTGGAGATCCCAGCTGATGCGGTGCAAGGAGAGGTCCGCTTTGTTCTTTGGTGTGGGTCTTTGAGGTAGGCTTGCCAACGAGCTGCATGGCAGGTCAACATATGTCTGGTCAGGCATGTGGTACCCAAGCGGCTGATGTTTTGGCCACGCGATATACGCTTGAGACATATGTTGCAAACAGCAGCTGTGCGATCTGATGCACTAGCCTCAAAAAAGGCCCACACCAAAGAACTTTTTGAATGACGGGCAGAGGCAGCGCCCTGCACAGGCGGAGCTCTGCGGTGTGATTCCGTCGGTGTACTGCCCTTACGCTGGCCACCAAAGGGCATCCTGCCTCGTTGGAGATGTGCCTCCTCCTCATCCTCCTCCTCCTCCTCTCTCCTATTAGGCACCCACGTGGAGTCAGTGACCTCATCATCCCCTCCCTCCTCATCACTGGAGCCAATCTGGCAGTATGCTGCAGCTGCTGGAACAGCCAGATTGGTGTCCTTCTTGAGCATCCCCTCTGTCTGCTCTCACGCTACTGCCTTCCTCTAGCTGGGTTTCATCATCAGACCCTTCGAAACGCTGGGCATCCTCCTGGAGCATGTACCCAACACTGTGCTGAAACAGTTCGGGGGACTCCTCAGGAGGAGGACATGGTGGGTCTAGGGAAGGAGTGACTGATGATTTGTCTGACATTGATACCAGGGAAGACGACGCTTTGGCAGCTGCTTTTCCAGTACCCTGAGCCTGGGTGAGAGAGGATGAGGAGGAGGAGGAGGGCTTGGTCATCCACTCTACCAAGTCTTCGGCATGATGTGGCTCAACATGTCCAGCTGCCGAAAAGAAGGACAAGCGTGTCCCATGGCCATGTGCTGATGACAATGCACCGCGTCCACGACCAGCACTGTTGCCCCCAGACACAGAGCCTGCTTGCCCTCTTTTATTGCCTCCTGACTGTCTGCCTCTCCTTGTTTGCCTTCCAGACATTCTAATAGATGGCCTGCAGGGAGATGGGAAAAAAGCAATAAGGGCTACCTTCAGGTGTCCTTCTCTGTCCCTTGAAACAAGGACTTGCAGAGTGAAATAAACTGACACTCTCCCTACCTACAGTTTTCTGTCCCTAGAATAAATGTTTTTTTTAATCACAATATAGCACAAGGACAATTCAGTCACTGTCCTTCCAGGTCCCTGGAAACAAGGACTTGCAGAGTGAAATAAACTGACACTCTCCCTACCTACAGTTTTCTGTCCCTAGAATAAATGTTTTTTTTAAGCACAATATAGCACAAGGACAATTCACTCACTGTCCTTCCAGGTCCCTGGAAACAAGGACTTGCAGAGTGAAAGAAAAAAAACACTCTCCCTACCTACAGTTTTCTGTCCCTAGAAAAAATGTTTTTTTTAATCACAATATAACACAAGGACAATTCACTCACTGTCCTTTCAGGTCCCTGGAAACAAGGACTTGCAGAGTGAAATAAACTGACACTCTCCCTACCTACAGTTTTCTGTCCCTAGAATAAATGTTTTTTTTAATCACAATATAGCACAAGGACAATTCAGTCACTGTCCTTCCAGGTCCCTGGAAACAAGGACTTGCAGAGTGAAATAAACTGACACTCTCCCTACCTACAGTTTTCTGTCCCTAGAATAAATGTTTTTTTTTAATCACAATATAGCACAAGGACAATTCACTCACTGTCCTTACAGGTCCCTGGAAACAAGGACTTGCAGAGTGAAATAAACTGACACTCTCCCTACCTACAGTTTTCTGTCCCTAGAATAAATGTTTTTTTTAAGCACAATATAGCACAAGGAGAATTCACTCACTGTCCTTCCAGGTCCCTGGAAACAAGGACTTGCAGAGTGAAAGAAAAAAAACACTCTCCCTACCTACAGTTTTCTGTCCCTAGAAAAAATGTTTTTTTTAATCACAATATAACACAAGGACAATTCACTCACTGTCCTTCCAGGTCCCTGGAAACAAGGACTTGCAGAGTGAAATAAACTGACACTCTCCCTACCTACAGTTTTCTGTCCCTAGAATAAATGTTTTTTTTAATCACAATATAGCACAAGGACAATTCAGTCACTGTCCTTCCAGGTCCCTGGAAACAAGGACTTGCAGAGTGAAATAAACTGACACTCTCCCTACCTACAGTTTTCTGTCCCTAGAATAAATGTTTTTTTTAATCACAATATAGCACAAGGACAATTCAGTCACTGTCCTTCCAGGTCCCTGGAAACAAGGACTTGCAGAGTGAAATAAACTGACACTCTCCCTACCTACAGTTTTCTGTCCCTAGAATAAATGTTTTTTTTAAGCACAATATAGCACAAGGAGAATTCACTCACTGTCCTTCCAGGTCCCTGGAAACAAGGACTTGCAGAGTGAAAGAAAAAAAACACTCTCCCTACCTACAGTTTTCTGTCCCTAGAAAAAATGTTTTTTTTAATCACAATATAACACAAGGACAATTCACTCACTGTCCTTCCAGGTCCCTGGAAACAAGGACTTGCAGAGTGAAATAAACTGACACTCTCCCTACCTACAGTTTTCTGTCCCTAGAATAAATGTTTTTTTTAATCACAATATAGCACAAGGACAATTCAGTCACTGTCCTTCCAGGTCCCTGGAAACAAGGACTTGCAGAGTGAAATAAACTGACACTCTCCCTACCTACAGTTTTCTGTCCCTAGAATAAATGTTTTTTTTAAGCACAATATAGCACAAGGACAATTCACTCACTGTCCTTACAGGTCCCTGGAAACAAGGACTTGCAGAGTGAAAGAAACTGACACTCTCCCTACCTACAGTTTTCTGTCCCTAGAATAAATGTTTTTTTAAGCACAATATAGCACAAGGACAATTCACTCACTGTCCTTCCAGGTCCCTGGAAACAAGGACTTGCAGAGTGAAAGAAACTGACACTGTCCCTACCTACAGTTTTCTGTCCCTAGAATAAATGTTTTTTTTAAGCACACTATAGCACAAGCACAAAACACACTGACACTCTCCCTACCTATCCTTCTCTTTCCCTAAACTAAAGGAATCCAGGTTAAGCAAGAAAGAAATAACAGTCACTGTCCCTGCCTATGCTGCTCTATCCCTGCTCCGGAACACACTACACTAGGCCGCCGTGCTGGCGGCCTTTTATAGTGTGGGGCGTGTACTAAACACCCTCAGCAATAATTGGCCACAGGCATCCTGCCTGTGGCCAATCATTGCTCTCCTCGCTGCCGGCGCTGTGATTGGCCAAGCATGCGGGGTCACAGTGCATGCTTGGCCAATCACAGCGCCTGGATGACACTGCGATGGCGTAGTGCATTGTGGGCCGTTCGCGTCACTCGAATTTGGCGCGAACGGCCCAAATCGTTCGATCTTCGTCGAACGATCGAACAGCCGATGTTCGAGTCGAACGTATGTTCGACTCGAACACGAAGCTCATCCCTAGTCGGGAAGTGGTTAATGAATAAAAAATAAATAATCAGTAAAGTTAGCCCAATTATTTTGTATAATGTGAAAGATGATGTTACACTGCAAGAATCGTGATCTTTATTGTAAGCAAAAAAATTGTGATCATCATTTTAGCCAGAATTGTGCAGCTCTACTATTTAGCATTGTCATCCTGCAAGAGGAAGGGGAATCCGCTGGCAGGATCACCAGGAATTGAATCATGTTAATCTGCATTAGAGTGCCTTAGCGTAGTAGACCTTATTTTGAGAGAAGGTTTGCCCGGTATATTAGATATCATTTAAATAAAATAAAAAAACAACTACTTCATACAGCTACTTTAATCAGTCAGACAGTCAGTGAACTGTGAATTGATAACTAAACCGTTTCAGGTCTGTGCTTAAAGTGGTACTAAAGGTTCACGTTTAAAAAAAAATAACAAACATGTCATACTTACCTCCACTGGGCAGTTTGTTTTGCACAGAGTGGCCCCGATCCTCCTCTTCTGGGGTCCCCGGCGGCTCTCCCCCCGCAATAGCTAACCTCCTCTGGGAAGCTCTCTACCGAGGGGGTTACCTTACGGGTGCGCTCCTTTGTCATACACTCAGCGTCCATAGCCGCCGAGTGTATGACTCGGCCCTGCCCCCCTGGCAGCCACATCATTGGATTTGATTGACAGCAGCGGGAGCCAATGGCTGTGCTGCTATCAATCTATCCAATGAAGAGCCGAGAAGCCATGGAGAGAATGACGTGGGATTGCGCCCATGGAAATTCAGGGCTCAGGTAAGTAAAACGGGGGCTCGAGGGGGCCGGACAGTGCAAGGTGTTTTTTCAACTTAATGCATAGGATGCATTAAGGTGAAAAAACATGAGGCTTTACAACCCCTTTAAGGCTGGCCATACATTATACAATTTTCTTTTACAACTTTAGATTTACTAAAACCATAAAATATGAGGTCAAACCTAAGCACACTCAAATTGTATGCAATCAGGCAGGCCCTTGCACTACATATTTGAAGGTAAATCTAAAGGAAATTAAATAGGAAAATTGTATAATGTATGACCAGCCTAAGTCGATCAATAAACTTAGTTAGGTTCATAGAAAGGGGGATTCCGGCGCTCCTAGCGATGTGATGCCTTTAAAATGAATGTAATAGTGGCTCTAATGGCACTTCTAAGTCAATCTGTATATTAAAAAACAAGAGGAGGCAGCCATCCTCAGAGGGTGTCCATGTCCTCTGTCAGCAAGAAGTGTAAAAAAGAAGGGGGTGGAGGCCTCCACCCCCTTCTTTTTTAGTCAACTTAGTTAAACTGTTATCAGTTTTTTTATAGGTCCATGCTGGATTGTTTAGCCTTCAGCCTCCTATATCATGACTCTGTGCTGTCGAATTTCCCCTTCATATTTCAGCAGGGCCGCCATCAGGAATTGGAATTTTGGGGCCCCTTGCACAGCTTCAGGCATGGGCCCCCCTGAAGCAGAGGAGGACTGGGGGGGTGCTGCTGCCGTTGCAATTGAGAAGCGGGGGGGCAGCCGCGAATTGAGAAGCGGGGGGTGCCACGAATTGAGAAGCAGGGGGGTGCTGCCGCCGCAAATTGTTGAGGTCGGGGGGGGCTTTGGGTGCTGACGAACAAAAAAAAGGGGGGTTGCCATCCGGGGCCCTGGGGACCGCCGGGCCTCTGGGGACCTCTGGGCCCCTTACAAAAAAAAAAATAATTATTTATAAAAAAAAAAAAAAAAAAAATTATTTTTATAAAAAAAAAAAAAAAAAAAAGGGGGGGGGTTGCCATTCGGGGCCCTGGGGACCTCTGGGCCCCTTACAAAAAAATTAATTAAAAAGAATTACAATTTTTTTTTTTTTTTTATAAAAAATACATAAAATAGGGGGGTTACCATCCCGGGCCCTGGGGACCTCCGGGCCTCTGGGGACCTCTGGGCCCCTTACAAAAAAAAAAAATATATATATATATATTTATTTATATATAATTTTTTATATAAAAAATACATTAAAAAGGGGGGTTACCATCCGGGGCCCTGGGGACCTCCGGGCCCCTTACAGGTGTACTGCCTGTACCCCCCTGATGGCGGCCCTGTATTTCAGTTCATTTGAGCAGAGCCAAATTTACATCTCATGAGCTTATAGGCAGAGAATTCTGAAGAGTCCCCCCTCCCGAATAAATTACAGTAGACCAACTTTTTTATTCTTGATTACATTACCGCAAAGGTGAATCTTAGGGCAAACAAACGCAATAAACTACCCACATTTTTGGTAAAATATAAAAGACGAGGTTACACCAAGTAAATAGATACCCAACATTAAAGAGAACCTGTTTGCAAAAAAATTAAAGTTACACCCAAGCACATAAAACCCCCCACCCCCCAAAATTTTTTTGAGGCCCTCCCACCCTCACAAATACGTACATACAAACATAAACACATGCCTCGAAGAGCCTACACGTGATGTCACATATCGCCACGCATGCTGGAGTGAGAGCAATAATTCTAGCATACGACCTCCTCTGTAACACTAAACTGATGAAACTATACAAAATTAATAACAAAAAATCAATAACAAAAAAGAGTGCAAATTCAACTTCCATTGTGCAAAATAAAGTGCCAAGTGCTGAAACAGATGATCAGTGCAATCCGTGCTCCTCTCCTGTGTGCCCACTCAGTATCCAGCTGCTATGGACTCCCATGACCGGAGTTTTTCTCGCTTGTGAAGTGTGGATGGCTGGGCTTTGTTGTCATGCTGGCTGTTTCTCGAGTTGTCCTCAGGGTACGCTCATATAGGTGTTAATAAATGGCAGAAAAGAAGGAATATAACGTAATTCCGTTTATTAATCCAATAAAATATAAAATATCCACTCACATGTTAAAACACGCTGTAAAGCATAAAAAATGGAAACCGGAAGTATCCATCAACTTGCGTCTCATTGGCCTGAAATTACGTCACTGCCCGCGGTCAACTGACACGTTTCATCCCTCCCACAAGCCTTATCAAAGGAAATCTTCCAGTGGTTTTGGTGACCTTGGAGTCCCCAAGGAATTTCCTTAATTTGCAGGGATTTCCCCTCACTTCCTGTTTGGCTATGGGACAGGAAGTGAAGTAAAATCTCTGCAATGGGATACAGATGGCGAAAAAAAAATCTGACAGGGGGTTATACCCCTTCCTTGCTCTATTCAAAAATTTAAAAAAAAGTTTTGCCTTTAGTTTTACTTTAAGGATTGGTAAACTGCAATATATATATAACCGGCTGTGAAGCCGCAAGACTTCGCTGCTGTTTTCCCTTAGACAAGATGGCGGCGGCAGCACCCCAGAGCCGTTTGAAAAATTGGCTCGGAGTGAGGACACCGCTGGATTCCTGGACAGATACAGTATTTGTAGCTGCTGACTTTTAATTTTTATTGAAGGAGCCTGGAGCTCCTCTTTAATACTGCTTTAAAGAGGAACTGCAGTCTGCTCACATAATTTGTATTAACCCGCCTAGCGGTATTCCCGAGTCTGGCTCGGGGTAAGATTTCAGTACCTAAAGCGGTAACCCCGAGCCAGACTCGGGATCGCATTGCAGAATACAGGGAAGTTACTTACCTTGTTCTCTGGATCCTGCGATGTGTCCCCGCTGTGTGAGCGAGCCGTCATCTCGCTCAATTCACACTGTCGAGTGATGAGCTCCGTTCCTGAGCATTGTGGCGCACGGGGACGGAGCACGGCGCCAAATTCAAAAAGTGAAAAACACAATACACATACAGTACATTGTAATCTTACAGATTACAGTAGTGTATCAAATAATTACACACCCCCTTTGTCCCTAGTGGTCTGTCCAGTGTCCTGCATGCACTTTTATATTATATATACTGTTCTTTCTGCCTGGAAACTGGAGATTGTCCATAGCAACCAAAAAGTGTCAGTTTACATCAAAAGTGGTTTTAGACCGGCTAGAAAACAGCGATAATAAATTAGAATCACTTGCAGAATTGAGCGATAGCGATTTGTGGGGAAATTCATCATCAAACACTGAAAAACACTTTTATTATTATTATATTGTAATTTGTTATAATTATTTATAGTTATTTATTATATTATAATTAATGATTTTGTGTTTCAAACTTTATCATACCCGGGATGTCTACTAGACTCTGGTTTGGACAGATTTAAGTGTGTTATTCCTAAGAATTACAGGCCTACAATATAAAACGCCAAATTTCCATGCAAAATAATGGTACCGCTTTCTGCACCTAAAATGTGAAATAATCATACCGCCAGGGAGGTTAAAAACATATTTGCCATTGTGAAACTTCCCTCCAACCACTTTGCATATTATTTTATATATACTGTGATTCTGTACTTGCCAAATATGCTGCAGAAATCTCCTTCCAGTTAGTCTGGCTGCAACCATTTTAACTGTGGGCAGCTGAAGCTGCTGTGTGTTCACTTCCTGGATTTATACAGACACACAGAGGCACACCTCCAGCCAGAGGCGGCTCTAGGCTTTGTGAGGCCTTAGGCAAAACTTAGACATGAGGCCCCACTCACGCCCATAATGGGGAAAAATAATTCAAGCAAGAAAAATGGCTGCAGAAAATGCACGGATCTAGCACACAGGTGATCAGCACCACTTCCAGGGCACCCTCCTCACCCAACAGACATATTCAGCCAATGCAAGAGGGGGGAGAGAGTGGGAGGTGATAAAGAGAGAGGGGTGATAGAGATCCGATGGCGCCAACATTCGTATTGATCACAGGCAAATTAGGCGGCCGCGAGGCCCCTGTGAGTGTGAGGCCTTAGGCGATCGCCTAATTTGCCTAATTAGAGAGCCGCCTCTGCCTCCAGCTTTGCAGTTCTCATTTGGCCCTCTTATGACTCATCCCCCTCCCTTCCTGGCAAACTCTCACAAGAGTGAGAGAGAGAGCTGTGCATGATGTCATAAGCCTAGACTAATGACCAGACAAGAAACAGGAAGTGGGCTGTATAAAGTATTTACTGGCAGAAAATAAATGTTTTACTATCCAAAGTTAAAGTGGTTGTAAACCCTTTACAACCACTTTTACCTACAAGAAAGCCTAAATTAAGGCTTACCTGTAGGTGCTCAAAATCTCTCCTAAACCTCCACGGTTTAGGAGATATTTACAATAATGACAGGCGTAGACAATGGCGCAGGCGCACTTCAGCAACGGCGATCTCGCCGTTCCAAAATGAGGCCATGCCGTGACTGAAGGCTTCCGCGCGCATGCGGTGTACAAGCGGTGTACGAGGACGGCTGCGGGGGCTTCGATCGGAGGTAAGTATTTCTTAATGAGCTAGTATGCTATGCATACTAGCTCATTATGCCTTTGTCTTCCAGGTGGTGTTTTTTTTTTTTTTTTTGGGAAAAGTGGGTTTACAATCACTTTAAAACAACAAGGGCAGAAGATTTAATAGATGGAAAGATGAAAAAAATGACTGAAGGTCCACTTTAAGGAAACCCTTTAAATGCAGTGGGCAATCCTCACTCGTCTATAAAGAGGAACACGCTATAGAGGGGTCCAACGTTGGCACTGGGAGTTGGTATTTGCATACTGGGCACACATTTATGCCTGTAGATGTCCTGTTCAGTTCAGTCGGTGGTCATCTTCCATCTGCCCTGACTACAATTTGAAATCAGTGTAAAGATCCAGCACCACGGGCTGATTGTAATGACCATTTCACTTACTGAAAAAAAGAAAATCCATCCTTTTCAGAGCTTTTAAATGATAAAAAGGGATTAAGAGGGATAGGAAAATGTGAGCGTTCCACTCTCCCTAAATGTAAGGCGCTGCGACGGTCTGAGAAATGTGCCTGCGATTCTGTTTTATTCTAATCTGCAGACTGGCAGCATTGTTCTGCAGAGGGACACAAATTGCACCATATAGGGATAAAAATTGCAACTCCGGTTTTCTGGCATGGAATCCCAGATTTTCCATATGGAGGTCCATATGCTTTAAGGTCTGAATCAATATTTTTGGCTCCTATACCCCGATGCGCAGCTTTTACCTAAATAAAACTTCTGTCACAGTCTTTGTTATTGATGCACCCACAAAAGGCATGGTACAGCACGTTTGGCTGCCGCCCCCCCTGCCCCCCCCTCCCACCTCCGTCCAGAAGACGCTGTTAAACTGTGCAATAAAATCCGAGGAGATTTATACCGATAGGAGTAAAATTTTAGGATGACTGAAACCAATCCTCAATGTGTAATCACTGGAGATCAATATTTTTATCAGCACACCTGCCATTGACAGGCTTCCTCTGCTACTTTTACAGCGACATCCTTTTGCCGTTTTATGGCTCCCCTTACAAAGAAACAAAGTCTTTTGTATTCTCGTCTCAGGATGTATGTTGTGTTTTTTTTTTTTATTATTATTTTTTTGTGGCTGCAACAGAAAGGGGCTTTACACTCGGCACTTTGACTTTATCAAGTCATATTATGATACAGCAAAAAGGTATATAAAATGACAGTAAGCATTTCATAAGTGTTACAAATGAAATAATAAGCTTAACCACTTCAGCCCCGGAAGGATTTACCCCCTTAACCCCCCTGGTGGTATTCCCGAGTCTGGCTCGGGGTGGAATTTCAGTACAATTAGCGGTAACCCCGAGCCAGACTCTGGCTGCATCGCATTATCCAGGCAAAGTTACTTACCTTGTCCCCTGGATCCTGCGATGTCTCCCCGCTGTGTGTGTGAGCTGACTCCTCACTCGATTCACATAGTGCCCAAGTGCCGCCGAGCTCCGTTCCCTGCGACGTTGCGGCGCACGGGGGCGGAGATCGGCGCCAAATTCAAAAAAGTAAAAACACAATACACATACAGAACACTGTAATCTTACTGATTACAGTACTGTATAAAAAAAATGACACATCCCATTTGTCCCTAGTGGTCTGACCAGTGCCCTGCATGCAGTTTTATATTATAAAAACTGTTCTTCCTGCCTGGAAACTGGAGATTGTCCATAGCAACCAAAAACTGTCCCTTTATGTCAAAAGTGGTTTTAGACCAGCTAGAAAACAGCGATAATAAATTAGAATCACTTGCAGAATTGAGCGATAGCGATTTGTGGGAAAATTTGTCATCAAACACTAAATCTAGCATACAGTACACACATTACATATTGTTAGACATACAGTTAACCCTTTGATTGCCCCTAAGTGTTAATTGTCAGACTCCGAGACTTCTATATGTATGCAGGGAAAAGCATCCAGCAAGACATGTGTACATGTGTAGGAATGCTGTCTCCTTGGGCAACAGTCTTTAACAGTTTCTAACACAAGGTGTAACAGTTCCGTCACTTCCACTACAATCACTTCTTGTAGTTCTTCAGCCCACTGAGCTCCCAGTCTCTCTCTCACTAGACTAGACGATTCTCTGCCACTGAATCCCTTGAGCTCCTCCAATTTTCACTTGAGTATCTTCCTCAAGCGTCACCCCCGCCTCTCTGCTGGGTCCCTAGCTTGGCACTCCAGATACATCTCAAGCGACACCCCACTGGCCTGCTCGGTCCCTGGCTTGGCACACAAGGCTGCTCTGAAGGCATCACCACCACTGGCTGGGTCCCTGGCTTGACACCTGCTGAAGTTTCCTGATTTTTCACAATCCACGGTTGGTGAGAACACTGCTCCGGTACTTGCTTCAGCTACTTACTGTGGTCCCTGGTAATAAGGTGGATGGTCCTTTAGTGGCAACAGCTTCCCCTCTACCTCCAACCACGTCAGGTTCTCCGGCCGGCAGAACCGTCAATTCTGGTTGGACTGCAAGCCGCAATCCCAACCCTGGGCTGCTATCTTGCTTCTGGATCGGCCCTCAGACAGCCTAATAGCCAGATGTGCCCGAGATAGGCCCCAACTCCAGCCTAGCAGCCCCGGGAAATACAACACACGTCCACCCAGACAGCCGTCCAGGTGGCATAGAACACTGATCACCTGACTTCACCCAAATATATAGGCTCTCCCAGCAGACCAAGAGATTTAAGAAAACCCCTGCTCATATACCCATAATCTGATCTTGCAGTGCCCTTGTCTTATCTAATGCCACCAAGTGCCCAGCCACCGAGGACCAAAAGAGAGCAGTGCAGCAATTACAGACTTAGAGTGAAATCAATTGATCCTCAACAATTAGCCAAGGTAGCTATACCTGACAGGAAAATTTAGGAGCAACCCTGACAAAACACCAGGGTGCTATATAAAACATAAATATATAATAGATTGTAGACACTATATATTTCTCGCAAACCACTTATAGTCAGTCACCTGAGCTGCTCAGATGTAATAGGGAGGAAATGTGCAGCATAGAAACTCACTGAAAACTGAGCATGTGCAGAGTTGCCACCACAACTGCAAAATCCTTAGCTGAATTGGGGACTTGGACAAAAGGGGGAGATAGAGAGCAACAGATCAACCAGGTTTTTTGCAGAATACAGAAAACAAATCTCATAGTGGCTGAGTGAGTATGAAGAGCATGTAATACACCATTTATTGATAGTTTTTTTATGATGTGGGTTTAGTGACAATTTTCGCTTTCATTTGAGCTATGATTAAACACTAGTACAGTGTGAAACGCGTCAGTTTGACCAGTGTGCTGTGACCTGTAGTGTGGTTTTGGATTTTACAATAAAGGCAATTTTTATTTAGAGTGCGGCTGTCCAGAAGAATTTGTTCTTTTGCCTTGCCTTTACGCTTTCATTGCTATCTCTGATGATATAGAGAAGGTTTGCATTCAGTTTTAATTCCAGAATAATGAGTAGAGATGTCACTAGAGCAGGAAGACAGAAATATCTAGAAGTACTGTGATTGCTGTCCATGGGTGATATGTCCTAACACTTCCTGTCCTTGTGACACCCACAACAGGAAGTGCAGGTACATTTCCTAAATGAAGATGCAGACAGCAATAAAAACCTGATACTTCTTCATAATGTGCAAAACTAAAATTAAAATTTGGCTGGGGTTGGGCTTCCACCCTTTGATCTGTTGACTATGTAATGAAATAATCCTGTTTCTTATGTGTTGCCAAGATCTATTAGTGTTTATAATAGTCATGCTCACAGCTTCCAGGTCCTGATCTCTGGCAAGACAGGTCAGTCTCAAAATTTCTTGTCAAGTCCAGACTTCTTCTTTAATAACTTTTCACCTTTTTTATTTCAGAGTTTTTAGTTTTGCATGGGGTTCCTGTTTAGAAATAATAATAAACCCCCTTGTGTCCAGAAAGGTAGGCAGAGTCCAGCTCCTGCGGTAATTTGTGGGCTCAGAATTCCGTAGCTTTCACTGTGCTATTCTTTACCGCATTACCTCACCCCAGCAACACTCACATCTCCCTCCAATGGCATTCAGTTTCCATCCCATTCACAGTGGACGGGGATCATATCTCCGAGCCACTTAGAAACACAATGATCTTTACCCCTGAGAATGCAAACGCTTTCTTAGTCAAATCTATTGATCCGACCCTCTATTTCTGGCTTTCCATTCCCTCACTTGCTTGTTTGAAAAAGCTGGATGTTCTTACAGCAAAGAGAACCGGGCCGGGTGTAAGTGGCTCTGCTGGCACTAAAGATAGCCTGCGGTGCTTGGTGGAAGGCTGCGGATCGTTATCGGCGCAGACCATTGAGATAAACTACACGGGCGATTTTAATCCCATGATGTTGAGCAATTTAAAGCAAAATTAAATCTCTGCATAAAAATAAAATAAAAGTGGCCACTGGGAGCACTATTCCTCCTAATGGAAACAATGAAGGGGCACAATTTCTCCCCATGACACCAACAATGGGGCCCAATGACACCAACAATGGGGCCCAATGACACCAACAATGGTGCCCAATGACACCAACAATGGGGCCCAATGACACCAATGATGGGGCCCAATTTCTCCGACTGTCACCAAAGATGGGGGATTGTTTTTTTCCCACTGATGTCGGGACCTCTTCTATTACCAATGGCCACAGTCTGGCTCTCCTAAAGTCTGCAGGATAGTAAACTAGCCCTTTGTTTAGAAAGTTTGGGGACCCCTGATCTAGAGGTGTAGGTTCTGTTTATTGTATATCACCATCTTGTACGGTATATATATATCCTAAAAATACATGTTGAAAAATTCCCTCCCAAAATGAATCATGTTTGGATGATCTAGATTACATTTGCGTTCACTGCACAAACCTCAAATGCTCAGATGATAGAGTTCAATCTCATTGGCATTTTTACCTATGAAAAACATTGCTGTCATGCAAATTTTTGCGCTTCTCAACATAACTCAATGTTATTCTAATGTTGCGCTAACAATTTACGCAAAGTGTTTTTCTCCCCTGCATGTGTCGCGGTGTTACATGAAAAGAGGAATAAAGCTTTCCTAAAGTAGAAAGAAAGCGTTCACTTTCAGTTTTATCATTCTGCTACATTACATCAAAGTTACACTGAGGGGCTATTTACAAAAACTGGAGAGTGCAAAATCTGGTGCAGCTCTGCAAAGAAACCAATCAGCTTCCAGGTTTTATTGTCAAAGCTTAAGACCCCTTTCACACTGAGGTGCTCAAAAACTGGTCATAAAACATGCAGCGTTTTTGCGGCGCTTTTCACGCGATTTTGCGGCGTTAGCAGTGCGCCTTTTTTTAAGGTCACGTGATTCATAAGAACCATTTTGCGGCACTTTTGTGGCACTTCTAAAGGATAAGTTCACCTTTTGTAACATGGTACATATTACACCCGTATTCATGGTGTAAAATGTAACATATTACAGATGCACCAGCCCCCGCTCCCCCCGAACCCCCGGTCTGACAGCTAGCGGGGATCTTCTTCCTCCCGTTAGCTGTCACAATCTGTAAAAAATGGTGTTCTGAAAGTTATAAAACTACAAGGTCCAACAGCCTTTGCGGTTGTCGGCTTGTAGTTCCCAATGAACTACCACGGCGCTGTTGAGCGCTGTGGTAGTTCATTTTTGTTTACAAACTTTTTTATTGGGTACATAATACAACAAAAGTTGTACAGACAATAGTAACAAGAATCAATGGAAATGCCATACATATGGTATATATATCTGAAAAATTATATCAAGCTATATAAATATTGATGCAGGAACAATACTATGGTGGTATGAAACATAAATAGAGGGAACTATAATTCCAGAATTTTTCTAATGAGTATCAATAGTCTGGAAGTTCATTAAAGTGATTGTAAACAATCACCTTGAAAAACAACTCATTCAGAAATGAAAGGCAACATTTTTTGTATAGATATAAAAAAAAACATTATTAATACCTTGTTTTTCCTTTTTTATAAATGATCACATTCCCTCTGTTCTCAGGTGCATAAGAGCTCGGGAGGAGAAGCAGTAGCACACTGAGCTTCCCAGTGAATGGCTGTGCAGCGGGGGTGAGTCAGGACAAGTCTGATCAATGAAGGAGCAGTGGCGTACTAAGTAGCTGGCGGGGGGGGGGGAGCGGGCCACCCCGGGTACCACACACTGGGGGGGTGTCAGGCCGGCACCCCACTCCGCGATTAAATCAATGACAGCGGGATTTGACAGTGGCGCAGTGACAGGCACAGGCAGGGAGAGGCAAGCTATAGTGGCGATGCAGGGGGGAGGGGGTGTGCGGGGGTGCAGGATGACACACCGCTGCACCAACCATCCCCTCCTCTCGCGGCCGCGGCAGTGTGTCTGAGAGATCCCGGTCCCAGATATCAGGCAGGCAGAGGCGAGGCGAGCAGAGCTATAGTGGTGAATCGATGCAAGGGGGAGGGAGGGGGTGTGCGGGTGACACACTGCTGCAGTGCACCAACCATCCCCCCTCTCGCGGCCGCGGGCTGTGTGCCCTGAGCGATCCCGGATATCACATAGGCAGGCACAGCCGTGCAGAGTGAAGCCGCCTCCCCCTCCTCTGTTTATGTGTACACAGGGGGAGGGGACCTCACCTGCTGTGCATGTGCCGCCGCCGTGCTCGCTGATCTGAGGTACTGAATGGGGGAGGGGGGTCTGCACTGAACGGGTCCAGAGGTGCAGGGTGCTGTGTAATGTTAAGGGGACCAGAGGTGCTGTGTAATGTAAAGGGGACAAGAGGTGCAAGGTGCTGTGTAATGTAAAGGGGTCCAGATGTGCAAGGTGCTGTGTAATGTAAAGGGGTCCAGAGGTGCAGGGTGCTGTGTAATGTAAAGGGGTCCAGAGATGCAGGGTGCTGTGTAATGTAAAGGGGTCTAGAGGTGCAGGGGGCTGTGTAATGTAAAGGCGTCCAAAGGTGCAAGGGGCTGTGTAATGTAAAGGGGTCCAGAGGTGCAGAGTTCTTTGTAATGTAAAGGGGTCCAGAGGTGCAAGGTGCTGTGTAATGTAAAGGGGTCCAGAGGTGCAAGGTGCTGTGTAATGTAAAGGGGACCAGAGGTGCAGGGTACTGTGTAATGTAAAGGGGACCAGATGTGCAGGGTCATGTGTAATGTAAAGAGGTGCGGGGTGCTATGTAATGTAAAAGGAAGGGGGGTCTGCACTGAACGGGTCCAGAGGTGCAGGGTGCTGTGTAATGTTAAGGGGACCAGAGGTGCAGAGTGCTGTGTAATGTAAAGGGGACTAGAGGTGCAAGGTGCTGTGTAATGTAAAGGGGTCCAGAGGTGCAGGGTGCTGTGTAATGTAAAGGGGACCAGAGGTGCAGGGTGCTGTGTAATGTAAAGGGGTCCAGAGATGCAGGGTTATGTGTAATGTAAAGGGGTCCAGAGGTGCAGGGTACTGTGTAATGTAAAGGGGACCAGAGGTGCAGGGTTATGTGTAATGTAAAGAGGTGCGGGGTGCTATGTAATGTAAAAGGAAGGGGGGTCTGCACTGAACGGGTCCAGAGGTGCAGGGTGCTGTGTAATGTTAAGGGGACCAGAGGTGCAGGGTGCTGTGTAATGTAAAGGGGACCAGAAGGGCAGGGTGCTGTGTAATGTAAAGGGGTCCAGAGGTGCAGGGTGCTGAGTAATGTAAAGGGGACCAGAGGTGCAGGGTGCTGTGTAATGTAAAGGGGTCCAGAGATGCAGGGTGCTGTGTAATGTAAAGGGGTCCAGAGGTGCAAGGTGCTGTGTAATGTAAAGGGGTCCAGAGGTGCAAGGTGCTGTGTAATGTAAAGGGGTCCAGAGGTGCAAGGTCCGCTCCTGATGGGGAACGTGAGAAGGGGCGGGTCTATTAATTTTTTTACACTGAAGAGAAAGTTCCCCATCAGGCCCGCTTAGCCAATGACATAGGAGGGGTCTGAGATACGAGGGCGCCCGCTGAGCAAACCTGATGGGGAACTTCCTCCGCAGTGTAGGTCCGCTCAGCCAATGACGTTTCGAGTGGAGACTGCAGCGCTGGACATCGGATTGCCGCGGGACATTGGATTACATCGCTGGAATGTGTTTTTTATTTTTAATAAAGGACTTTTCCAAGGTGTCTGTGTGTTTTTTTAACATTTTTTTTACACTTTCTTTGTGAAATGGTAGGGGTACAATGTACCCCTTACCAATTCACATAGGGGGGGGGGCGGGATCTGGGGGTCCCCTTTGTTAAAGGGGTCTTCCAGATTCCGATAAGCCCCCTGCCCGCAGACCCCCACAACCACCGGGCAAGGGTTGTGGGGATGAGGCCCTTGTCCCCATCAACATGGGGACATCCTCCCCATGTTCAGGGCATGTGGCCTTGTACGGTTCAGGAGGGGGGGGCGCTCTCTCGCCCCCCCTCTTTTTCTGTGGCCTGCCAGGTTGCGTGCTCGGATAAAGGGTCTGGTATGAATTTTTGGGGCAACTCCACGCTATTTTTTTCTTTAATTTGGGGTGGAGTTCCCCTTAAAATCCATACCAGACCTGAAGGGCCTGGTATGGATATTTGGGGGAAACCCCACGCATTTTTTTTTAAATTTGCGGCAGGGTTCCCCTTAATATCCATACCAGACCTGAAGGGCCTGGTAATTGAATTTGGGGGACCCCCACGCATTTTTTTTATTTTTTATCAATGACTTTTCTATGTATTGATAAAAGCCGACAATTCATTAATAGCCGCAAGTGAGTTTTAAATGACTTTTTTTCCTTCAGAAATGACATTTTGTGCAGGGACAGTTCTAAGCACGGGAAACAGGCATGACTTTACAGGCATACTATACACACACCCCAGGTACGAAATTGAAAGGAATATTTCACTTGTATTGTTTCACTTTAAGCATTATTAAAATCACTGCTCCTGAAAAAACTGCAGTTTTTAAAACTTTTTTTTGCATTGATACATTTCCCCTGGGGCAGGACCCGGGTCCCCAAACACTTTTTATGACAATAACTTGCATATAAGCCTTTAAAATTAGCACTTTAGATTTCTCCCATAGACTTTTACAGGGTGTTCCGCGGCTTTTCGAATTTGCCGCGAACACCCCAAATTGTTCGCTGTTCGGCGAACATGCGAACAGGCAATGTTCGAGTCGAACATGAGTTCGACTCGAACTCGAAGCTCATCCCTACTGGTAAGCTGTAATGTATAAAATTGTGTTCTTTGGTTTAGATATCCTATAGGGAATATATACCGTAAGTATAATTGGAATATGGTTGAGGTCAGTTTGATCTCTAGGTACAGTATGGCATGGAGACCAGTGGAAATGAAAATTATTGTTGAAATAGAACCTTACGCTAGAAATGAAAATGGGCGGACAGGCAGGATTTTCAATGCAGACAAGACATGCTTTGTCTCTTCTACATTAAAGTGGTTGTAAAGGCTCAAGTTTTTTTTTACCTTTACCTATGCATGAAGGTAAAAAAACCTTCTGTGTGCAACAGCCCCCCAAATACTTACCTGAGCCCCATCTCGATCCAGCGATGTGCACGAGAGCAGCGGCTCTCCCAGGTCTCTTCCTCCTCACTGGCTGAGACAATAGTAGGAGCCATTGGCTCCCACTACTGTCAATCACAGCCAGTAAGCCAATGAGGATAGAGCGGGGCCGAGCCACGCTCCGTGTGTGAATGGACACACAGAGCAGTGGCTCGGAAGCAAATCTACTCAGGTGCCCCCATAGCAAGCTGCTTGTTATGGGCGTACGCAGCAGTAGGGAGGGGTGAGGAGCGCCAGCGTGGGACCCGAGAAGAAGAGGATCAGGACTGCTCTGTGCAAAACCACCGCACAGAGTAGGTAAGTATAACAAGTTTGTTATTTACCACCTGACCTCAAGAAGATTTACCCCCCTTCTTGAACAGGCAATTTTTTTGCAATACAGCACAGCGTTACTTTAACTGACAATTGCGTGGTGTGCGACGTTGTACCCAAATAAAATTGATGTCCTTTTTTACCCACAAATAGAGCTTTCTTTTGGTGCTTTTTGATCACCTCTGCAGTTTTTATTTTGTGCGCTATAAACAAAAAAAAAACACCAACACTTTTGAGAAAAAAAAAGTTTTTTACTTTCTGTTATAATATACATCCAATGAATAAATTTAAAATATCAAATTTCTTCATCAATTTAGGCTAATATATATTCTGCTACATATTTTTGGTAAAAAAATCCTAATAAGCGTTTATTGATTGGTTTGCACAAAGGATTGTGGGGTTGAATTACTAAAGGCAAATCCACTTTGCACTACAAGTACACTACAAGTGCGCTTGGAAGTGCAGTCGCTTTAGATCTGAGGGGAAGATCAGAAATGAGGGGAAGCTCTGCTGATTTTATCATCCAATCATGTGCAAGCTAAAATCCTATTTTTTTCCTTGCATGTCCCCCTCAGATCTACAGCGACTGCACTTCCAAGTGCACTTGCAGTGTACTTTGCCTTATAGTAAATCACCCCCTGTGTTTCAACAAACTATGGGATTTTTTTATGGAATTTTTTTTTTTTTTACTAGTAATGGCAGTGACCAGCAATTTAAAGCAGGACTGCGATATTGCGGCAGACAAATCGGACACTAACTGACACTTTTTTGGGAACCAGTGACACGAATACAGTGATCAATGCTAAAAATATGCCCTGTCACTGTACTACTGACTGACAGGCTGGGAAGGGGTTAACATCAGGGGTGATCAAAGGGTTAACTGTGTGCCTAGATTGTGTTGTTGTACAGTGTGGGAGGTGCTTTTACTAGGAGAAGACATGTATCCATGCCCTGCTTTGCAGGAACACAGGATCCATGCCTTCCCTACTGACAGAACCGCAATCTGCTTTGTTTACATAGGCAGACTGCCTTTCTGCCTCTGTACCGAATGATTAGCGGGTGCTGGCGGACATCGAGTTTGCCAGTACCCGCAGAACACCTCCAACTGTCTATGATTACAGCGGGAGCGGGCCTCCGGTGGTGTGTATGCGCGCCCACCACCCGGAAGTGTCAGATCACGTACTAAGTACAAGATCCAGCGCAGCAGTGCCACCTTGTCGTCGTATATGTAAGTTATACGGTCGGGAAGTGGTTAAAAAATAATAATAAATCTGCCTTTACTATCACTTACCTGCCTGTGCAAGCCCAGCTCATTACACAAATTCAGTAATGCTGAATGTGACGTCATGACGTCAATGCATGCACAGGAGTGAGATCATCTTGGCCCGGCCAATGACAGCCCTGGCCTGCAGAGTTTCCGGGACAGCACATCGCTGAATTCAAGGTGAGTACAGTTCCATTATAAGTTGGATAAGTATCTTAACTGGAAAGTTATGCTGTGTATATGGTGACCATTTCTCAGATCTCAATGCTATTGATAAATTGTTCTCCTGTCCCCATGTGATATTATGCCCCCCATCTTCTCTGTCTTATTTATTACAATTATAATTCTTCTTCTACTTTATAGCATATATTATAACGCACAGTACATAGGCAATGCTATACTAAACAAAATAATATATTCTACTCACTACAACAAAATAATAGTATCTTCTATAATCCATGCGGAATGTGGCCGTCCTACTACACCAATCACCAGCAGAGAAAAAAAAAAAAGATCTATCGGTGTTTGTGTTTTAATGTATTTCGGCACGTTCTGTATAATGTATTTCCAGCCTCGGAGCTGAACGTGTAAAATGAAATCATAAATATATAATGGGGTGGGTCACATGATCTATCAGGGAGCAGAGATAAGTGCCACTTATACGATTAGATTTCTGCATTTTTCTGCTAAACGGGACTTGAGAGGAAAAGACAAAAGTGCTTATTTTACACCGTTTCTGGCCTAATTTAGATTTCCTTCCCTTGTACTGTTTAATGCATCTGTTTGGGCTAATGGATTTTCTTTTCTCTAATGTGATAAACATTACTTTATATACAGCTTATTAGTTGATAAAACGTCTATTGAGTGCTAAACGGTTTATGATAACATTGAATATTTACAGTAAAATGGCTGAGGAGCTTTTATTTTTATATATCACTCTTTAACATTCATTATGAAAATTCCTTGATATCCCCAGTATAACTGATACAATTGGTGTAATGGGTAAGTCTGTATTTAAAGTGATTGTAAAGGTTCGTTTTTTTTTCAATAACAAACATGTCATACTTCCCTGCTCTGTGCAAGGGTTTTGCACAGAGCGGCCCCATTCCTCCTTTTCTGGGGTGCCGAGGCGGCGCTTCTAGCTCCTCCTCTTCAACGGGTGCCCCCACAGAGAGCTGCTTTCCATGTGGGCACCCATGCGGGTGAGCTCCCGAGTCCTGCTGCTGCGTCCATTGACACAGACAGCAGGACTCAGCCCCGCCCCCGTGTCACTGGATTTGATTGACAGCAGTAGGAGCCAATGAGGACCCGAGACAGCGGGTGGAGCTGCTGGGCTCGCGCTCGTCGCTGGAACGATCAGGTTCAGGTAAGAAAAAGGGGGGTTCTGGGGGGCGGCTGCAGCACAGAAGGGTTTTCACCTTAATACATAGAATGCATTAAGGTGAAAAACCTTGAGACTTTACAACCACTTTAACCCTCCTGGCGGTATTCCCGAGTCTGGCTCGGGATTAAATTTCAGTACCATCAGTGGTAACCCCGAGCCTCCCTTGGGATTGCATTGCAGAATCCTGGTCCAGGTAATTTACCTTGTCCAAAGGATCCTGCGATGTCCCCTCCGCTGTGTCCTCTGCCCGATGCTCTGTGTTCCGGGCTCCGTTCTCTGCGAGCGTCGCAACGCATGGGGGCGGAGCCCGGCGACAAATTCATAAAGTACAAAAAACATAACACATACAGTACACTGTAATCTGTAAGATTTCATTACTGTATCAAATCATTTCACATCCCTTTTGTCCTTAGTGCTTTGTCCAGTGCCCTGCATGCACTTTTTTATATTATAAATACTGTTCTTTCTGCCTGGAAACTTGAGATTGTCCTTAGCAACCAAAAAATGTCCCTTTACGTCAAAAGTGATTTTAGACCAGCTAGAAAACAGCGATAATAAATTAGAACACTTGCAGAATTGAGCAATAGTGAATCGTGGGGAAATTATTGTTATTATTATTATATTATTATTTTTTACAATTATTTATAGTTATTTGTTATATTATAATTTATGATTTTGTGATTCAAACTTTATCATACCCGGGATGTCTACTAGACTCTTGTTTGGACAGATTTAAGTGAGTTATTACTAAGAATTACAGGCCTCTATATAAAATGACAAATTTCTATGCAAAACATTGTACCGCTTTGAGACGCAAAAATCTCACATAATCATACCACCAGGGAGGTTAAAGTGGACCTGTGCTGAAATAACAAACTCTCCTGTATTGTATGCCACCCATCCTCTGAATTTAAAAAGTGAAAATTTGCTATTTTATAGGGAACATCTAGAAATGGTGATTGTTCCTAAAGCAGATCTTCACCTTCCCACCCTCCGCTTTTCTTTGTACTAGCCCCTGCTTACCTTGTGGTGTGTTCTCCACAGTTCACATACTCACCCACTCAGCACATCCAGCTTTGTCTTTAGGGCCCCCTGTTGCCATGTTTGTGTGTGATGTCATCAGGAAGCCCAGTGGGTCTTCTGGGTTTGGCCGCCGGGCCTCCCGAAGACATTTCATTAGGCCTGCCTCCCTCCTCCTCCTGTGAATGAAACACTAAAGCCTCCTGGGATATATAAAGTACATATCCCTGGGAGGCACAGTGCACACCGTACACAACATTCACCTAGGCCAGTAATGGCAAATCTTGGCACGCCAGATGTTTTGGAACTACATTTTCCATGATGCTCGCGCACTCTGCAGTGTAGTTGAGCATTATGGGAAATGTAGTTCCAAAACATCTGGGGTGCCAAGGTTCGCCATTACTGCCTAGGTGAATAATGTGTATTGGAGGCGGGACCAAACTTCTTTTTCAGAAAAAAATGGTAAACAAACACAAAAAAAAGCCAATATCAGACATCTCAAGTCTCCCGCGAGGTACGGGAGACTCCCTCATTTTTGCGGCGGCTCCCGCACACCCGCAAGCGCCTCCCGATCTCCCGTGAATGATCTGTGCGGCAGAAAACAGCTGTGAACACTGATCTCCTTTGTATAGATTTTTAGCTGCCAGCTGCTTCTCCTTATCTCCCTCCCGTGGCGGTCAGCTAAAAAGCTATACAGGGAGATTGGTAATTACAGCTGTTTTCTGCCACCACACTGATCATTCCCTGCTGTTTTGTGTGCTCCTCCACGAGCCCCCTCCGTGTCCTTCTCCACCCCCCCATTCTCCCCCTGCCCCCTCCGTGTCCTTCTCCACCCCTGTTCTCTCCCAGCCCCCTCCGTGTCCTTCTCCCCCCCCCCCATTCTCCCCCTGCCCCCTCCGTGTCCTTCTCCACCCCTGTTCTCTCCCAGCCCCCTCCGTGTCCTTCTCCACCCCCCCATTCTCCCCCTGCCCCCTCCGTGTCCTTCTCCACCCCTGTTCTCTCCCAGCCCCCTCCGTGTCCTTCTCCACCCCCCCATTCTCCCCCTGCCCCCTCCGTGTCCTTCTCCACCCCTGATCTCTCCCAGCCCCCTCCGTGTCCTTCTCCACCCCCCCATTCTCCCCCTGCCCCCTCCGTGTCCTTCTCCACCCCTGATCTCTCCCAGCCCCCTCCGTGTCCTTCTCCACCCCCCCATTCTCCCTCTGCCCCCTCCGTGTCCTTCTCCACCCCTGTTCTCTCCCAGCCCCATCCGTGTCCTTCTCCACCCCCCCCATTCTCCCCCTGCCCCCTCCGTGTCCTTCTCCACCCCTGTTCTCTCCCAGCCCCATCCGTGTCCTTCTCCACCCCTCCATTCTCCCCCTGCCCCCTCCGTGTCCTTCTCCGCCCACGTTCCCTCCCAGCCCCCTCCGTGTCCTTCTCCACCCCCTGTTCTCCTCCGGCCCCCATCTTCTCTTCTGCCACCCCTGTCATCCTCCTCCGTCCCGTCCCCCTCATCCCCCGCAGCCGGCTCCCCTCCTCTCCTGTCAGGAATTGGACACAGTGAGCGAGATCTTTCCTGTGTCCTGTGATAACTGAGCAGAGTAAACTGTGTTTTAATCTGCTCAGTTTATGAATGAACTGGAGCCTCTGTCTCCTGTTCATTCATCTTTAGTGCTGAAAAATGGACTGGGGAATCTGTGTCCTCAGTCCCTTTGTCTGTCTCAAAGGAGGTAGGTTTAGACCCCTGACATTTCACCAAAGCCCCCAAAAAAATCTAAAAAAAATGATTGTAAAAAAAAATATCTAAAAAATGGAAAAAAAAGTGTAAAAAAAATCAATAAACTGCTGACACCACTCTCCCCTGCCCTACCAACACTGTCCACTGCTCCAACCCCCTCCCCCCAAAAAGCGTTGTAAAAAAAATTAAAAACAAATTGAACTGTAAAAAAATCAATTATTAAAAATAAAAAAACTACTAAAATATTTTTGTAACCCCGGGGACCCCCTGTACAGGGAAAAGCAACAGGATCATCTTAAAGGACAACTTCCTCCTGTAGTTTTCTGCAGGTAGCCTGTAGTGGGAGGAGTCAGCTAGGTCCCTCCCACAGCTCTGATTTCTGCACAGGCTATGAACTGCATAGTGATGATGTCATTGATAATTTTACTACGTAATATTTATATTTGTTAAGGGGTTTGTTGTACACAAAATGGATTTATATTCTTTGTGACTCGCCACTTTCCTGCTGCAGTATTTCCCGCTTGTCTAAGCTTCGGTGTCAACTGGTGTCTCAGCACATAGCGGAGGTGAAGTGATCCCCCAAACCTGTTTTGTAAGAGGACCCTAGCTGTGTGGGGAATCTGCAAGGAAACATGTCTGGGAAAGTAGGGATGCACCAATGCCGATACCGTGTGTAGCGGCCTTACCCCATCTCCTTTGTCTAGGGGTATGTCACACAACAGGGTGAGATGCGCTACGGCCCATGTCCTCCCCATAGCTGTGGGTAAGGTGAAGGCCAGTATCAGTAACTTCCTCGGGCCAATGTGTTTTGGTTATGAAACTCAGTCCTGCTATGCTGACACCTTCCTTTGCTCCCATTAACCAGAGTCCACACACCGATCACAGTCCAACTCTTGTTTTATTGCAAGATCCACAATAAACAGTGCTTCAGTAGCCAACTGGTTGGAACATTATAACAGCCTGATACGGTGGGATGAGCAGGTCGAGGCACTATCCTAATTTCAATCTAAACCACTGTGGTTTCACCAGCGGTTATCGTAGCCTTGATTAGTACAGAACATAGAACTTGTGAGTCTCTACCAGCAACTCAAGAGAACGTATTTAGGAGTACCTTCGCTGCGCTGTGGCCTCTATCAGGGGAAGATGTCCCTCCAAGGGAGTTACCGGAGGCCCATCCGTCACCGGGTTGATGCTGCTCCGGACTCTCTGGACGGGTGACCTCCCCAGCCTCCTCACCTCAGATGCGGGTCCCGTCCACCTCGGTGACCCTCGGATCACTTCGCCCTTGCGGGACCCAGTCGAAGTCACTGGGCCCCAGGCCTACGATTTAGTACCTCACCCCAGGCTGAAGGTGCCTGGGATGGACTCCAACTCCATTCCGGTCAGGCCTAGGGCGCCTGAGCCGGAACTCCAAACCGCCCACACCCAGGCCTAATGTGCCTGGGTGCGTGAAGAGAAGATCCTCGAAGACCTCGTGGTGAGGGCGTCTCCCCCTTTTATATCCTCCCATCGACACCACGGCAGGTTCCCCGCCCTCGCCGTACCATCTCCGGAAAGGGGCAAAAAGGGTAGCACTGCGGCAGTGACTCTACCTTGAGCCTGTGGGTACCCCGCCACCCACAGGCCAAGGAGAATAATACACCACCCAATCCTCCATGAATACAAAGGGGTCCAAAACCTCTCAAAGTTTACCCACCTGGGTCACACTACTACCCAGGTGTACCCCAACTAAATTTAAAGACCCCGCTACACGTGTATTTCACCCGATACCTAAACCAATACTTTGCAGTGCAATTTGCGCCCATACAAAATGAATGGGCGAAAATCGCACTGCAAAGAATTGTATGCGATTTGAAATGAATGCAGTGAAATTCCTGTCCGAATTGCATGTGATTTCCCCCACCGCTCCTGTGTGAACCCAGTAAAGAAAGCATCCCGCCGATGATAGGAAAACCAAAAACCACGGCCGCTGGACGTGCTCACAGGGCTAGAGAAAATGTCCAGCGGTCCGACCCCAAGCTGACTCCGCCTCCGCCCTATACCCACAGGAGTCCCGGAACTTCTCCTCCAGCCCTATGAGCATCTCCAGTGGCCGTGGTTTGCTATCATCGGCTGGACAGGGACACTGCAGATATGGATTTGACTTAGGGTGACCACATTTCCAAACTGCCATTCAGGGACACACCCCCTCTCTCACCTTCTCCAAAAAAAGATGAAGGGGGGGTGGGGCGGGGGGAAATGTAGTCTCGGGGTTGATGGGGAATTTGGCGGCGGGTTATTTGTCAGGTGAATGTGCCACTTGCCACCAGATGCAGTGCCGCTTGCCACCCATAGCCTGCCACCAGATGCAGTGCTGATGTCACTCCCTCTGCATGAGCCACGTGCATAGAAGGAAAGGAGTGGCGTCACTATCTGGAGAGTGAAGATCACACCAGTCCCTCCTGCTTGCCGCTGGGTGCCAGAGAAGGAGGAGGTGCCGAGGTGGGTGGGGACAGAAGTGCTGCACTAGGCGCAGGCCTCGCTCCTGGTCTCACTGGCTGAGAGTAAATTGTCACTGATTGCAAGATGCCAGGCAGCGCTGGCCCTAGCAACCAGTTCCAGAAATTTAGTTATTAGTTAGTATGGGGTGGCTGTGTCCTCTATTTCATTCCGGGACCTTGTATTGTCCCGGAATGAAGGTGCCCGGGACCCAGGACAGACATGTCAATTGTGGGACAATCCCAGGCAATCTGGGACACGTGGGCACCCTAATTTGACTAGATATTTACTTTGTGAGTTGTTATAACATTTTAATAAACTGCCAATTGCTGCACTACATGGCGCTTCACTTTCTTTACACACACACAGGAGTGGTGGGGAAATCGAATGCGATTCAGACAAGAATCACACTGCATTACTGTTTAATGAGGATATTTGCCAGCACACCATGGATCATCAAGTAGAGTCCAAACTCGTACTCGCAGATAAAAAAAATAGTATCAGTGGATCCCTAGGGGAAAGTATACATGTGGAGGGGGGGGGGGGCTATATGCAGGCGCTGTCACTTTGCCCTAAAAGAACAATATGACAATGACTCTTTACCTGCTGTTACTGTAGAGAAGCCCTTCCTTAACAACTGACGCTTACATTTTCTGTCTTCCATTTGCGACTGATCAAATTTAAACCTTTTTTGTGCTGGGTAATTGTAACTGTGACTTGAAAATAACTAGAGATCATAGCTTTTTTTCCTTACAACAGCTAGGAAATGAGGTTTTCCTTTACCAGCAATACACATCTCTGTGGACCAAACTCATTTAAAGTGCAGTGGTGAATTTTCTTTTAAAATGTTCTCATAATCCTATTGGGCCCCAATGCTCTCCAATCCTATTAGGCTATAATAGTGAGCACGTTATTTTACCAACGCACAGATTGTTTTTTTTTTACTCACCAAGGTGATCAATGTCCTTTTTATAACATACGGAGTAGTGCCCTCTGTCTATGCTTTTTGGGCATGACATAGGAAGCTCCCTCCTAGCAAACAACTGGCAGCTTCCAGGCACTTGCCGATATGCAGACATTTGCTGCTCTCGCTCTACACCGGGGCAGATTGAATCTTCTCACTACTTACAATAATGAATTGTTATTAACTGAAAAGACTCTGAATTGCTGTGTTGCTTCCTGCCTTTATGATGATTGAACTACAAAGTGTTCTCAGAAAATAGGTAAAGAGATAACACAAGGGAGCTTAAAACAGCCTTTCAGATTTCACTCTTTCTCCTATAAATTCTTTAAGCGTTGCAGCTCTTGAGGGATAAGTGTGAGCAGCTTTATTTAATCCAAAGTATACCGCCAGTTTATATATTTCAATAATGCAATTTTCTGACATACAAATATCTAATAGTCATTATATTTTGGGAACTTGTTTGTTTTTAAATAAACTTACTATTATAATTTTTTGGATTTGTTATTGACTGTACATATAGATAGATAGATAGATAGATAGATAGATAGATAGATAGATAGGTCTGTCTGCCTCATAATATGGAAATGCACAGTTTGAATTTACATCAAACAAGACTTGAAGTCTCTTTTTTTTTTTCTCTAACAATAACAAACATGTTATACTCGCCTCCTCTGTGCAGCTGGTTTTGCACAGAGCAGCCCGGATCCTCCTCTTCTCGGGTCCCTCTTTGCTGCTCCTGGCCCCTCCCTCCTATCAAGTGCCCCCACAGCCAGCAGCTTCCCATGGGGGCACCCAAGTCGAGTCACAGCTCCATGTGTCCATTCAGACACAGAGTCCTGCCCCAGCCCCACCCCCTCTCTCCGCCTGATTGGCTGACTGACTTTGATTAACATCCGCAACCGCCAATGGCACCGCTGCTGTGTCTCAGCCTATCAGGAGGAGTGTCCCGGACAGCTTAGACATTCTTGGACATCGCTGGAGAGAGAAAGGGCTCAGGTAAGTAATTGGGCAGTACCGGGGGTGCTGCTTCACACAAAAGGCTTTTTATCTTAATGCATAGAATGCATTAAGATAAAAAAAAAAAAACTTCTGCCTTTACAACTCCTTTAAAGCGGTATTAAACCCAAAAGCAAACATTTATTATATTGCAGCTTACAAATTCTTATGCCGCATACACACGATCGATTTTCTCGACGGTGAAAACACCGTCGAGAAAATAGACGGGAAAAACGAGGCACGGCTTGTTCCCCTACACACGGCCGTTTTTTCCGACATTTTTTCTCTTGGTCGAGAAAAACGACCGTGTGTAGGCTCCCCGGCAGTGTTTCCCTATGGGAAAACTGCCGCGGAAAAAAATGCCGTGAATCACGACGAGAAAAATTAGAGCATGTTCTAATTTTTCTCGTCGTGATTAATGCCGTTTTTCTCGTCTGGAAAAATTACCAAAAGCCCACAGACGGTCGTTTTTCTCGTCAAAGAGAAAAAATTTCATTTTTCCCGACGAGAAAAATGGTCGTGTGTACGCGGCATTAGATGTGATGGCTGCATTGATTTTCTTTTTTTAGGCTTTCTTTCTAGTGATCTGGCCAGTACGTAGCAAAGCTGGCCATAGAATAACCAGTTCCAGACCCCCTACCACACATATGCATGTGCACGCGCACCACCGGCGACCCTCTACCACTGTGATTGGACACAGCGGGAGCCAATCAGTGGGCCCGGTGGCCGTGATGGCCGCTGGCCTCCCACGATCACTCCGGGGAATGACAGAACTGCGGTCTGCTGATGTTAACAAAGCAGACCGTCCTTCTGTCAGACAGGAACAGAGAGATCTGTGCTTCCTGCTAATCGGGAACACAGATCTCCTGTTCCTGCAGTGAGTCCATCCCCCACACAGTTAGTAAGCACACTGAGGGAACACAGTTAACCCCTTGATTGCCCCTGATGTTAACCACTTGCCAATTGGCTCACGACGATATACGTCGGCAGAATGGCACGGCTGGGCAGATCAACGTATATATACATTGCCCTTTAAGATGCGGCATTGTGGCCGCGAGCTCCGTGAGTGTGACCGCGGGTCTCGCGGCCTCGATGTCCGCGGGATACCCGCGATCGTCTCACGGAGAGGAAGAATGGGGAGATGCTGATGTAAACAAGCATTTCCCTATTCTTCCTAGTGACAGGACACTGATCACAGCTCCCTGTAATCGGGAGCGGTGATCAGTGTTGTGTCACACATAGCCCACCCCCCCTACAGTTAGAACACACCCCCAGGACACACTTAACCCCTTCAGCGCCCCCTCCTGGTTAACCCCTTCACTGCCGACTAACCCCCAGCCAGAACGGCTCGGATGATGGTGTGAAGCTTACTGAGGAGGAACAGGAAGTGAGAAATTCAGACAAAGCAAAAAAAAACATTTAGAAGGGAAATGGAAGGAAAAGGTAAGTGAACCAACAATACACTAGCTTAAAGGAACCTATTTAGAAAATAAAAAACAAATCTTAACAACCCCTTTAAAATCCCACCTGAACCGGACTGAAAAATGCACAGGACTAATTTTACTGTAAAAACACACCACAGCCGGCCCACAGATATGTGAATCGGCTCCATAGAGAAGGCTGCCAGTTCACATCATGCAAATTGGATGTGGTTCAAAACGCATCCAATTTGCATATATTGTGAACCGAAAATCTGGTGAAGCTCTTCATAGAAACCAATACGCTTCATACCTCCCAACATTTTCAGATGGGAATGAGGGACACCTACTAGCAAATGTATGTAGGTATAGGACACACCCCCTTAAAGGAGAATTAACCAAAAAAAAAAAAGGTTAATTAAATCCACAAGGGCTTTTTTTTACCACAACTATTCCTTTATATTGGCTTTTAATATTTACAAATGTAGCAATTTATAAATTGAATGAAAGGTTTAGCACTGGGAAACACTTTTTGAAAGATAAAAAGTGCATATTATATACAACTATACAGAACAGACCAAAATGAGGGACAAATTAGGAGGAAATAGGGACAGAGGGACATTTTGCACCAAATCAGGGACAGTTAGGAGCTATGGATTAGCTATCATGCACAGCTGAACCAGATTTTGCAGTCTCAAGTTTTAGTAAATCAACCTCAATGAGTAAGGGCTCTTTCACACGGAGGTCCGTTCAGGTCCGCCTGTCAGTTTTTTAGGCGGACCTGAAACGGATCCTCCATGTACCCCTATGGAGGCACGGATGTCAGCGGAGACATGTCCGCTGACATCCGCTCCGCCAAAGTGTGACGGAGGAAAACCCTATTTTTCCTTCCGTCGGCGGAGCGGATCGGATGACAACGGACTCTACGGTCCGTCGTCATCCGATTCCCCATAGGGGAGAGCGGCGCTCTGACAGGGCGGTCCCTGCACAGTGTGCGGGGACCGCCCAGTCATCCGTCGGCTCAGCGGGGATCAACGGAGCGATCCCCGCTGAGCAAGCGGAGCTTCACGGGGCGGATCTGCACGGATCCGCCCCGTGTGAAAGGACCCTAATGTATATGTGTGTCATGTATACAGTGAGTAGGCTCAGGCTTTATTTACCCTTACCTCTTTAAGCTACTCTTGCTATTAGCACAATTTGGTCACAGATAGATATGTAGCGCTACCCCCAGTTAAGAGAGCCGCTGGTTTTGTTTTGGGCCCTGTAGTGCACCGCTGTCAACCCCTGGCAATCGGCTCTAACCTCCCGTGGCACAGCTAGTAAGGGGAGATAGGACCTCGTGACCGCAACTCTAGGTGACGCAGTCCTATGGCAAACACACACAGTGATATACTTTAAAACTTCTATTAAAGTAAGTGAAACTGACACCAATGTACTTGACCCAGATATTTTACTGAGGCTAATGGGCAAGTAATAAACAGTATAACAAGTTGCAGATCCCTGCAATAAACAGTAATAAAGATAAACAGAGTAATCAGAATAATAAAGTATTGCTATGCAACTCTAGCGCTGCCCTTTTACAGCTACTTCCCCTCATGGGCAGACTAACACCCAGCAATGTCTACCTATGCAGTCAGGCCTGACTGATCTAAATGGAAGTTCAGTGAAACAATATTCGCTAGCAATCTTTCGGTGGTGCACTTGAAGAACAACTTTGTAATCCCAACGAATAGTAAAGATAAAGTGTCTGTCTTTAAACAGCTCTCACCACCCGGACAAGTCCAAGTCCGTTTCCTCCGCCGATTCGTCTAGGAACAGGAATCCACCGACATCCAAGTCTTCAATCCTTCTGGTGTAGTGCAGTAAGGAGGAGAAGATGTCTCTAAGGCTCTGCTAGGCTGGCAGAGGGGCTCTTCGGAAAAGTGCACAAGGCCCAGGCTTCAGGCCTTGTGCACACAGCAGTTCAGCACAGAGATCCTCTTGCTAGGAGAGGGGTGTCCAAAAGAGGCAGAACAAACTCCACCTCCCCTTTATAAAGTCTGCCCCAGCAGTCTCTGTTCCGGAGCAATGTACCCTGGGTGCTGCAAGCTGTACTGGGAGATGTAGTCTTTCTCCTCTGCTTTCACTTCCAGTCATGTCTCTTCTCTCCTTCCTCCCGACTCACCTCTCACCTGGAACTTCTTGTCTCTCTGCATTAAAGGGGAACACCCCGCTACAGATAAATATAAAAATATAGATAGATAAAAGAGATAGATAAAGGAGATAGAAAGATAGATAGATAGATAGATAGATAGAAAAATATAGATAGATAGATAGATAGATAGATAGATAGAAAAATATAGATAGATAGATAGAAAAATGTAGATAGATAAAGGGGATAGATAGATAGATGGATGGATAGATAGATAGATAGATAGATAGATAGATAGATAGATAGATAGATAGAAAAATATAGATAGATAAAGGGGATAGATAGATAGATAGATAGATAGATAGATAGATAGATAGATAGATAGACAGATACATATACAAATATAGATAGATAAAGGGGATAGATAGATAGATAGATAGATAGATAGATAGATAGATAGATAGATAGATAGAAAAATATAGATAGATAAAGGGGATAGATTGATAGATAGATAGATAGATAGATAGATAGATGGAAAAATATAGATAGATAAAGGGGATAAATAGATAGATAGATAGATAGATAGATACATATACAAATATAGATAGATAAATGGGATAGATAACCTCATCCCTTCCTGGTGGTCTTGTCCTTTATTCTTTCTGTACCTGCTCTGTGCTGTTTTCCCTTAAAATTCGCATAACAGGTATATGTTTTCAAAGCATGCTCCCAGATAGATAGATAGATAGATAGATAGATAGATAGCAAAATATAGATAAAGGGGATAGATAGTTAGATAGATAGAAAAATAAAGATAGATAAAGTATTTAGATAGATATAAAAATATAGATAGATAGTTAGATAGATATAAAAATATAGATAGATAGATAGATAGAATAGATAATTGATAGGAATAGAGAGCTACAGAGGAAGTAAACACCTAAACACACAGAGAACAATAAATCCATGTATATTTTTGTGGTCAGGAGGTGGGAACTGTTCTTTTGCACCTATGAGGGCAGATGGGGATCAGGAAAGATTACATGCAGGTAGAATTAAGACAGAACAATTTCAGGTTTAGGCCGGAATAAACACAGTGCACTTTTTAACTACAGCTTGCAGAGTAGAATTTGTAGCTCTGTGTGCAGCGCAGGTCAGGAGGGCGCCCGCATTCCCATCCATTGCGTCTTACTGGTCTCCTCAATTCACAGCTGTACACTTTAGTTGACATTGTCTCCTTTCCCTGCGTGCGCTGGCATAACCACGCCTCGCGGCCTCCTGCGAGCTGCACAATAAACTTGTTTTCCTTAACAGCTCGGGCAGGAGTTAATCCGAGCTCAGTTCCGCACAGCATATGCCTAGTGATGTGTATAAGCTGTCTACTGTGCTATCATTTCCCAGAGCTCCCCACCGGCAAGTAAAAACTAAAAAAAAAAAATGTGAGTCCGGATGACGCCAAACTTTTTATATCAAGGTACAATCAACAAGAGCGAAAGTTTGGCCAAGTTGATTTATATAGGCCTTATAACTTTTCAAAGCGTACTTTCCATCTGAAGGACTGAAGTGGGGATTTAAAATATGACTCTTTAATTTTTAAAAATTACATAAATTAAGCGAGCAGCCCATTAACGAGGTGCCATCAGGATCACATGGCTAATTCAGATCAAGTTATATTATCTCGCCTGCAGGATCGGAATGAGAATTAAGGAATTACTATTCCAAAGTTGTACGGGACATTGATCCTCATTTACGATGAAATTCGTCACTGTAACTGCCTTCAAGAGGGCTACCTTGACAGTGGCTGGCTACTGAATCTTCCCTGTGTCCTAACCTTTAGGAAGAGTATATTAGCGTAAGATCCGAGGCTAATTAGTTGTTCTGGTGACATGTTGGATGAAGTCTTGTTTAACAGAAATATAGGTAAGAGGGGAGATAATATGCATTAACCTGAGGCTGAGAGATGGACGGGTTTCTTTCCACCGTTTAAACCTCAAGGGAGTCGTAACCAGCCGCCAACATAACTCATTTCAACATAACACAAGCCTGTCTGCTTGAGCCTAGGCTTGGGGGAAATTTAGTTAACCTCATCCCTGCCTGGTGGTCTTGTCCTTTATTCATTCTGCGGTTTTCCTTTAAAAATCGCATAGCAGGATTATGTTCTCCCAGAATTTTTTTTTTTTCTTTTTTTTTTACGGGTATCTTTTTTTAACAGGTAAAAAAGTTTATTAAGTAAACTACTGTGTTCAGTTTATATTCATGGACTTGTTGATACAACTAATAAAAATTGTTATTTGAAAAAAAAAATTGTTTATTAAACAATGTATCGAATTGTAGTACAAAGCTCTGTCGGTTTAATACAAATCATTATATATCCAAAGGCCATCAATAATAATGCACCCAGATAGCCAGCAATTTAGTTGCAAGTTTGAATATGACTTGCTAAGCTCTTGGTAGACTTGCCAGGCTTCACAAGTTTGTTGCACAATTGCAGAAAGTCCGCATTGCATGACTCCAGATCAACTTTCTTTGCAAACATTCTGCAAGTCTGCTGCAAGTTCTGGTTCAGTTATGTTGTGCAATAGTCATCCCACCACAGGGGGCACTGTGGCTGAATTTTCATGCTGTAGACTCACCACTGCAACTTTGCTCTTGCTAGAGACTTGCCACGCAAATTTGCTACAAATTGGAAAACAGTCAACTAGAACTTTTGCTGCAAGTGCTCTGCAACTTGCCAGTGAAAATGTGCAGCAAGTTAACAAGACTTACAATTCAACACTGCCACAAATTTGTGGCAAGTTATCCTTGCTATCTGGGCATGTACATAGGCACAGCAGACAATGAAAGTAGGAATAAAAAAACAAAACAGAATAGCTTAGTACCAGGGATGAGCCGAACACCCCCATGTTCGGTTCGCACCAGAACCTGCGAACAGACAAAATGTTCGTGTAAACTTTAGAACCCTATTAAATACAATGGACTCGAACGTTCGAAATCTAAAGTGTTAATTATAAAGGCTAATATGCAAGTTATTGTCCTAAAAAGTGTTTGGGGACCCGGGTCCTGCCCCAGGGGACATGTATCAATGCAAAAAGAAGTTTTAAAAACGGCCGTTTTTTCGGGAGCAGTGATTTTAATAATGCTTAAAATGAAAAAATAAAAGTGAAATATTCCTTTAAATTTCGTACCTGGGGGGTGTGTATGATATGCATGTAAAGTGGCGCATGTTTCCCGTGCTTAGAACTGTCCCTGCAAAAAATGTCATTTTTGAAAGAAAAAAAATGCATTTAAAACTGACTCGCGGCTATTAATGAATTGTCGGCTCCCGGCAATACATACAAAAGTCATTGATAAAAAAAAAAAAAAAAAAAAGCGTGGGGGTTCCCCAGAATTCAATTACCAGGCCCTTCAGGTCTGGCATGGATTTTAAGGGGAACTCCACCCCAAGTTTAAAAAAAAAATGGCGTGGAGTCCCCCTAAAAATCCATACCAGACCCCTTATCCGAGCATGCAACCTGGCCGGCCGCAGGGGAAAAGGGGGGGACGAGAGAGCGGCCCCCCCTCCCTCCTGAACCGTACCAGGCCACATGCCCTCAACATGGGGAGGATGTCCCCATGTTGATGGGGACAAGGGCCTCATCCCCACAACCCTTGCCCGGTGGTTGTGGGGGTCTGCGGGCGGGGGGCTTATCGGAATCTGGAAGACCCCTTTAACAAAGGGGACCCCCAGATCCCGCCCCCCCCCCTATGTGAATTGGTAACGGGTACATTGTACCCCTACCATTTCACGAAGAAAGCGTAAAAAAATGTTTAAAAAAACACACAAACACCTTGAAAAAGTCCTTTATTTAAAAAAAAAAAAAAAACATTCCAGCGGTGAAATCCAGTGTCCCGCGGCGATCCCGATGTCCAGCGCTGTCCTTCATTGGTTGTGCCTGAGCGGACCTGATGAGGAACTCCCTCTCAGTATTTTAAATGTATAGACCCGCCCCTTCTAATGTTCCCCATCAGGTCCGCTCAGCGGGCGAGATGCAGAACATGAGAAGGGGCGGGTTTATACATGTATTACCAAAGTGAGAGCAGTTCCCCATCAGGTCCGCCCCCTCGGTATGTCGGACCCGCCTACGTCATTGGCTTGAGCGGGGAACTTCCTTCACTATGTAAATTTAAATTACACAGTGAAGGAAGTTCCCCGCTCAAGCCAATGACGTAGGCGGGTCCGACATACCGAGGAGGCGGACCTGATGGGGAACTGCTCTCACTTTGGTAATACATGTATAAACCCGCCCCTTCTATACATTTAAAATACTGAGAGGGAGTTCCCCATCAGGTCCGCTCAGGCACAACCAATGACGGACAGCGCTGGACATCGGGATCACCGCGGGACACTGGATTTCACCGCTGGAATGGTTTTTTTTTTTTTTTTCTTAATAAAGGACTTTTTCAAGGTGTTTGTGTGTTTTTTTAAACATTTTTTTACGCTTTCTTCGTGAAATGGTAGGGGTACAATGTACCCCTTACCAATTCACATAGGGGGGGGGCCGGGATCTGGGGGTCCTCTTTGTTAAAGGGGTCTTCCAGATTCCGATAAGCCCCCCGCCCGCAGACCCCCACAACCACCGGGCAAGGTTTGTGGGGATGAGGCCCTTGTCCCCATCAACATGGGGACATCCTCCCCATGTTGAGGGCATGTGGCTTGGTACGGTTCAGGAGGGAGGGGGGGGCGCTCTCTCGTCCCCCCCTTTTCCCCTGCGGCCGGCCAGGTTGCGTGCTCGGATAAGGGGTCTGGTATGGATTTTTAGGGGGACTCCACGCCATTTTTTTTTTAAATTTGGGGTGGAGTTCCCCTTAAAATCCATGCCAGATCTGAAGGGCCTGGAATGGATATTTGGGGGAACCCCACGTCAATTTTTTTTTTATTTGCGGCGGGGTTCCCCTTAATATCCATTCCAGACCTGAAGGGCCTGGTAATTGAATTCTGGGGAACCCCCACGCTTTTTTTTTTTTTTTATCAATGACTTTTGTATGTATTGCCGGGAGCCGACAATTCATTAATAGCCGCGAGTCAGTTTTAAATGCATTTTTTTCTTTCAAAAATGACACTTTTTGCAGGGACAGTTCTAAGCACGGGAAACATGCGCCACTTTACATGCATATCATACACACCCCCCAGGTACGAAATTTAAAGGATCATTTCGCTTTTATTTTTTCATTTTAAGCATTATTAAAATCACTGCTCCCGAAAAAACGGCCGTTTTTAAAACTTCTTTTTGCATTGATACATGTCCCCTGGGGCAGGACCCGGGTCCCCAAACACTTTTTAGGACAATAACTTGCATATTAGCCTTTATAATTAGCACTTTAGATTTCTCCCATAGATTTTTCGAATTTGCCGCGAACACCCCAATTTGTTCGTTGTTCGGCGAACGGGCGAACAGGCAATGTTCGAGTCGAACATGAGTTCGACTCGAACTCGAAGCTCATCCCTACTTAGTACATACAGTACAGACGGGGCTGCTGTTAGAAATCATGGGGCCCCATGCAGCCTACCTGACATGCACCCCCTTCCCCCTGGCCGAAAGTGACTGAGGACATAGATTTTTAAGTCCCTTTCTCTGCAGCTTCAGCTCCACAGGAAGTGCTCTGAGGCAGCTTGCTCATTCACAAACTGAAGCATAGTAACACAGTTTACTATGCTTCAGTAAGGAAAGGAGACAGGAGTGATTGGTACCGATTGTTCACTGTGTCCATTCAGGAAAGCAAGGGGCCAGTAACATATTTACTAGCCCCTTCCCCGGCTCTCCATCCTGAAACATGCCCCTGTGTGTCAATTGCAGCTGCTGGTGGGAGAGGAGAGAAGGGAAGCCGGAAGAGCTGTGGGGGAAGGGGCACAGCAGATAGAAGGGGCACATGTGCCAGGACCAATCCCCCTGCAGTGCAGCCAAAAGGAGAAAGAGGAGGAGAAGCTGGCAGCACTATAGGGGGAGACAGAAGAGGATCGGTGTCAGCAATAAGACAGTACAGCTGGCCCTCCTGCTCAGAAAGTGCCCGGGCCCCTCTTTTGAACTGTTGGAGCCTTGGCCCAGTACAGGAGGGCTGGCTGTACTGCCTAATCAGTGCCCCTGAGTACAGACATCCATAAAAGATGGTAAGCTCTTTCGGCATCATGGGCCTACAGGATAGCAGCATGTAAAGGCGGAAAGACATGCACAACTGCCAGCCAGCCCAGAGAGCCCATTAAAGAAAAGGAGGAGAAGGAAGGGAAAGGGGAGGAAGAAGGGGAAAGGAGAGGGGGGGAAGAGTGAAGAAAGAAATGGAGCTGAGGGGCCTGGATAAAGAAAGGGGGAGGGGAGGCCAAAGGAGAGAAGGCAACAGAGCCATGATATAAAACATATTACAAAGCACCTTGGACATCCAAGCCATATGCATCTATCGAGACTGAATATATACTGCATATTTTATTGAACTTTTTAGGGAAGTTCCTATTCTCGTAAATCAGTTTAAAAAAGTGGTAATACTGCATGCACTGCATTCTTCCAGCTAGCCACAGTGAGCAGAGTTGGCTGTTTCCACCCTATAAAGATTTCCCTATGGACATAGTAAATTGCATAGGACAAAAACAATTTCAACTATCTTGTAGTTTCTTTATCCTCCATGATTCGCAGCAACAAAAGATCATTCAGAGCAGTGGTCTCCAAACTGCGGCCCCTTTGCTTGCTTTTATCTGGCACTATTTTCATCCACTGATACCAATTGATACCAACAATGGGACATAATTCCCCCCCACTGACATCAATGAAGGGGTAATATTCCTCCCAATGATGCCAACAATGGGGCACAATGCCTCCCAATGACAACAAAGATGGGGCACAATTCCTCCCAATGACACCAACCATGGGGCACAGTTCCTCCCAATGATACCACCCATGGGGCACAATTCTTCCTACTTACACTAACAATGGGGCAATATTCCTCCCACTGACATCAAAGATAGGGCTTTGTATAATCCCACTGACGCCAGGACCTTTTCTGCTCTCAATGGCCACAGTCCGGCCCCCCTAAAGTCCAAGGGACAGTTAACTGGCTCTTTGTTTAGAAAGTTTGAAGACCCTTGACTCAGAGCATCAACCTCCAACTCCATCCAATAGGAGCGAATAAGTGGGCACTGTCACAGCATATGAAAAAATTGATTTACAACGTGTGCAAAAAGGGCTGGCTGAGGGGTAAATGGTGGACCGTCTCTGCAGGGTGTGTAGTAAACCCCGTGTAAAAATTTGAGTTGTATAAATCTATCTTTAGTGGAGATCATATTGGTAACATACAGTATGTACCTACACTGTTGTCCCAGTCCTCGTCAGACAGGTCAGAACTGTGGCTCTTCCATTTGTCAAAAGCCCTAGTCAAGTTGGAAGCACGTGCCACTGACAAACGAAGGTAGAGGGACCACAGCGGCTTCCCCATTATCTTTGACATCAGCAGACGCTCCACTACGTCCGGCTTCAAGACAAGTGGTTGAGGAAATTGGGCCTGAACAACGTGCCGCAGTTGTAAGTATCTAAAATGCTCCCAGATTGTTAATCTACTGCTGTCATAACCTCTTGTTGCCCTCTTCTGACAACCAAGACCTCCCTCGTGCTGCAACTTCATTAAGGAACACTCTTTATCATTGGTTAACACTGACTGACCCTAAGAGGAACTTTACCCCTACCCCTATTTTTCCCCCTCTTATACCTTTAATTGGTTTATGGCTAAAAAAAAACATACCTGTGCTCAACGATCAATGTTCTATTGGGATTTGACATTCCACCTCTACAAACCTGGTCCTGCATCGTCACCATCTTCTTCTGACATCATCAAGGGTGTCACCTGTTTTTTCAAGGTTCTTGTAGCCGTGTCCATGATGACACAGATGCATCTTGGCACCTCAGCAGGAAGCTAGCTAAAATAATCAGAAAGAAACAGCCAGCCCCCCCAATAAGGCATGCTCAGTAAAGTCCTCTTCGGTCTCCTGGGATGCTTGACACAGTTATCCCAGCAGCCTGAGGGCAATGCATACGTTGTTTTTTGCCTAGGAGAAAAATCAGGAAGTGTTGGAATCTGTTCCTAAAAAAGGTCTTAAAATATATGTAGCGGGCTCGTCTCCCCTCTCCCCGTCCCCTCACATTAAAGTTCTGCTCGCAATGTCTCTGGTCTAGGGGTATAATAGGGGAGGGAGAGGGTTCGCTACGCCTGGCTTCCACCACAGATGTATAAGTGGTATTAGCAATGCCTTCCTTTACCTTCGGGCCTGTGTTGTGCATCAGATCCTCCCTCCAAGAGTCTCCAAGAACCTCGTCTGCCATAAACTTGAGCCACACACCGTTAAAGTCCAACACTCCTTTATTTAGCACATAACATGGACTCCCTTGGCTATAGAACAGAAAAGGAGGTGTGTGTACGAATAGGCCCAGACACAAGTTCGATCCTCCACTCTCCTCCAAAGAGTGGGTTATGGTCTCCGCACGAGGGAAATTCACCTTCCGGACGGTCTCCGACAAGAGGCTCCCCTGTCACCGGCAGTATGCTGCACCGGGTCTTCAGATGAGGAGCTCTTCTCGGTCCATTACGCCCACCTCGGATTCAGGCATCCATCTCCGGAGTACCCTAGGATCCTTCCCTCGCGGAACTCAGTGTTGGGCACTGAGCTCCGGACCGCCGTCCGAGTACCTCACCTCAGGCTAAAGGTGCCTGAGATGGAACACGATCTCCGGTGGTCCTCTAGGCCTAGTCCGCCTAGAGGACAAACACGAACTCCGTCCGCAGGCTAAAGGTGCCAGGGACCAACAACCCCGTGACCAAGATGGCCGGCCCCTTTTATCCCCTCTCCCAGCAAGCACGGCGGGTTCCCCGTCCCACCATACCGCTGCCCAGAGAGGACAAAAGTAAGCCCAGCACACAGCGGTATCCGTCCGTCGGCCCACAGTGACAGCGCCACCCAGTGGACCTCCGGAGATACACCACTGGTGTCACCGAAAAATTCAAAAACTTACGACGGGAAAGTAAGTACCCGCTACATATATATATATATATATATATATCCGATTACGTGAGAAGAAGGGGGTAGGAAGGGAATGAGAGAAGGTGGACAGGGAGGGTGAAGCTCTGATTTAACACTCCTTCTTAGAGGAAGGCTATCATATTCCTTAGTCATCCTATTTATGTGACATTTGCACTGACTGTATGCTATCTATTACAAAATTCTATTTAATATAACATTTCCACATTCTACATTATTATTGGTAAAATTTCCTAATATACTATACTACTAATGGCACCTTCTTTATGAATCTCTTTCAATCTTTTTCATCTTTCATTAAATCCAGCAGGATATAGCTCACCTATAGGAATAAGCAGCACTAGGGTGACCACATGTCCCGGATTGCCCGGGACAGTCCCGCATTTTGCAGGTCTTTCCCGGGCACACTCATTCCAGGACAATACAGTGTCCCAGAATGAAACTGACACAGCCACCCCCCGGGCCACTCTGATGCCCCCAAAAAAGGCTGCCACATCACTGCTTTACTCACTGACAGTACTTGTCCTGGCTGAGAATGCCTGGAGGAGCACAATCCCGCCCCCTGCTTGTGATTGGAGAAATCATAAATACCGCCTCTTGTGTCCAATCACTGTGCTGTGATTCGTTACAGCACAAGCTGATTTTTGGGAAGGGAGGGTGTCCCTGAATGGTAGTTTGGAAATGTGGTCACCCTAAGCAGCACACGTGCACACTATAAAGAGGAGCTGGTGGGGACAGGTTTGCTGGGAACACTGTGTGGTGCTGGGCAGGGCTGCACGGTGAAGTTTGCTGGAAAGGAGGGGAAGGTAAGTATTTAACATGGCAATCAAATCTTGTGTAGTGCTCAACCAGAAATAATCCAAGGTGGTTTTGTAGTGACTGTAATCTGCGATGGATGTTGTCATGCAAAACTATTAGTAAAAGGTAGAAAGTTACTACAAAAAAATATTTCCAAAATGTATTATGAACATAATGCCACATAAGGCCAAAACGGCATGGTAGGCTTGAGGAATTGCAGGTATGGATATTTTTACATAGTTACGTAGGTCCAGCCAAAGGCGGATCCAGAGTCTAGTCTCGGGAGGGGCACTGGCAGAATTTTTTTTTTTTGCGCAAACCAATCAATATACGCTTATTGGGATTTTTTTTTTTACCAAAAATATGTAGCAGAATACATTTTGGCATAAATTGATGAAGAATTTTTTTTATAGCAAAAAAATATTGGTTTATTTTTCAAAATTGTCGCTCTTTTTCTGTTCATATTGCAAAAAATAAAAACCGCAGAGCTGATCAAATACCACCAAAAAAAAGCTCTGTTTGTGGGGAAAAAAGGGACATTAATTTTACTTGGGTACAGCGTCGCCCGACCGCGTAATTGTCAGTCATTTAAAGTAACACAGCGCAGTATTGCAAAAAATGGCCTGGTCATAAGGGGGGTAAAACTTTCCGGAGCTGAAGGGGTTAAGATTGAACAAGTCAAGACTAAAAGGGCATTTTTTTTTTCATACATGGCAGTAGCACACATGTATTTTGTGATTTGACACAACATTCATTCATTATTTTACTCACTGTAATCATTATTTTACTCACTGTAATCAAATATTTTGGTGCTATGGTGGGGGGAGGGGCTCCCATGCAGGAGCAATGGAGTGTAGATAGATCCAGGACCAGTAATTGCACTGTCTGTAGCCTTCTTCTTCCTGTATTCACGCCTCTCTGCAGACTGCAAGGTGGAGAAGATGGAGGGAGGAGGTGGGTGGAGCCAACTCTCACTCAGGGGCAGAGGCCTGTAGTGTGGACAAGATGGAGAGAGGAGGTACCGGTGGGTGGGGCCAACACATTCAGGGACGGAGAAGGAAGAATACAAGTGAATACAAAAAATCTTTGCGCTGCTTGCGTGGATAAGCAGCTACAAACCCAATTAGACAAAGGTGAAATACAAAATAGCAAAAAGATTGTAGCGCTAAACGTGATAAATCAGAAATACGTGACACCCAAGTGAATGAGTGAAAAACAATAGTATGTCAATCAGAATTCAACACTAGACGTGAAGAATAAATACAAAAAAAGAGAAAGTCTCTAATAATGATCCTGTGATAAATAAACAATCCAATGTAAACTTGTAATCTTCAAAGAAAATCAAGTGACTGTAAGATGACCACCACCGAATAGACATGTGCACACTGAAATATTTTGTTTCGGAATTTCGTTTTCGTCCGAAAAATTTTTTTATTTAGTTACTTCCGAAATTCGTTTTTATTTATTTTGTTTTTTGTTAGAAATTGCATTCGTCCGAAAATCTGAATTAAATAAGGTCGAATCTGTCATTGAAGGCTTATGGTGTCTGTCGAATGTTCAAAGAAGATTCGACGGAGCATCGAAACTGTACGACGCTGCAATCATACATTTCCGGTCGAATGTTCCGCCTACAAGTACGCCTACGCTATAGTAGAATTCTAATGTTGTATGACTAGTAATAATTATATTTATTAATTACTATTACTAGTCAACCAACATTAGAATTCTTCTATAGCCTATGGGCAGATGCATTTGATCGGAAATGTACGATTGCAGCGTCGTACAGTTTAGCTGCACCGTCGAATCTTCCAACTTTCGACACACCATAAGCCTTCAATGACAGATTCGACGTTTGTATGTTTTTCGATGCTTTGTCGAATCTTCGTCGTTCACGTTGAATTGTCAAGTTAGTTCTAGCTATTTTACTGCTCCTCCTCTTTGGTTACAATCAGCCAATAACATTCATCATCATCATTATTTTTATTTTACTTCCCCCACCCAATTCCAGCAGCGATCTTTTCTCTCTATGTCGAATCTTTTCTCTCTATAATGTCAAATCTTTTCTCTCTATAATGTCGAATCTTTTCTCTCTATAATGTCGAATCTTTTCTCTCTATGTAGAATAATCTTGGACTAATAGAGTTATGGTTAGGCACATTCGACCACAGGTTCGATAGACACAGATTGTTATTGTCAGCGTCACGTCGAATCTCCCATCTATATCGAACTGTTGTCGCAACGAAAACGAAAATAAAGCATTTGTTTATGTCGGATCTTTTGGTTTTCGGATTCTGTGCTTTCGTTTTCGTTTGTTAAAACGATAACGAAAATACCTGAAATTCGGACGAAAATGCATATGTCTACCACCGAATGGAAAGGAGGCTTACCGGAATGAGTGGACCCGATAAACGTATGTCTATGGGGTCAACCCAGGCGTTAAATGTGTGTCCCTGTGGAGATAGAATCCTTTACTGGGAGTCCCACAAATAGATGTTCCACGATTCAGAACGGATAATTGTACCAAATCTCCAAGCCAAGTGTAGCAATGATGGTGGCCCAAGGTGAAACCATATCAATATGAAAAAGGAGGGCACATAGCTTGATACAGTTTAAAGAACTTTTAATTAATGTAGGTAGGAACACTTACATTACATCAGTAGATAAGCGCTTTGGATATAATCAGTGGCAGCAGTGGAGTCTTCCGATGCGTTTCGCAATAGTTTGCATCGTCTGGGGTGTGGGAGAAGGAAGAATGCTGGCGCTCTGCCATGACTGACTGTGGATGCTGGACATTTTAGTGCAGTTAGTGGAACGGATTAACAGTAACAGCAGCACACGACATTAAAACCTAAGGTTAGTCACTTAGGCTGTCCCAAAGCCAAAGGAACTCTCTGTCTAACTCTGCAGCAACAACTGTTCCCCTATGGCTCCTGTCAGTGTCACCTCGGCTCTGAGACTCTGAGTCCGACGTGACTCACTGACGACACTCGTTGCTAGATGCCAAGCGGCCCAGGCGCTAGCAACCAGTGCAGGGAGAGGCTCCACCCACCTCCTCCTCCTAGTCCAGGCAGCGTAATTACACTAGATGAGTCTCTCTCTCGGCGCCGCTGATTGGCTGATCGTCTGAGACAGAGAGAGAGAGACTGGGGCAGAGACTGCAAGTGATTGTCAGTGTGATATTTTCGGGGGGGGGGGGCAATTGACCTGTTGCCCCCCCCTGGATCCGCCCCTGGGTCCAACTTGTACCAATATATCTATTTATATACCATACCTGTGGGATCCCTCCAGAAGCTGGAAATCACTATAGTAGGCATTGCTATTACAGGGATCACCACTTACTTTTGGGTCCCATGGCAAGAGGCTGCTCTGCTACATTGTGAACACAGGAGGTTCCCGCTAACCACTGGTGCCATTCAGAGATTGTTTTGCTTTTTCTAAATTAATACATAGAGTCCTATGATTGTACGAGGTTAAGAGGTGGAAGGTGATGACACGCTCTCAACCTCGTAAAAAAATATCCATACCCATTGTTCTTTGACTACTTGCCAACTGCCCTATAGCAGTTTTACTGCTACAGGGCAGCGGCTGTGCACCGGATAACGTGTGTAAATATATATATATATATATATATATATATATATATATATATATATATATGTGTGATCCCACACTTCACACAAAATTGTCAGTTAGTGTCAGAATGTCGACCACAATGTCACTGATTGCCCCATTACTGGTAAAAAATAAATAAATAAAAATTTATAAAAATATCCCATAGTTTGTAGACACTATAACTTTTGTGCAAACCAATCAATATACGCTTATTGGGATTTTTTACCAAAAATATGTAGGAGAACACATATTGGCCTAAATTTATGAAGAAATTTGTTTTTTTTACAGTATGTTTTATAGCATAAAGTAAAAAATATTGTGTTTGTTTTTTCAAAATTGTGGGTATTTTTTTTTGTTAATAGCACAAAAAAATAAAAAAACGCAGTGGTGATCAAATACCACCAAAAGAAGGCTCTATTTGTGGGAAAAGAAGGATATACATTTTATTTGGGTCCACTGTTGCATGACTGCACAATTTTCAGTTAAAATAACGAAGTGCCGTATAGCAAAAAATGTCCTGGTCATGAAGGGGGTGAATCTTCAAGAGGTCAAGTGGTTAAAAGAACAAGATGTAGAGAAAAATTTAATTCCCTGCCAGGTTGATTTTTTCTTCTCTGTGTACTACTGGGTACATTTTCCTTTCATTTATGTCCCAAAGCTCCATCTGTCAGTTGTCCCCAGGACAGGTGTCCTCATTGGAAGATTAGTCCTCACCTCTAAACTCAAAATGTTTTGATTACCCCTTACTTTCTTTCTCAGGGACAATGGTTACCATTACAACCATACAGTGGTGGCCCGCTGATCAGGGTTGCAGGAGTGCCGCACCCCTAATCCATGCGCCCGGTCCCTAATCTCCATGCAAGTCGCCGGACTCATGGATTTCAATGTTTTTTTTTTTTCAAGCACATAGAGCATGAGGCTCTAATTGGCTTCAAAAAGAGTGGACTCAGGGCGCAGAGCACTGTGCCCCGAGCCCACCCACTGTGCCCCGAGCCCACCCACTTGTGTGATGTGTGCAGCGTGGTTGGAGCAGATAAGCAGCGGAGAGGAGGAGTAGAGGAGCAGAGGAGGAGGTGGGGGAGCTGGCGCCAGCCAATGAGCGTGCAGTCTCCGGCGGTGACATATGCAATGCAGAGGCAGAGTTGCCGTGTAGCCTGAGCTGGGAGAAGAAAGATGGAAATGTCTGTCAGTGGAGCATGCCGAAGCCTCTGTCCACCTGGCTGCTCTCCTACTGTATCATCCATCTGCTGTGGGGAAGCCACGACCGTGGATGGGGTAAGTGCAAACCCGAAGACGTGACCTTGGATGGTGCACCAGTCACCACTGCAACCATACCTTCCAACTCTCCTTCATTTAGACGGACTGTCCCTCTTTTGAAATCTAATCTCTCTGTCCCTCTCAGTTGTCCCTCTTTTTGGACAAATGCATAGACTACTATAGTAAATGCAATACTTTACTACCAAAGTTGTTACACTATGTTAAACCTTTTTACACCAAACTTTTTATTATCACATTATTATTTTAAAAAGCCAGTAAAACGGAAACAGAGTGATGAAAAAAGCAAATGTGAGTTTAGACAATCGTTTGTGAAAATTCGTTCTTTGTGGGTGTGTGCAAATGGTGAGTATGGGTTCAAATATAATTAAAACAATAAAAATTTAATCAGCCGATGTACTACGCCTCAATTTTTTTTTGGGGGGGGGGGGAGAATAGAAAATTACAATCCTCCGCCCTTTTATGCTAAATCACAATTTTGTTTCTCGGTCATGGTCGTTTAGTCTCAGTTGGGATTCTCACGTTGTATCGTGACATAGGTACCTTCCATGTTATTCTGTTAAATGATGTTTTATGACAATTACCTTGTCTTGTACGTTTTGCCTTATTTTTTCTGAATAAAAAACTTTTATGGAAAAAAAGAAATAAATAAGTAAATCAGCTTGGCATTCATAGTGCCCAGTTAGCTAAACATTTGTTTGCCAGAAACTTTTTTTTTGTAATTTTTCTAAATGGCGCTCTGCTTTGGATACTGCAGTCAGAGAACGGTTAGGTTTCCTCCGTGGATTTGGAAGTACTCTTACCACCTGCGTTGCACTCTGTCTCTTGTAAGACATCATTCCCAAAGACGCCTCCACTCCTGCCTAAAAGCACCAGCTTACTTTAAATTCACAACCTTATTTGGCCTTGTACAATTACCACTGTAAAAAGGGCTACATTTCATGTGAACCCTCTCCTGGGCTGAAGGTGGTAATGTGGAGGATTTATCATTAAGATGTATCAGAAAGCGTGAGGGCACACCCTCAAGGAGCTATTAGATGTGAACGATAAGATGAAGGGAGACACTGTGGTCCTTGGGAAAATAAAAAAAAGGCGATTGAGCCATCAGAGAAAAAGAGGGAAGATTCACTGTGTGTTCTGCTAATTAGGTGGAAACTGTTAATTCAGCATAACTGTAGATGAAAACATTTTATGGTGGTAATAAGCACACAAAAGGCTGTGTACTTTATTCATGGGATTTATTTATATTCACTGACTAGTTACATATTTAAAGGGTTGCCGTACTTTTTAATTACAGTACCAACAAAGTCCTCCTACCCACCCCATGAAAAAATTAAATATTCTTACAGGCCTCCGATGCCAAGGTGAGTTGTGTTGTTCTGCCTCGACCTGTGCAGTGCTAGGCAGGGTTCTGATCCAAGATAGTACTATAGTGTGCTTATGTGCCCCGGGTCTAGAGAAATTAATTAAAGGGTCTACAATTCCAACTGTATTTTGGATCAAAACACTACCGGCACACAAAGCCTTAGGGCCAAACACACTCATCTGCTGCATTGCGGTAACGGAGCACTTGCGCATGGTTTCAGAGTGCTTGTAGAGCAGCCCCATTTACTTGAAACTACAGGGCGTATGATCTCTGTGACATCCACAAAGCAAAGCATCCTGGCCAAGGCATGTGTGCCTCTGCAACTAAAGAGGGTAGTGGTTGTGGGGTGATAAAAGTGTGGCTCAACTATGGGATTTTACCATTCCACGAGGAGCCAACGCGCATGCCCGGTTGCCGCGATGTCCGCCGGACAGCTGCGATCGCTCCTGAGTCCTGACTAAGCATGAACAGGGATCTGTGTGTGTAAACACACAAATCCACATTCTGTCAGGGGAGAGGAGACAGATCGTGTGTTCCTAGTATATAGGAACACTGATCGGTCTCCTCCCGCAGTCAGTCCCATCCCCCCACAGTTAGAACACACACTGAGGGAACACATTTAACCCCTTGATTGCCCCCTAGTGTTAACCCCTTCCCTGCCAGTGACATTTGTACAGTAATCAGTGGCTATTTATAGCACTGATCGCTGTATAAATGTCAATGGTTTCAAAAAAGTGTCAAAAGTGTCCGATGTGTCGCAGTCCCGATAAAAATTGCAGATCGCCACCATTACTAGTAAAAAAAAGAAAATAATAAAAGTGCCATAAATCGATCCCCTATTTTGTAGGCGCTATAACTTTTGCGCAAACCAATCAATATACGCTTATTGCAATTTTTTTTACCAAAAATATGTAGAAGAATACATATCGGCCTAAACTGAGGAAAAAAAATAGATTTTTTAAATATAGCTTACCTGTAAAATCCTTTTCTTGGGAATACATCACGGGACACAGAGCCTTAATTACTTAATGGGTTATGTAGTCACCACAGGTGATCGGACACTGACAAATCCAATCAGAATTGAGTTCCTCCCCTATATAACCCCTATATAAGCCCTCCCAAATGGAGAGTACCTCAGTTTTGTAGCAAAGCAATAAGTGTCCCACGTTTAACTCTGAAGAGGGGCGGGAGCTCTGTGTCCCGTGATGTATTCCCAAGAAAATAATTTTTACAGGTAAGCTGTATATAAAAAATCCTATTTTCTTGCTCATACATCACGGGACACAGAGCCTTAATTACTTAATGGGATGTCCCATAGCAATGCTTAAAATGAGGGGAGGGAGACACAGATCAGAACAAAGACCGCCATTGGGCCAGAGGATCTATACTGCTGCCTGCAGTACACTACGCCCGAAGGCGGCATCCTCGTACCCTCTCACATCTACCTAGTAGAACTTGGTAAATGTATGGACCGAAGACCAAGTAGCAGCCTTACAGATCTGAGCCATGGAGGCCTGGTGATGCACTGCCCATGAAGCACCAACTGCTCTAGTCGAGTGCGCTTTCACCTGAAAAGGAGGAGTCTTCTTTTCTAAACCATAGGCCTGAATAATGACTTGTCGAATCCAAAATGCAATAGTAGACTTCGACACTGCCTGGCCCTTCCTTGGGCCATGTGGCAGAATAAACAGACAATCAGTCTTTCGTATCTGAGCCGTAGCTTGCAGATAAACTTTTACCGCTCTGACAACATCTAGATAGTGTAGACTTTCTTCCTCAGCCGACTGCGGATCTGGAAAAAAGGACGGTAGGACTATATCTTGATTCAGATGAAATCCTGAAACCACCTTAGGTAAAAAAGTCGGGTGAGGACGCAGCACCACCCTGTAATCATGAATAATCATGTACGGCTCTTTATAGGAAAGAGCCGCCAATTCCTTGCCGAGGATATGGCTACGAGAAAAACCAGCTTCCTTGTCAAAAGAATTAAAGAAGCATGGTGCAATGGTTCAAAAGGTTGTTTCTGTAACAAAGATAATACCAAATTCAAGTCCCATGGGCACACGGGAGACTTAACCGGCAGATTCAAGTGCAGTGCTTCCTGAACAAAGGCCCAAATCAGGGAATGAGAGGCAAGTGGTTTCTGAAAGAAGATTTGACCCTTGATAGTACTCAAGGCCAACTTCTTTTCTAAGCACGACTGAAGAAAGGCAAGAATCCTATTAATGACATACTTCCTAGGATGCCATTTTCTAGGTTCCCACCAGGAAACATATGCCTCTCAGATTCTATAGTAAATGAGCCTGGAGGCCGGCTTTCTAGCACTAACCAGAGTAGATAGGACTGGGCCTGAGAGCCCACGCTTTCTCAGAATGTGGGTCTCAACAGCCAAACCGTCAAATTCAGACTTTGTAAGGCAGGATGGAATATTGGACTCTGCGACAATAGGTCCGAGCGTAAAGGGAGAACCAATGGTCTTCCTTCTGCCATCTTACGATTTCCGCGTACCAGGATCTCCTGGGCCAAGCCGGGGCAACCAAAATCACTGGCTTTCTCTCCCTTTTGACTCTCTGAAGGAATCGTGGGAGAAGCGGAACTGGAGGGAATGCATATATCAGAGAATATCGATCCCACGGAATTGTCAGGGCATCTGACCCCTGAGCAAAAGGATCTCTTGTCCTTGACACAAAGTTGTCCAGTTTTGTGTTGAACCTGGAGGCCAACAGGTCTACATCTGGGGTACCCCATTTCTGACATATGATTTGAAATATGTCGGGGTGTAGAGACCATTCTCCTGGACTCAGTTGCTGGCAGCTTAGAAAATCCGCCTGCCAATTTTCTACCCCTGGAATGAAGACTGCAGACAGGCAAGGAATATGCCTTTCTGCCCAAGAAAAAATGTGATTCACCTCTCTTTGAGCATCCAGACTTCTGGTGCCCCCTTGGTGATTGATATAGGCCACTGCTGTGGCATTGTCGGACTGTATCCGAACAGGACAGCCCTGCAGTCTGTAAACCCAGACTCTGAGGGCCAGATGGATTGCCCGAATTTCCAGAATGTTGATGGGCAGGAGCTATTTGGTTCCAGGCCACCTCCCCTGGGCAGATGCTTCTTCTAGCACTGCCCCCCAGCCTAGAAGGCTGGCATCTGTGGTTACTATTTTCCAAGCAACCGGGGGAAAGTATTTTCCTTTTGACAGATTTTGGGGGGGGGGGCAACCACCAATTGAGGCTCTGGTGAACCTTTGGAGATAAGGTCATTGGAAAGTCCAGGGCCTGAACCTTTTTGTTCCAAGTGGACAGAATGCTGCCCTGCAGTGGCCTTGAGTGAAACTGGGCATAAGGGAAAGCCTCAAATAAGGCTGGCATCCTTCCTAACAACCTCATGCATAGACGGATGGAGGGTTTGTTTTTTGCCCTTATCACTCGGACCAAGTCCCCTATGGCTTCCGCCTTTGGCTTGAGCAGGAGTACCCTGCTTTGGGATGTGTCTATAATGATTCCCAAGTATTCCAGCCTTTTTTGAGGCTGTAATGAGGACTTTTCCATATTGAGGACCCAGCCTAGGTACTCTAAATACTCCACTGTGCTGTGCACATTCTGGTCTAAGCACGTAGCGGACTGATCTATGAGCAACAGATCGTCCAGATAGGCTGTTACTGCTATGCCCAGTGCCCTCAACCTTGCCAGGGGTGGGGTCAGTATTTTTGTGAACACTCGAGGTGCAGTAGCCAGACCGAAAGGGAGGGCCACAAACTGAAAGTGGCGCTGATCCACCGCAAATCTTAGAAACTTTTGATAAGCGTGGAATATTGGCACATGTAGATATGCATCTCTGATGTCTATTGATGCCAGGAATTCTCCTCCCTGCAGGGTGGAGACCACTGAACGGACAGACTCCATGCAAAAGGAGCAAATGTTCAGAAATTGATTCAGGTTTTTCAGATCTAGAATAGGTCTGACATCTCCGTTTGGTTTTGGAACCGTGAAAAGGTTTGAGTAGAACCCTGAGCCCTGATTTTCTGGGGCTAACTCTATGATTACCCCTTGGGACAACAGGCGTTCCAAGGCCAAAAACAAAGGCCTCCTTTTTTCTGGATCCTTGGCAATTCTTGATCTCAGAAAATGGGGTGGCGGAAGTTCTCTGAATTCCAGCTTGTAGCCTGAGGATACCGTGGAGATGACCAACTTGTCCTGAACTTCTTCCCGCCAGGGGTTTGCAAATTGCAGCAGCCTTCCCCCCACTCAGCCGAGCCGGGGCGTCCCTTCATAGGGAAGTTTTGGGGTTTTGTTTGGAAGATTTTGAGCCCCAAGTCCTTTTCTTCCCTTGGGCTTGGCTCTGGGCATTTCCTCTAGTATTAGACTGGGGAGGCCGTCGCCACTGCCTGGAAAATTAGGTTCCAGGGGCTGGGGAAAGAGAACGCTTAAAAGAAGGGCGTTTACTCTTCTTTTTAACCGGTAACAGAGTAGACTTGCCTTTGGTAATCTTTTGGATATACTTATCCAAATCATCCCCAAACAGGCGTCCTCCACAAAAGGGGAACGCCGCCAAGTACCTCTTGCAAGAAACCTTGGCTTTCCAATGTTTCAACCAAAGGGACCTGCGCATGTGTACCAGCAGGAGATTCAAGCGGGATGCTTGCTGAACAGAGTCCATAATCGCATCAACCCTAAAACACAGGGCCTTAGGAAGGTCCACATAAACCTCAATCTCCTCTGCAGGGAGGAGGCTAACCATCTGTTTCATTTGTTCCTTGAAGAACTGACACATACCAATTGCTGCAACCGCAGGTTGCACTACAGCACCGGCCATAGAGGAGGAGGCTTTCAATAAAGATTCCAGTTTTTTATCAGTTGGATCTTTAATTGTGTATAGGACAGGTCAGGCTTTTGTTTGCACAAGAAATAGCTGCATCTATAGCAGGTACTTATTTTATAGCAGGTATTTCTTAGTGAAACCTTCCTCCATAGGATAAAGGAGGGAAAACTGCTTAGGAGGAGAAAACAGTTTATCTGGGTGAACCCAGTCATCATACATCAGTTTATCCAGCAAGGGATGAACTGGGAAGGAGCATGCAGCTTGTGGGGATTTCCGAGATCTCAAGGAGGAAACAGAGGACACAGAAGCTTCAACAAGTGGCATGCACCATCTCTGCATAATATTGCACCAGCATCTTTAGCGACTGAGAGGAAGAAGGGATCTTCTCTTCATCCTCTGAGTCCTCAGACTGCAACTGATACTCATCTCCAGAAAGGGATTTTTCACCCTCAGAAAGCTCATCTGATGAGAGAGCCAAAGCAGATGCAGGGGATCTACCCCGTTTTCTGCCACCTTTTAAGGAGTTTGCGATTTATAGTCGTAATCCTTCCTTCCAAGCCACCAAAAGCAACTTTTAAAGTGTCCTCAGTGACGTATACAGGAGCTGCCATAGGAGAAGCTGCAAAACCTGACAGGGGCATATGATCATCCTGTGAGGCTGCTAGCAGACTGACAGAGGGGGGTGGTAAACTGGAGGCAAGCTCAGAATCCTTAGCCATAAGCAGTGCCTTTTTTACTTGCCCTTGTACCTCTTCTGGGAGACATAGGGGTTGATTTACTAAAGGCAAATCCACTTTGCACTACAAGTGCACTTGGAGGTGCAGTCACTGTAGATCTGAGGTAGACATGCAAGGAAAATAAAAAAACAGCATTTTAGCTTGCACGTGATTGGATGATAAAATCAGCAGAGCTTCCCCTCATTTCAGATCTTCCCCTCAGATCTACAGCCACTGCACTTACAAGTGCACTTGCAGTGCAAAGTGGATTTGCCTTTAGTAAATCAACACCATAGTCTTACACTGCAAAGCAGAGGTACTATAACAAAATGCAATCACTGTTGTGCTATAGTCTTACAATACACAATATTGGCTCACTGCACAACCTGATGCCGAGTAGGAGTCTTAGGTTTGCCTGGTTCAATCCACAGCAATGCTTACAGCCCACAGCTCTGTGTCCATGCTGCTTGCAGAAGGCTCTGGCGTGCTGGGCTTTTTAAAACAAGCCTCTTGGCGCCTGCGCACAGGTGTGCCATGCATGCGCACGAGCACGGGCACGAGCAGCCACGGCCCTCCTCCTTCTCATCCTGCCTATGGGACAGTTAAAGCGCGCTCCCGGCGAGCGCGCGCGCCGACCGTCATGGCGGCGGCCAGGGTGAGAGAGGAAAGAAAGCAGACCACTGGGGGCTTCAGGGGACCCCTGTTACGTGTTTGTGGCAGAGCCTGCAGCGGAGGAAGTGAGTGGCGTTTTTTATTTTGACTGACTTCACTGAGCGTGCTTCTGGATGGCTTTGTAAGAATACACCAGGTATGTAACTTACTCCCTCTGGTGGGGAAAACCAGGTAAGACATCCTACTCACAGAAGATAACATTTAAAAAAAATTATCTTCCTTTACCTTATCCGCGCCGCAGGAAAGCTGCTGAAAAGCAGATCCAGCCTTCACCCATCACGGCGGGTAATGTTGTGCCAACCTTCAGGTTTCCATGAGTTCCCACTCAGAGGAACCTCATACCTGGACCTCTAGAAGACTCTGCCAGTAACTTTTCGTGCCACAGTTGCATTAGTACACCAAAGCCTGGATTCCAGAGCCCAGACCCTCGCAGAGAGACATTACAGGCAAACCTTGTTTCTTCTTTACACGAGGCCCGGGTACCACCCATCTTAGACCTTTGATATCAGCCCGAGGCATGGATCTGGTTATAGCTCCAAGGTCTCCGCAGAAACCATAAAAGAGCTTTTCTTGTTCAACGTGACCAACTACCTTAGACACTGGCAAAAAAACTGAGATACTCTCCATTTGGGAGGGGTTATATAGGGGAGGAACTCAATTCTGATTGGGTTTGCCAGTGTCCGATCACCTGTGGTGACTACATAACCCATTAAGTAATTAAGGCTCTGTGTCCCGTGATGTATGAGCAAGAAATTGGGATATTTGTTATAGCAAAAAGTAAACAAATAAATAAAATGTTTTCATAATTGTCACTCTTTTTGTTTAAAGCGCAAAAAATAGAAACCACAGAGGTGATGAAATACCATCAAAAGAAAAAATAAAGCTCTATTTCTGGAAAAAAAAGGACATCAATTTTGTTTGGGTACAACGTCGTACGACCGTGTAATTGTCAGTTAAAGCGACGCAGTGCCATATCGCAAAAAATGGCCTGTTCAGGAAGGGGGTCAATTCTTCCGGGGCTGAAGTGGTTAATTGAACAAGCTAAAGTTACAGGTAGAGGCTGATTGGCTACCATGCAGAGCTGCACCAGATTTTGCACTCTCCAGTTTAGTAAATCAACCTCACTGTGGTTGTTCCACCAATTAAAACATCTGCCCTTGTAGCACCATTATTTTTTTTTTAAATCAGATTTTATTTAGGAAAATGTTCAAAAACATAAGTACACAGAAACAAGCCACCATGCAGGGCAGGGAAATACAAGAGAAGTAGCAACCATACCAAAAAAGCGGAAAGTAGAATTATGCCGCGTAAACACGATCGGACATTCCGACAAGAAAACCGTAGATTTTTTTCCGATGGATGTTGGCTCAAACTTGTCTTGCATACACACGGTCACACAAATGTTGTTCGGAAATATCGAACGTCAAGAACGCGGTGACGTACAACACTACGACGAGCCGAGAAAAATTAAGTACAATGATTCCGAGCATGCGTCAAATTGATTCCGAGCATGCGTAGAATTTTTGTGCGTCGGAATTGGGTACACACGTTTGGAATTTCCGAGAACAACTTTTGTTGTCGGAAAAATTGGGAACCAGCTCTCAATCATTTGTTGTCGGAAATTCCGACAGCAAATGTCCGATGGAGCATACACGCGGTCGGATTTTCCGACAACAAGATCACATCGAACATTTGTTGTCGGAAATTCCGACTGTGTGTACGCGGCATTAGAGTATCAAACACCTTAGACCTAAGCTAATGCATTTTCAAAATCATACCTAGCAAGATGGAAGAAGAAGGTCTAGCACACATAATATGGTACATAGAGACCTAGAAAAGGGTAGGGTACATATATTAAATCCAGTGGGAGCATATACATAGAATTCCTGAAAAAACAAGTGTGTTTTTCATAGGAGATGCATTTATTAGGTTCCATTATCAATTCAGAGAGAGTAGATGAGCGAGCCGAGGTCCATTTAAGGTCAATCAGCCTACGGGCAACAAATAAAGCTCGAGAAACAGTAATCCCTAAATTGGGATCCATTAGGGATGAGTCCAAATAGGCTAGCAGGCGGTTGAGGGGTTCAGCCGGTAGGTTAATCCCCAGTAAGCTGTTTAGCATAACAACAACCTCAGCTAAATACCTCCTTAAAGCCTAGTACACATGGGCCGAATGTCAGGCGGCATCGGGGGGTTCGATAGAAACATTCGGCCCGTGTGTACTGGAGTTGGTCCGACAGAAGCTGGCCGTTCAGCCAGCTTCTGTCGATGGAGCATGACCATAAAAATGTCTGCAGACCAGCTCGCGATCAGCGCTCTCAGTCAATGGCTGCATCCCTGTCAGAACACAATAGCATAGTGTGTACAGCGGCTCCTAGGCCGCTGGGTTGAACGAAAAAAAAAAAATGAATAGTGTGTACCAGGCTTTAGCTTGGTTTATGTTATCTGGGATCTCTACTTTTGTCCTAAGCCCAAGGACATTGTTTGCTTCTGACTGCTATTGGAGAGTGTTCTTCAGTAGCTAAAAAAAGAAGATACAATGTATTGAGTAACGAATGAGTAACTTTGTTTTGCACATATTCATTTATTGGCACATTGCACTTATTAGTTGATGTAAGGTATCACTACCTCTTATGTATATTCATTTGAGTACACGTATATGTTTTTTTTGTTTTTTAGTAAGTCACTTGCTTTTTTGCACTTTGCACTTTATTATTATATATAGGATACTATAGTCATTCACTTATTGTGATTTAAACCTTCATTAGCGCTGCACTTTTTTACCCTTCTTATGTCTGCACAATACCCTTTTAGAATGTAGTGTTGGCAGCTGTCGTTTATTAGCGCAACCATTTTTTATAATTTTTCTTAAATATTTATTCCCCCCTGGCCAATTACTGAGGGGTTTACGCAAATAGTGTGGGCTAAGGAAGTGGATTCATTTTTGGAGAGACCTTCTAGACTGGACCTTTTAGCTCTCTGATGTTGCCTGGTGAGGATGTAGTGGTGGAATGCCCTTGACTTCAGGCTCCTGCATGGGGAGGGATTAGCACCAGAGAGGTCCATCTTGCCCCCATTTTGCTCTGAGAATGAAGCCAGAGCTAAGAGGAGGGTTTGATTTACCAGCAACCCATAAACTGGCCTGTGAGAGAGGTCTGGAGAGTCTAAACCTGGTCTGTGGCAGAGGCCAAAGTTATTTAATGGACGTGGCCTGTATGGGCCTAAAGAATTCACATTAGCCTGTGGGCACTGGTGGGTCAGTCGGTGAGTGTCTGGGTGCAGCTACAGGGAAGTTGACTTAATGGGAATGCAGTAAAGACTATTAAATCCTGCAACTCCTTCGGAAAATAATATAAGCATGGTGTCACCAGAGTGCTGGTTGCAAAGTCACAAGCATGTCCTATGTGATGATAAAACCATATCTGTTGCTGTGGCATCATTGCACTTTTTGGGAAGACTCTACAGGCTTCTCTTACAAAAAAAAAAAAAAAACAGTAAATACGCCAGCAGTTTTGTAGTAACTCCAAACTCCCTGTCCTCTTGAAAGAATTTCCCAAGTGGTCTCAGATGCTGATAGTGATAACGGCTTTCTATCCTTCAGTCAATTGTGCCGTGTTAAACGCACCGCTTACATGAAGTGCTAATGAGTTCTCTGTAAACTCTGGAGCTTAAACCATGAAGTGGTGGGCTACATCCAGAGACCCCGACAAGCTAAATGTGCCTGCCTGTGTTCTCCATTATTCTTTACGGAAGACTTTTGTGTTTACTAGTCCAAGAGCTCTTATTAATATGCAAACTTCTGTAGCCCATAGCATCAGTCGGATTTCAGTTTACTGCAGATCAGTTAGGCCCCATTCACCAGAGGTGGGGGACTCGAGTCACATGACTTGACTCGAGTCAGACTCGAGTCACCTGTTTGAGGACTTGGGACTTGCTTGACAGAATTCAATAAATGACTCGACTTGACTTGTTACTAATGACTTGCGACTTGACTTTGACTTGGGCTATATGACTTGCAATGACTTGGCACCACTAACACTAACCGCAAGCTGCCATTGCAGTGTTCAAAAGCCGCGCCTCCTCTTCTGTGATAGGTGGAACACTCAATTTCACAGCAGGCAGTGTTCAGCCTATCACAGACATCCTCTCATCCTCGTCTGTGTTATGAGGATGACCGGATGTCCGTGATAGACGTAACACTGAATGCTGAGTGCTGAATGCTGGGAAATTGAGTGTTCCGCCTATCACAGACGAGGAGGAGGCGCGGCTTTTGAATACTGGAATGGCTGCCGGGACGCCGCCGATCAGGTACACGGCTGACGGGCACAGTGAAGCATGGGCACAGTGAGACATGGGCACAGTGAGACACAGGCACAGTGAGACACAGGCACAGTGAGGCATGGGCACAGTGAAGCATGGGCACAGTGAGACACGGGCACAGTGAGGCATCGGGCACAGTGAGGCACGGGCACAGTGAGGCACGGGCACAGTGAAGCACGGGCACAGTGAAGCACGGACACAGTGAAGCATGGGCACAGTGAAGCATGGGCACAGTGAGGCATGGGAACAGTGAAGCATGGGCACAGTGAGGCATGGGCACAGTGAGGCATGGGCACAGTGAGGCATGGGCACAGTGAGGCATGGACACAGTGAGGCATGGGCACAGTGAGGCATGGGCACAGTGAGGCAAAAAAAGCACTAAGCAGTTTTGTTAATGTTGAAAATAAAACAAAAACCTTTCCTGAACACTGACTTTTAACTCATTTAAAGGTGGAAATGGGGTAGATCAGTATTTTGACTTGATTTGTGACTTGACCAAAATAAATGACTTGACTTGACTTGCTTGACTTCTAGCAGAGACTTGAATTGACTTGCTTGCTTTTTGCCACTGTAACTTGGGACTTGCTTGAGACTTGAAGGTTAAGACTTGAGACTTGCTTGTGACTTGCACATGTGTGACTTACTCCCATGTCTGCCATTCACATCTGCACATATTGCACTTTATAAAGTGAGGGAATGAGGTGAAGCTTTGTTTTCTTTAAAGCCCAACTCTGAGAAACCTGAAAATGATAATTTGTAGACAAGCACTGGAGCATAGGGGAGGAGCTGCTGTGGGGACCCATCTAGCAGTGCCAAGATGCAAAAGATCTGCTTAGTAAATCCACTTTAACAAGTCTCCTGGACCTAAACAAAAAATGAACCCTTCATTTTCATTTTTTATTTCACATTTCATCTTAATTTTTCATTCTTATTTTCATTTTGTATTTTTATTCTTATTTTTTATTTTTATTCAAATTTTTTCACTTTTTTGGTTTATTTTTTTCATATTATTTTCCATTTTCTATTTTTATTTTTTTGACTTTAGATTTTTTCAGTTTTCCTTTTTTCTTGTTTATTTTTAATTTCATTTTTATTTTCATCTTCATTTATACTTCTTTTTAGATGTTTTTCTCTTTGATCATTCTTTTTCACATACATAGTAGTTCTCTCTGTCTACTGCTTCCATGATCAGATTACTATACACATCTGACACTTATTCCTTCTAAATATGCGGCAGCCGATGATGCATATAACCTACTCCCTTGCCTGGAATCCCCACTCCCATTATTAGGCTCTGGTGGGGGGAGGGGGGATTGGCGGGTTGAGCGAAACACATTGGGGGTGTGGCCTGGCCGGAGCCCAGGCTGAGACTGCCACACACTTCTCACATTAGTGGATATGCAGCGATGTGCGGCTTGACGGACCTCTCCTTCACTGCGTTCGCAGCCCCACTACAATAATCATTTTCAAGTTTCGCAAACTTGACCTTTAATCATCCAATTTAACTATTACTTTAACATAATTGGGCATTCCAAATTCACTCTGTTTCACCCTATGTGCTAAGCTAAGTGAACATTTTACTTTCAAAGTGCACATATACTTTTCAAAAACTGCCTTAAATTACATATTTACACGTGATACTAAACACACACTGTTTAATTTACATTGTCCCTTCTCTTTCTGTATATGAATGATGGCTATGTAATTATTTTAATAAAAAGAAAACATCTCAGTACCTTTTTCCTAATTGATATACAGCTGTCACATGACCCAGCTCTTTCCCAGCTTGTCTGCAGGGAAACAGTGGCAGGAGGAGCTTCTATTCCTCTGTTGCTGGTCACATGTTAAATAAAAAAGAGCCTTTGGAATATGGTGTAAAAATAAATAATTAACATCAATAAGCAGTTTTAAATTGTCATACAAATATATTTTAAAATCAAATCTGTATTGTTGTTTGGCAGTAACATGGTGTGGGTGGATTTCTGCCAGTCACAGGCCACAGTGTCATTCCCCTCCAGCCTGTGTCTTACAATAACAGAGAGGTGAAGCCTCCATTAATCAAGAAGTAATATCCCACCCCCATTGTGTTTAGCTAATTAGGAGACATGAAGGAGTTGGGAGGGAGTTGGCTGCCATTTACCACTGTGTATACGCCCACATGTATGACTCTATAGTGACATGGGCTGCTCAAATGTGATAGGAAGAAAATGCTCAAGGCAGAAATACACTGAAAACTGAGCATGTGCACTAGCTGCCAACACTGCTCTGCAAAATCCCCAACAGTGGGGACATGGACATAAGGGAGAGATAGAGAACAGCAGGATCAACCAGTTTTTTTGCAGAATACAAAAAAGGAATCTCATAGTGACTGAGTGGGTATGAACAGCATGTAATACACCATTTACAAGCATACCTCAGTTTTAAGTACACAATAGGGTTTATTTACTAAAGCTGGAAAGTGCAAAATCAGGCTCACTGCTGCATAGAAACCAATGAGCTTCCAGGTTTTATTACCGAAGCTTAATTGAACAAGCTGGGGTTAGAAGCTCATTGGTTTCTATGCAGAAGTGAGCCTGATTTTGCACTTTCCAGCTTTAGTAAATAAACCCCATTGTGTAATTAAAAGTGGGGTGTGCCTGTATTGATAATTTTTAATGATGTTGGTTTAATGACACTTTAAGTCAACAGCCTCTTTTCCTTTAGTAAATTAACCATAATGTCTTTGCAAATTATATTCTACAAATATTTTTTTTGAATTATTTAGGCGTCTGTTGAACTATGGTGAACTTGACTGGAAAACTGCCCAGAATTACTTTAACCACTTCCCGCCCCGTCAATAGTAGATTGATGTCCGGGAAGTGGTTCAGTTATCCACACTGGACGTCATATGACGTCCTGCGGGATAACAGCCGCCGCGCGCCCGGGGGGGGCCCGCATCGCGGCGATCGGTGGAGCGGTGGGTCAGTCTGACCCACCGCTACACTGATCTCGGTAAAAAGCCTCCGTCGGAGGCTTTTTACCACGTGATCAGCCGTGTCCAATCACAGCTGATCACAATGTAAACAGGAAGAGCCGTTGATCGGCTCTTCCTCACTCGCGTCTGACAGACGCGAGTAGAGGAGAGCCGATTGGCGGCTCACCTGACAGGGGGGGTTTGCGCTGATAGTTTATCAGCGCAGCCCCCCTCGGATACCCACACTAGACCACCAGGGAAGCCCCCCAGGACCACCAGGGAAGGCCCAATCATGTGGATGCCCCCCATGGCCATCCACATGTAGTAAGCAAAATAAAATAAAATAAAAACATTAAAAAAAATATGCCAATCAGTGCCCACAAATGGGCACTGACTGGCACTTTCACAATGTGTGGTGGCTGGCATTGCTGGGCACCAGTGCCACCAGTGCCATCTACTAGTGTCCATCAGTGCCACCTATCAGTGCCCATCCGTGCCCATCTGTGCCCACCTATCAGTGCCCGTCTGTGCCACCTATCAGTGCCACCCATAAGTGCCCATCAGTGCCGCCTATGAGTGCCCATCAGTGCCGCCTATGAGTGCCAATCAGTGCCGCCTATGAGTGCCAATCAGTGCCACCTATGAGTGCCAATCAGTGCCACCTATGAGTGCCCATCAGTGCCGCATACCAGTGCCACATATCAGTGCCCATCAGTGCCGCCTATCAGTGCCCATCATCAGTGCCCATCAGTGCCACCTCATCAGTGCCACCTCATCGGTTCCCATCAGTGTCGCCTTATCAGTGCCCTTCAGTGCCGCCTTATCAGTGCCCGTCATTGAAGTAGAAAAGGTACTTATTTACAAAAAAAATTAACAGAAACAAAGAAAAACTTAGTTTTTTTAAAAATTTTCGCTCTTTTTTTATTTGTTGTGCAAAAAATAAAAATCGCAGAGGCGATCAAAAACCACCGAAAGAAATCTCTATTTGTGGGAACAAAATGATAAAAAAAAATTTGGGTACAGTGTAGCATGACCGCGCAATTGTCATTCAAATTGCAACAGTGCTGAAAGCTCAAAATTGGCTTGGGCAGGAAGCTGTATAAGTGCATGGTATTGAAGTGGTTAAACATCAAACAGCCATAACATTATGACCACCAGCCACAGCCTGTTGTGGCATAAACTCCACTAGGCCTCTCTCTAAAGGTATGCTCTAGTATCTGGCACCAAGCTGTCAGTAGTAGAACCTTTACAACCTGCAAGTTGTAAGGTCGGGCCTCGATGGATTGGACTTGTTTTTCCAGCATTTCCCACAGATGCTCAATTGGATTGAGATCTGGAAAGTTTGGAGCCCTCAAACTTGTTGTGTTCCTCAAACCATCCTTGATTTCATCAGACCAGGCCACCTTCTTCCATTGCTCTGTGGTCCAGTTCTGATGCTCATGTGTCCATTGTAGTCTCTTTTGGCTGTGGACACAGGTCAGCATGGGTATCCTGACAAGTCGTAGCTATGCAGCCCCATATGCAACAAACTGCAAATCACTGTGTTCTGACACCTTTCTTTTGGAACCAGCCTTACCTTTTTTAGTAATTTGAGCTACAGTATCTCATCTATTAGATCGGACTACATGGGCCAGCCTTCACTCCCCACGGACATCAATGAGCCTTGGCTAGCCATGAATCTGACACTGGTTTGCCGGTTTTCCTTCCTTGGACCACTTTTGGTAAATCCTGACCACTGCAGACCCAGAACATCCCACAAGAGCTGCAGTTTTGAAGTTGCACTGACCCAGTCATCCAATCATCTGGCTATTCCAATTTGCCCTTGTCAAAGACGATCAAATCCTTATGCTTGCCTATTTTTTATTTTATACTTTTTTGCTCTTCTGTCAGAACCAAAACTTTCCATGAAAACAAAAAAAAAATATGAATATCAGTTCCCACCTATTACAGAGAAAAGAAAAAAAAAGTGTCCCGTGATGTCCATCCATCTTCAATCATGCCGCCCGACGGACCCAAAAAATAGAAATAATTTAAAAAAAGCTTTGCCTCCATGGGATAGCGACTGCTGTCTTTTGGTTTTAACAGCTGTTTTATAGGCAATAGTTTTTATTTATTTTTTTCTATTTTTCGGGTCCGTCGGGCGGCGTGATTGATAATGGATCTACATCCATTTTTTAATAAAGGCATTTTCAAAAACTGTCTCTTGTTGTAGTTTTTACTTTTTGACATTTTTTGGGGTACAATGTACCCGATACCCATTGACATGGGGGGTTGGGATCTGTGGGCTCCTTGTTAAAGGGGGCTTCCAGATTCCGATAAGCCCCCCGTCCGCAGACCCCAACAACCAATGGCCAGGGTTGTAGGGAAGAGGCCCATGTCCCCATCAAAATAGGGACAAGGTGCTTTGGGGTGGGGAGGCGCAAAGCACCCACCCCTCATGTTGAGGGCATGTGGCCTGGTAAGGTTCAGAAGGGGGGGCGCTCGCTCATCCCCCCCCCTATCCTGACCTCCAGGCTGCATACTCGGCTAAGGACCTGGTATGGATTTGGGGGGGGGGCACACCAATTTTTTTTTAATTTTGTAATTTTTTTCATAGATTTTTTATCTATATTGCAGGGAGCCGGCAATACATTACAGCCACGAGCAAGTTTAAATGACATTTTTTCATTTAGAAATGTCATTATTGCTGGGGTATGTTCTACACATCGCACAGATGCGCCACTTTACAGGCAGACTAAGGGGATCCCCATGCACAATATTTAAAGGAATATTTCATTTTTATTGTTTCACTTTAAGCATTATTAAAATCACAGCTCTTGAAAAAAAGATTGTTTTAAAAACTTTTTTTTTGCATTGATACATGTCCCCTAGAGCAGTACCCGGGTCCCCATACACTTTTTATGGCAATAACTTGCATATAAGCCGTTAGAGTGAGGACTTTTTCATTGTTCGTGTCCCATAGACTTTAATAGGGTTTGCATGTTCGCTAGAACTTTTTGCCTGTTCGAGGTGTTCTGGTGCGAACTGAACCAGGGGGTGTTTGGCCCATCCCTAGTGACAATCCAATATAAGCTTACTTGAACATTATCTTTTTTTCATGTTGTGAGTTCTGCCTGTCTGCTGGCCATCTCTTTTCACAACTTCCTAGATTCCCAGCATGCTTTGCAGCTTCTCCTCTGCTGTTTACTTTTCATTTCTAAGGATTATATATCCCATGGTACCTTGCTGCCTGCAAGCAGTGATTCCTGTAATGACTCCACCTCCTGAAACTCCTCCCCTGACCCCCTCTGTAATTCAGAAGGCAGGCTCTGTGAAATGTGTAACACAGCAGTGCCCACCCATAGGGTATAGTGACTACGTGTCACAGAATTTAAGAAAGGGAATGTGTGGGGATCTTCACAAAGTTAGTTTACAAACTTCAAGATTGCTCAGATTATTAGGAGTAGGCTAGAAATAATTGAAATACAATGCAGAAATAAATACATTGTTTTACAATGTGACCATAGATACAATTTAATATTGAGTAGCTGCTCCCTGACCATTCATCTGTGTTGCTGTAGTGTAAAGTGGGATCTATGGAGTGACAACAAAAACAAGGACTAAAAATTTACCAATGGACATTAGAGGGCACCAGAATGGTAGACTTGTGCCCAGCTCCTTCCTCCCCGAAGCAAAAACCAGCTCTCACTGAAACAACACAACACAGCTCACCCTGCACTAACCATGTAAAGGTTTTCTTTGATTATACTTACTAGTGTAGAATGACGAAAGGAGGCCGGGGATTATATGTAAATCACACCATTTCATTACTATTTGTATTGTGTTACACAAGAATAAGTTGCATGGGGACCTGTTTACTTTATCTAGATAGTTTTTTGGGGCAATAAGTAAAAACAAAAAGACCTAGTGGTAGATACTATAACTGGAGGGAATGTGAGAATCCTAAGCATTTAGCCACTATTAGTAAAACAAGTTCATGAATATATCAGGGCAAGTGCAAACTAAGTAATGTGTAATTATAACACTTCCAAGAAAGCAATGCCATTCACCGAGAATACAGGACCCCCCTGACAATGCCAGGCAGCCAGCAATAGATTGCTATTAGATGTGATCTGCAGCTACATGGGGGATGAGACTGCATCTGGTCTCCACTGACCAGATCCAGACCCCCCCATGTAAAAAAAAACTATATAAAAAACTATATATATATATATACACATGTATATATACAGTATCTCACAAAAGTGAGTACACCCCTCACATTTTTGTAAATATTTTGTTATATCTTTTTATGTGACAACGCTGAAGAAATGACACTTTGCTACAATGTAAAGTAGTGAGTGTACAGCTTGTATAACAGTGTAAATTTGCTGTCCCTTCAAAATAACTCAACACACAGCCATTAATGTCTAAACCGCTGGCAACAAAAGTGAGTACAGCTCTAAGTGAAAATGTCCAAATTGGACCCAAAGTGTCAATATTTTGTGTGGCCACCATTATTTTCCAGCACTGCCTTAAAGCGGAGTTCCAGGCTATTTTTCGTTTATTAAAAGTCAGCAGCTACAAAAAGTGTAGCTACTGACTTTTAATAAACAGCCACTCACCTGTCCCACGGTCCAGCGATGCGGCCGCACGGAGGCCTGCTCCTCTCCCCCTCCTCTCCGCGGCGCTGTCATTAGAACTGTGGGCACCCGGCCGTAACAGCTTGTGGATTCACGGCCGGGCGCGCACTGCGCATGCGCGAGTCGCGCTGCGCTCTCGGAGTGGACAGGCGATCTTCTAGGACCTGTCACGTGTCCCAGAACATCGCCTAGAGGGAGGGGCCACCTAGGGGGAGAGGAGGAGTTGCCTAGGCGGCCCGTAGGCGGAAGGAGAAAGTGGGACAGGAAGTCCCCTTCAAAACGAAGAACCGACTCAAAATTACATGCCAAATGTGGCATGTAAGGGGGCAAGGAGTACTTAAAGCGGAAGTTCCACTTTTGGGTGGAACTCCGCTTTAACCCTCTTGGAGTTCACCAGAGCTTCACAGGTTGCCACTGGAGTCCTCTTCCACTCCTCCATGATGACATCACGGAGCTGGTAGATGTTAGAGACCTTGCGCTCCTCCACCTTCCATTTGAGGATACCCCACAGATGCTCAATAGGGTTTAGGTCTGGAGACATGCTTGGCCAGTCCATCACCTTTACCCTCAGCTTCTTTAGCAAGGCAGTGGTAGTCTTGGAGGTGTGTTTGGGGTCGTTATCCTGTTGGAATACTGCCCTGCGGCCCAGTCTCTGAAGGGAGGGGATAATGCTCTGCATTAGTATGTCACAATACATGTTGGCATTCATGGTTCCTTCAATGTACTGTTGCTCCCCAGTGCCGGCAGCACTTATGCTGCCCCAGACCATGACACTCCCACCACCAATATTGACTGTAGGCAAGACACAGTTGTCTTTGTACTCCTCACCTGGTTGCCGCCACATACGCTTGACACCATCTGATTGGTGTACTCACTTCTGTGAGATACTGTGTGTATATATATATATATATATATATATATATATATATATATATATATATATACAGTATATACAGGAAAAAATATTTTTTTTTTAAATTTAGACATATGGTTGGGGGTGGCAAAAATACGCAGTCGTGTCACGTTTTTGCCTCCCACGAGTGGCGTTGCTATGGGGGTGCGGGGGGTGTGGCCCGTACCGGGTGACACCCGCCAGAGGGGTGACACTGGGGCTGCTGCTAAACACTGTACTACTTTGCTTGTAGTGAAGCGGTGCGAGCAGGGCACTCAGCCGTGCGGGGGAGGCTGCCTGCAACACTCCTCAGTCAGGCTAATATCCCAGAGTGTGCCGGAGATGGTGGGTGGAGCTGGGGGTGTGGCTGCCACCTTCACTCCTCCCACAGACTCCTTCATTATAATATTGCTGATCCCGCAGCTGAAGGAGATGAGAGGCGAGGACAGAGCAGCCCCGCCCATCTGCAGGCATGAAGAATACTGTAAGTTACTGCAGTGCAGTGTCACTACATAGAGTCCTAACTTTCCCTGTACCACCCCAACCTGCCCTGTACCCCCCCCAACCTGCCCTGTACCACCCCAACCTGCCCCGTACCACCTCAACCTGCCCTATACCACCTCAAACTCCCCTATACCACCTCAACCTGCCCTGTACCCCCAACCTGCCCTATACCACCCCAACCTGCCCTGTACCCCCCAACCTGCCCTGTACCCCCACACCCTGCCCTATACCACCTCAACGTGCCCTATACCACCCCAACCTGCCATGTACCCTCTCAACCTACCCTATACCACCTCAACCTGCCCTATACCACCTCAACCTGCCATGTACCCCCCAACATGCCCTGTACCCCCCAACATGCCCTATACCACCCCAACCTGCCATGTACCCCCCCAACCTGCCCTATACCACCCCAAACTGCCCTATACCACCTCAACCGGCCCTATACCCCCCAACCTGCCATGTACCCCCCCAACCTGCCCTATACCACCTTAACTGGCCCTATACCACCCCAACCTGCCACTATACCACCCTATGCTATCATTTACAGGGGCCGGTTTGGGGTGCGCCCGTCACCGTGTGCTGCCTGCAGGGTACTGGGCAGCCTAGACAGGAGGGGGGGAAAACCATGTTTTACTGCACCAGGTGACACCCACCCTAGTCACGTCACTGCTCCCACCAACTGCCCCCCTTAAACTGCAATAGGCAGCAGATGGGGGCATATACTTGCTGCAGTGGCGATGCTTGGTTTTGAACCCACAGCAAAGTTTACCTGTACTGTAGCAATCGTGGATGGCAAGCCCGCTGGACGCTACACACTTGAGCAAATGTCAAAGTGCCACAAATGCCCAGTAACCCCATCCAATGCAAGCGGTTGCATTACGGTTGTCGGCAAAAATGGTGTTAAGACAGGTGGTGAAGAGGCATCACATTGCTCCCCCCACACCTGTCAGTAGCCTCGGAAGCATGATCCGAATACAGATCAGGCTTCAGTGGAAAGGGAGATTTAGGATAGGTTCACACTAATGCAGTGTGGGAAATGCACCGCATTCAAATCACACTGCCCTTTGCGATCCACAGCAGGTGTCGGTGCACTCTTTACGACACCCCAAACGCAGGTCGCAAATGCAGTGCATTTGCCGGCACCTGATTGCATAGTACAAAACAAGAATGTTGCAGTGTTGTTCCAAAATTGCTGCATGCACATCTTAAGTGCGATGCGGAGCAATTTGGGCCCATTCAAAAACAAATGGCCTCAAATCGCACCAAATCGCATGTGAATTGAATAGGAATGTGGTGCGATACCGGTGCGATTTACATGCAGTTTATAGTGTGAACCAAGCCTAAGACGCATATCTGAACCTACCCTTAGGGAAAACCGCCCAAAAAAACTGCCTGGGGACTCAAAAGATTAACTAAAACATTCCTTTAAAATAGTTAAATGTAAGTGGTAGAATCCATCAAATAAATGCAATAATTGCCCATGACTAGAGATATCTCATGTATATTAGAGAGCCCATCCGTCATCAAACAGCTGTCTGCGGGATGCACTTTGACCTCATCCAAAATGGCAAGCCCTATCCAGTGTTCTATATAAGTGAGACATTCTGCAGAGCTGTTTTGACACATACAAGTGTGGCTGCGGATTCTCTGTACCCAGGAAAAGTGTCACTCCCAATCACAGGCTCCTGTCTATAGGGACCATGCATGCAGCACCTGTTCAGACCAAATAAGTAGCTTGTCTCAGCAGCCCACTCCTGAGGATTGTGATTGGTCACGGCTTCTGATTTACTGTGCCTGAATGGAAAATATTTCAGGAGTATAAGGCCAAATTGTGCTCTTTGATAAATAGAGCGATTCTTAAAGTAGATCTAAGTCCCTACTGGGTGACATAATGACATTTAGTTTGCTAAAGCACAAAATATCATAACCAACTGTCAGCAGTGATAGTGTAGAGGGTAGATATTCCGCTCAGGCACAGGATCCCCGGGCTGGTAAGTTAGTATCGCACAACAGGAGATAGGAAAATCTGTCTTCAGTGACGCCATGCTTATATGGCATCCAGCATAGAGGAATAGCATCAGGCCAGCGACTCAGTTTCATTGAAATGTGCTAGATTTTCTAGGCTGCATAGTCAATACAGTGCGAACACACTAACACATTTTGGCCGTCAGGCCTTAAAGTAGAACTTTAGGTCAAACTTTTTTTTTCAATTTTGGATAGAGCAAGGGAGGGTTTTAACCCCTATCAGATTTATATTTTCCGCCATCTGTGTCCAATTGCTGAGATTTCCCTTCACTTCCTGTCCCATAGCCAGACAGGAAGTGCAAGGAAATCCCTGCAAATTAAGGGAATTTCTTGGGGAACCCCGGGTCACCAGAACTAGTGTCCCCATTGGAAGATTTCTCCTCTATTACTTTTCTAGGGACAACCCAAAATTTGGGATTTTCTTTTACTTTTCAATGATAATGGAAAACAGGAAAAATAGAGAGGATTAATCTCCTCGACAGGGGCACAGACAGCAATAAAAAGTGACAAGTGTTCCAATCCCCCTCTACTCTATCCAAAATGGAAAAAAACGTTTTGCCTTTACTTACACTTTATTTGCGGAAATGCGTTAGCATGTTCGCGCTGTAGTGACTATGTAGCCAATAAAGTCTACCACATTTGGATGATACTAAGTTGCCAGCTTGATGCTATTACAGGATCACCGTGCTACCACCAACACGAATGCCAGTTATAGTCATCGCCTGCTTTCACAGTCTATACAAGACTCCAAAGAAGGAAAGAAGAACCGCTTATAATATAAAAGCCTCAGAAGAGTTGTATTGCGTCTTCCAACACATAGACTATTGTTGTGGAAAATTTTATTAATGTATGTTGTCAGATGTCCCCCAGTGTCGGTTTTGCTGTAATGCGCTCATGTGAGCGTATTCGCACATACAGACGTTGGTGGAAGACCGGTGGCGTGAAAATCTTCCTGTGGACACAGCGATGTTTGCTCTTTTAAGGACGTTTGTTTTATGCCTCGCCAAGGGACTGGCCACTTCTTGGCGTTGGCATTAAATGACTCCGAGCGGACAGATCTTTGTCCACGAGAACTATAGCATAACTATATGACAATTGTGGCCCATTAAGCCATAGTTTTCATTAGGCTTGTGCAATACGTTTCGTAACGAATCAAAATTTGTACGAATTTAGCAATTTTCGGACGTTCGGAAGCATTCGAATTTCCAAACAAAGCAATTACGAATAAAACCGAATCCAAAATAAATTATATTGCAAATAGAGAATGCCCGAATGCCTTCGGCATAATTCGTTACGAAAAAAGTTACGAATGTACAAATCCATTCGAAGCACAACAACACTCTCCTCTGCTCCTCCCTCACCGTGCTGAAATCCCTCTCAAAATGGTGTACAGGGGCAGAGGCTATAGCCGCATGTCAAAAGCAAAAGTAAAATACGAGATTTTGAATCATTACAAATAACCGCTATGTATTTAGAAAAGTATGAATCCATTCGAAGCACGTTAGGCAGCGCCATTGTGAGAGAGACAAGGAGAAATATGAATCAATAAAAAAGTTACGAAAGTAGGAGTTGTGTCCAGAATCAACGAAAAACAATGTACTCTACCGAAAGTACGAATTATAAATCAACTAAAAATAATGCTTACATTAATACGAATCATTCCGATTCAACGAAAAATGTAGATTGCGAAATTACGAAATAGTCCGAACACGAAAAATCCCGTTTAGCAAAATTACGAATGATTACGAATCAACAGGACCGAAAAGAAACTAAACTAAACTGAACAAATTTTCCCGTTGTGCACAAGTCTAGTTTTCATATGGTTCCCGTCATTGGAAGCAGTGCACATCACTGCTAGTCTATTTGAATGTATACATGTCTGTGATTGGTTCTTTTGTTGTATTCATGTATTGTATTGTATTAGCTGTATTTAACTTATCCTTATATGGTCATCTGCTGGGTGGAGCTCACGCCCTGTGAGCTCACTTCCTATGGAGGAGGTCACATGTTGTGACATCACTTCCGGCTGGGAGTTTAATAAAACAGCCTGTGAGGGCGTCGGTGGTCAGTCTTTGCTGGGATGCCTTGATGATGAGACCAGTCTGGTGATGCATCTTGATTTGTATGAATAAGGATCAAATGGAAGGTGAGTGAATTTTAGCTTAAGATGCATCATTGAGACGAAGGGTGTGCTTATGAGCACAAGGAGAAATGGCTGTGTGCTCTGCAAACAGCCAACTTTCCATGACAACTATACAGACATACTAACACATTTCAAGAGGCCAGGAGCTTACTCATAGGGTACCTGTAATAAAACTGTTCCGAGGCTTATAACCACTTGACCACTGGGCACTTAAACCCCCTTAATAACCAGACCAATTTTCAGCTTTCGGTGCTCTCACATTTTGAATGACAATTACTCAGTCATACAACACTGTACCCATATGAAATTTTTGTCCTTTTTTTCACACAAATAGAGCTTTCTTTTGGTGGTATTTAATCACTGTTGGGTTTTTTATTTTTTGCGCTATAAGAGAAAAAAGACTGAAAATTTTGTAAAAAAATGATTTTTTTTTCGTTTCTGTTATAAAATTTTGCAAATTACTATTTTTTCTTCATAAATTTTGGCCAAAATTTATACTGCTACATATCTTTGGTAAAAATAAGTACAAATTGGTGTATATTATTTGGTCTTTGTGAAAGTTATAGAGTCCACAAGCTATGGTGCCAATATCTGAAAATTGATCACACCTGAAGTACTGACGGCCTATCTCAATTCTTGAGACCCTAACATGCCAGAAAAGTACAAATACCCCCCAAATTACCCCTTTTTGGAAAGAAGACATTCCAAGGTATTCAGAAAGAGGCATTGTGAGTTTTTTGAAGTTGTCATTTTTTCCCACAATTCTTTGCAAAATCAAGATTTTTTTTTTCTCTTTTTTTTTTTTCACAAAATTGTCATATTAGCAGGTTATTTCTCACACACAGCATATGCATTCCACAAATTACACCCCAAAACACATTCTGCTATTACTCCCGAGTATGGCGATACCACATGTGTGAGACTTTTACACAGCGTGGCCACATACAGAGGCCCAACATGCAGGGAGCACCTTCAGGCGTTCTGGAGCACCAAGGCCAATTCTGACATTTCTCTCCTACATGTAAAAATCATCATTTATTTGCTAGAAAATTAAATAGAACCCCAAAACATTATATATGTTTTTTTAGCAAAGACCTTAGAGAATATAATGGTGGTTGTTGCAACTTTTTATCTCGCACGATATTTGCGCAGCAATTTTTTTAACGCGTTTTTTACGGCAAAAAAATGTTTTGTGCTTAAAAAAAAAAAAAAACAGTAAAGTTAGCCCAATGTTTTTGCATAATGTGAAAGATGAAGTTACGCCGAGTAAATAGATACCTAACATGTCGCCCTTAAAAATTGCACACACTCGTGGAATGGCGCCAAACTTCGCTACTTAAAAAATCCCCATAGGCGACGCTTTAAATATTTTTACTGGTTACATGTTTTGAGTTACAGAGGAGGTCTAGGGCCAAAATGATTGCTCTCGCTCTAACGTTCGCAGAGATACCTCACATGTGTGGTTTGAAAACCGTTTTCATATGTGGGCGGGACTTACGTATGCGTTCGCTTCTGTATGCGAGCTCACGGGGACAGGGGCGCTTTAAAAAAAAAAAAAAAAAAATATTCTTCATTTTACTTTATTTATTTTAGTTTGACATGTTTTTCCGCCCTAAACATTTTTTTGATCACTTTTATACCTATTACAAGGAACGTAAACATCCCTTGTAATAGGAATATGGCATGACAGGTCCTCTTTACAGTGAGATATGAGGGGGGGGGGTGTCAATAAGACCCCACATCTCACCTCTAGGCTGGGAAGCCTGAAAAAAATACAAAAAAAAAAAACAACAATCCTGGCTTTGATCGTAGCGGTGAGTCGGTAGAAGCACCGGAGGGCGGCGGGGGGGGGGGACATCCCCTCTTGCCTCCCGTAAGAATGATCAAGCGGCGGAACAGCCACTATGATTGTTCTCATGGTGTAGGGAATCGCCGGCTGAAAAAGCCGATATCTGAATGATGCCTGTAGCTGCAGGCATCATTCAGATATCCCCGCACAAAGTCAAGGACGTCATATGACGGCCGGAGGGCGGGAAGTGGTTATTGCAGAGTATTGCCGGGCATTGCGGAGTATTGCCAGGCATTGCGGAGTATTGCCGGGCATTGCGGAGTATTGCCGGGCATTGCGGAGTATTGCCGGGCATTGCGGAGTATTGCGGTGTATGGCAGGGTATTGCGGTGTATGGCAGGGTATTGCACGGGTATTGCACAGGGTATTGCGAGGGTATTGCACAGGGTATTGTGGAGGGTATTGCACAGGGTATTGTGGAGGGTATTGCAGAGTATTGTGGAGGGTATTGCAGAGTATTGTGGAGGGTATTGCAGAGTATTGTGGAGGGTATTGCAGAGTATTGTGGAGGGTATTGCAGAGTATTTTGCAGAGTATTGCGCAGGGTATTGCAGAGTATTTTGCAGGGTATTGCAGAGTATTTTGCAGGGTATTGCAGAGTATTTTGCAGGGTATTGCAGAGTATTGTGCAGGGTATTGCAGAGTATTGTGCAGGGTATTGCAGAGTATTGTGCAGGGTATTGCAGAGTATTGTGCAGGGTATTGCAGAGTATTTTGCAGGGTATTGCAGAGTATTTTGCAGGGTATTGCAGAGTATTTTGCAGGGTATTGCAGAGTATTGCACCAGGGTATTGCAGAGTATTGCACCAGGGTATTGCAGAGTATTGCACCAGGGTATTTTGCAGAGTATTGGCAGGGTGTATTGCAGAGTATTGGCAGGGTATAGCACAGGGATGGCTGAGCAGGGATGGATGGATGGATGGATCTGTGACTGCAATTGTCACAGATCCAGCCCACAGTGCTGCTGCTGCCATCCGCTCCCTCCCCCTCCCCTCTCACACTGTACCGATCGGTACAGAGAGGGGAGGGAGGAACCGGCGTCATCAAATGACGCCGGTCTGTTTACAAGTGATTGCTCCGTCATTTGACGGAGCGATCACGTGGTAAACGGCCGCTATCAGCGGCGATTTACCGCGATTCGTGATCCGCCGGGTCCTCTGGACCCGGCGGTCACGGAGTTTCCCGTGTGCGCACCCCAGGGGGCGCGCGGGAGCGCGATTCTGGGAGGACGTTATATAACGTCCTCCCAGAGTTAAGCAACCACCCTGCCGCCGTTATTTGTCGGCAGGTGGTTGTTAAGTGGTTAATGGATATTTGCAAGCGTTTCCTCTTTAGTTTTTGGAGCCTTGCTACGAAAAGAGTGCAGGCATCAGGAGTGCATTACGTACAGAGCTCGGCATTATGCTACGTACAGAGTGCAGGGTTTAGGAGTGCGTTATGTACAGAGTGCAGGGCTTAGGAGTGCGTTACGTACAGAGTGCAGGGCTTAGGAGTGCGTTACGTACAGAGTGCAGGGCTTAGGAGTGTGTTACGTACAGAGTGCAGGGTTTAGGAGTGCGTTACGTGCAGAGCTCAGGATTATACTATGTACAGAGTGCAGGGTTTAGGAGTGTGTTACGTACAGAGTGCAGGGTTTAGGAGTGTGTTACGTACAGAGTGCAGAGCTCAGGTTTATGCTACGCACAGAGTGCAGGGTTCAGGAGTGTGTTACGTACAGAGTGCAGAGTTTAGGGGTGCGTTATGTACCGAGTGCCGGGTTTAGGAGTGTGTTACGTAAAGAGTGCAGAGCTCAGGATTATGCTACGTACAGATTGCATGGTTTAAGAGTGCATTACGTACAGAGTGCAGAGCTTAGGATTATGCTACGTACAGAGTGCAGGGTTCAGGAGTGTGTTACGTACAGAGTGCAGAGTATAGGAGTGCGTTACGTACAACGTGCCGAACTCAGGAATATGATATCTACAGAGTGCAGGGTTCAGTAGTGCGTTACGTACAGAGTGCAGGGTTTAGGAGTGTGTTACGTAAGAAGCGCAGAGCTTAGGATTATGCTACGTACAGAGTGCAGGGATCAGTAGTGCGTTATGTACAGAGTGCAGAGTTTAAGAGTGCATTACGTAAAGAGTGCAGGGTTTAGGAGTGTGTTACGTAAAGAGCGCAGAGCTCAGGATTATGCTACGTACAGAGTGCAGGGTTTAGGAGTGCGTTACGTACAGAGTGCAGAGCTCAGGATTATGCTACGTACAGAGTTCAGGGTTCAGGAGTGCGTTATGTACAGATTGCAGAGCTCAGTATTATGCTATGTACAGAGTGCAGGGTTTAGGAGTGTGATTTGCATAGAGTACAGAGTTCAGGAGTCTGTTATGTGCAGAGTTCAGGGGTGTGCTGTGTACAGAGTGCAGTGTTTAGGGGTGCACTATGCACAGTGTGCAACCCCAACCTCCTCCCTGATGCTTTGCCGCATCTCTCTCTCCTATCTTGTCTGTCTCTAGTACCTCCCTGTGTAGGCAGCTCTGCCTCACCTTGCAGGGAGTGGGAGTAGAGGGTGAAAGCTGGAGGTGGCGGAAAGGAGTTCCGGCTTTAAAACTGGGTGGGAGGGCCACATGACAAGGCCTGGAGGGCCGGATTCGGCCCAGGGGCCTTTGTGTTTGACAAATGTGGCATAGAGAAACACAGAGACCTAGTAATGACATCACTGGGTCTAAAACAAGGTATTTAACAGAAAGCTTTTATTTAATTGGCATGTTAATGAGTGTGGAATGGAGGAATTAGGGATGACACAATATAAGCAAAATAAACTTCAGATTATCAGTTATACTTTGTAATCTGACATACACATCGCGTTTCAGGTGATAATATCAACTTCCAGAAATGATTTTAGCTCTAAAAGGTTGCAGCTGTAAAGCTCGTTCTCTCTACACTTTTCTGGCCCTTTTTTCTTTCTATGCGTTTAAACCTTTTTTTTTTTTTCCTGTCCATCTGTCCTAGCCCACAGGCATATGCCAAAGGGGTTCTCACCTCCCTTAGGCAGTCTGCTACCCCCGTGCTCTCAGGCTAAACCATATGATTGTGAGAGCGCGGCCACAGAAATGCAAATTCAAAGCTCTGCAGATTCAAAGCCTTCCTATGAAACTGGTTCAGCAACAGAGAAACACACAGACCTTGTGTTACTACACTAATGCATGGAAATAAAGGCTTCAGAAAGATGGGTTGGTGCTCAGTATTCATCTAATATTACATAAAATCCTAAGTGAATAATATTTAGTTTTCTAAAGCTCTGTTTATCATAAACCATTGCCCTTAAAAAAATACTATTGTCACTCTTTGTTGCGTCTCAGTGCTGCTGATTTCCTGCAGTCTATTTGCAGCTACTTTCTGTCTACATGCGCTTCAGTGATGGCTGCATGGCATTTGTCAGGCAGGTTTCCTAATAGTGACCATGGACCATGTTTAAACCCTTGATGCACGCCGCACGCATATATGCAACCGCTCGGTGGGTTGGCCTTAACGCAGAGCGGTCGCATTAATGTGGCCCTGTTAAAACAACTTACCATGCTGAGAGCGCGCTCCCTGCATGGTAGGTACAGGAAAGCTCTTAATGCATACTAGCGATCAGGAGATTTCCGATCATGTGACCACTGTGAAAGCCAATCACAGCAATCACATGACCCTAATGACAGCCAATCACAGTGTCACATGACCCTGAAAGCCAATCACAGCGATCACATGACCCTAATGACAGCCAATCACAGCGATCACATGATCCTAATGTTAGCCAATCACAGCGATCACATGACCCTAATGTTAGCTAAACACAGCGGTCACATGACCCTAATGACAGCCAATTACAGCGGTCACATGACCTTAATGCTCACCTCTGCCTCCCGGTAGGGATGAGCCGAACACTCCCCGGTTCGGTTCGAACCAGAACCTGCGAACGGACCGAAACTTCACGCAAACTTTAGAACCCTATTAAATACGAACGTTCGAAATCAAAAGTGCTAATTATAACGGCTAATATGCATGTTATTGTCCTAAAAAGGGTTTGGGGACCCGGGTCCTGCCCCAGGGGACATGTATCAATGCAAAAAAAAGTTTTAAAAATGTCAGTTTTTTCGGGAGCACTGATTTTAAAGCGGTTGTATACCCGCTGCTGCTTTTTTTTTTTTCATACCTGAAAGGCAAAAGGCATAATGAGCTAGTATGCACCGCATACTAGCTCATTATGAAATACTTACCTTAGAACGAGGCGTCGGAAACTTACCTGGTCCACGCCGAGGGAGATGTCATCTTGCCTCGGCGTGTCTTCCGGATATCGCTGCTCCAGCGCTGTGAGTGGCTGGAGCGGCGATGTCGTCACTCCCGCGCGTCGGCAAGGTCCGGACGGCTGCCGGGCTTTAGCCAAGAATCCCCGCTGCGCATGCGCCGCTGCATTCAGCGGTTCATTGCGAGGGTTTAGGAGATATTCTTTTTACCTACAGGTAAGCCTTATTATAGGCTTACCTGTAGGTAAAAGTTCAAAATTAGAGTATACAACCGCTTTAATGATGCTTAAAGTTAAAAAAATAAAATGAAATATTCCTTTAAATATCGTACCTGGGGGGTGTCTAAAGTATGCCTGTGAAGTGGCACGTGTTTCTCGTATTTAGAACTGTCCCTGCACAAAATGACATTTGTAAAGGAAAAAAAGTAATTTAAAACTGCTTGTGGCTTTAATGTAATGTCTGGTCCCAACAATATGGATGAAAATCATTGAGAAAAATGGCATAGGTACCCCCCACCCCCACCCCACTACCAGCCCCTTTGGGTCTTGTATGGATATTAAGGGGAACCCCGCACCCAAATTAAAAAAAGGCCCTATATACTCTGAACAGCGGTATACAGGCGGTGCAAACAAGACAGGGACTGTAGGTTTGTTCTTAAGTAGAATCTGTTTGTAATTTTGAACTGATAAATTTTTTAGGTGTAGCTCCAGCCAAAAAATGCATTTTTAAGCTTTTTGGAAAACATAGGGAAGGGTTATCACCCCTGTAACATTTGTTTTGCTGTCTGTGCACCTGTTCAGAACATTTCACCTCACTTTCCGTCCCAATGACAACTGTTTTTGAAAAGTGGGGTTTTTATTGAAACAAGGATTGGTGATAAAGCATCAGTAGAGAGGAGACACCTTTTTCCCTTATTAACTCTTACAGGAGAGAATTTCCCTTCCTAGGGGTAAATTTCCTCTCACTTCCTGTTGTCTCATTCCGTTTGCAAGTAGGAGTCGTTTGTAAGTTGGATATTTGAAAGTAGGGGCCTGCCGTATATAATCTGCAGAAAATTTGCCCTTAGGGGTTGGTGTTGCCACAACACTGTGAGCCCTCACAGTTACTCTTGGTGGGCGCTGGAACACCCTGCTGTGAACTATTATATCAAGAATTGTAATTACATGCCATTGTTGAACAGTGGTAGGAAAAATTGGGCCTTTGGTGGTGGTGCTGATGCCACAACAATGTAAGTCCTCACAGTTACTTTTAGTGGGCGCAGGAATGGGCCCAGCTGTGAAATATTAGATCAAAAATTTTAATTACATGCCCCTGTTGAACAGGGGCAGAAAAATTTGGCCTTTGGTGGTGGTGTTGCCACAACACTGTAAGCCATGGGTGCCCAACCAGTGGCCCGCAGAGCCGTCTGATGTGGCCCGCAACCTCTTGCTCTGGGATGGAATAGAATACGGTTATTAAAGGTACGTTTATTACTAAAATCACAGTGTATATATGGGCATATCTGTTCTGCGAATCTGCAGTGGTTACTGGGCTTTCAAACTGATCCACAGGTGCAGAGCAGTGTGGGTTACCTGCAATGAGCCATAGACTTCTATTACCTGCGAGTTTAGTGCACTTTCTGAAAGTGCACTACACCTACAGGATATAATAGAAGTCTATAGCAAAGTGCAGTTAACCTGCAGGAAAGCCACAGGTGAACTGTGCTGCACCCGTGGTGCTGGAAAACAGTGCATCAGTGTAAAAGCCGCCTTGGGCCCCTTTAACAGTCAGTCCGATCCAAGTAGAGTGGGCTACGCTCATTGTGGCCCGCGACCGGTTACCAAGTCGCTTAAGTGGCCCTCACTCTTCAAAAGGTTGGGCACCCCTGCTGTAAGCCCTCACAGTTACTCTTGGTGGGCGCAGGAATGGGCCCTGCTGTGAATTATTAGATCAAGATTTGTAATTACATGCCCCTGTTGAACAGGGGCATAAAAATTGGGCCTTAGGCACTGGTACCACAACATTGCAACCCCTCACAGATACTGTACTTGGAGCGCAGCAATGAGCCCTGCTGCAAAGTATTGCATCGGAAATTGTAATTACACGCCCCTTTTAAACAGGGGCATAAAAATTGGGCCTTAGGCACTGGTGCCACAACACTGCAACCCCTCACAGATACTGTAGTTAAGCGCAGCAATGAGCCCTGCTGCAAAGCATTGCATCAAAAATTGTAAATACACGCCCCTGTTAAACAGGGGCTGAAAAATTGGGCCTTAGCCACTGGTGGCGGTGCCCAGAACCAAAAATGTTCTTACAAGCTATCAGCATGATCATTGAGGAGGAAGAGGATAGTCACTCAGCATAACAGGATAGTTACTCAGCATCAGCATAGGCAGTCTTGAAGGGATCTGACATTTAAAAAAAATATATTCGGTTACATCAGCATCAGGTGCTTGGTAGCTGGTGGTGATCCAAGACTGATTCATTTTTATGAAGGTCAGTCGATCGACCGAGTCGGTGGACATGCACACCCTGTGATCGGTTACAAAGCCTCCAGCAGCACTGAATGTGCGTTCCGAAAGAACGCTGGATGCAGGACAGGCCAGTAGCTCAATTGCATACTGTGCAAGCTCTGGCCAGTGATCCATCCTCAAGACCCAGTAACCCAGAGGATTTTCGGTGGGAAAGGTGTCCAAGTCTGATCTTGCCCCTACTTATTCCTGCACCATGTAAACCAGAAGCTGGCGATGGTTGCTGGAACCGATCATGCCTTGGGGCTGCGTACTAAAAAAATTGTCTGAACGCATCGGTCAGGCGGACACCTTCTCCACCGCTCCTTCTTTGACTGACCGAAGCCTCAGCAACACGTTGTCCAGGACCAGGAATTTGTAACCTCCCAGTCTCTGGGAACGCATTGCACAGACCTTCATCCTCTGCTCCCTCTGCGACGGCAATATAAAGTCCGCAACCTTACCCTTGTAACGTGGATCAAGGAGGGTTGCCAGCCAGTAATGATCCCTCTTCTTTATCGCACGAATACAAGGATCCTTCCGCAGGCTTTGCAGGATCAGGGAGGCCATGCAGCGTAGGTTTGCTGAGGCAGTCGGTTTGGAGTCCTCTGGGTCACTGAGGACGACATGATCCGCAGCCACCTCCTCCCAGCCACGTACAAGTCCACGGGTGTCATGGGACTGTAATTGATCCCTTGAAGACTTCTGCTGATGCGGAGTGCTAGTCTCCACCTCCATGCTGACACAATCCTCCTCCTCCTCTTCTTCCTGTGTGATAGCCGGGCCAGCAGGAACATTGTCTGGATAAAGGGGGACTTGAGAGGTAAGGAAGTCCTCCTCTTCCTGCCTCTGTTCTGCCTCAAGTGCCCTGTCCATTATTCCACGCAGTGTGTGCTCCAACAGGTGGACAAGAGGCACAGTGTCACTGATGCATGCATCGTCACTGCTCACCATCCTCGTGGCCTCCTCAAATGATGCCAGGACAGTGCATGCATCCCTGATCATGGCCCACTGGCGTGGGGAAAAAATCCAAGCTCCCCTGACCCTGTCCTGGTGCCATATTGCAACAGATACTCATTGATGGCCCGCTGCAGCATGGCCAACATAGAGTTCCACCTGGTGGGCATGTCACAGATTAGGCGGTTCTTGGGAAGGTTGTAATCCTTTTGCAGGTCAGCCAGCCGAGCACTGGCATTATATGACCGGCGGAAATGCCCACAGAGTTTCCTGGCCTGCTTCAGGACCTCCTGTAAGCCCGGGTACCTGTCCAAGAACTGCTGCACCACCAAGTTAAGGACGTGAGCCAAACAGGGCACATGGGTCAGTTGTCCCTGTCGGAGGGCGGAGAAGAGGTTGGTGCCATTGTCGCAAACCACCTTTCCTGGCTTAAGATGGCGTGGCGTCAACCACCTCTGAGCCTGCTCCTGCAGAGCTGACAGAATCTCTGCCCCAGTGTGGCTCCTGTCCCCCAAGCACACCAGCTCAAGCACCGCATGGCATCTTTTTGCCTGCGTACTTGCGTAGCCCCTTGAACGCCCACGGAGCACCACTGGTTCCAAGGACAAAGCACAGGTAAAGGCCATGGAGGAAAAAGAAGAGGAGGGGGTGGAGGAGAGAGGTGTGTCAGAATCACCAGTAGTAACATTTTGGAGGCGTGGTGGCGGAACAACGTCCAACACTACTGCACCTTGTCCTGCATCCTTCCCAGCTGCCAGCAGAGTCGCCCAATGCGCCGTGAAAGATAGGTAACGTCCCTGTCCATGCCTGCTGGACCATGAGTCAGCAGTAATATGCACCTTACCGCTGACCGCCCTGTCCAGCGAGGCCAAGACATTGCCTTCCACATGCCGGTAGAGAGCCGGAATCGCCTTCCATGAGAAAAAGTGGCGTTTGGGAACCTGCCACTGAGGAACCGCACATTGCACAAACTCACGGAAGGGGGCAGAGTCTACCAACTGAAAAGGCAGCAGTTGAAGTGCTAGCAATTTAGCCAAGCTAGCATTCAACTGCTGGGCATGTGGATGGCTGGGAGCGAACTTCTTTCGGTGGTGCAGCAGCTGGGGCAGGGAAATTTGCCTGGTACAATAAAACGTCGGTGTACTGATAGCAGATTGACTGTAAGTACTTGGCTGTGACACACCTAATTCTACACCTTCATTCCTCTCAGTGCAGGTTTCAGAGAGGACTGAAGGTATAGTGGAGTTGGAGATCCCAGCTGATGAGGAGCAAGGAGAGGTCCGCTTTGTTCTTTGGTGTGGGTCTTTTAGGTAGGCTTGCCAACGAACTGCATGGCAGGTCGACATACGTCTGGTCAAGCACATGGTGCTCAAGCGGCTTATGTTTTGGCCACGCGAGATACGCTTTAGACATATGTTGCAAATGGCAACGGTGCGATCTGCTGCACACGTCTGAAAAAAGGCCCACACCAAAGAACTTTTGGAATAATGTGCAGAGACAGCAGCGCCCTGCACATGCGGAGCTCTGCGGTGTGATGCAGTCAGTGTGCTGCCCTTAAGCTGGCCCCTGGAGGGCATCCTGCCTTGTTGGAGATGTGCCTCCTCCTCCTCCTCCTCTCTCCTATCAGGCACCCACATGGAGTCAGTGACCTCATCATCCCCTCTCTCCTCATCACTGGAGCAAATTTGGCAATATGCTGCAGCTGGGGGAACATGACTGCCAGATAGCTGTCCTTGTTGGGCACCCCCTCTCTCTGGGCTTACGTTACTACCCCCTCTCTCTGGGCTCACGTGACTGCCTTCCTCTAGCTGGGTTCCATCATTGGAACCTTCAAAATACTGGGCATCCTCCTGGAGCATGTACCCAACACTGTGGTCAAATAGTTAGGGGGACTCCTCAGGAGGACATGGTGGGGCTAGGGAAGGAGTGACTGCTGCCATTGAGCCGAGGGAAGAGGCCGCTTTGGCAGCTGCTTTGCCAGACAAAGTACCCTGAGCCTGGTTGAGAGAGGATGAGGAGGATGAGGATGGCTTGGTCATCCACACTACCAAGTCTTGGGTATGTTGCGGCTCAACATGGCCAGCTGCCGAAAAGAAGGACAAGCGTGTCCCACGGCCACATGCTGATGAGGATGCACCGTGTCCACGACCAGCAATGTTGCCTCTAGACACAGAGCCTGCTTGCCCTCTTTTATTGCCTTGTTACTGTCTGCCTCTCCTTGTTTGCCTTCCAGACATACTAATGGCCTGCAGTGAGATGTAGCTGCACAAAGGTGGGATGTGTGATATATGTATATATATATATATATATATATATATCTGTACTGATAATGCAGCTACCAGAATCAACTGCATGCTGTGGTATTAGTATGAGAAAAGCAGCAATTGTTTTCAGTTAGTTTTAGGTGAACACTGTGCAGAGGACACAGTACACTAACTGAAAATACTTGCAGCTCTCTGCCTGTGGTTTTATTATGAGAACACCACAAGATGTATTCAGGTTCCTTTAAGTGAACGCTGTGCAAAGGACAGAAGTACACTACATGAAATTAATGCAGCTCCCTGCCTGTGGTTTTATTATGAGAACACCACTAACTGTATTCAGGTAAGCTTTAGGTGAACGCTATGCAAAGCACACAGTACACTAAGTGAAACACTGACTGCAGCTAACACAGTCACCTGCCTGCCTGTCACAGTATAGAGAATAACAGGAACAGATGTAGCTAAACTGAATACAGTGTATAAATATATATTCAACACACTGTAACTGCAGCTAACTGACTCGGCTGCCTGCTCTATCTAACTCAATATAAATGACACTGTCTCTCTCTCTCTGTAAGCTCTCTCTTTAACCAACGACAACACACTACACAAGGTCGACTCGAACATGAAGCTCATCCCTACCTCCCGGCTTTTAGAGCCCTTAAAGGGCGGGAGGCGGTTGTCAGGAAGTGGTTAACCACTTGGTGACCGCCCATCCGCAATGCATTGTGGGCGAGCGGCCACTATAGGCAAAGTGATGTACTATTATGGCACTGCTTACTCATTTAGTAATAAAAACTGACAGGTGTTCTTATCCCTCTCCACTCTATCCAAAACCAAAACTAAAAAAAAAAAAAGTTTTGCCTTTAGATATATTTTAACCACCTGACCTCCGGAAGATTTACCCCCCTCAATGACCGGGTAATTTTTGTGATTCAGCATTGCTTTACTTTAACTGACAATTGGGCGCTCATGCAATGTTGTCCCCCACCAAAATGTATGTCATTTTTTTACCACAAATAGAGCTTTCTTTTGGGTCACCTCTGCGTTTTTTTTTTCAAAAAAATTGCGCTTTAAAAAAAAAAGGCCGACAATGTTGAAAAAAAAAAAACAATATTTGTTTTACTTTCTGCTATAAAACATATCCAATAAAAATAAATAAAAAAAATCGAATTTCTTTATAAATTTAGACCAATATGTATTCTGCCACATATTTTTGGTAAAACAAATTCAAAATAAGCGTATATTGATTGATAGTTATAGTGTCTAGTGTCTACAAACTATGGGATATATTTATGGATTAAATTTTTTTTTTATATACTAGTAATGGCGGCCATCAGCAACTTATAGCAGGACTGCGATATTGCGGCAGACAGTAGGACGCTAACTTACACCTTTGACACTTTGTGGGAACCAGTGACACTAATACAGTGATCAATGCTAAAAATATGCACTGTCACTGTACTAATGACACTGGCTGGGAAGGGGTTAAACATCTAGGGCAGTGATAGCGAACCTTGGCACCCCAGATGTTTTGGAACTACATTTCCCATGATGCTCAACTACACTGCAGAAGGCATGAGCATCATGGGAAATGTAGTTCCAAAACATCTGGGGTGCCAAGGTTCACCATCACTGATCTAGGGTGATCAAAGGGTTTACTGTGTGCCTAGGCAGTGTTTTTGTGTACTGTGTTAGGTGCTTTTACTAAGACCCCTTTCACACTGAGGCAGTTTTCAGTCTTATGCCGCGTACACACGATCATTATTCACGGCGGTTTAAAAACCGCCATGAATAATGACATTTTAAACGCGGGAACAGCTTGTTCCCCACACACGATCATTTTTCTCGTCATTTTTTAAAATGACGAGAAAAACGATCGTCTATGGGCTCCGCGGCAGTGTTTCCCTATGGGAAACACTGCCGCGGAAGAAATGTCAGGAAAAACAACGAGAAAAATTAGAACATGTTCTAATTTTTCTCATCGTGATTAATGCCGTTTTTCCCGTCGGGAAAAACGGCAAAAAGCCCACAGACGATCGTTTTTCTCGTCCAAAGGAAAAAATTTCATTTTTCCAGACGGGAAAAATGATCGTGTGTACGCGGCATTAGAGCTAGAAATCGTGCCTGGAAACTGCCTCCCATTCATTACAATGGGTACTTTCACACTGGGGCGGTGCGCTTGCGGGATGTTAGGAAAAATCTTGCAAGCAGCATCTTTGGGGCGGTTTGGAAGCGCTGTATACAGCATTCCCAAAACGCCCCTGCCCATTGCAATGAATGGGCAGCACATCAGAAGCGCCTGAAAAGTGCTTGCGAAGCACCGCAATGAGGGAGTTTTTAGCGCCTTTTTTTGGGGATAAAAGTGCTAGCTACCTAAAATTGTTGCAAAAGCTCCACTTAAACAGCAGTAAAGTGCAGCTAAAATGAGCAGTGCATTCAGTGTGAAAGCAGCTTTAGGGAAGTGATGGATTTTTTTCCCTGCTTTTCAGGAATACAAAATCCATCACTTTCCCCCTGTCAGAATGGAGTTCTGCCTTGTTTACATTCTGTGTCTCAGCCCGAAGATCGGCAGGAGCCGGCAGACATCCAGTGCCCGGCACCTGCAGATCGGCTCCCCCCCCCCAAGTGGAAGTGCAGAATGACGTATGTATATATATATATAAGTGATTCTGCGCAGGAGGGCCGCCCTGTAGGAGTATATCTGCTATGGGGCTGAACGAGAGACTTCTTTATGTCTATGGCCAGTTTTAGTCTGCATTCTCTCTTGGCTCAATATCAGGACCATATACTGTAGATAAAAAGGTTTGCATCTCCAATGTTAGGGTTTTAGTGAATTAGTTCCATTTGGCGGCATAGATTACAGATTATTCACAGATCTTCGTATTACCGGTTTCTGACCTCTGGACACTGACTATCCTTTTTTGGCAGACAGGAAATGCGGCCTCATTGTCTATCGATTCTACGTTTCACCTTCCTATAGTAATAGCTGAGTGTCCGGAAAGGAGAGCGCTCGCACACTTTCCTCGGGGACAGGTAAAGCCCTGCGGTGTGATGTATAAAGAGAACCTGCCTTCGGAGCAAGACACCCATGTGCGAAGCACACGGTACAAGCTGTTATTCTCCTTCCTCCCCTAGTCTGGACACAGCGGCATTCTACAATCCCTGAAACCCGATGACTTCTAACTTTTTCATAAGAAATAAAAACCAAATTTATATTGTTTGAATTAATTTGTATTTTTTTTGTGACATTCTGCACAATTAAACCGTATTGCAGTCAATCATTAGATGTGGTGGCTGCATTCGTTTTATTTTTCTAGGCTTTTTACCTTTATGTTTTCACCTGGTGATTCAACCAGTAACCCACCTCTTGTATTAGTGAGACACAGCAGCACAGGAGGTACAGCAGCAATGTCAGTCTGGGGGGAGGGGAGTGTTATATGTATTAGCAGATTTAAATACACTCACAAACTTAGACCACAATCTAGATCACGCTTTATAATCAGTTACAGCTATTTATTTATTTTTTTCCTTTTGGGATAAATAAATAAATCCTTTTGCATTAATAAATAATAGCTGATCATTTTAGTCCCCCCTGTCAGTGGTAAAGGGTTTGTCTGTGCTGGAAAGCTTGTGCTTTTGAAAAGCAACAGACTTGCTGGCTGGATCACCAGATGAAAATAGAAGAAAAGAAAGAAAGCCTAATAAAAGAAAACAAATGCAGCCATCAAGCTCTGCCCACTGTATATATACGTCATTAGAAAAAAATAAAGAAAGCCTAAAAAAAGAAAACAAATGCAGCCATCAAGCTCTGCCCACTGTAAATATACGTCATTAAAGCGGTTGTATACCCAAATTTTAAACTTTTACCTACAGGTACAGTAAGCCTATAATAAGGCTTACCTGTGGGTAAAAAGAATATCTCCTAAACCTGTACGGTTTAGGAGATATTCCTCTCTCAATGAGCCGCTGAATGCAGAGCTGGAGCGGCGATACCCGGAAGACACGCCGAGGCAAGATGACATCTCCCTCGGCGTGGACCAGGTAAGTTCCCGACGCCCCGTTCTAAGGTAAGTATTTCATAATGAGCTAGTATGCGGTGCATACTAGCTCATTATGCCTTTTGCCTTACAGGTAGGAAAAAAATAAAAAATACAGCAGCGGGTATACAACCGCTTTAATTTGGCGTTATATACCGGGGTTATGGCAGCAGCTAGCTGCCATAACCCCAGTATTTTTTTATACAGTGGGTATTCCTCTTTCACATAGAAGTGCCCCTGGTGGCGGGTTTGCGACGGGATCACTTTTATGGGCAGCAGGAGAGGTAACCCCCCCCCCCCCATGCTGCTCCCTGGTCGCTTCCTGCCTTACCAGAGATGTCAGCAAAGGGGGAAGCAATCTCGCGGAGGGATAGGCAGGAAGTCGAGTGAGGACAAGATGGCCCCCACTCGACTCTATGCCCTTGGAGGACCAGAGCGACGTCTGACGTCACTTCCGCCTCTAGGCCTTTTTATATTTTGAGTTAATGTAAAAGTACTTTTTTTTTTTTTGTTCTTTGTTTTAAGTGTAAATGTGAGATCTGAGGTATTTTTGACCTCAGATCTCATAATAAATAGGATCTGTCATACTTATTTCTATTACACTTATGTTTACATTCCTTGTAATAAGAATAAAAGGGCTAAAAAAAAAAAAACCTCCTCTGTAACTCTTAACAGGTAACCTGTAAACAATTTAAAAACTTTTGCCTATTTTTAAGTGCCATAGTTTGTCACCATTCCACGAGCGATCGCAATTTTAAAGCATGACATGTTAGGTATCTATTTACTCGGCGTAACATCATCTTTCACATTATACAACGAAATGTGGGCTAACTTTACAGTATTCTTTTTTTTATTCAAAGAAGTGTGTTTTTTTTTTTTTTTAAATGCATTTGTAAGACGCAAACACGGTGTGACATAAAATATTGCAATGATCTCCATTTTATTCTCTACAGTCTCTCTACAGTCTCTGCTAAAAAAAATATATATATATTGTTTGGGGTTCTAACTAATTTTGTAGAAAAAAATACTAATTTAAAATAAAACTAATGTCAGAAAAAGGCTTGGTCCTTAACTCGTTAACTGGCAGTGATGGATTTGGCTTAAAGCAGTATTAAACCCAAAAGCAAGCATTTATTATATTGCAGGTGTGATGGCTGCATTTGTTTTTTTTAGCCTTTTTTATTTTTCAATTTTTACCTGGTGATCCAGCCAGCAAATCTGTTGTTTTTCAACAGAACAAGCTCTCCTGCAATGTATCAGTTTACATAAATAAGACAAACCATTTACCACTGACAGAGGTGATTACAATGATCAGTTTTTATTGATTCTGTGAGCTGTGAGCTCTCCAGCTTTAAGCTCTGAGCTACTGCATCAGGGCTGAGAAAGAGTATGTGAGGAGGTTTGAATCAGAGAAAGAGCTCACTCCTGTGATGGTGGAAGTGAGCAGTAATGACTAGGCCTCACTTAGAAATGTCCTAGCAACATCCTGGGAGTAGTTCTGTCAGGCTTCATGGGGTAAGTAAAAGACCTACACCTATAGCAAGGGCATTGTTCAGTCCTGGATTACTCCCAGGATGTTGCTAAGTACTCCCATGACATTGCTAAGTGAGGCCTCGGAGTCATCTTTGACTCAGACATGACTATGGACGCACAAATAGGATCAGTAGTCAGCGGATCTCACTATCTTCTCCGCTTGCTGTGTAGACTCATCCCCTTCATCCCGGAAGAGGACACAGCAGTAGTAGTTGGAACTATCATTAATTCTCGACTCGACCACGCAAACTCCCTCTACTCAGGACTACCCAAATACCAGATTTCTCATCTACAAGTCGTCCAGAACACGGCAGCCAGACTGGTATCGGGGAAAAAAACCCTGGGAATTAATCACCCCATCCCGGAGGACTCTCCATTGGCTAGCCGTAAAGGATCGGGCTACATTCAAGACCCTCTGCCTCACCCACAAATGCACACAAGGAAACGCCCCTCAATACTTATGCGAGAAAATAAAACACTACACCACTAACTGCGCCCTCCGATCAACTAACCAAAACCTCCTCCACATACCCAAGTCCTGCTACAAATCTAAAGAAGAACGAAGATTTGCAGTCCAAGGACCATGGCTATGGAACGCTCTACCCACGAACATCCGCATGGAAGAAAACCATCGGGCCTTCAGGAAAAAACTTAAGACCCACCTCTTCTGAAGGATCCGGATGACATTGGATACAAAGCGCCTTGAGGCGATTTAGTTTGCATTTGTAGCGCTATACAAGTTACTCACTCACTCATCACTACTCACCTCCACCATCACAGGAGCATACCTCCAAACTTTTTGAGATGGGAATGAGGAACACCTATCAGCAAAAGTATGCAGGCATAGGACACACTCCTTGTCATTTCCCACTTAACCACTTCAGCCCCAGACCATTTTGCTGGCCAAAGACCAGGCCACTTTTTGCGATTCGGCACTGCGTCGCTTTAACTGACAATTGCGCGGTCCTGCGATGTGGCTCCCAAACAAAATTGATGTCTTTTTTTCCCCCACAAATAGAGCTTTCTTTTGGTGGTATTTGATCACCTCTGCGGTTTTTATTTTTTGCGCTATACACAAAAATAGAGCGTCAATTTTGAAAAAAAATCAATATGTTTTACTTTTTGCTATAATAAACATCCCCAAAAAAAATAAAAAATAATATATTTTTTTCCTCAGTTTAGGCTGATATGTATTCTTCTACATATTTTTGGTAAAAAAAATCGCAATAAGTGTTTATTGATTGGTTTGCGCAAAAGTTATAGCGTCTACAAAATAGGGGGTAGTTTTATGGCATTTTTATTAATATTTTTTTTTTACTAGTAATGGCTGCGATCAGCGATTCTTATCTTGACTGCGACATTATGACGGACACATCGGACACTTTTGACACCATTTTGGGACCATTGTAATTTTTACAGCGATCAGTGCTATAAAAATGAAATGCACTGATTACTGTAAAAATTACACTGGCAGTGAAGGGGTTAACCTGTAGGGGGCGCTAAAGGGCTTAAGTGTGACCTAAGGAGTGCTTCTAACTGTTAGGGGGCGTGGCTTGCCGTGACATGTCACTGATCGCTGTTCCCGATGACATGGAACAGACGATCAGTGACATGTCACTAGGCAGAATGGGGAGATGTTGTGTTTACACTAACATCTCCCCCGTTCTTCAGCTCTGTGACCCGATCGCGGGACACCGATGGACATCGAGTCCGCGGGTCCCGCGGGCACAGTCACGGAACTCGCGTATATATATGCCCATTTGCGCAGCCGTGCCATTCTGTCGACATATAAGTTTGTGCGGCGGTCGGGAATCGGTTAAAGGAGAATTTACAAAAAAAACAAGATTGGTTAAACCCACAAGTGCTTTTTTTACCACTACTATTCCTTTATATAGGCTTTTGGAATTTACAAATGCAGCAATTTAGAAATTGGATGAAAGGTTTAGCACTGTAAAACAAGTTTTGATAGATAAAAAGTGCATTTTATATACATCTATATAGTTCAGACCAAAATGAGGGACAAATGAGGAGGAATGAGGGACAGAGGGACATTGCTCCAAATCAGGGACAGTCCCTCGAAATCAGGGACAGTTGGGAGCTATGCAGGAGCGAGCTCTCAAATGCTGGGCTCAGAGCTACTGCATCAGGGGAAAGAAAAAGTATTTGAGGAGGTTTGAATCAGAGAAAGAGCTCCGTCTTGTGATGGTGGAGGTTAACAGTGATGACTAGGCCTCACTTAGCAACGGGAGTACTTGGAGTACTTATCAACATCCTGGGAGTAATCCAGTCAGGCTTCATAAGGTATGTAAATGACCTACACCTATAGCAATGGTATTATTCATCTTCAGTCAGAGCTGCACAGTTTGTTTTTATCTACAGATATCCTTATCTGCATAGGCATTTTCTTTTTGTAAATGTGAACTATGCCTTTGAAAGGACCTGCCTATGCAGGTAAGGGATGTTTGTAGATTAAAACAAACTGTGCATCTCTGACTAAATTTGAATAATACCCTTGCTATAGGTGTAGGCCATTTACATACCTTATGAAGCCTGACTGGAATTCTCCCAGGACATTTCTAAGTACACCCAGGATGTTGCTAAGTGAGGCCTAGTCATCACTGCTCACCTCCACCATCACAGGAGTGAGCTTTTTCTCTGATTAAAACCCCCTCATATGCTCTTTCTCTCCCCTGATGCAGTAGCTCTGAACTCAGTGTTTGAGAGCTCACTTCTGTGATGGTGGAGGTGAGCAGTGATGACTAGGCCTCACTTAGCAACGTCCTGGGAGTATTCCAGCCAGGCTTCATAAGGTATGTAAATGGCCTACACCTATAGCAAGGGTATTATTCATCTTTAATCAGAGCTGCACGGTTTGTTTTTGTCTACAGATGCCCTTACCTGCATAGGCAGTTTTGTGGTAAAGGTGAACTATCCCGTTAAGCAAAAAAAAAAGCTGAGGATTTAAAGCAGACCTAAAGGCAAAACTTTGTTTTCATTTTGGATAGAGTAAGTGAGGGTTAAAACCCTTGTCATTTCTTTTATTTATTTTTTGCCATCTGTCTCCCATTGTGGAGATTTACCTTCACTTCCTGACCCATAGCCACAACAGGAAGTGAGAGGAAATCCCTCCAAATTGAAGGAATCCCAGGGGGTCCCCAGGACTAGTGTTCCCTTTAGATTTCCCCTCTATTACTGTTCTGGTGTCAACCCAAAAAAAAATGTTTTTTTTTTTCTGTAAAAACAGTGAACAGGATAAATAGAGAGAATAAATCTCTATAACGGGGGCACAGACAGCAATAAAATTGGACAGGTGTTCTAATCTCTCTCCACTGTATCCCCAGAAAAATAAGTTTTGCCTTTAGTTATACTTTAATAATACCTTAATTTTTATTGTTTTATTTTTTCAACAGTGACTGCGCAGCTCAAGGCAGACTTCTGTATCAGGATTCAGGAAACCTTTTTCAGAACCAACAAAGGGAAGAAGAAGAAGAGTGAGCATCCAGAACTGGTTAGTGCACTCTCCTCTTTGGGTTTGATGTTATTCATGTTAAATGTATTGTCAGTAGAGGTGGCTCTTTGCTCTGTGCCATGCAGCCATGACACAGGCCTCTACCCTCTCCCCCTTTTATTATTAGACCCCTTTTACACTGAGGCACTTTGCAGGCGCTAAAGCGTTAAAAATAGCGCCTGCAAAGCGCCCTGAAACAGCTGCTCCATTCACTCCAGTGTGAAAACCCGAGGGCTTTCACACTGGAGTGGTGCGCTGGCAGGGCGTCAGAAAAAGTCCTGCCAGCAGCTTCTTTGGAGCGCATTAGGAGCAGTGAACTCACTGCTCCTAAAACGCCACGGTCCATTGAAATCAATTGGCAGCGTCGCCAAACCGCCAGCAAAATGCAGCTGCAGCGGCGCTTTTAAACCCTTTCCGGCCGCTAGACGGGGGTTAAAAGCGACGCCCGGGGTGGCTCAGTGTGAAAGGGCTCTTAGAAGGAGCAGACCTTGGACTGTGAATGGAAAGTGCCATATTAATTGTAAGGATTTGTGGCAGACCAATACAGCAAGAAGCTGGACCAAATGTAAAAATCTCATTTACTACATCAAAACTGATGAATTTCGATCCCTGTGTGGCCCTCCAGCTATGGCCAGCTTCAGTCTTTTAAATAATTGCCCACTTTGAGGAAACCAGAGCATGTTGTTCAAAACAGTGACACTGTGTGGTGGCTGCTTTGTAAGTTAGAACTACCATATTTATTGTATGGGATCTGTTGGTGGGCTCTAGTCCCTCAAATGTACATCCTCGGATACTGTGCTATACATTACATAGTGAAAGGTAAATACGGTATCTATAAATATATTAACTTGCGCTAGAAGTAAATATTGAATACGTGATTGCAGCTGCTGTACACAAAGTGCTAACACTTGGCAAATTAAAATAAGAAGGAAATTACAGCGCTCACAATATATACAGATCAAATTAATACGTGAAAAACGTCCATATAAATTGTGCAGATGTGCTCCAAGCAATAAAGTGCAGTAGTGCTTCAAACTTCAAGGTTCTTTACACACCCCTCATGTGTCCCCACTCACCAAAAGAAATGGAACCCGGGCTTTTCAATCCAGGAGTCAATCAGGTTATAGCGTTGCCCATAAATGGCTAATCACAGGAGGATCCACCGGAATTCTTTCCCAATCGTGATGATCATGGGTTGATAATGGCACCAAAAAATTAAAGAAAGACTATTAGTGAAGTACAGTTAAAACACGCTTTATTCCGCAATGTGGATAGGTACTTACAGACTGAGAAAATTCATATTACATGAGGTATTGCAGTGAAAACAACAAGGAAACACTGCATCCAGCGTGCGTTCCACCAAAACCGGAAGTGACGTTGTTTGAATTCAACCACCGGAAATTACATCAACGCGTTTCGCCCTCCCACAAAGCACCACCTTGAATTTTCTCAGTCTGTAAGTACCTATCCACGTTGCAGAATAAAGCATGTTTTAACTGTACTTCACTATTATGCCGCGTACACAAGACCATTTTTCTCGTTGGGAAAAATTTTATTTTTTCTCTTTGATGAGAAAAACGACCGTGTGTGGGCTTTCCATCATTTTTCCCGACGAGAAAAAGGGCAAGAATCACGACGAGAAAAATTAGAACATGCTCTAATTTTTCACGTCGTGATTCACTGCATTTTTTTCTGCAGCAGTTTTCCCATAGGGAAACACTGCCTGGGAGCCTACACACGGTCGGTTTTCCCGACCAAGAGAAAACATGTCAGGAAAACCGGCCGTGTGCAGGGGACCAAGCCGTTCCTCATTTTTCCCGTAGATTTTCTCGCCTGTGTTTTCACCGTCGAGAAAATTGATCTTGTGTACACGGCATTAGCCTTTCTTTAATTTTTGGTGCCATTATCCACCTATGATCATCACGATTGGGGAAGAATTCTGGTGGATCCTCTTGTGATTAGCTATTTATGGCCAACGCTATAGCCTGATTGACTCCTGGACCGAAAAGCCAGGGGTCTATTTCTTTTGGTGAGTGTGGACACAGGAGGGGTGTGTAATGCACCTTGAAGTTTGAAGCACTACTGCACTTTATTGCTTGGAGCACATCTGCACAATTTATATGGCCATTTGTCACTTATTAATTTGATTTGTATATATTGTGAGCACTGTAATTTCCTTTTTATATACATTACATAGTCAACACGCCCTCATTCTATGCTATGTAGGTTTCAGACTTTATTTAATCAAATTCCCCTCTGGGTGATCTGTTTACGCTGGTTCGAATCCCAACCACAACACCACCTGTCTGGAGTTTGTATGTCCTCCCTGTGCCTTCGTGGGTTTCCTCAAGGTGCTCTGGTTTCCTCCCACACTCCAAAGACATGCTGGTAGGTTAATTGGATCCTGTCTAAAAATTGTCCCCAGTATGCATATGTATGAATGTAAGTTAGGAACCTTAGATTGTAAGCTCCTTGAGGGTAGGGACTGATGTGAATGTATAATATATATGTAAAGCGCTGTGCAAGTTGATGGCGCTATATAAGTACCTGAAATAATAATAATAATTACAAGGATTTTTTACAAACTTTGTTGCAGATTCCTAACTTTTGTTATGAAGAAAAAGCTGTTTGTTTGTCTGTATCCATGTACAAAGTGAATCTGTTTGGGAGTGGTGTTATAATTATCAATCAGCTGCTGTATCTGCAGGGCTGTAATGGGACAAGGTCTGCATCCCTTTAGACGTGATTTTTCCTTGAGCGTATCTCACCAAAATTTTTATTTTTGTTGCATGGGGATGCTCAAGATTTATGCATTGCATCTAAGACCCCTTTCACACTGAGGAGTTTTTTAAGCGCTTTTGCATTAAAAAAAAGTACCTGAAAAGCTCACGAAAACTGCTTCCCATTCAAATCAATGGATGCTTTCACACTGGGGCGGTGCGCTGGCAGGGAGGTGAAAAAACTCCTGCAAGCAGCATCTTTGGAGCATGTTTGGAGAGCTAATAAAAGCACCTCTCTCCATTGAAATGAAAGGGAAGCGCTTCAAAAGTTCTTCAAAAGCGCCTCAAAATGGTTCTTGCAGCAGTTTTTTGAGTCACGTGAACTTAAAAAAGCGCACCGCTAACTCCTGAAAAAAGTGTATGAAAAGCGATGAAAAAAGCACCTAAAAAGCGCTTTCCATTTTATAGGCAGTTTTCAAGCGCCTCAGTATGAAAGGGGTCTTACAGAAAATTACCGAGATGCAGTTTAACCACTTCAGCCCCGGAAGGTTTCCCCCTTCCTGACCAGGCCATTTGTTACGATACGGCACTGCGTTATTTTAAGTGACAATCATGCGATGCTGTATACAAATAAAACTGATGTTCTTCCCACAAATAGAGCTTTCTTTTAGTGGCATTTGATCACCTCTGAGGTTTTAATATGTTGTGCTATCAACAAAAAAAAGACCAACAATTTTGAAAAATATATATTTTTTTTTTCACTTTCTGCTATAAAATACATCCAATAAAAAATTTCTACTTCAATTTAGGCCGATATAAATTCTGCTACATATTTTTGGTACAAAAAATCCCAATAAGCGTAGATTGATTGGTTAGCACAAAAGTTGTAGCATCTACAAACTATGGTATATTTCTATGGATTTTTTTTTTTTATACTAGTAATGGCGGTAATCAGCGACTTATAGCGGGACTGTGACATTGTGGTGGACAAATTGGGCACTAAGTGATACTTTTGACACTTTTTTGGGAACCAGTGACACTAATACAGTAATCAGTGCTAAATAATATGCACTTTCACTGTACTAATGTCACTGTCAGGGGAGGGGTTAACAACAGGGGCAATCAAAGGGTTAAATGTGTCACTGAGGGGTGCTTCCTAACTGTGTGGGGGAGGTACTTGTACCGTAAGAAGACAGAAATCCATGTTCCTGCTTAGCAGGAACACAGGATCTCTGTCTTCTCCTGTCACAGAACGGTGATCTGCCTTGTTTACCTAGACCTGCCTTTCTCAACCTTTTCAACACAAGGGAACCCTTGATATAACTTTCTGGTCTCAGGGTACCCCTGCTAAAAATTACTATATCTACAACTCATGATACATTAATGTGATGGTCAGTGGGAAGAATGTTCCTTACGCTTGTGAACACTGGGAAGAATTACCCCCTTATCTAAGAGGCAGAAATTGCTAATTTCTCAAGGAACCCCTAGAAACCACTGGAGGAACCCTGGTTGAGAAACCCTGACCTAGACAGACTGCCGTTCTGTCTGCCTCAGAAACAATCGGCGGGTCTTGGTGGACATCTGGTCCGCAAGACCCACTGATTGGCTCCCGCTGTGTCCAATCACAGCTGGAGCTGGTTTCCGGCATTGTATGCGAGCCCCAGACCAGGAAGAGCGAAATCACGTACAGGTATGTGATTTCGCCTAGAGAGCCCGCCCCGCTGCAATAAATGTAGTTTTTTTTCTAAGCAGTTAAAAAGGAAAGGTAATTTTTAATAAGATTCAAATACAATATGACTTGTGTAGCAATTGTGTACGTTATTTATATTATTTTCTGCAAATTTTTTTCTCATGAAAATTACATTTAAGCCATGCCCATTATTCAGCGCAATGAAAACCACACCCACTTGTTTCCAAGGTACAAGGGGGCACAACTTATGATCCTGCACACAGGCCCACTGCTTCTGGAATTGCCACTCATCAGAACCCTGTAAACTGGAAGGCTTTGTGGGTCTGTGGAAGCCGAGAGTCCCATCACAGTCTTGGTTGTCTTTGCGATTTCTATAACTCTTCCCAGGCTGATGACAGAGGCCTAGTGACCTGTTTGTGCATCGGGCGTGTAACTCTTGCTGCAGCCGTTAGAATGTCTCCTCCTACATAGCCCATGCTTCTGTCACTGACAGGAATAATTATCGATGACTGACACACATCTCTGCATTTGGCTCCAGGTGCTTCTCTTTCACCAGCCTGTGTTGAAATGTGGAAACAGAGAGGCTTGAAGTGAGGCAAATTGCTGTACGAATATCCAAATATCAAATTGCCCCACTTAAAATACTCAGGGATTAATACTGCACTTAGATCCCAGCACGGGCAGTCCAGAGTTTTTGTACATTGCGTTTTAGCCTGCCGTACAGGAAACTTTGGCTTTATATGTGATCCGGTAATAAGGCCATTAGATTATATTTATTAAATAGTGATTGGCGTAAAACTGGCCAACGTAAACGGGAGATTGTAAGCAAGGCATTAAATTGAGCTCTTCCTGGCCATCCTACTTAAATCCTGCATTTCTTTTCATAGCTGATGTTGTTATGCCATAAAAAAAAAACATGAAGATGATATTTTTTCCTAAAGTGTTACTAAACCCAGGGCCCTGCATTTACTATATCTGGTCTCCCACAGTACACAGAACATGGAAATGAAATTATTTTAGTAAATATAAACTGCTAAATACCTTTTCTCATCAGCAGTATATAGCAGTCGTGTGACTTCTCTCAGTGTCTGGTTAAAGCTTGTAGGAGGAGTTTTCATTCTCCTCTGAGAGGCTGCAGGTAGACTTGTGCAAAACAAAAAAAAATTGTTTTGTTTCGATGCATTATTTACATAAATTCATTTAGTTAAATTTGTTTCTTTCGTTTAGTTTGTTTTCGAAATTTGTTTTGTTTATTTGTTTTCAAATCGATTTTGAATAGTTTTCCAATTTCCAAAAAGAATAAAATAGAATAGAAAATAAAGGAATAGAATAGAAAAAAAAATTCTATTCTATTCCTTTATTATTATTATTTCAGGTACTTATATAGCGCCGTCAATTTACGCAGCGCTTTAATATTTATATTATACATTCACATCAGTACCTACCCTCAAGGAGCTTACAATCTAAGGTCCTCTAACTCACATTCATACATACTTTATTTTCTATTCTATTTTATTCTCTCTGTAAATTGGAAATCTATTTAAATGTGAAAAGTTTTCGAATTTAAATTTGAAAACTATTCGAAAAGTTTTCAAATTCGAAAACTGAATTAGAAAAGTATTAGAAAACGATTCGTAAAAGATCTGAATATGAATTTCGTCTGAATGTTCTTTTTTGTTATTGCGGATTCGTTTAAATTCGGTACATTGTAATTTGGAAATTTGGATAAAACCGAATTTCCAAATAACAAAAATTCATCCAAATTTTAATTCAGAATTAAAAATGTCTAGCTGCAGGACCCCTGACCCTCTGTCTGGACAGTGCTGATTGGCCCTGTACTGATCACATGATCACATGCATCCTCCCAAGAAGAAAAAAATCTCTTAGCAATACACACCAAACTGAGCATGTGCAGAGGGTGACGCCAAAGACTGTCTTATCAGTAGATGGATTGGGGACAGTAAAAGATGGGGAGGATGAGAGAAGACAGGATCAAACTGCCCTTTTACACAATTCGCAGGAATAACCCCTTAGGTTCCACAGTGAGTATAAGGCCTCATGCACACTGGACATTTTTGGACGTTTTTACAGTTGCTGTTTTTGGCTTCAGACGTTTTTTTCTACAGTCAATAAACTCTCCAGCATTTTATCCTATGTGTCCATGCACACATAGGCTGTTATCAACTGTTATTGGCTGGGACATTTTTCTGGTTGTAAAAAAACCCAAAACGAGTGGGTTCTGAGAGGAGTTTTTCAGCTGTAAAAACGCTCCTACGTCAAAAATGCAGAAAAACACAGATAAACGCTCAAAAACGTGGCTCGTCAGCCATTTTTGACCCCTTTGGAAAAAAACACACTAAAAACCGCTATTGCAAAAACACTGAAAAACGTTGAAAAACTCACTGCAAAGCCACTGGCGTTTTTATTAAATTATTATAACGTCCAGTGCATGAGGCCTAACAAGCATGCTTTACTGCATATACCACTGATTTACTGTTGTGGGTTTAGGCTGGGTTCACACTAGTGCAACACGACATCTGTCCTACTTTGGATCCGACTTTGCACTTGAAGCCGACATATGTCCGACTTTCAATGAACGGGGATCCGACTTGGATCCCCGCCAATAGCAGGCACTGTGTTTGGTATGAATCTTGAGGGGGAACTCCACGCCAAATTTTAAATAAAAAACCAGCATGGGTTCCCCCTCTAGGGGCATACCAGGCCCTTGGGTCTGGTCTGGATTTGAAGGGGAACCCCTACGCCGAAAAAACAGCGTGGGGGTCCCCCCCAAAATCCAAACCAGACCCTTATCCGAGAACGCAACCTGGCAGGCCGCAGGGGAAGAGGGGGGAACGAGAGAGCGCCCCTCCCTCCCTCCTGAACCGTACCAGGCCGCATGCCCTCAACATAGGGGGTTTGGTGCTCTGGGGCAGGGGGGCGACCTGCGGCCCCCCCACCCCAAAGCACCCTGTCCCCATGTTGATGAGGACAAGGGCCTCTTCCCGACAACCCTGGCCGTTGGTTGTCGGGGTCTGCGGGCGGGGGGCTTATCGGGATCTGGGGGCCCCCCCTTGATAAGGGGGCCCCCACATCCCAGCCCTCCACCCTATGTGAATGAGTATGGGGTACATCGTACCCCTACCCATTCACCTGGTGGGAAAAAAATGTCAAGAAAAAACACAACACAGCTTTAATATAGGCTTCTCATGACGTCACAGTCAAATGCTCCGGTGGCCCCGGAGCATGTGACTGTGACGTCATGGGAGCATGTGACTGTGACGTCATGAGAAGCCTATATTAATGCGGAGCGGAGCGAACAGCCAGTATTACAGCGGGAGGAAGCGACGCGTCAACATCGAGGAGGAGAAGAGAGAAGAAGACGGCGACGACGGGAAGACCGGCCCCTCCACTAGCAAAAGAGCTGCAAGAAGATAGTGGAGGGGCCGGCAGAAGGACAACGGAGAGCTGGACGAGACGACGGGAAGACCGGGCCTCCGCTAGCAAAAGAGCTGGAAGAACATAGCGGAGGCCCGGCGGAAGAAAGAACCGGAGAGCGGGAGAAGAAGAAGGCGACGGAGAAGACCGGGCTCCGCTAGCAAAAGAGCTGGAAGAAGATAGCGGAGGCCCGGCAGAAGAAAGAACCGGAGAGTGCGGAGACCCCGAAGTCGGAAGAAGACCCCCGGAGCTGTGCAATAAATTAATTTAAAAAGCTGTGTTTTTTCTTGACATTTTTTTCCCACCAAGTGAATGGGTAGGGGTACGATGTACCCCATACTCATTCACATAGGGTGGGGGGCCGGGATCTGGGGGCACCCTTATCAAGGGGGGGCCCCCATATCCCGATAAGCCCCCCGCCCGCAGACCCCGACAACCAACGGCCAGGGTTGTCGGGAAGAGGCCCTGTCCTCATCAACATGGGGGCAGGGTGCTTTGGGGTGTGGGGGCCGCAGGTTGCCCCCCTGCCCCAGAGCACCAAACCCCCCATGTTGAGGGCATGCGGCCTGGTACGGTTCAGGAAGGAGGGGGGGCCGCTCTCTCATCCCCCCTCTTCCCCTGCGGCCTGCCAGGTTGCGTGCTCGGATAAGGGTCTGGTTTGGATTTTGGGGGGGACCCCCACGCCGTTTTTTTGGCGTAGGGTTTCCCCTTCAAATCCAGACCAGACCCAAGGGCCTGGTATGCTCCTGGAGGGGGAACCCATGCCGGTTTTTTATTTAAAATTTGGTGTGGAGTTCCCCCTCAAGAGCAGCAGAGCACAAGTCGCATGCCAAAGTCGGATCATGCAAGACTGCGGTCCAACTTTGATCCGACTTCAATGATAGTCAATGGGCTGAAGTCGGATCAAAGTCGGACCAAAGTAGTACAGGGAGCATTTTCAAAGTCGGACCGACATGTGTCGGACCAGTTAAGACGGCTCCCATAGGGAAACATTGATTTTCACACGTCATGCGACATGAGCTCCCAATGTCGGAGTGTTTGTCGCCCCAGTGTGAACCCGGCCTCAGTAACACTTTAAAATGCATTGGCTTTAAACTAAATGTTTACTGTTTCCAAAGATTAATAGCTTACATTTATGGATACCTGACCATCAGATCTATTTAACCACTTAAGCTCTGCAAGGTTTTACCGCCATCATGACCAGTCCATTTTTTACTATTTGACACTGTGCTACTTTAACCGCTTGCCGACTGCCTCACGCACATTTACGTCAGTAGAATGGCACGGGCAGGCAAAGCAATGTATATATACGTTGCTTTGAACCTGCCCCCTAGCGGGCGGGCATGCGCCGCGGTCTCCGTGACCGTGCCCGCGGGACCCGCGGACTCGATGTCCGCCAGTGTCCTGTGATCGGGTCACGTAACGGCAGAACAGGGGGATGCCTTTGTAAACAAGGCATCTCCCTGTTCTGCCTAGTAACACAGCACAGATCGTCCGCTTCCTCTCATCAGAAGCAGCGATCAGTGACGTGTCACAGTAAGCCACGCCCCCTAACAGTTAGAATCACTCCCTAGGACACACTTAACCCCCCGTCCCCTACTGATTAACCCTTTCCCTGCCAGTCACATTTATACGGTAATTAGTGCATTTTTATAGCACTGATCGCTGTATAAATGTGAATGGTCCCAAAATAGCGTCAAAAGTGTCCGATGTATCCGCCGTAATGTCGCAGTCACGATAAAAATCGCAGATCGCCGCCATAACAATAAAAAAATAATAATAATAACAATGACATAAAACTACCCCCTATTTTGTAGACGCTATAACTTTTGCGGAAACTAATCAATATACGCTTATTGCGATTTCTTCACCAAAAATATGTACAAGAATACGTATCGGACTAAACTGAGAAAAAATTTGCTTTTTTTAAAAAAAATTGAGGATATTTATTATAGCAAAATGTACAAAATATTGCTTTTTTTTTCAAAATTGACGCTATATTTTTGTTTATAGCGCAAAAAATAAAAACCGCAGAGGTGATCAAATACCACCAAAAGAAAGCTCTATTTGTGGGAAAAAAAGGATGTCAATTTTGTTTGGGTACAGCGTTGCACGACCGAGCAATTGTCAGTTAAAGCGACGCAGTGCCGAATCGCAAAAAGTGACCCGGTCATTTGGCAGCCAAATGGTCCAGGGCTGAAGTGGTTAACTGTCGGTCATGCAACGCTGTACCCAAATAAAATTTATAGAATTCTTTAATGCAAATAGAGCTTTCTTTTGGTAGCATTTGATCACCACTGGGTTTTTTATTTTTTGCGATATAAACAAAAACATTTTGAAGAAAAACAAATATTTCTTACTTTCTGTATTGAAAATATTCAATGAAAATTTGTAAAAAATCTAATTTCTTCTTAAAGTTAGGTCAAAATGTATTCAGCAACATGTCTTTGGTTAAAAAAAAAAAAAAAAAATCCCAATAAGTGTAAATGAATTGGTTTGTGTGAAAGTTATAGCGTCTGCAAACAATGGTATACATACTGAAATTTTTATTTGATTTTTTTTTTTTATACTAGTAATGGTGGTGATCAGTGACTGATAGTGGGACTGTGATAGTGCGGTGGGCAATCTGATAATAACTAAATCTTTGTGGGAACTGACTAACTGCCACTGACATCACCAGTGATACTAAAACAGTGATCAGTGCTAAGAATATACACTGTACTAATGACACTGGCTGGGAAGGGGTTAACATTTAGGGGCGATCAAAGGGTTAACTGTGTGCCTAACAATGTGTAGTGTGTGTACTGCGTGCTGTTTTTACCAAGCAATGTGCAGGTTTTTACTCCTTGCCTAGCAGGGAGAAACAAAATGGCACATCACTGCTGTCTGTAGAGAGCTCTGTGTTGTTTATCAACACAGAGCTGTCTTCATTTACTCAGCTGATTGATGGGTTCTGGCCATAAATCATTGGCCGGGACTCACTGATCGGCTTGTGCTGTAGCGAATGACAGCACAACCAGGACGACGGGCGTGCATGCCCCCTACTTGGAAACACTGGATCACGTACATGTACATGTCCAGCACAGTCAGGCCGCCCTGTAGCCGTACATCTACAATGAGCGCTCCGGAAGTGGATAAGCTTGTTTGACATCCCATTCCAAAACCATGGGCATTAAAATGGAGCTTACCTCCCTTTGTGAATATTACAGCCTCCCCTCTTCTTGGAAGACTTTCCACAAGATTTTGAAGTGTGTCTGTGGAAATTTGTGCCCATTTTTCATGTCAGGTGCTGATGTTGGATGAGAAGACCTGGATCGCATTTGGCATTCCAATTCATCCCAAAAATATTCAGTAGGGTGGGTCAGGAGGTTGAGTTCTTCCACACCAAACTCATCACCATGTCTTTATGTTGGTGGTTTTGTGCACCGGGCAAAGCCATGCTAGAACAGAAAAGGGTCTTTGTTGCCACAAGCTTGGAAACAGGACTTGTTCACCCTTTGCGATAGCAATAAAGTTAAATAGATAACAAAAAAAGTGTAATTTAAAAAAAAAAAAAAATAAATAGAAATAATTAAATAAAATTTAAAAGCACCCTCATGCTCACACGCAAATGCAAATGCACATGTACTGTGGGTTTCACGTAAATGTAAACAGTGATTACACCATATATTGCGGGCAAACGTCGGAGTAAGAGCAATAACTTTAGTGCCATAGCTCACATTTAAAGAAGAAGTATAGCTATTTTCCTGTGGAGCACAGGAGCGAAATTCGTTCTGCAATCCTGTGATTCGTTTTCAGCTGACAGCCGAATGAAGCCTGCTGTTAGCTGATGTCACAGAGCCAGTCCAGGCTCTGAAAAGATCCCGACCATATGGTTTCATTCATTTAGATATGGCAATCATTATTTTGGATAATTCGTAAATTCGGATAAATTCGTATTCATTACGTTCACTAGCAGCCAACTTTGAAAGGAAATTCCAATACCTATAATTTAATAGTTAGTTATTATTTCAGATTTTAGAATTTTCAGGTTTTCGAATTTCCGAGTTTCGAATTTCCTAATTTCTGATTTTATGAATTTCCGAACTTACAAATTTAAAAATTTACGAATTTATGAATTTTTGAACTTACGAACCTACAAATTTATGAATTTACAAATATTCGAAAAATATAGTAATATATATATAAAAATTACGTTGTTTCCGAATCAACGAATTTGTAAAAATTCATTAAAAAACTAATTTGGAATTAAAAGAATTGCACATGTCTACTGTTTACAGGATAGGAATTATTTAGTTTGAACCCCTTTTAGACTTGATCAGGACAATTCTAATTGGTCATGTGCTGGCATATGACCACTTAAGCCAATCAGAAATGCTCTGATCCATCCCGGAAGCCCTAAGGAAGGACACAGGGCTTTCAGATCCCTGGACTACTGCATCAGCTGCATGGTCACTGACAGCCCAAAAACCCACAGAGTTAAGTGCAGCGGTGACCGGGGGGATGGGGAGAATTTACAGCTGAGCGCCACCCAAAAGGGGAAGCTCCGCTTGTTTGCTCCCCCCCTCCGGTGCCACATTTGGCACTTTTCGAGGGGAAGCGGGTACTTGTTTTTGACAGGTACCCATCCCCACTTCTGGGGGACCTCGCTGCGGCGAGATTCCTTGGAAGTTCGGCCCCCCTCCTCCTTCCTCTGCCACCGGGCCAGTTAGAAAGTGCAGCGCGCTTCACCCATGCGCTGCTGGTTTCCCTTACCACGAATAGCGGCAGCAGCACCCGAGAGCCGAACGGAAAATCAACTGGGGTGCCAACATTGTTGAATCCCTGGACAGGAACTCCTCTTTAAAGTGTTATCCTTTTGATTTTCCGTAAAAAGGGATGCTTACACTTTAAGGTTAATGTTCAGCATTCATTAACAGCAGGTGGTTGGATTTAAAGTGGAGTTCCGCCGAAAATAAATAAATAAAAGTCAGCAGCTACAAATACTGCAGCTGCTGACTTTTAAAATAAGGACACTTACCTGTCCAGGGCACCCGAAGCCGACCCGTCCCTCGGCTCCCGAGTGCAGGCGCCAGAATCTTCAGTAAGGGAATCAGAAAGTGAGGCCTTACTGCTTCCCTACTGCGCATACACGAGTCGCACTGCGCGTCCTGACTGGTCCCTGTTGTCTTCTGGGACCTGTGTGTCTCCCAGAAGACAGGGGGGGGTGGAGGAGGGGCCAGACATGGCGTAGATCACCGCAAATTCTGCAGCGATCTATCGCCGAAAGTGGGAGAAAATACCTGTATTAGACAGGTATCTGCTCCCCTATCCCCCCTGAAAGGTGCCAAATGTGACACCGGAGGGGGGAGGAACCGGATAAGCGGAAGTTCCATTATTGGGTGGAACTTTGGGTGGAAGAGACTGGATCCCCCATATGGATATAAATGCTGGGGTATGTTCCCGACACTCACTGCAAATCAGGAAATCAATTTGATGACTGGTGAAATGTCTTCAACATTCCACAATATAGTCACATTAAATATACTAAACTACAATTTTTACATTTTGAATATTCTAAGTAGCATCATTTATGCAGTTCTTTAGAATCATTTGTACATTGATCTGATCTTGACTTGTCGCTCATGTCCTGTACATTTTCTTTTTTTTTCTTGCAATAACAAAAACATTTAGAAATATCTACTAGCAAACAATATATTGTGCAGATTTAAACACTTTGGCTTGCGGGTTTTCTCCACTAGGAACACATCCCGTAAAGTAATCAGCTCCACCATTCACTCCCTGAACCTATGTTGATCTGTTTTATTGCAGTCATTGACAGGTAAACTCACCCATTACACATTGCAAATGGCTCGGAAGTTGCAGGGAAAAATAATGGTCCTCGTTATTGCAACCATAAAGCCCCTTACATCAACTGATATATTAACTAGCATACTGTGCAAGGTTAAAGAAAACTGCGGTAAGTTTGATAGTTGTTGTCTCAGTGTCCACTTTTAAAGCCTTGTGTATTTAAAGAGGTTTGGTTTGTAAACTTAAGGGAGTAGGCGTTTTTTTTAGGAAATTTTACTTTTTGGTGTGCTTGTTTATTTTTAGGGTATACATATGAAAAAAAGTAGCTTCAAGTCTATGTAAACCCAAGAACAAAACCATGTGTTAGATGTGGTAGTTAATATTTTCCCTTTTTCTTTCAAAATATTTTATTTTTCAATAATCATAAAATAAATCATAAAATAAAACAAATAATATACAGTATAACATACAAATAATTCATACAGGAGAATAATAATATAGACAGCACAAATAATATTCCATATTCAAAAAATTAAATAAAAATAAATAAAAGAGCAAATACGTATTTACTTATTTTTCCCTTTTTCATGCATTTTTTTTCCATTTTTCTTTTTTTGCCTGATGATCCTACAAGTAACACACTTCCCATCCACTCACTATACTATACTGTATATATGGAGGAACGGCATTGACACCGCAGGACAGGAAGTGTGTTAGGGCTACAGAACACCTATAAATGCAGAAGTTAATGGGTGGGATTTTAACGGCACCAAGAAAATTTATTGCAACCATAAAAAAATGCATTTTCTCTTTCGTTCATGGACGGACACAGCAGCTTAAAGGGGAGTTCCAGCCTTTTTTATGTTTATTAAAAGTCAGCAGCTACAAAAAGTGTAGCTGCTGGCTTTTAATAAACAGACACTTACCTGCTCCACTGTCCAGCGACGCGGCCGCGTCCCACTCCTTCAGTAGGAAAAGGGACAGGAAGTCCCACTCCTACTGAAGCCCCCACTCCCCTCCCCAAAAAAATTACATGCCAAATGTGGCATGTAAGGGGGCGAGGAGTGGTTAAAGCAGATGTTCCATTTTTGGGTGGAACTCCACTTTAATCTTGATCTTAGGGTTATTCGCCTTCTATCAGAAGAGGTCTAGGCAGGTAAGTGTTCCCAGGCCGAAAAGGTGCCCGCTGAGGGACAAAAACGTCCCTGGTTTCGCAAGCCAAACAAGCCTGCGAACAAATCTGTGACAGCATGAAGGTTTGCCCCTGCCCGACTCTCGGGTGGGGGGTCGCCTTCGTGAGTTTGCAGCTCGGTGGACCTCACTGCTTTCCGACCAGTGGGTTTGCGAAGTGGTTTCATCAGGGTACAAGATAGAGTTTCTCTCTTGTCCACAAACATATTTTTTCCCTCCAACTTTCATCTTCCTCCGACTCATCGGGACGCCCTCTTTGGGGCAGTGCAGGACCTGCTGGTGCGCGGGGTGATAATACCTGTGCTGTTGCCGGAAAGGTTTCAGGGATTCTACTCCAATCTGTTTGTAGTCCCAAAAAAGGACGGAGTCCGTCCAATCCTGGATCTCAAGGTCCTCAACTGCTTTGTAAAAGTACAAAGGTTCAGGATGGAATCGGTTCGCTCTGTGGTCGATGCACTCCATTCAGGGGATTTTCTGGCGTCCTTGGACATCAAGGACGCATACTTGCATGTCCCCATATACGTCAGGCATCAGAGATTTCTGCGGTTTGCAGTCTGGGACAAGCACTACCAATTTGTAGCCCTCCCTTTTTGCCTGGCTTCGACACCAAGAGTTTTTACCAAGGTGCTTGCCTTGCCTTGCCTTCTTGCCCTTCTGAGGCAGCGAGGGATCGCTATTACCTGGATGACCTCCTTCTGAGATCAGTTTCCGCCTCACAATTAAAGGAGGATGTGGCGATCGCCAGTCAGACTCTTCGGGAGTTTGGTTGGGTACTGAATCTCCAGAAGTCGGTGTTGGAACTGACTCAACGCCTGGAATAACTGAGCTTGATCCTGGACTCCTCAGAGGCGAGAGTTTTCCTCCCTTCGTACAAGTTGCAGACTCTTCAGGCTGCGGTGAAGCTGTTGACGTCCCGCAGGTGGTCGTCGCTGCACTTTTGCATGCGAGTCCTGGGTCTCATTGTAGCTACCTTCGAGGCGGTACCGCATGCCCAATTTCACACTCGAGCCTTGCAAAACGAGATCCTGTCAAAATGGAACAAATCTCCTTTGTCTCTGGATTGTCAAATCCGGGTGAGCCGGCTAGTCAGGGATTCCCTGATCTGGTGGCTGAGGTCTCCGGCTCTTCAGTCCGGGAAGTCGTTTTCACTGGACGGTGATCACAATGGACGCCAGCCTGACCGGTTAAGGGGAGTCTGGGGCGTACAGTCGACACTGGGTACATGGACGCAGGAAGAATCCCGCCTGCCAATCAAAGTGCTGGAACTTCGGCCGATCAGGTGGTGCCTCTCCACATGGTCACAGAGGCTGCAGGGATGCCCAGTCAGGATCCTGTCGGACAACGCCATGGCAGTGGCGTATGTCAACCATCAAGGAGGAACAAGAAGCTCGGCTGCAGCATTGGAGGTCGCTCACATGCTGCGGTGGGCAGAGCGGAGCGTGCCGGCTCTGTCGGCCGTATACATTCCAGGCGTAGAAAACTGGCAAGCGGACTATACCTAAGTCGTCAGATGCTGGACCAAGGAGAATGGTCGCTACACCCAGATGGGTTTCGACTCCTTTGCCTGAGATGGGGCACGCCAGACGTGGATCTCCTGGCTTATCGACTCAATCGGAAGGTATTGAGGTTTGTGGCCAGGCCCAAGGATCCCAGGGCGGACTCAACAGAAGCGTTGATGGCTCCGTGGGGACAGTATCGGCTAATTTATGCCTTCCCTACGCTAAAACTTCTTCCTCGTCTGCTTTGCAGAGTGGAGACCGAGGGGTTTCCGGTGATCCTAATTGCCCCAGATTGGCCTCGGCGTCCCTGGTACGCCGACTTAGTGCGACTGGTGGCAGATGTTCCCTGGCGACTGCCAATGCGAGAGGACCTTCTGTCGCAAGGTCCTATACTTCATCCTGCTTTACAGTCGCTGGCTTTAACGGCATGGCTGTTGAAAGCCAGGTGCTAAGGGACCGAGGCCTGTCGGATTCAGTAATTTCCACCATGCTGAGGGCACGGAAATCATCTTCTCGGAAGATTTATCATCGCACGTGGAAGGCCTACATCTCTATGTGTGAGGAGATGGAGTGGCGTCCACGTACATATTTGGTTTCCAGGATCCTGCTCTTTTTACAGCGTGGAGTGGATCAAAAACATGCCTTAAGCACAATTGAGGGGCAGATTTCAGCCCTGGCTGTCTTCTTTCAATGACCCTTGGCAGGTCATTCACTGGTGAGTACGTTTGTGCAGGGCTTCGACATGTGGCCCCTCCGGTTCGACCACCGCTGGCTCCGTGGGACTTGAATCTGGTACTCTCGGTACTTCAGAAACCACTGTTTGAGAAAATTAGAGAGATTCCCCTATTGACGCTCTCTCAGGGTTTCTGAGTTGGCGGCCTTGTCTTGCAAGGCTCCCTATTTGATCCTCCACAAGGATAAGACGATGCTACGCCCGCAGCCTTCATTTCTTCCTAAGGTTGTTTCCGCTTTTCATCTAAATGAGGACATTGTGCTTCCATCCTTGTGTCCTCGGTCGTCGCATCCCAAAGAGGTTGTGTTGCATTCCTTGGACGTGGTCCGAGCTCTGCGGTGTATCTGTCTGCTACGGCTCCGTTCCGGAGGTCAGACTCACTGTTTGTTTTGGTGGTTGGTCCAAAGAAGGGCCTGGCGGTCTCGTCGGCCACCATTTCTCGGTGGATCAGACAGATCGTGATTCACAACACATTCAACCAGGGCAATTGGTGCCTCTTGGGCTTTCCGACATCAAGCGTCTGTTTCCCAGGTGTGTAAGGCCGCGAGTCGCGACCTGGTCGTCCGTTCACACCTTCACTAAATTTTACAAGGTTGATGTGAGTGCATCCTCCGATGCTTGCTTCGGCCGTAAGGTTTTGCAGGCGGCTGTTTAAGGTTGCAACTCCTCCGTTAAAGAGCTCAGGTTGTTTTGGATGGAGGTTTGTTTGCTTGCTGTTCCCACCCCTCATTTTTTGACACTGCTTGGGGACGTCCCTAAGGTCAAGATCAAGCTGCTGTGTCCGTCCATGAACTTCAGAGAAAAGGATTTTATGGTGAGTACAAAAATCCTATTTTTTTATGGTTGCAATACATTTTCTAGGTGCCGTTAAAATCCCACCCAATATCTTCTGCATTTGTACTGTTTCTCCTTCTCATTATTTCTATAACACAGAGGGGTCAATCAGTGGTTCACAGAGGTGAACTGGACAAGACTGATAACATCGCTTGAGATTTCAGTGCAGCATTGTCAGCTCAACACAGGAAGTCCGAAGCTCATTGTATTTCCAAATCAATTTTTTTTTAAGTGGTTGTTAAAGTTTTTTAACCTTAAAGTGTTACTAAACTTCATATTTTTTTTTAACTAAACAAACATGTTATACTTACCTGCTCTGTGCAGTGGTATTGCTCAGAGCGCCCCCCAGATCCTCCTCTTCTGGATTCCCTGGTGGCGATCTTGGCTCCTCCTCTTCTTCTGCAGGACTACTATAGCAAGCCACTGGCTATGGCGAGAGGTAAGCCCTGTACACGTGACCGGGAATCCCGTCTGTTTGAAAACCGTCGGTTTTCCCGACGGGATTCCTGCCAAGCTTGCCTTGAAAAGCCATGTATACACATGGCCACACAAAAGACCCGCCGTCCTTTTGAATGGCAAGAACGCGGTGACGTCAAAGACTACGACGAACCGGCTAAATTACGTTCTATGCTACCGCGCATGCGTCGAATTGTTATCGAGCATACGCGGTTTATTTCCCCTTCAGGTAAACAAACAGACGACCGGTTTTCTCGGCAGGAAACACTCTGCCGGGAATCCCGACGGGAAAATAGAGAGCAGGTTCTCTATTTTTTTCCGGCAGTTTTCCTGTCGGGAAAACTCCTAGGGAGCATACACACAGCCGGAATTCCCCGCCAAATGCTCTCCTGGCAGTTTTCCTGCCAGGAAAACCGGTCGTGTGTACAGGGCTGTAGTCCCTGCGCTCCTGAGCTGTGTATCTACGGAGCCACGCTCCATAGACTTACACAGCGGGACTTAGGCCCACTTCCTCTGATTGACAGCAGCAAGAGCCAATGGCTCCTGCTGCTGCTCGAATGCTGTGTAAATAGGAAGTAAGGGGAGAAAAAGATGCAGCCGTGCACAGTGCTGGTCTTTTCTCCCCTCTCTTCCTCTTCACACAGGGAAGGGGGGGCACAGGGAAACTGATTTTTTTTTTTACCTTAATGCAAGCAATGGATAAAGGTGATTTTTTTTTTTAGGTTTAGTAACACTTTAATGCATTCTATGCATTCAGGTAAAACCCCTTCAGCCCCAGCCACCCCTTTACTTGAGCCCAATCTTGATGCAGCGATGTGCACGAGAACAGAGGCTCTCTCTGCTCTCTTCTGCCTTATTAGCTCAAAGATAGCAGCGGTAGCCATTTGGGCCCACTTGTGGGCACTCGGTGGGGAAGGAGGAGTCAGGTATGCCGGTGGGGGACCAGAGAAGAGGAGGATCGAACCACAGAGCAGGTAAGTATAATATACTATCTTAAAAAAAAAAAAATTGATCCTTTAAAATCACTTTCAACAAATATTTATTCGAATTTTCAAACATTTTCTACAAGATCTTTTAGATGTAATTATATGCACATAAAATGGCTTTAATGACAGGGAAGAAAAAATGCAGAGATTAAGAGCCGGTTCACACCAGGGCGACTCGTCAGGTGACTCAGTCGCCTGACAAGTCGCGTCCCACGCTTTTCAATGGAACCGTTCTAAGTAAGAGCGACTCGGGTCGCTCCGACTTAGAAAAAGGTTCCTGTACTACTTTTGGGGGCGACCCAAGGCGACCTGCATTGACTTCTATACAGAAGTCTTATGCAAATCGCCTCGGCGGGCGTCTCAAGTCGTCTTGAGATCGCGCCGCCGAGGTCGCCCCTACAAGTCGTGCCACGTCGCGCCGCCCTGGTGTGAACCGGCTCTAACAGTACAGCAGGAAATCTGTCATTTAATTTACACAAAATAATAAGGTCTTGGATTCACAGAATACTATTCATATAACTATTCATATAACTCCCAACCTCCAGGAAATAGTGACGCAACAGTCACTGAGAGTCTCTTTTTAAATTCCACAAGGGACAGTTTGAGGGGGTCTCATGTTTTTCTTCTCATCCTTTTAACTGCTGTGAAAATGTGGGTCAGGAGCTTTAAATGCCACTTGCTGCCATTGCCTTTTTTTTTTTTTGCAAGACTTTACATAACACCTTGAGTAATATTTCATATATTTGGGCCCATATAGTTTGACTTTGGGACAATCTTACCATACATGTGTGCAAGCTCTGAGGCAGATAGGAGGACATGTCAGAGTTACCATTGAGATTCTGGTTGGTACCATCTTAGTAAGAGTGTATGGCTTCTGCCGCTGCAACATTTGCCAAGCTCCTCATTTTTTTTAACAATCTGGAGCTCCTGTCTTCAAAATGTATTACTGAACAAATAAAAACAAATGCATTCAATTGTAAATATAAACAGAACAAAGTGGAGAAAATAAGAGAGCTTACAAACACTTTCACTCAAACCTTACACTGAGAGGGAAAGGTCAGCATTCTGAGCCAATCAGATTTGTACTGTTTTGCACAGTGCTGTCAGTCAACAGTTTGGACATGCTTACAGGAGGAGAGAGTTGCGCTAGGACCTCACCAGTATTCTGGTTACCCTTCATTGTCCAGTCATAAGTTTCATCCTTGACCGGCAAGTCCATTACCTGATGTAAAGACACCTAAATTCAAGGCATTGTGTGGAGGTTCAATAAACTTTGTTTTATCTGTTTTTTTCAAATTGATTGTGGACAGTTTATAACTATACTGACCCGTGATGCAGAATCATTCTAGTGAGAGACTGTTATTGCAGTATGGTGGGTCCTACGTGCTTCCTGGATATGCTTTGTCTATGATCTTCCTCCATCTTTCCAAGTGGCTATATCTATAGTGGCTGTGGAAAACTACTGGGACTTTTTTGAGATTTTAATAAATTACCCACTCAAACAGATTTTTGCCACTGAATTCCTAGGAGGTTTAATGGTGAACACACTTAGGGCTCATTCACACTAGTGCTTGAGGGGTAGTAAAACCACCAACCCCAACCGCATACCTTTAGCTGCAGAGATAGTGGCTGGGAGTGTACACTGCAGCTTTGATGCTTTGCTTCGTCACTATGGTAGGACTTATACCCCCTATTGCTCGCCTGTCGATTGTGACCTATTCAAATGAATGGGGCTGATCTGCAAGCACCTTGCAAATGCATACAATACACATGGCTGTGGCACTCTAATGCAGGGTCCAAGAGGTTAAAGCAGACCAACTAAAAACTTTCCCAGGTAAAACGGGTTATATAACCTCAATTACTAAAAAGTTAGGATGTAAAATATACATAAAAACAGAATGCAATAAATTACAAATCTCATAAACCCATATTTTATTCACAATCGAAATTAGAAGACATATCAAATGCTTAAGTTAAGAAATATTGAAATTTAAATTGATGTATCATTGTAAGAAAAATCAAGGTAATTTTTTAATTAATGGCAGCAACTTGTCTCAAAAAAGTTGAGGGCAACAAAAAGCTGACAAAGTAAGTGGTACTAACAAGAAAGAACATTTTGCAGCTAATTATGTTAATTGGTAACAGGTCAGTAACATGACTGGGTACAAAAATAGCATCTTGCAGAGTCAATAGTAAAGATGAGCAGAGGTTCACCAATCTGTGAAAAGCTGCATGTAAAAATTGTCAAACAATTTCATAATAATGTTTCTCAGTGTAAAATTGCAAAGACTTTAAATATATCATGATCAACAGTACATAATATCATGAAAAGATTCAGAGACTCTGGAGAAATCTCTGTGCACACGGGACAAGGCCGAAACACAATCTTGGATGCCCCTGACTTTCAGGCCCTAATAAGGCACTGCATTAAAAGCAGGCATGATTCTGTGATGGACATCATTGTATGGGCTCAGTAATAAATCAGTAAAAATCGCTGTCTGTGAACACAGTTTACCGTGCTATCCAAAAATGCAAGGTAAAGCTCAATCATGCAAACAAAAAGGGATATCTGAACATGATCCAGAAATACCGCCATCTTCTCTGGGCCAAAGCTCATTTAAAATAGTCTGTTGCAATGTGGAAAACTGTTCTGTGGTCAGACGAATCAAATTTTGAAATTCTTTTGAGCAACCATGGGTGCCGTGTCTTCCAAGCTAAAGAGGAGAGGGACCTTCTGGCTTGTTATCAGTGATCAGTTCAAAAGCCTGTATCTCTGATTGTATGGGGGTGCATTAGTGCATATGGAATGGACAGCTTGCATATCTGGAAAGGCACCATCAATACTGAAAGATATATCCGGGTTTTAGAGCAGCAATTTGGTGCAGATTGAAACAGAAAATACTACAAAGAAGGCCCAGGACTGTTGAGCATTTAGAATCCTATATAAGGAAAGAATGGGACAACATTTCTCTGCCAAAAGTCCAACAACTGGCCTCCTCCATTTCCAGATGTTTACAGAGTGTTAAAAGAAGATGGGATGCTATAACGTGCTAAACATGGCCCTGTCCCAACTATTTTGAGATGTGTTGCTGCCATTAATTTCAAAATGACCTTTTTTATTTTTAAAATAGTAAATTTTCTAAATATTTGATGTTTTAGATTTTCTATTGTGAATAAACTATGGGTTTATGAGGCTTGCAAATCATTGCATTCTGTTTTTATATAGATATTACACATCAGCCCAACTTTTTTTGAATTGGGGTTGTATATCTTAAATGGGTATTCAGCTCCTTGCCCGTTTAACCAGTTCACGGTTTGAGTTAGGGAAGATGTTGTGGATTAGGAGCAATTATTATTATTATTTTTTTTATAGTTTTAGTATTTTTGGATTTGTTAATTAGCAAAACGTAATTTTATGTGTGTCAGGGCTGAATATATTGCATATCAGTGACCTAAATGCATTTGTATAGGGGGGAATACTTTGTAGAAACAGTGAATAGAAGTTTGTGTGTGACGTGGGTTTGTCCACTTGCCAGTTATTCATATAAACTTTATTTTCTCCTTCTTGGAACCTGTCTACAGTAGGCATAATAGGCTTCCTTTTTCTCTTAGAAGTGATATCTCGGGACCTTTTCTAGGCACACATTTGCAATGTATTCCCTCTATATCATGTTTGTACAAAGTTTACATGGCTTTCTATTACTCTGTTGTTGAAAATGTTTGATCTGGGCAGATTAACTCAATTATTGCCCACTTCCTATCGAACTCAAGAACAACTGGAGTGCTCGACCACAAAAGCGATTGCATATCAGCACCATGAAAAGTACATTTAAATATTAAAAAGATAATAAGTGTTGTGATTTAATGCTTTCCTTGTCTCGTCTTGTGTGCATGTGACTAAACGGTGTTGATAAGCCGCAGACTCTGGAGTCACTTGTCTGGCTTGCTATAAGCACGAAGATTAGCAATTAAAGGGAAAGATACTGAGTATTATATTGAGCCGAGTACCTGCCATGTGTGATAGGCTCTGCAAGCACACTATGGACTCTCCCTGGACTTCATTCACAAGAAAGGTGTGATGGTAAATATTTGATATGTTCTCTCAGTGTCTTGGTGAAGATAATACTTTAGCTATTCAATAAAACCCCAATTCATTCACAAAAAAGTATGAGAAAAAGGCACTCGGTTTACTCTGTCCATTATAAGTCAACCATTCCTTGCATGTTTTCTAAACTAAATAGCCACGTATAGTTTCAAAGCCCAACTGAACCATCACTGAAAATAAGCTATGTGCGTCAAAAAAAAAAAAGTGTGCAAAGTCTTAAGCCTAGTACACACGACCGAGAATCTTGTAAAAAAAAACGTTGTTTTTCTCGACGAGATTCTTGTCAAGCTTGACGAGATTCTTGTCGAACTTTCCTTGCATACACACTGTCAATTCCAAATCTCGTCGTTGTAAAACGTGGTCACGTACAACACGTACGACGGCAGTATAAAGGGTAAGTTCGATTCCAATGCCGCCACCCCTTGGGCTGCTTTTGCTGATCTTGTGTTACCGCGTGTTACTAAAAGTTTGGTGAGAGACGATTTGCGCTTTTCAGTCTTCGTGCTTTCAGTTCGTTTTACTGTGACAAATGTGCTATCTCCATTACGAACGCTACTTTTACCAGAAGGAGCGCTCCCGTCTTATACTTGATTCTGAGCATGCGCGATTTTTTAAGACTCGGAAAAGCATACACACGATCGTTTTTCTCGTCGGTAAACAGACCGACGAGAATCCCGACGAGAAAAACGAGAATCCTGACAAGAAAATAGAGAGCAGGTTCTCTATTTTTCTTGTTGAGATTCCTGGCAGTTTTCTCGACGAGAAACCATACACATGAACGTTTTTCTCAGCAAGAAAGCTCTCCCAACAGTTTTCTTGTCGTTTTCTTGTCGTTTGACGAGAAAGTCATGTGTACGAGGCTTTATAGTTGATTTTCTTTGAAAAGCAGCCACATAATGAGTTGAAAAGCCTGTCCCCTTTCAGCATGCTGTAGAGAAGGACCCTTGCTCTCTATGTGGAAGCAGTGGCCTCATTTCCATGCTGGAAAAACTTTGAACAGAGTCCACTACAATGCGCTCTATGAAAATGAACTGTAATACCGTGTACACACGGTCGGAATTTCCGATGGAAAAAGTCAGATGGGAGCTTTTCAACGGATATTCCGACCGTGTGTATGCCCCATCAGGCTTTTTCCGACGGAAATTCCGACGGACTTAGATAGAGAACGGGTTCTCAATTTTTCAGACGGAAAAATTTTGTATCGGAAAATCCGTTCGTCTGTATGCAATTCCGACTCACTAAAAACCATGCATGCTCAGAATCAAGTCGACGCATGCTCGGAAGCATTGAACTTAATTTTTCTCGGCTCGTCGTAGTGTTGTACGTCACCGCGTTCTTGACGGTCGGAATTTGGTGTGACTGTGTGTATGCAAGCCAAGCTTGAGCGAAATTCCGTCTGAAAAACCATCCGATTTTTTTCCAACGGAAAATCCGACCGTGTGTACAAGGCATAAGACTTTGCACACCATTTGTTTTGATGCACATTTATGAAAATAAATCAATTTAAAGCTTAACTCCAGACAGACCAAAGATTCCCCAAATTTTTTAAAAAAATCTAGCTAAACACAGTAGCATTTTTTTTTCCAAAAGGTGCCATTTGCTTATCTAAATCCTTGATCATGTGATGTGCTGGAACTTAAAACTTCCTTTCCTATGACCTCCAGAGCAGGAGGGGCCCTATTCTATTGTCCATGCCGCTGCTTAAGTGACATGGACACTTCCTCTTGACAGTCCAAGGGGGATCCTCCTATGTTCCAGAAGACTGCAACGACATGATAGCATCACAACCAGTGCCTACAAAAAGACCACAGCAGGCCTGGACTGTAGCACTGGATCACTGGTCTCCGCTTCTGGAAGATGCACTGGTGAGGAATATGAGACAATGGACTTTAGCAGTGAGGAGTAAACTATAACCATTTTCCCAGAAGCTCAGGGTCAATGTTTTATTGACCTGACAGACGCCCTTTTTTCAGACTTTATCCATTCTGGACAATTAGTTCTTTCATCAAGATTGGTTGACCAGGAGCTCCCTGCACAGGTTAAGGATCATATGTACACATTAGTGTATTTACTTATTTCATATATAAAAAAAAATATATGTAGCGGCCTCACCCCCCGTCCCCTTGTGAATAAAACGGCTGGCTTGTCTAGGGGTATGCGGGAGGAGGATGAGGTTCACTACGGCCTATGTCCTCTAATGTGCAGAGGTGAAAGCCAACACTTGTTTTACCTTCGGGCATGTGTTCTGGATGGAGCCTCCGCTTCTCCTGTGGAAGTTTGACTGTCAGTAATAGAGCCCCACACCATAAAAAGTCCAACACTCCTTTATTCTTCTTGACAAGTGAACAGCATCAGTTGAACTTTTGAATAAACAGACAGGGTGTGGATACAAGTAGGTCCAGGCACAGTGAACTCCCCCATTCCTTCTAGTGCAAATAGGCTTGGCGCACAGTCTCTGCCACCGACCGTGAGATTGGTCGCTGCCACCGACCGGGTGAACTGTTGAGGCCCCTGCCACAGGCCTGAGAGCAGGTCTCTGCCACCGACCTGAGTGAATTAGATGAACCGCTGCCACCGGTCATAGAACATGAACCACCTTCCTCGATGAATTGGCCCTTGTTGGGAAATGACATCCATCCGGACGGTCTCCAGAGGTCCACCCGGCACTGGCAATATGCTGCACCAGCTCCTCGGGAGGATCCCCTCTCTGGTCCCTTACGCCCTGGATTCAGGCGCCCAACACCTGGGGAACCTTAGGACGATCCCTCCTTCGCGGGACCCAGTGGAAGGTACTGGGCCCCAGGCCTCCGGTTGAGTACCTCACCCCAGACCAAAGGTGTCTGGGATGGAACACAAACTCCACGTGTACAGGCCAAGGGCACCTGGACACCGATCATGGACAGCAGCCCTCAGGCTAAAAGTGGCTGGGACTCGGACCTCGTGGTGAAGATGTCCGCCCCCTTTATACCCTCTCCCAGCAAGCACAGCGGGTTCCCTGCCCCGCAGTACAGCCGCTGCGAGAGGTCACAAAGGGTAAGGCACTGCAGTGATGGTTCAACCCCGGCCCAAGGCGACAGCGCCACCTACTGAGCCGCAGGGAACGGAACACCACTGATGTCCTCACACGAATAGAACACAGCCCTACTGTACCAATTAGTGCATCTGGGTCATACTATCACCCAGATGCTGCCTCTAAATAGTACATACCCGCTACATATATATACAGTTTATACTATGTATATGTGTGTATATATATATATATATATATATATATATATATATTATATACACACTGACCGGAGACTTTATTAGGTACAGCTTTTCAATTGCTTGGTAACACAAATTGCTAATCAGCCAATCACATGGCAGCAACTCAATGCATTTAGGCATCTAGACGTGATGACGACTTGTTGAAGTTCAAACTGAGCATCAGAATGGGGAAGAAAGGGAATTTAAGTGACTTTGAATGTGCCAGATGGGTTGGTCTGAGTATTTCAAAAACTGCTGATCTACTGTGTTTTTCACGCACAACCATCTCTAGAGTTTACAGAGAATGGTCCAAAAAAGAGAAAATATCCAGTGAGTGGTAGTTGTGTGGATGAAAATGTCTTGTTAATGAATGGGCAGACTGGTTTGAGATGATAGAAAGGCAACAGTGACTCAAATAACCACTCGTTACAACCAAGGTATGCAGAATACCATCTCTGAACGCAAAACACATCGAACCTTGAAGCAGATGGGCTACAGCAGCAGAAAACCACACCGGGTGCCAGTTCTGTCCGCTAAGAACAGGAAACTGTGGCTACAATTAGCACAGGCTCACTAAAATTGGACAATACTGTAGAAGATTGGAAAATCGTTGCCTGATCTGATGAGTCTCCATTTCAGCTGCGTCATTCAGATGGTAGGGTCAACATGAAAGTATGGATCCATCCTGCCTTGTATCAACGGTTCAGGTTGGTGGTGATGGTGTAATGGTGGGGGGGAGATTTTCTTGGCAAACTTTTGGCCCTTTAGTACCAATTGAGCTTTGTTTAAATGCCACGGCCTACCTTAGTATTGTTGCTGACCATGTCCATCCCTTTATGGCCACAATGTATCCATCTTCTGATGGCTCCTTCCAGCAGGATAATGTAACAAGTCACAAAGCTCAAATCATCTCACCACTGGTGACTTGAACATGATAATGAGGTCACTGTACTCCAATGGCCTCCACAGTCACCAGATCTCCATCCAACAGAGCACTTTTGGGATGTGGTGGAACGGAAGATTCGTATCATAGATGAGCAGCCGACAAATCTGCATCTATCATGTCAATATGGACCAAAATCTCAGAGGAATGTTTCCAACACCTTGTTGAATCTATGCCACGAAGAATTAAAAGAGAAGTAGGAGGTAGGAGAATGTTTTTTTTTAAATCATACCTACCGCCGGCTCTAACACTGAGAACCAAACAATCAAACACTGCCCATCGCTCGGTTTTCACAGCTCTGTGGGCAGAGAGCTGGTGACTGTCAGTCACCAGCTCTCTGCTCTGCCTCCCCACGCTCACTGGAAAGCTGGGCTTGTAATGGAGCGGGAGCGGCTGCCTCAAGATCTTAGCGGCTCGCTGAGAGCCTGAGCCGGGTGCCAGTACAGCCATGTGGACGGATCTTGACCATATGGCCGTGATCTTTTCCGAGCCTGGACCGGCTCTGTGACATCAGCCGCTAGCGCGCTTTAGCCCCGCTGTCTGCTGAAAACGGGTCACAGGAGTGCAAAAAACTGTACTTCTGTGATCCACAGAAGTACAGCCAAACAAGCTTTAGCCACTTCAGCTCCAGAAGATTTACCCCCCTTCATGACCAGGCCATTTTTTGCGATATGGCACTGCGTTACTTTAACTGCCAATTGTGCGGTTGTGCAACTCTGTACCTAAACAAAATGTATGCCTTTTTTTTCACAAATAGAGCTTTATTTTTGGTGGTATTTGATCACCGCTGCATTTTTTTTTTTGCGTTATAAACAAAAAGAACTGACATCAAATTGGCCTAAATTGATGAAGAAATTCGATATTTTACATTTTGTTTATTGGATATGTTTTATAGCATAAAGTTTTATAAAACATATCCAATAAAAAAAATGTAAAACATTGAATTTCTTCATCAATTTAGGCCAATATGTAGTGTGCATGTGAGCCCTTTGACCTGAAAGAGAATGCATGAGAATTTTTTTTAGAGTGCTGTCTGAATTTGGGTATAAACAGAGTATTAGGTAGAACCTGTTTGTAGCTCCATAGATTTATATTGCTCTCTACCTCCCCCCAATCAGCATATCTTTTGCACCCAGTGGCCGAATATCAAACAGTTCAAAAGCTAAGAATTAAATCTTTCCTGACAAATAAGAAGTTTACTATAGGAATTGGCGAGTGTTATACAGCTTGTCTAAACACGATATGCTGTATTCAGTTCTTGGTGCTTTTTAATCTCGAGTATTTCCTAATTTCCACTGTAATGGGAAGTTGAATAAATAATTGATATAAGTGAGTGCCAAGCACAGTTGAGCTGAAGCCAAAGTCAATACTCAATGTTCACGCCGTTAAAATACTACTACTTAATTTAGATCTTGGATCCAGAGGACAGATGCAGTCATTCTAATGACACTTGATATATTAATAAAGTCATTTTTTTTTTTTTTTATTCACAATTATCCTGGGCTTTTGGAGCTTGTTCAAAATGGTTGTCAGGTGTAAATATTATTTATAATGAGCAATGGGTATTTTAGAATGTAAAAGTGTACATTTTTTTGTAATAACTTTCTTAATGAATGCAGAAAAAAATGATTGGTAAAACTCACAAGTGCTTTTTTCTCTGCTTTGACAAAATTCTAAATTAACCAATGGAATTATTTAGAGGTTATGAAAGGTTTAGAGTCATATAACACTTTTGGTAAATTACTACTAAAGGCTCATGTATGACAGTATATAAAAAAGTACCAAATACAGTTACAAGCACAAAGTGAATAAACTAAAAAAAAAAAAAAGCTCCCTTTACCATCTCTGACTGAGACAAATCCTCCATGCTTCCCCTCCCAGACACTGCAGCTCACAGTGGGAGGGATTCAGCAAAAGTGCTATCAATCCAGAAAGCAGTGGGCAGGACTCGGTGTGGCCAGAGGCTGATTGACAAACTACAGCTTTGTGAATCAGCAGTGATAGTGAACATCACCTGCAACATCTTCACATACCACTGTGCAAGCAGGCACAACCTACATAAAAGTGGCAACTCTGCTCTGAATTTAGGAGCAGTGCAGCATTGTTGCCAGACCATCACAAAAAGCTGAAATCAAAAAATAATACAGCGCTATCTAAAATATTGCAATATGTGACTGATATCAAAAATATATATGACCATGCAAGCTGAATTTTCATGTGAGATACACACACCATAAAGAATGAATCAAAAATTAACTGCGCTTAATAAATTGTGAATATGAATGAAGAAAGTCTATATGCATAAGAAGCAAGGAAGTCCATATAGTGACGTGATATCCGAAGGATTCCTTAATTGTGGATAATTTCACCAAGAAATCCTGACAGTTCAGAGAAACACCTCCACCTCATAAAATGGCTGCTTACCAGCTCCTAGAAACTCCTGTTACAGGAGGTCTAAAACACCTGTGGCTATAAACCCAGCCGGGGGCCTTTGGTCATCCAGGGAGATTGCGCTATTAAGCCTCCACCGCCCAATGGACTTGATCACAGAAGGGTTCCAAAAAAAGATAAAGCCTCCATAGTGTTAAATCTTAAGGTTTATTCAAGTAAAAAAAGATGTTGCACTTACATCAATGGAAGTACGATGTCTGCAGGACGACGTCATCTGTGACAAAACGTGTAGGGAAGAGCGACGTGCTGACATCACCGCGTTTGCGCAGGTCTCGGACCACAGGCTGCATTTTGAGTTTTACTGATGTAAGTGCAACATCTTTTTTTACCTGAATGTGTATAATGTGTACATTTGAAAACAAATGTATATGTTATAAAACATCAGTGTATAAAGCATATGAACCGAAAAAGTGCGAATGACACATTTTCCAAAAATACTATTTATTAAAAATAGGATAATGATAAAGATAATAATAATATTAACAATAATACCAATACAATGATAATAATAATAATAATAATAATAATAATACTATAATAGTAATATAATAATAATAATAATAATAATAATAATAATATCATAATAATAATAATATCACCACCAAAGGAATGTTAGAAGTAGAGTAAGATTAAATCTGATTGGTGCTCCAGAATTTAGAGCTTATAATTAAAGTGTAACTCCACTTTTGTTGAAAAAAAACATTCCCCTCTGGGTGATCTATGTACATTGCATGGATTATAACAACCTTTGTTGCAGATTCTTACCTTTTGTTATTCTGCAGAAATCCCTGTTTGTGCCTCTGTGCATAGTGGGTCTAATGGGAGTGGTTTCATAATTATCAGTCAGCTGTGACAGCTGCAGGGCACTAATGAGGAAAGCTGCTGGGCCTGCACCCCTTTAGATATGTTCCTATTGGAAATGGAAAATGACAGGGGATGCCTGAAATCTGACTTGTACCTTATGCAGACTTTTGGGAAAATTGGTGAGCCAATCACACAAACAGGAAATTATGTTTCTGGGGAGTGGTCAGTACACATTCTGTGTACAGAACAACTCCAGGTAGCCATGTTGTATTGCATTTTCAGAAAATTACAGCGGCTGCAGATTGAAAAGGAAAGGTAATTTTTAATAACATTCAATTACAATATGATTAGTGTCGCAATTGTATGGGCTATATTATTTTTTCTTTATTTGCTATTTTTTTTCCCCACGAAAGTGGAGTTACCCTTTAACCCTCCTAGGTAACCTGCTTTGTATATGAAAAGTATCAGATATAAATGTACATCTGCAAAATGGAAGTCCATTCAGATGTATGCAAATGATACATAACTTGTTTCCAGGTAACTAATTACTGTAATGTGGTTCAAAGCACCTTGATAGGTGTCTCTTCCCAACGCCAGGAATAACATTTGTAATCCGTTAAATGCACTTAAGAAATTGATGTTACAGCCCCACAATCTGTTAGGGGCCTTGCTTCCTGGCGGATTGTAAAGTATCCCAACCTTAATTGGATCATCAGAATGTGATCCTCGTTCAGGTCCCCGGATTATATAAGACTGTCTTTGCTCGGATGCATTGAACCGACGTCTTCTTGTTCAGGAAATTTTGACCCTTAATGTAGATAAGTGGTATTTTTCATCAATCTTAGCTTGCATTAAAAAAGGGAAATGTCAGTTCAATGTGGGGTGTTTAACTTAATTTAACATCTTTTAATTTAATACCTTGGAAAACTTACTGCGTCCGCGACCTGGCTTACACTTTGGTTGATGGAGTGTCTTGACGGTATTGTCTGCTATTGCTAATATCTTGTGTCCAGAACATCCTGTATTTTGAGAAGCCACAATGTCTTTACATGTCCTTACTACAAAGTTCTCCCTGAGAACTTGGTAAGATGGTTCTCATAGCGGCAAGATTGAACTGCAGATAGTATGGTTAGCAAAACTCTTGGATCTATTGGAAGAGGTGTATCTAGAAGAGGCTATTGATGAAAAAATGCATGAAGAAAAATCCACTCTATTATGCAAATTCTGACTTTTCCTATCGCCGTTAAAATCTTTAGAGCCTCTTCCAGCTTTTTGGATCTTCAGTCAACCTTTAAAAGTAATGGGCCAATATGTTCACTGCTAGGAAGTACAGTAGCTCACAAAAATGAGCACACCCCTCACATTTTTATAAATATTTTATTATATCTTTTTATGTGACAACACTGAAGAAATTACACTTTGCTACAATGTAAAGTAGTGAGTGTACAGCTTGTATAACAGTGTAAATTTGCTGTCCCCTCAAAAGTGTATATTGCCTACAGTCAAGCATGGTGGTGGGAGTGTCATGGTCTAGGCTGCATGAGTGCTGCCGGCACTGGGAAGCTACAATTCATTGAGGGAACCATGAATGCCAACATGTACTGTGACATACTGAAGCAGAGCATGATCCCCTCCCTTAGGAGACTGGGCCGCAGGGTAGTATTCCAACATGATAATGACCCCAAACACATCTTCAAGACGACCACTGCCTTGCTAAAGAAGCTGAGGGTAAAGGTGATGGACTGGCCAAGCATGTCTCCAGACCTAAACCCTATTGAGCATCTGTGGGGCATCCTCAAATGGAAGGTGGAGGAGCGCAAGGTCTCTAATATCCACCAGCTCCGTGATGTCGTCATGGAGGAGTGGAAGAGACTCCAGTGGCAACCTGTGAAGCTCTGGTGAACTCCATGCCCAAGAGGGTTAAGGCAGTGCTGGAAAATAATGGTGGCCACACAAAATATTGACACTTTAGGCCCAATTTGGACATTTCTTCTTAGGGGTGTACTCACTTTTGTTGCCAGCGGTTTAGACATTATTGGCTGTGTGTTGAGTTATTTTGAGGGGACAGCAAATTGACACTGTTATACAAGCTGTACACTCAATACTTTACATTGGAGCAAAGTGTAATTTCTTCAGTGTTGTCACATGAAAAGATATAATAAAATGGTTACAAAAGTGTGAGGGGTGTACTCACTTTTGTGAGATACTGTATAATCTTATCATAGAATTATCTTGTATGTCTGGTCAAAATAATACCTGTTGATCCTGCCAGAAATCCAGTGAGCACCAAGCTTCCTGTTTTTGCTGACAATGCTGCCTATGCTACACTGAAATCCTGAGCAGCCAAAGCCCTCTATGAGTTCTGTCTTGTTGGATTACAGAGGACCTCCCACATATGTTAAGGAGATAAGAAGAGTGGGATGAGTTTTGTAGTCCAGCAGGGAAGAATGTAGGCAGGGCTGCTTACAATTCAACGCAGCCCAGGCAGCATTGTCAGCTTACTAAAGAAAGTTAGGAGCTCACTGAATTTCTGGCTGGGTTAACAGGTATTCTTTTCTGTACATGCAGCACTTTTCATGGGAAAAACATGCATTGCAGAAATGTACAAATGTTGTTTATTTTAATAAATTTACCCAGGCATACACTTTAGGGCCAAATGTGGCAATGCGCCTGCTCTGTGTGCGATGCATTGTGGTGCTATTCATTGTGGGTGGCACACCAAAACATTGTACAGTAGAGTATAACACACCACAGCATAGCACAATGCATGTAATGTACTGTGGGCTGCATTTTGAAAACAAGGTTATGCACGTTTTAAATCTGTTGTGCCTTACCACAATCCATGACAACTCATGCAATAATGCATGTTAAACGGTATCTGAGCACCACAAACTGAAAACGCTATTTAATTCATTTTGGTAATCACAAATTTTGGTAAGCGCATTTAACCCTCTGTGTGGGTGGCAGATATGTACACCGCGGTAAACTCTTGAATGGACCTTCAGGGTTTCTCCTATCAATATTCAAGTTAAACACCATTGGCTTTCACTTTTATGGTCTCATATGTCTAATGATAAACTCACTTCATGGATTTTGGTTGTTTACTGTTCATCTATATATTTGCACAAGTATTTGACATTTTAAATGTGGATACATGTATTGATTTACATATCGTGATGTATTATATATTTAGTTGGCATAAGTCACTTTATATCACAAATCATATTGCAGCACTTTTTTCTTTCTATATTATTACACAATGTTTTGTCAAATTGTGGTGTCTGCAGCTGTCCATTTAGTTGTTATTAGCGCAGTATAATATAAAAATTTGTCAATGATACATAGGTGCACAACTTGCATATAAATAAATCACTAAGTTTACTTACTTTAAAAAAATGTTGTGCTTTTTTTTTGTTAAATCTTCTATTGCACATATTCCATAAATTTGAGAAGTACATGCCATTGTAATTGTCTTCTAACAGAACTCCCTAAAGGCTCAGTACTGTCAGGAAGATCATCAGTGATGCCGTGTACACACGACCGGACTGTCCGTCGGAATATAGTCCGACAGATTGTCCGATGGAGTTACGACGGACTATCGCTCAAGCTGTCTTGCATACACACGGTCACACAAAAGTCCGATCGTCAAAAACGCGATGACATGCAACACGTACGACGAGCCGAGATTAATGAAGTTCAATAGGCAGTTTGGCTCTTCTGCTTAATTCTGAGCATGCATGGTTTTTAGTCCGTCGTAATTGCATTCATATGAACGGAAAAAAAGAGAACAAGTTCTCTATCTAAGTCCGTCGGAATTTCAGAAGGAAAAAGTCCGATGGGGCATACACATGGACGGAATATCCGATGAAATCGAGCCCGTCTGACTTTTTCCATCGGAAAATCCGGTCGTGTGTACAAGGCATCAGGGAAATAGTTGTGTGGTTTTCTACACTGATTGACAAGCTCTGCACTGGACTCATCCTGCCTTCAGAACATCTGGTTTTCATTTTAAAAAATATTATCAGTCCACTCTCCCTGGGGGTAAATTATCTACATGGATATTCTCTTTTGCACTCGGAGCCAAAATCCCCTCCTGTGTCTCCCCACCAATTTTAGCAACACTCAAATCCTGGGTCCGATTTATAAAAAACAGTGCATCACATCCTCTCCAATCCGAGGTCCATATCTCTTTGGAGGTACTGCACAACTACGTACAGTCCACATCCTTTGCATCCTGGAAAGCGAGCTGGATATCATACTTAAGTGATGTGATCGACAAAGGTAAAATCAAACTATTCCCCACACTACAAAAAGAGTTTCACCTACCAAACTCAGACCTCTTCCTTTACATTCAAACCCAACATTGTATCACCAAGCTCCCAACATTGTCCTATAAAATACCACAATTGGCCTGGATGTTTTGTAGAACACCCGCACCACGCCAAAAGGGGATTTCACTCTTCTACAATATCCTCCAACAAAAAAAAATATCTTTACCAAATTGTCCCCATTACTTAGATGGGAATCAGATCTAGGATGTGCCTATACTGTGGAACAATGGGAGAAAGCCTGCAATTCCACATATAAAGCCACCTGTTGTTCCACCCTATGGGAACTGTCCATCAAAATAACACAACATTGGTACCTTACCCCTGATAGAATATCAAAATTTGATTTCAAACTAGACGACAAATGTTGGAAGTTGTGTGGGTAAAGGGGAGATATGTTACATATACTCTGGAAATGCCCCAAGCTAACACAATATTGGACATCTACCTTCCAATTACTCTCTGAAATTACCCGAACCACAATCCCTATGAGCCCTTCAATAGTACTTATTTCTCTAGGAATAGAACGCTACCCTATTTAGATTAGAAACATCATAACACATGTGTTGCTGTCGGCGAGACTCAACATCACCAGAAATTGGAGGAAACCTGATCTGCCCACACTGAGAGATGTGGTGGATACGACCCACATACACTTCATCCATGAATCAATACTAGCATTGCGCCATAAAAACAGAGACCACAGTAATACACTGTGTCAACCATGGGTAATCTGGACTAGATCCCCAGGAATAGTTAAGGCTCTTTGCTCCTAACTTTGATAGTTGAGAAATATATGGCTCTGCTTTAATGAGTTACTTTTACTGTTTAAATTGCTTTGACATTATAGGTTTGCAATAGTAAGGTGTATTGTACGAGTGAGAGGGGGTTGCCTCCAACCTGGGCACAGTACAGCACCCATCAGGGTGTCTGGGAGGGCAGGCAACTCCCATACCTCCGCCATACCCAGAGGAACTGGGTGAACGGCATTAACTTCATATATAGTTCTATCTAGAATTGTTAAATATACCTATTCTGCATTACACGACAACTACTGTTGTTGATATGTTTGTATATGTGTATGTATATCAACTTATCTTCTTTCATTTGTTGTAATGAAAAATTATTCAATAAAAATCTATTGCTTAAAAAAAAAATATTATCAGTCCATAAAACAAAAAAAGGCACGCCACTCCTGTAGAACAGAATGAGGCTGAAATGTGCTGAAAAGTGTGCTACCATCATGGCAATATATGAAATGTTCTTCACTATGGTATTAAATATGGCTTGTCTCAAACTGCTCTGACCATGACCCCCCATGATGATAACCACACGACGACAAATTGGAGTTAATGGCCATAACAGCCTTTTATTAACCAGATATAAATAACAAATGAATAACTGATAAACATAATAACACGGTGCACAAAAGAATGGAGCCCCAAGATCCTATTAGTGCATCAAATGAAAGACAGTACTTGCGTATCACTTAATCAGGCCTCCAGCCACAAAACCACCGACTCTGAGACAACCGCTGCCACACATCCCAACAAGTGGGAGCCGTACCTCAGACGGGTCCCTACACTGTACCTTTGTGCCCATATTAATCTAAAAGGACCTTGCACCTCGCCAGTGGCGAGACAAAGCGATCCACAACAACCAAAATTCTCAACACTAAAAGACCAACAAATACAGGGCGGGAGGATGAGAAGTTTTCCCCTACACCGCTGACCTCCAACTGAAGACCTCCAAGCCTACTCCCAGGCAAACCCCCCACAGCTCCACCCATCCCTGACCCCGACCCAATTAAATAAACCCCCCACCTATACCCAAACTCCTTTAACCCCTGTCATGCCGGGCCTCCGTCTATTTGCATTCTTATTTTACTCCAGGCCTCCCTTTATTTTTTTAATAGGCAAAGGATAAACATGAATCTATCCTCAAATGCCTTATCTCCTATCCTGAAGACTGAATATCTAAAGAGGCAAACTGGGCCATTAGGTCTTCATCTTCTACCAGCTTTCTGTGATATTCTGAGTGGAGCCTACGGTTCACTGTTACCTGGTTATTCTCTAAGTGCAGCCTGCCCACATTACCGGTGAGATCTGTGCGTTCTACTCCCCTGTGTGTCTGAGTTAAGCAAAAGACCTTTTTGATGCCTTACAATTCTAAGACATCTACCTCCAGCTCCGACCTCCCTGCTGCATTCCTTTGATATCACACAGGTCTAGCAGGGAGTTACAAAGGCTCCATGTGGCATGCATGCATTTGTGACATTTTAGGATATGGATCATTACTTTAAATCTTTTTTTTGTGTCCAGCAAATGATTAAACATGCAAAACACGCTTTGGACTATAAATGCCGGAAAGAAAGGCAGTGCAGTATGCATACAACTGGAATTAACCGCTTCAGCTGGCATTCCCTTCTGTAATGTGTACTTGCCTCTATTCAAAGCACCTAATGTGATTTCTGTCTCCTCTCTCTTCCTCTGCTATCTGCATTAGACACTTCTGACGGTTTATGCAAACACCAGACAATCCCATGGGATGGCCTAGCCCCCCTCCACACACACACACACACACTGCAGGTGACTGACAGCCTCAGCTGTGCATGATACACTAAAGGGCTGTGTAAGGGTTGGAGGGTGGCCATTCCTATCCCTCAGATCTCAGATTACACTCAGCTCCCTGCTCTATACTGTGCAGTGTGTGACATCAGCTCCCCGCCCCTGCCTTCTGGAACTGAGAAATGCTGTGTAAGTTCTGGACTTTGAATGGCTGTAGAGGAGAGAGTGCTGCAGATAAACAGGTACAGGTGCAGATTTGTTTCATCTCTGTGTATCATCTGAGGCTAGTCACCGCACTGGGGATATATAAGGGTTTACAGACGCTTTAAATATACCTATTTATCCTCCTGTGCATTTTGTGAGCTGGCAATTCTGTGCTCTCCTACTGTATCCGCTATCTGTGAGGCATTCGTAGTCATCCCTGTGAAATGGCAATGTTTGAAAGCGACAAGTGTTTGTTTATATGGAAAACAAAGCTTAAAGAACATAGCTATGGTAATTAATTAAATGTATTTCTATTAATTAAGTTCAGTGGGGCTTTACAGAAATGACAAGTGTACTATACCGTGGGAGAACAGTCTGGCATTAGGCACTTGCTCAGAGGCTGCTGGGGGCCACGCTGAGGGCAGCTGAGACTACATGTGGTTTGGAAGCCACTATTTCAGGGGGCCCCTAAATGTTAGAAATAAACCAGCTGTCTTTAACATAGATGCTACAGTAGCTGTGTGTTCAAGTGTGTGCTTAATGCTGTCTGCACTGCTCTATTATGTAGCCAAGAATATATGTATACTGTTACAATGTTCTTTTAGACTGTGCTTGGGAAGGGGGGAGTATGGTCATACATATTTAAAGGGAATCTGTCATAAGAGAAATATGAAGGCTGCCATTGCTAAGCTCCTACTGAAATGATGTCTGGTTGTCATTTTTATCCTTTGGCTTCCACATCTTCCAAATCACAGTCTTGAAACGAATATGTTTTGAACCTCGACCCTACTGAACACCTTAGGGAGGAATTGGAACTGACTGCAATCCAATTTGCCTCCTCGAATATCATTACCTAATGTCACAAATGCTCTTCTAGCTGTTCCACGGAAGTACAGTGGAACCTTGGATTACGAGCATAATCTGTTCCAGGAGAATGTTTGTAATCCAAAGCACTCGCATATAGCATATTCTATGGGGAAGTGAGTTTCCCCATAGAAGTCAATGAAAAAAAAAATTGTTCCACATTGACTTCTATGGCATGCAATACCGCATGTGGCCAGGGGTGGGTTGCCGGAGAGACTCGGAAATACTCAGAGACCGTTCGGCTACATTCGGAAACCCTCGGAAAGGCTTGGAAACACTCGGGAACGGAGTATTTCTGAGTATTTACTTGTGTTTCTGAGTATTTCCAAATGGCTCCGCACCTCTGGCCAAATACGGTACTGCACGTCGCAGAGGCTTGAATGCTACTCGTTTTACGAGACAACACTCGCAAACCGAGTCAGGATTTAAAAAAAATAATTGCTCGTATTGTGAAACGCTCGTTAACCGCGTTACTCGCAATCCGAGGTTCCACTGTACTCCAAAATCCAAAAAAGAGGAGTAGAGTTTTCTATACACTGTGACAGCAGGAAGGTAAAGTCACCTGGTTGCATCCAGGGGGGTAGATATATTTCGCCCAGATTCAGGCTTTACGCCGACTTATACAACTAGGTGGAGAGTTGTATAAGGCTAGTGGGCTCATGGATGACTCATACCTCTAGGGAGAGTGTGGGGCGTCGTGCAGACAGAGATGAGGAGACCAGCTGAACCTTGTCAGCTCATTTAGGCCTCTATAAGAACTCCCAGCTTCATTAGATGTTAGCTCATGCCTGGAACCAGACCTGTGTGGACTGTCTAGGGAGAGTGAACCCCTGTGCGGTGAGACAAAGCCTGTGTGGCTATTTGCTTGGACATTTAAAACCAGGGACTTAGGGACTAGGACAGCACTAGGCTGATCCCAGTTGTTAGTTAGGAAACCTGTATGTTTAGTCAGAGGTCAACTTGACCAGGATTTATTTTGTTTATGTTTCTTTTGCTTTGCTGTGTTTTTGTCACTGTAAATAGAAAATAAACCGCACCTTTTTGATTTTGAAAACCACAAGCTCCGTCTGCTGGGCCTGTTTTTGTGTGGGGAGCCCATCTCGGGGGTCACCCACACCCGCTGCCGAGCTAACCCCCTCACAGTTGGTGGAGAATGCGGGCAGTTTTTTTTAAGCCAGCATGGAGGAGATACTGAAACAGCTGGCTCTAGCAAATGCCAATCAACAGCAGACAAATGCAGGTTTGCAAAGGAGCCTTGCAGCCCAGCAGCAAGCTCATCAACAGAGCCTTGCAGCCCAGCAGCAAGCTCACCAACAGAGTCTGGAAGCTCAGCAACAAGCCCTGCAGCAATCTGAGGCCCACTTCATAGACCTGTTACAGAAGCAAGAGCAGAGACTACAACAAATGGAAGCAGTAGTGCAGCAACGTCCGCAGACCAGTGAGGGAAGCCGTCCCACTAATACCGCGTCCTTTGGGGTGAGTCGTTTATTGACAAAAATGACTGGAGAGGATGATCCAGAGGTATTTTTGACCACATTTGAAAGGACTGCTGAAAGAGAAAAGTGGCCTGAGGAGCAGTGGGCTGGACTGGTGGCTCCTCTGTTAACTGGTGAATCGCAGAAGGCTTACTATGACCTAGAGCATGACCAAGCAAAAGACTATGTGATGCTAAAAGCTGAAATATTGGCAAGGCTGGGTGTCACCCTGGCTGTCCGGGCTCAGCGTGTGCATAACTGGACTTTCCAGCTTGGAAAACCCCCCAGGTCTCAAATGTATGATCTCATTCACCTGAGCAGAAAGTGGCTACAGCCAGAGACTTTGTCCGCACCAAAGATTGTGGAACGTGTTGTAATGGATCGGTTTTTGAGAGCTCCTCCTACTGCCATCCAAAAGTGGGTAAGCCATGGAGACCCAGAGACGGCCGATGGTCTTGTGGATCGTGTGGAGAAATACTTGGCTACAGAGAACCTGACGGCCTCTTCCAGAGACACTCAGACTTTCCACCCTAAGACCAGACCATCCCCAGGGGCGGATAAGATGATTCCAAGGGGTAAGGGTGGAGAGAGTGAGAGGGTGGGAGCTCTACCCCAAGTTTGGCGAGAACAGCCTGGGAAATCAGCGGCTCAAGAGGCGGCAAGAAGGATCGTTTGCTACCGCTGCCGGCAAGCGGGACATATTGCAGCAAATTGCCCGGTTGTGGAGGAACCCATGCAGTGTGACTTTCTGACGGGCAGACGTCAGTCGCTGTGTGCGACAGTCGCATGCACTGCCATTCGGGGAACTGAGAAACATTTATGCAAAATGTGTATTAATGGTAGAAATGTTGTGGTATTGCTGGATTCAGGTAGCCTTGTGACCCTGATAAAGGCTGAATTAGTTAAAACAGAGGTCTCTGGGAATAGCAAGGTAGCTGTTATTTGTGTGCATGGGGACACCCGAGAGTATCCAGTGACTACAGTGTGTTTCGAGACCCCCAAAGGTACCCTCTCTCATCCAGTGGGCTTAGTATCTCAGTTACCGCATGACGCCATTGTGGGAAGGGATTTTCCGAAGTTCTGGGAACTGTGGGATGATCCTGAGCCCCCCACTGGTGCCCCTATGTACCAGGAATGTGATAGCCAGAACTCCCCTGAGAGTGGTGAGGACTCTCCGGAATTTCCCTTGTCAGTATTGGCAGGGGAGACTCAAGAAACTGGAGAGGAGCCCACCTCCTCAGACGAAAACCTACCGTCTGTGGAGTTTTCTGATCTTGAGGTTCACAGGGAAAACTTTGCCACAGAACAGTTGAAAGACCCCGCCCTAATAAAGGCACGGGAAAACGTAGTGAAAATAGATGGCGAGTTAGTGAACCCAGATAATACCTGCACTTACCCATACTTCAGCGTAGAGAAGGACCTACTCTATCGGGTGGCAAAAAGGGCAGAAGAAACCGTTGAGCAGCTTGTGGTGCCCAAACCTTACAGGAAGTTGGTGTTGGAGTTGGCCCATGGGCACATTCTTGGAGGTCATCTGGGGACAGAGAAAACCCGAGAGAGGGTATTACAGAGATTCTATTGGCCGGGGGTGATGAAGGACATAGAAAATTATTGTTCCTCCTGCCCTGTGTGTCAGAGGTCGGCCCCGATGCCACATTTCCGTAGCCCGCTGGTCCCTCTACCCATCATTGAGGTCCCATTTGAGAGGATCGCCATGGATTTGGTAGGTCCTATAATCAAGTCCGCTAGGGGGCACCAGTACATATTAGTTATAATGGACTATGCCACCCGTTATCCAGAAGCGATCCCTCTCCGAAATACCTCGGCCAAAACCATAGCCAAAGAGCTATCTCTTGTGTTTAGCCGGGTGGGTATTTGTAAAGAACTGCTTACGGACCAAGGTACACCCTTTATGTCCCGGGTTATGAAGGAGCTATGTAAATTGTTCAAAGTGACGCAATTACGTACATCTGTGTATCACCCCCAAACCGATGGGCTGGTTGAAAGATTCAACAAAACCCTAAAACAAATGTTGAAGAAAGTGGTTGATAGAGATGGAAAGGATTGGGACTGTCTACTTCCTTATCTGATGTTTGCTATTAGGGAGGTGCCCCAATCCTCTACGGGATTCTCCCCCTTTGAGTTACTGTATGGGAGACACCCAAGAGGGCTGTTGGATATTGCCAAGGAAACTTGGGAAAGTGAGAGTTCTCCCCACAGGAGTGTGATTGAGCATGTCGCCCTGATGCAAGACCGAATTGCACAGGTAATGCCCATCGTGAAGGAACATTTGGCCCAAGCGCAGTTAGCACAGCAGAGAGTGTACAACCGTGGAGCCAAGACCCGTACCTTTTCCCCGGGGGATAGGATACTGGTACTTGTCCCTACGGTTCAAAGTAAATTCCTTGCCAAATGGCAAGGCCCCTACGAGATAATGGAAAAAGTGAGCGAAGTGAATTACAAGGTCAGACAACCAGGAAGGCGAAAGCCCGAACAGATCTATCACGTTAATCTGTTGAAAGCCTGGAGGGATAGAGAGTCCCTAGTCGCAGACACTTGGTCACCAGCTCAAACTGGTTGCGTGATTCCTGAGGTTGGAATAGCAGCCACCTTGTCACAACCCCAACAACAGGAGGTTAAGGAGTTTGTGCTTCGCAACAAGGAGGTATTCTCTGAGCTGCCGGGACAAACATCTGGGGTAGAGCATGACATCATTACCCCGCCCGGTGAAAGGGTGAAGTTAAAACCCTATCGGATCCCAGAGGCCCGACGGGAGGCAATACGGGAGGAAGTACAGAAAATGCTGAACTTAGGGGTGATAGAGGAGTCCCAAAGTGATTGGTCTAGTCCCATTGTGTTGGTGCCTAAACCGGATGGGAGCTGGCGATTTTGTAACGATTTTCGTCAGTTGAACAAAGTTACAAAATTTGACACCTACCCCATGCCACGTATAGATGAGTTGATCGACCGGCTGGGAACAGCCCGATACATGACGACTCTTGACCTCACAAAAGGGTATTGGCAAATCCCCCTGGCCAAGTCGGCCAAAGAGAAAACCGCATTTGTAACCCCAGACGGGGCGTTCCAATATAAAAGAATGCCGTTCGGGTTACAGAATGCGCCGGCCACATTCCAGCGGAAAATGGACCAGATGCTGAGGCCCCATCGGAAGTATGCTGCGGCTTACCTGGATGACGTAATTGTCCATAGCACAGATTGGGCCTCACATCTTCCAAAAGTGCAAGCAGTCCTGGACTCTGTTCGGGAAGCGGGGTTTACGGCTAACCCCAAGAAGTGTACCATTGGGCAGGAGGAGGCCAAATATCTTGGGTACACCATTGGGAGGGGAGTAATAAAACCCCAACTCAACAAAGTCGAGGCCATCCAGAGTTGGCCACGTCCCAACAGCAAGAAGCAGGTACGAGCCTTTCTGGGAATCGCTGGGTATTATCGGCGATTCATTCCCCACTTTGCTTCTAAGGCTGTGCCCCTAACCAACCTGACGAAGGGGAAAGGGTCGGTCATGATTAAATGGACCCCCGAGGCTGAGGCAGCATTCCAATTCTTGAAACAAGCCTTATGTAGCCAGCCAGTGTTGTACTCACCCGACTTCTCTAAAGACTTTGTCGTACAAAGTGATGCGTCAGATGTGGGGTTAGGAGCAGTATTGTCCCAGGTCTGGAACGGGGAAGAGCACCCAGTCATTTACCTCAGCAGGAAGTTGAAGTCCCATGAGGTAAATTACGCCACCGTTGAAAAGGAGTGTTTAGCGGTGAAGTGGGCTCTAGATTCCCTTCGGTACTACCTGCTAGGTAGGCACTTTGACATGGTTACGGATCACGCTCCGTTAAAGTGGATGGCTCAAAACAAGGAAACAAATAGAAGAGTGAATAGGTGGTTCCTGGCCCTCCAGGAATTCAACTTCACAGTAAAGCATCGCCCTGGCGTTCAAATGGGGAATGTGGATGCTTTGTCTCGAGTACATGAATGCCTGATTGCTGGTGTTCCAACCCCGAGGTTAAAACAAGAGGGGGGGGGTATGTGACAGCAGGAAGGTAAAGTCACCTGGTTGCATCCAGGGGGGTAGATATATTTCGCCCAGATTCAGGCTTTACGCCGACTTATACAACTAGGTGGAGAGTTGTATAAGGCTAGTGGGCTCATGGATGACTCATACCTCTAGGGAGAGTGTGGGGCGTCGTGCAGACAGAGATGAGGAGACCAGCTGAACCTTGTCAGCTCATTTAGGCCTCTATAAGAACTCCCAGCTTCATTAGATGTTAGCTCATGCCTGGAACCAGACCTGTGTGGACTGTCTAGGGAGAGTGAACCCCTGTGTGGTGAGACAAAGCCTGTGTGGCTATTTGCTTGGACATTTAAAACCAGGGACTTAGGGACTAGGACAGCACTAGGCTGATCCCAGTTGTTAGGAAACCTGTATGTTTAGTCAGAGGTCAACTTGACCAGGATTTATTTTGTTTATGTTTCTTTTGCTTTGCTGTGTTTTTGTCACTGTAAATAGAAAATAAACCGCACCTTTTTGATTTTGAAAACCACAAGCTCCGTCTGCTGGGCCTGTTTTTGTGTGGGGAGCCCATCTCGGGGGTCACCCACACCCGCTGCCGAGCTAACCCCCTCACAACACACAAAGGGTAGGGGAAGACTTCATGTTACTGTCCATGGTTTTTGAATAGGATGACCAACAAGCTTATGTAATATAAGTATGATGGTCGGGTGTTCACAAACTTTTGCCCATACTGGTGTATGACTCCATTCATACATACAAATAGGGGCGTTTGCAGTTACCCGCAGGAGACTCAGTTGGGTTCCCTGTGATTAGCTATGGGTGGGAAGCCCCACTGAAAGCCTGACAGCAATCGCAGCTATTTGCACCAGTTCGCACATAAAAACTCATGCAGTGATTACCTGTGGATGATCTGCCCTTGACGCAGATAGTCTATATGGGCGATTTACATGCGAACGGCTGCAAATAACAGCTAACCACAGGGAAACCTGTTGAGTCTCCCACGGGTAATTGCAAATGGCCCCATTCACAAGTGTGAATGCTGCCTTAATATCTAAACAAATATGCATCCCAAATGTGAACATTTCTGGGCTGAAAAAAGCGCTCCTAGCACAGTTACTGGCGGGTCCTCGAAAGCTCCCGATGCCTACTTGCAATTGGGAGCTTTCCAATCATGTGACCACTGTGACAGCCAATCACAGCAGTCAAATGATCGAAATGCCTACCTCTGTCTCCCAGCATTTAGAACCTCCTTAAGGCCCGGTAGGCGGCGGTGGCGGAAAGGGTTTAGCATATATATTTCCAACATACCAGGGCTCTTCTAGTTAACGCGAAGCTCCAGGCTCCTTCAGAAAAAAAATGAAAGTCAGCAGTTACAAATACTGTAGCTATTTATAAGATGGGTCCAGATACTATACACAGAACCACGGGCGAAGCTTAGGGTCAACAATACTATTACGGACTCGTTCAATATAGCGAGGGGCACACGGCAGGGGTGCCCACTATCGCCCCTGTTGTTTGCCCTGGCTATAGAGCCGCTGGCGGCTCTCCTAAGAGCGGATGTTGGAGTAAGAGGGTGTACGGTTAATGAGCTGGAGGAAAAAACATCCCTCTATGCTGATGACATGCTTCTGTATTTGGCTGAGGCAGGGGGCTCGTTGACCATTGCTCTAGACAAAATTTCGGAATTTGGACGATTTTCGGAATTCAAGGTGAATTGGAACAAATCCATTATCTTCCCCTTTGATCCTGACTATGTCCCAGACCTGCCCCCAGAGGCCCCCTAGGGATAGTCTCTAAATTTCTGTACCTGGGGGTGGATGTGCAATTGCCGATCAGTGCATATGTGGATAATAATTTAGAGCCTATGAAAGCACGGCTGAGGGACAGTCTCCAAACCTGGGCTAATCTGCCGCTTGGTCTCCTCGGACGAATTAACATGTTTAAGATGATATACCTGCCCAGATTTCTGTACCTGTTCTGGCACACACCGGTTTATATCCCTAAGAAATGGTTTGCGGGCATTAATAAAATGCTCTCAGCATTTCTCTGGGGCCCTAAACCCGCTAGAGTATCCTTGGACACGCTTTATTTACCTATAAGGGAGGGGGGATTGGCCCTACCTAATCTGAAGTGTTACTACCTGGCAGCCCAACTGACACATGTGCACTGGTGGGGTTTCCCGGATCTGAACATTGCCTCTGTGGCAACCCAGGCAGCTCAGGTCCACTCGTATGAGGGACTGATTAATGTGCTTTATAGGAACGGACCTTATCTGGAACGGGGGGCGGAACTATTGAAACTGTCATATAAAATATTCCACATCTGCAATGCCAGGGTGGGGGGAACTAGTCTGGCAGCCTCCTCTAATGCTCCTCTGTGGCATAACCCCCAACTCAATGAAATAGCCAAAGTACCGGACGGATCATGCTGGACGGCTAATGGAGTTAAATACGCCCACCAACTGTTTAGGGGTGGGGTGTTTAGGACCTTTCTGGATTTGAGGACAGAATATGGGATTCCCAATACGTTTTTCTTTCGGTATCTTCAGCTGCGTCATGCAGCGACAGCTCAATACGGGGGGGGGGGGGGGGGGTAGTGATGCTCTCCCCCTACAGTATGGAAAAAGTGTTAACGGATGGGGACCACTCGCAGCTGATTTCCAAATATTATTTCAAGCTCCTCACATCTTCCTCCCCCAGAATGAGGAAGGTGTTGGCACAGTGGCAGACGGATATACCGTCCCTCACAGAGGAGACTTGGTCAGAAGCTTTGGATACATTAGTGCCCTCGATGACCCAATTTAACTATCTCCATAGGATATATTATACTCCCAAAAGACTTCATAAAATGGGTAGAAGGGAGTCTGCTGAATGCCCTCGCTGCCATGCGGAAGAGGGAGATTTCTTTCATATGGTGTGGCAGTGCCCCCGGATAGAGAACTTCTGGAGGGAGATACTTACATTTCTGGAGGGTACCCTGGAACTGCCAAATATTTACTCCCCGGCCAGATGTCTCTTGGGTGACCTAGAGGAGGAGGAAATAGCCACCTCACAAAAAACTCTGCTTAGAATCCTGTTTTTCTATGCTAAAAAGGCGGTAGCCATCAATTGGCGGAGCCCGTCACCCCCTTCTCTGCAAGGCTGGGTGACTTTGGTGAACAAGGCCCTACCGATGTACAAACTAACCTATATGGCGAGAGGGTGTCCCAAAAGATTTGAGAAAGTGTGGGCGGGATGGTTGGATAAAGTGTCGGGAGAAGTGGAGGTGTAATAGTTGAAAATAAATAGGGTTTGGCCGGAGATAAGTGGGGAAATATCTGGGTTCACCAGGCGATAAGTCAATAGGTCATGGACGATAGGGGAGACACTGATGTGGAGCGGGAGTCATAATTCTTCTATTGTTTAGTACTGGTAGGACCTTTTTGTTTTGATTTGTTTTTTTTGGATTTGTTTTTTTTTTTGATTTTTGTTTTCTTCTTCTCTCACTTCTGTTTTGATAGTGTTGTTATCATACCCGTTTAAAAAAAAAAAAGCATGTTCTGAATATAAGATGCTGAGTTTGTTGATATAAGCAAATTATAATGTATGAAAATGTGTACTGTACTATGTCAATGTAAGATACTGCTGATATGTACAATAAAATTTACCCTTTAAAAAAAAACAAATACTGTAGCTGCTGACCTTTAATATTAGGACACTTACCTGTCCAGGAATACAGCGGTGTCCTCACCCGAGCCAATTTTTCAGTCGGCTCTCGCGTGCTGCTCATGTTCTCGGGTAAGGGAAACCGGCAGTGAAGCCTTGCGGCTTCACAGCGGAAACTCTACTGCGCATGCACGAAGCGCGCTGCGCTTTGTGATTGGCCCGGCAGCAGGGGAAAGAGGAGGGGGGCCAAACTTCCAGATGAGTTTGCCTTAGCAAAGTCAGTCAGAAGTGGAAGCAGGTAGGTACCTGCTCCCCCTCCCCCCAAAAGGTGCCAAATATGGCAGCAGAGGGGGGGGAGGAGGCAAATAAGCAGAGCTTCCCCTTTTGGGTGGAGCTCCGCTTTAAAGTCCAGACAAATATTTAAGGTGATCGCATCACACCGGAAAGGTGCAGCATTTTAGGGCCACGCAGGACCCCTTCATCAGGACCCTTAATCAGGACCCCTTTGTCAGGCATTCATTTGTGATATGGTTACCAGTTTCCAGCTGGCAGTGGCTGCAGCACCCACGCACCTCTTAAACCTTGTACACACAATCGGATTTTCTGCGGACAAAGCTTAGGACTTTTGTCTGAAAGGCATTGGCCGTGAACTTGTATTGCACACAAACGGCAAAGAATTGTCGGCCAACAAACATGAAACTACGTGGTTTTTCAGCTCTTTAGCGCCACCCTTTGGGCAACTGCTAATCTTGTGTTATGGTGAGCATTGGGTCTGAGCATGCGTGTTTGTACTTTGGATTTTTGTCCGACGGACTTGTGTACACACGATCGGAAAATCCGACAACAATTGTCCAATGGAGCATACAAATGGTCAGATTTTCCGACAACAGCCTGCCATCACACAATTCCCGTCGGAAAATCCAATTGTGTGTTTGAGACTTTAGCCTACTCCATGAATGTGCGCATTGGGAATATTGCTTGTTGTTGTTGGTAATATCTAAACACACACAAATAATATACTGTATATTACCTGCTGGTGTCGATGGGAATAAAAGTACCATATATACTCAAGTATAAGCCGAGGCACCTAACTTTACCACAAAAAAATGGGAAAACTTATTGACTCGAGTATAAGCCTAGGGTGAGAAGTGGAAAAGAGGGTCAACAATGCCCATTTGCAGCCTCACTGTGCCCATCTGCATGCCTCACTGTGCTCATCTGCATGCCTCACTGTGCCCATCTGCATGCCTCACTGTGCCCATCTGCATGCCTCACTGTGCCCATCTGCATGCCTCACTGTGTCCATCTGCATGCCTCACTGTGCCCATCTGCATGCCTCACTGTGCCCATCTGCATGCCTCACTGTGTCCATCTGCAGCCACATGTACCTGATCTCCAGAACACCGGCGCTGTGACATGCAGTCTAGTCGACGGCCATCCAGTGTAACAAAGCTCCGCCTCCTCCTCCTCCTCCGTGAAGGAACACTGATTCAGTTTCCCAGCAGTGAGTCAGTATTCCGCCTATCACGGATGATGACAAGGAGAAGGCGGGGCTTTGTTACACTGGACAGCCGCCGACTAGACTGCAAGTCACAGCGCCGGGAGATCAGGTGCATGCGGCTGCAGATGGATAGAGGAAAATTGAGACAAGAACACATTTAATACACCCTGAGTAAGTTATAATAAGTTAGTAATTTATTCAGTAATAAATATAACATCAATGTTAACAAAATGAAGGTGAATATGACATTTACCTTTCACTGCAGGTGAATCAATCACTGCAATTTAAACCACATGTAACAGTAAGAGTCATGAATATCACATTCACTGCTTTATAATTATATAACCAAAGTGGTTAAACATTTTTCCTCCATTGAGACTCTTCGTCTCTCTCTCATAGTTTAATCTAATTTTATATTTTCCAACACACTTACAAGGTGTATTGATGTCACACACAAAAATTGGTGTCACATAATACATATGTCTGTGTGTGATTTTCCTCTCCTACTGAGTGTGTCTTTTTGATCTGTAAGCTGCAATTTGTTTGACTTTTTGCACAGCTTTCTGTATGGCACAGCAGTGTGCACGTCTACTTTCTTCTGTATTGAAGTCAGCAAGGATTCCTGGAATACACACTGCGGGTCCCTACGTTCCATGAAGTAATGGGAATTCACGTACATGAATACACATGAATACACTGACATGATACACGGTAACCCTAACCTGAGAATGTATTAACATTTCAGAGTTTAAAAATACGACTCTAAACTTGTAACAACTGCTTGCATAGTTGTGGTTCACCACTAATTCCCTATCGTGATACAGTTTGTTCTGCTATACTAAGGTAATAAACTGGGACAGAATACTGCCTTGTTTTCAGCATTGGTTAGATACCATCAGTCTCGTAGCGCTGAGAAAAAGTTTGATACATTTTGGAACATTGTAGTCATTTTTGAATAGTTCAAGTGGACGAGACTCTAAAATACATTCTGCTATGTCACAATATACAGCATTATTTTTCCAAAAAGCTCTGCCTTTTATTATTAAAAAGCCACTCTTGAGCTCAAGTCCAATAACTCTGCCTAGGTTAGATGATGCCATCACTTTTCTGCAGACAGATGCGCCCAGGGCCGATCAATCAACAGCGATTAGCTGCGGAGGTCGGTAGCCTCCCATTACATTTAGTGGGGCTGCCTCCCGAAGCTAATCATTGGAAAACCCTTGCTGAGGTTCTTCCATCTAAATGCTGCCAGGTACGTTTCGCAAGTGTAAATGTACCTTTAATCTCAGTTTGGCTGGAAACATAGGTCCTATGTAAAGCCTGGACCTAAAATCCAGTGGGGCTCCAGAGAGACACAAGGGCCCCATCACAAATGTATCTCATGTGTCGGAAAAACTTCTCAGAAGTGACCCATGCTGATAACAGAGGAACGAAGCACCAGAGAGAAATTACACTTTGGGGGGAGACATAAGTAAACACTACAGATCGGTGCTGTATCCTGGCCTAGGCCAACAAGGCCCAGGCCTAGGGCAGCACTTTGTGGGGGCGGCATAGAAGCCATATCCACCCACTAGGGTGACGGCAAAAAAGCCGCCCCCTGCTATGTCCTGCAATGAAACAGAGACAGAGCAGTCTGAGAATGCAGGCAACAGGGGCAGACAGAGTATTCGGAGCGCTGGCTCCATCCCCACCTGAGACTGGTCACTAGTTGCTAGAGCCGCTTGGCGTCTAGCAACCAGTGACATCCCTGGCCTTGCCCAGCATTGAAAGCGGAGGAGGATTCGACCTACTCCTCTGCGCCTGGTGCTCGTGGGGCCCAAAGCAGCTGCCAAGTTGAGCCCTTGTCATGGTGAGTTCTAGCGGCAGGGTGCAGGGCAGCGGAGCTAAATCAGCAAATCAGCGTGTTCAAATAGCGAGCGGGCAGCCCTGGAGTCTGCGGTGAACGCAAGCAGCACTAGCACAAGGCGCCCAGGAGGGAGAAGACATCCACTGCCACCTTGACCTGAGCGGTAGTGGGTGCCGCATCCCTGGCGCCTCCCAGAGCCTGCACGCCTTCTCTAACCTCCTCTCTGCTCCCCGCTGTGACATCAGTAGAAAGACAGGCTGACCGAGGGCCCAGAGGACGAGGATGGGCAGGAGGTAGGTGAATCACACACACCTACCCACAGACAGGGTGGCACAGGAGGGACTGCAGGCAGTGCTAGGGGGTCTCTTCCCCCCCCTCTCATTTTTATTAAATAAAAAAAACATTTGTTTACTAGTAATGGCGCCAATTAACGACTTATAGCGTAACGACGACATTTGCACTTTCACTGCACTAATGACACCAGCAGGAAAGGGGTTAACATCAGGGGGTTAAATGTGTGCCTAGGGAGTGTTTACTAACTGTGGGGGAGGTTCTTTCACTACATGAAGACATGGATCGGTGTTCCTGCTTCACAGAAACACAGGATCCATGTCTTCTGTACTCAGGCAGACTGTCATTCTGCCAGAGTACCGAAAGATCAGTGGATCCCAGCGAACATCCTGTCTGCAAGACCTGCTGATCGATTCCCGCTGTGTAAAATCACAGCGACAATGAGTAGGCGGCGGCGCGCGCTCGACACCCGGAAGTGCAGAATCACGTATTCTGCACACAGCGGCCGCCCTGTAGGAGTAAAACTGCTATAGGGCAGTCGTAAAGCGGTTAAACAGGAAGGGGTGGGGCAAATTTACATGGGGGGGGGGGGGCTGCCCAATTTTAGACTTGCCTAGGGCAGCACAAAACCAGAATACATCACTGCTACAGATATATGTGCTTTGTTCAAATTTCAAGACTGAGGCCTCGTACACACGGCCGAGATTCTCGTTGAAAAAAACATGTTGTTTTTTTCGACGAGATTCTTGGACAAGAAACTTGTCCCGGCCGAGTGTACACACGCTCGTTTCAAAGAACCCGCGGTTCTTTGAAAGGAGTGTACGCGGTGACGTCATCGACTACGTCGAGCATGCGCTCGTCACATTCGATGCCGTCGCCGCCATCTTGGTATACCCTACGTATGCCTAGGAAGCTACCGCGCATGCGTCAAATTCATTTCGAACATGCGCGGGCTTCCGGGCGGACAGGTAAGTGTACACACACTCACTTTTCTCGTCGAGAAACACGCCGAGGAGAATCTCGACGAGAAAATAGAGAGCAGGTTCTCTATTTTCTCGTCGAGGTTTCTTGTCGGTTTTCTCGACGAGAAACCCGCTAGCAGCGTACACACGACCGATTTACTCGGCAAGACCTCTCTGCCAACAAGTTTCTTGCTGGTTCTTGCCGAGAAAATCGGTCGTGTGTACGAGGCCTAGGTTTACAACCACATTAAATCATTGTAAAATGTTCCTGTTCTGCACAAAAGGAGCAAATAAAAAGATGTAACAATATTATTATTATTATTATTATTATTATACAGGATTTATATAGCGCCAACAGTTTGTTCAGTGCTTTACAACATGGGGGCAGACAGTACACTTACAATACAAATCAATACAGGAGGGATGAGAGGGCCCTGCTCATTAGAGCTTACAATCTATGTCAATGTCTGACCGATGCTTTTTGGTCTTGATGTCAGCAAGCAAAATAGTAACGTAAATGTAGCACAGCTTTTCTCTTCCAGTTAGGATTTATATATTTTTTCGGATTTTAACTTGGAAACTGAATGGACGTGAGAAGTTAAAACTCAATCAGCGTATTTGAATCATTAATTTGAAATAAGGTGGTTTTCAAATAGGGGTCAGGAAAAGTTAATGGGTCAGAGAGAGGACTGCCAAAATCATCCATCATACCAGATGAGGCTGGCACGGCAATGATGAAATATAAAAAAAAGTTATAATGTCTCAAATACATTCATGCATGCGCTCGGGAACTTTTCAAATAAATCACAGAGCCAGTTACAGGGCCGATACTCTCCCAGGTCTGCCACTCCTCCCAGACTGCCAATTGCAAATGATACTTTGTGTAGAAAAAAAAGCTCATTACAGCAGAGATTACAGCAAGGGAAAGAATGATCGACTGCCACTTAAAGGGAACCTGTCATCAGATACATTGTAGCACCTTATATGCTAAAACATGCTTACAGTTTATCTAGCATCAGATTAATTCATGTTAAATGAATGCAATCTAAGAAATGTGAAAGTGTAACATTCAGTGTATTTTTTACCTTCCACTGAAATAAGAGTACCCCCTGAAAATACCTTCATCCGCTTTTCTCTTTTTGAAGAACTGAGCCATCAGTGTTCAGGCATCATCCAGGGTTAGCACTTCTGCAGTCCTTGGCTGTGTTCATAAATGTTGGACACAGATCTGTCCCTGCAACCTCTTACCTTGTAACTTGTTACAAAGTTACAACATTACAAATGACTGAAGAAATGCTGCTTCCTCCTGCTTGCAACACATTGATGACATCATCTCAGTCTAGGCAAAGTCACTAGACAGGAGCTCAAGGATGGCTAATGATAAAAGGAGCTTTTTTTAAAAAAATGTACTACTTCTGTATATTGTGAGTGACTAAGAAGGAATTTATTATTGCAGATCTGTAAAGGTAAAGCGACATGAAGCCTTGTTTATTTTTTTATTTTTTTAAAATAACAAATACAGTATGTTGTACTTATCTGCTCTGTGTAATGGTTTTGCACAGAGCAGCCTGGATCCTCCTCTTCTCGGATCCAACGCCGGCACGCCTGGCTCCTCCCTTTTTCTGGGTGCTCCCACAGCAAGCAGCTTGCTCTGGGGGCACCCAAGCATGCACACTTCTGAGCTCTGTGTGTCCATTCACACATGGCGCAACGGCTGGGCCCCATTCCCTCCATCTCCTGATTGGCTCACTCGCTGTGATTGACAGCAGCGGGAGCCAATGGCTCCCGTAACTGCAAGAAGCAAATCAGGAGTGTGAGTCCCTGAAGAGGCAAAGCTCCCGTGGACATCGCTGGATCGTGAGGGGGCATAGGTAAGTATTGGGGGGGGGGGCTGCTGCACACAGATGTTTTTTTACCTTCGTGCATGAAGGTAAAAAACATTGTGCCTTTACAACCACCTTAATAAAATGTTCACTTTATATTTGATTAAAGAGTTAGCTCAATATTCAATATGTTACTCCAAGCTGTGAGAGTGTGATAAGAAAATAAACCCAATATGTAATGGATAAAATACTGTGGTATAATAAAAAACTAGGCTGCTGTAGTTATCTAAATGTACTACATAAACACATGAAAACCAAATATAATAACATAAATGAAAACCGTGCTGCTGTCAATAATATGCACAAAATAGTAAACTAGAGCAAGTTTTCACTCTACCCCACTCTTGTCCCACTATAATAAGTGCTGCCTCTTTAGAAACAGTGTTAATGTTCTGAAGGACAAAAGATGAAGAGTACTCCACTCAAAAGTGCTCCAAGTGTCCCCACATGGATAGACACTCACCAAAACATGTTGACCCACTCACTTTTGCTAGTTAGGGCACACTGCGCCTGTGGGGTGATCCCTGTAGATAAGTTCCACCTTCTATACTGGACCTAGCCTCTTCCTCATGTCAAACAAAAAAAATTCAAACTGAGAAAGCTCATAGATTAAGACCATCCAATTTTATTAAAATAGTTTTGTGGCACAAGAACAGATCCAGGATAGTTGAAAGAAGCTTCCGCAACCTTCAACAGCAAATTAAAGCCCTTTCCCCTCTTAGTTATTCACCTTAAAGCATCTTCCATTGCACTTCCCCAAAATCTGAAGTTTCAGACACATGAAGACTCTAAATTTTGCTAATCTTGATTAGGACACTGTGCTTGGGGCCCACAAAATATTTGCCCCTGAAGGATTGAAAAAAAACAAAACAATTTTCACTTGCCAACACCCTCCTACTTTCCTTTTTATGGCAAAAAAAGCCTTGTATTTTTTTCACATTCTCTACGGTCAAGACTGATCTGGTCGATGCTTTCTGTTCAAAAAAAATCTTCCTGAGATCTCTCACAATTTATTGTTCTGAGAACAAAGCATCATCTTGTGTTATTGGCTGCCATCCCTTTTTGTGTCCAGTGTGGTTGACGTCAGTGTTGCCGTATAGCCCCATATTGGCCATTGCCTTTGCAGAGGGAGCACAGAGCTGTTTATGTAAGGGGTGTAGCTGGTATATTAGTGTAGTAATAACCACTGTGTAATAGGGTGCACTCATGGGAGGTTCCACTGGTAAGGAGAGCTTAGGGTCCACAAAAGACAAAATTCTGATTTGCTTATACCTTATGTCAGTGTTTCTTAACTCCAGTCCTCAAGGCGCCCCAACAGGTCATGTTTTCTGGATTTCCCTCAGATGAAAGGGCTGTGGTAATTACTAAGGCAGTGAAACTGATCAAATCACCTGTGAAAAGTATTGGAAAGCCCAAAAACATGACCTGTTGAGGCGCTTTGAGGACTGGAGTTGAGAAACACTGCCTTATGTTACCCTACCACTTTCCAGGGGAAAAAAAACAATTATCTCTGTCTTTGAGTTTGTCAGGAGCGTGTTCACTCTTGCTTCATCTTAGCTGCTGGTTCCAGCATCCTGTTTTGGCTGTGGAATTTTCCTTGGCCTTCTGTCCACCTGCAAGGTGATTGATTATGGCCAGCCTGATTTAAGCTAGCCAAGCCTGCAGTCTCATGCTTGCGATATTGCATTTGTAACACATTTTCCAAGCTACCTGTTTGACTGCTCTGCTGATTGGATTTCCCTGTGTATGACCTCGGATTGGATATTGCCTATTCGCTGAACTCTGCCTGCCTTGTACCTGGACTGTTATTGAACCTCTCTGCCTGTCTGCCAACTGCAAGTACCTGCTTCCTTTGCTCTGTTCACGCTTGCCCCAGCGTGGTGGCCAGGCACTATAGCATTGTGTATAAGACCTGGGGGTAATCGACTACCGGTAGGCCTGCTTGCCTCTGGGAAAGGGGGCTGCTATAGATGAAAAACACGGAAGCTGGCTATAGTGTCTGACCACCTGCGTTAGGGGTAAGCGTGACAGAGTTGTAACTCTCAACAGCAATTTAAAATTCAACACCCCCTTAAAAATCCACAAAAAGCCACCTTTCGATGCATTTAGCCAAAATTTCTAAATTCTGATGAAATTTCAAACAAATAAAAACTCTCAGAGCCCATTCACACAGGGGCAACACGACTTCCAGCGTGATTTTATGAGGCAACTCAGACACGACCTGAGTATGAATCACAGCGCGACCTGGAGCTATTTACAAGGCAACTCCAAGTTGCCTGCAGGACAGGAGACATTCCAGTGGCCAATCAAACAAGAATCGGCTCTGTGGGAGGGAGGGGGAGGGAGAGTTTTGCAGGAGAAATGTATGTTTTCTTCCTGGAGAGTTGCTCCTATTAAGACAGTGAGAGGCGACTCCCATTGAAATTAATGGTTACAGGTCGCCTAGAAGTCGGATTGAAGTAGTACAGGGACCTTTTTTGAAGTCGGAGCGACTGCAGTAGTGTGCATAAGGACGGCTCCATTAACTTACATTGATTTCTTCAGCCAGCGCGACCTGAGGCGACTAGGGGCGACCTGGGGCGATTTGGAGTCGGATCCAAAGACGCCCCTGTGTGAATGGGCTCTAAAGATGGAGAACCTGGTCCTCACCACACAACATAAATGAGAGGTGTATTTAAAAATGTGGAATTTGTGGAATATGTTCATCTACTCAGAGGAGGGTAAAGCCCTCTGTGATCTGGGCTCCACTGAGTGAGAAGGTACTCTGCGTCTTACCTTGGATCAGACCGGCCGTACCCCTGTAGTCCTCCAACCCCTTGTCCTTGTTCTAACTTTCCCCCATTAGACCTCTTTCCTCTTAAATCCACTTCTCCCTCTACTGCTCTTACCTCTTAGTTTTATTTTTATAAAAAACTGGGGCAGTACCTCTCTTCTCTACATGGGATTTTGTGCAAGATATGCTATTTGATTCAGAATTAGGCCACTGACAGATAGGAGACATGAGTCCACCTAGAGATGTTTCAGAACATGAGCTGATCTGATCTTTTTGTTATACAGTGCCTTGAAAAAGTATTCATACAGCTGGAAATTGTTGAAAGAAAGCCATAAGTTGTCCCGTTTGCACTTTGCAAGAAGCCATGTGGGGGGCACAGCAAACATATTGAAGAAGGTGCTCTGTTCAGATGAGACCAAAATTTAACTTTTTGGCCTAAAAGCAAAACGCTATGTGTGGCGGAAAACTAACACACCATCTCCAATGTAAAACATGGTGGTGGCAGCAGTATGTTGTGGGGATGCCTTTCTTCAGCAAGGACATGGAAGCTGGTCAGAGTTGATGGGAAGATGGATGGAGTCAAATACATGGCAATCTTAGAAGAAAACCTGTTAGAGTCTGCAAAAGACTTAAGACTGGGGCGGAGGTTCACCTTCCAGCAGGACAACAACTCTAAACATACAGCCAGAGCTACAATGGAATGGTTTAGATCAAAGCATATTCATGTGTCAGAATGGCCCAGTCAAAGTCCAGACCTAAATCCAATTGAGAATCTGTGGCAAGACTTGAAAATTGCTCTTCACAGACGCTCCCCATCCAATCTGACAGAGCTTAAGCTATTTTGTAAAGAAGAATGGGCAAAAATGTCACTCTCTAGATGTGCAAAGCTGGTAGAGACTTACAGCTGTAATTGCAGCGAAAGGTGGTTCTACAAAGGGGTGGGGGGGGGTGGGGGCTGACTACAAATGCACGCCACGCTTTTCAGATTTTTATTTGTAAAAAAATTTTGAAAACCATTTATCATTTTCCTTCCACTTCACAATTATGTGCCACTTTGTGCCACTTTATCACATAAAATCCCAATAAAATAAATTTTTGGTGGTAATATGACAAAATGTGGAAAATTTCAAGGGGTATGAAAACTTTTTCAAGGCACTGTATAATATTTTCTTTGTATAGCCCTTTCGCACGATTGCTTTGTTATTCTTCTTTGTACATGATACCTTTCACCATGTTTTCTTTGGATACTGCCTTTGCACCTTCCTGCTTCTTCTATTTACACCTTTTTTAGGCAAAATAAAGTCTGATGCCGCGTACATACGACCGTTTTTCATGGCGTGAAAAATGCCATTTTTTTAATTGGTCATTAAAAACGTTTGTGTGTAGGCTTCAGAGCATTTTTAACGACGTGAAAAATGGCCTAAAAAAAATTTGAATCTGCTCTATTTTTTCACGTTGTTTTTCACGTCGTTCTTTTTAACGTCGTGAAAAACGGTAGTGTGTATGCTTTTACAAGGGTAAAAAAAATGCGCATGCTCAGAATCAAGTATGAGACAGGAACGCTCCTTCTGGTAAAACTAACGTTCGTAATGGAGATAGCACATTCGTCACGCTGTAATGGACTGAAGAGCATGAGGCTGAAAAGCGCGAATCGACTCTCACCAAACTTTACTAATACGAGGATCAGCAAAAGCAGCCCAAAGGGTGGCGCCATCCGAATAGAACTTCCCCTTTATAGTGTCGTCGTATGTATTGCGCTTTGCTCAAGCATTTTTTTTCACGATAGTGTGTAGGCAAGGCAGACAGTCGTGTGTACGCGGCATTATAGTTTTTCACATTATCTGTTTCAAGACCAATCCAAAATAGGCACTGACTGAGTATTGTAGCTGGCAGCTGGTAGTGTACTGTGGTAATAAGCACTGTGGAAGGGGGGGAATTCATAGGAGGCCCCACTGGTGAGGAGCACCTAGGGTCCACAAGACACAAAATTGAGCTTTGCTTATACCTTATGTTACTATACCACTTTCCAGAAAAAAATACATGTAAACCGTATCTCTGTCTTGTGGTTTACTCTGGAAGAGTACAGGTAATTAGCTATGTTTGTTATTGTAGATAAGCTAAAGGATATGTTATCCAAAGGGTTTGAATTCTGACTTCTGTCGTATGTCTTGTAGCCTAAAAAATTCATATCTTTTTAATGCAACATGAAATAAAAAGAAAGAAGATAAGAAAGAACTGGAATTCTTTTCAAGTCTCTCTGTGTTCTACAGTATCTCCCTTTTGCTCTCTCGGTTATGAACTTATTATCAATTATCGACTTAATATTTAACTGGCCAGCAGACTTCAGTGCGAAAACAAGCAAATTCGGTGCCTATTGCCGAGCCATCCATTGATGTAATCTACTGTTTATAGAATACATTTTTTAACAACAGTTGTTACAAGGCCAGGGGACTTTGTCAAATAGTGTAATATTGTCTCATATTGTGTGCTGATCTGTACGTAATAGGCAAAATCTATTGTGAGATGTGAATGAAGTGGCTTGTCCAAGGTCACATGGAGTTTATTGTAAGAAATATGATAAAGAGGACATTACATCATTACTATAGTCAACCATCGGTGGTATATCCTATGAATTGTGTCAAGATTGGGGATGACCAAAGGGATTTTGGTGAAATTGATTTCACTGCGATTTTACTGCACAATCTATATATTATTTTTATTATTAAATTTAGGGGTTGTATTTAGTTTATATCATTATGGTCATTGCAATTACGTGTTTTGTTTTTTTTCCCTGCGTATTTGATCATTATTTTTGTACTGCCCTTTCCATTTTGTGAAAAAAGTCAGATTTTTGGCTACCTGTAAAATCCTTTTTTTTTTTTTAAATACATCACAGGAAAGAGAGCATCTTCAAATTTATAATCATAGGCATATGCTGGCATAATTAGGTAATTGGACACTGGCAAAAAAAAGCAAATACAGGAGGCCCCTCCACCCAGATAAAACCCCTCTCCTTTGGGCGAGGCTCCAGTTTTTGTAGCAAGTCATGAACCACCATAAAGAGAGATCTCTGTGTCCCGTAATGTACGGTACTTAAAAGCATTTTACAGGTAACCAAAATTCCAACTTTCTTTTTCGTACATCCTGGCACACAGAGCATCTTCAAATAACAATAGGGACTTCTTCATAAAGCAATGAAATGAGGGGAGGGCACACAGGAACCAATCACCAACCCCAATGACCAACCCCAAAAAAGGCAAGAATCTCACTGGGGGTGTGGCTTATAACAGATGGAAGGAAAGGGTATTTAAAGGATTGTCCATACGGGGTCCCCATAATACGCTGAGGAAGTTCCGCCCTGAGGAACGATACGCGTGCGGAGGGGACCATTATGTGACATTCCATCCAGCAATACCCAGAAGCTTGCAACCGAAAGACGCTGTGTCTATAAAACAGGAGGCTCATGTTCCTAGCACTGGGCTCAGTGCTTTTTATGTAAGTGAGATTTTTTTTTTATAAATGTGATCGTTTTTAAATGAAACAGAGAGCACTATGGTTGTCTTTATGTTTTACATGAATACTGCTGAGAATTAATGTTTGGAGGAGCATCGCCATTTGTTAATGATCATCTGAAGACAGGATTCATCTATAATTATACCCCTCCAAGGGGAATGTGTGTCTTGGTCTTCTGTTAGCTCAGAGACCCAATCTTTGAGGTGAGCGGCCTGTGAAGTTGGTGACGGGAACACATGTATTGAAGCACTATTGATATATTGTTTTCAAGCACTCTGATCACTTTTGAGGATTTTCCATATCTAGCAACGTTTTTCCTTTCATTTGTTATTGTTCATACTGAATTTTGGGACCATTTTTTCCTTGATTCTTTTCGGACTTGTTTAGAATTTATTAAGTTATTTAGCGCTGCACTATTCTATTTGTACAAGAATCTCACACAGCCGCAAGATGCGCCAACTGAAAGCAGTGGCAAGAAGGACTCTAGAAAAACAATGAAGCCTGGCCTAACAGGGAGGGGTTATATCTGGGAGGGGACATTTACTTTTTTTTGCCAGTGTCCAATCACCCAAAGGTGCCAGCATAACCCTATTGTTATAAATTTGAAGATGCTCTGTGTCCAAGGATGTACGAAAAAGAAAATGAAATTAATGAGGTTAAAGTGGTTCTAAAGGCTTGCGTTTTTTTTACCTTGATACACTCTTTGCATTAAGGTAAAAATTCTTCCATGCCACAGGATCCCCCTATCCCCCCCCACCCCCATACTTACCAGAGCCTGATATCGATCCAGCGCTGTGCTCAAGAGCTCTCTCTGCTCTATTCCTCCTCAAAGGACAGATTGATAGCAGCAGAAGCCTTTGGCTCCTGCTGCTGTCAATCAAATACTGTAACAAGGCCAAGTCATGCTGTCTGTGTCTATAGACACAGGCAGCACAGATTGGGACTGAGCCCACACAAATCAACTTCCTATGAAGGCATGCTCTGAAGAGGTGGAGCCAGGAGCGCCGACAGGGAACCCTAGAAGAGGATGATCAGGGCTGCTCTGTGCAAAAGCAGGTAAGTATGACATGTTTATTATTTAAAAATAAAAAAGTTTACAATCACTAAAGTATTTGTAACTAAAATCTTATATGAACTTTCAGGGCCGTGCACCCACATCCACACAGCTCTCAAATTGGGATCAGCAGCTGCGTCCCTTCAGCCGCTGTGTGCCAATTGACATGAATGGGACTGCCTGTATGAGGATGCACAAAAAAAAAACCTGTGTGGGCAAACAGCCTTTGCATGGGCATATGATATAGTATGCCTGTGTGAATGAGGCCTAATGGTGCCCATTCACACCTGAGCTTTGTGTCGTTTGAAGCTTGTCGCTCGAAAAAGTACATGAGAATCCATGGGGCAAAGTAATTTGTAGACTTCAAAGTAGCGCCTGATAATGCATGTAGTGTGTATTTTTGCACTATTTTCTGCCTCTCCTCTTCCTAGAAAATATCTCTCCATTGGCTTAATTAAAGACTCTCAAGCCTAAAAATTCCTGAAAACAGAAAAACAATCATCAAAAAGTCAATGTTCAAGTGTGAATGGGGGCACCTAATGTGCTGCACTTAACATAAAAAATATATCTGGTTAATTTCATCAGGTCCATAAAAGCAATTTTTTCACTGGTTTTTCTACAATTCTTTCAAGTGAGAAAATTCCTAAAGCCATGACAGCCTACAGACAGATAGAACTGTTGACGTATTATGGCTAGAGGGTTGCCCTCGAATCCTTTCCCATTACCCCTTGTTATTGTAAGAATGGAACCATGGCTGTAGGTGCTAAATGGCACCTTGTTATAAATCTCATGAAAAAGAACAATACTTGTGTTTTACGCAGAATCAACCTTTAACCAAGACTTATTAATAACTCAGTGTCGTATGTTGGACTTGGGGGACATGGTAATGTATCTTCTCCAGCCCTTGGTTGAGGATTATTGCTCTCCATGGGCTCTCTCCCTGCCACCTACTCCATCTCTGCCACTCAACCCAATTTCAGCCGCCCGCCGCCTCTTATTTGGGATAATAGCTTCTTCTTCTTCTTTTTTTTTTTTTTACTTCTCCTGCCTCTGTCTTGTCATGTTTGATTCGGCAACACAAGGACTCTAAATTAGTCAAAACGTTTGCCTGCTGTGCTGCCTCCTCTGCCTTTAGCTGTTGTGGATGCACTGAACCACTTGATGCCGAATTTAATGATTGCTTGGGAAAAAAATACAAGATTGCTGGTGGCTACTAGAACGATGCATTCACGCCCTTTAAACGGCATAGTGGGAGGGAAAGAGATTTTCCTTCGCTCTCCCCCCTCTCGGCCGGTCGCTTGCATTGTGCATATGCCAGTTTCCTGCTGAGTGATTACAGTCCTGCTGGACTGGGTAGTTCCTGTGATTTTCAGAAATAAAAGAAAAAGCTGCAGCGGATAGCAGCGCACAGTTATATTCAATGACTTGCCGCTGTTACAACTTCCCCTACTTGTAAAGAAATCTGCTTGTTCCCCGGCATGCCTCTAGATTGAAGTTAACATGTTAGATGCAGAGGAAGCCCTGTGGAAGCTTGCCTTCTGACACCTGAAAGGGCTGTCAGCAGTTTAACCACAGAAAGCAGCTGGGTGGCTAAGTGTCCTTTGATTTTTCTTTTTTTGCACGGCGTAATAGCCTCGGTCTTTGTCATTATTGAACAATTTATCGTCTCCTAGAAGCTTGCAGTGCAGCAAGGAAGCAAACAGATGCTGTTCTTTGGCTCTCTTGAGTTTATTTTCCTGTCTGCAGAAGGAATTCTCAACCTCTTTTTATCTGTTAGGCCCTTAACCCTCAGATTCCATAAAAAAAATTAAAGTAGATGCCAAGATTCTACAAACAGGCACTGGAACAGGTTAGTTTGACATTTTATTTTATTTATTTATTTTTTCATGTAGGAGCTTTTAAGTTATAAAATGGATCTGAACTCCCAAAGTGAAGATTTGTTGATTATATGGAACATTTGAAAATCTTGTGGTTGTAAAGGCTGAAGGTTTTTTTTTTTTCACTTTCTAAGCAGTAAGGTAAAAAACCTTCTGTATGCAGCTCTCCCACCTTATACACACCTGAGCCCGATTTCGATCCAGCGCTGTGCAGGAGAGCAGAGGCTCTTTGCGCTCTGCTCTCTCTCCCTCCTCATTGGCTCAAAGACAGTAACTAGAGCCATTGGCTCTTGCTGCTGTCAATAAGAGCCAGGGACAAGGGATTGGAGGCGGGGCCAAATCATGCTTTGTGAGTCTATGGATGCACAGAGCCGGCTCGGGAGTGAGCCCACATGAGTGCCCCATTGTCAAAGCTTAATTAACAAACTGAGTGTCACGTCTACCCTAACGCAGGTGATCAGACACTATAGCTAGCTACTGTGTGCTTCACCTATAGCAGCCCCCTTTCCTTTAAGGCAAGCAGACCTACCGGTACTTAGTTACCCCCAGGACTTATACACAATGCTATAGTGGCCACCATGCAAGGGCAGATGCGAACAGAGCAAACAAACAGACTACTTGCAGTTAGCAGACAGATAGCGTGGTTCTATGACAGTCCAGGTAAAAGGCAGGCTGATTTCAGGGAATAGACCAATATCCAATCCATTTACAGTCCAGGTAAAAGGCTTTAAAGGTCGATGGTCATTTTCTTTATTTTTCTTTGAAGACTTGTTTTTAGGATTGTTAATAAACTTTCTGAACATGCAAATCCTTGTGGGTCCTGAAGAAGTTGTATATCCGTAAAACGCGTAGATATTTTTGAATGATATAGATTGCTTTTTTATGTGATGTATTTAAAGTCACTTCTGATTGCTATAAGCTTTTAAATTGTTTTTAAGAAAATCATGTTTTTATATACACAACATATATTTTTTGTTTGAGTATACCAGTTAATAACAATAGGGGTATATTGAAAGTCCCAGACTTTCTTTATTTTCCTCTTTTACTGAATAATCAACTGGATTAATAACAGCTATCAGTTATTTCTGAATGCTCTGTTCCAATTGCCAAACATAACTTCATATAAACAAACAAGAAAAAAAAACTGCATCCTTATGAATTATACTTTAAAAATAGATAAATAAATCACAAAGCAACCGAGAAGGATAGAAGCAGACATAGATCATTCAGACTTTAAAATATTGTCACAGTGGTAGGAATTGAGTGAAATCTTACTAATGGAGTCACAAACAGCAGTAAAACCCTATCAGACTTTTCCTAGCTTTTCCCAGTCTATCCATTAGGCCTCATGCCCACTGACGTTTTTACAGCTGCGTTTTTTAGAGCTTAAAAACGCCTGTCCATGTTATTGAAAAAAAAAAAAACGTCGGAGCTAAAAACGCGACCGCGCGTTGGTGCGCGTTTTTGCGCGTTTCTGCGCGTTAGTGCGCGTTTTTTGACGCTCGCGTTTTTTTCTGCCTAATTCTGACGCTGAGGAATGCACTGGTCCTGGGTTTTTTTACAGCTTAAAAACGTCTATGCTATTTGCAGCTCAAAAACGTCTAGGTGGGCATGAAGCTATAGACTAACATGGACAGGCGTTTTTAAGCTGTAAAAAACGCTCAAAAACGCGGCTGTAAAAACGTCCGTGGGCATGAGGCCTAAGAACAAAAGTTAAAGCCCAACTGAACTTACAAATTAAACCAGCTGAATACATTCCAGGTGTGTCAACACATCTCAGATCTCGGCAGAGAGATCACTGCTTCCACACAGAGATCAAGGAGCCCTCACTACAGCATGCTGGCATGGGGCAGGTGGCTTTTTTACTCAGGCTGTGGCCAGGCATCTTAAACTATGAAATTTATATTTACTTGTTGCTGGTCTGGCTGTCTGAGAATATGTGAATTTCTAGAGTGGGGATTCCAGAGCATCAAACAGAGTGCAATGCAGAGGGACTACTTATAAAGTTGGAGCTTTAGTAGGGAGTAAGAGCGACATAAGCTGATGCCTCCACCGTAGTGCTGGCTCCTGTCCCATGCGGAATGATACCTACTGCACTCCCATCTCTTATCCCGGCTAGCGGTCTCCAGAGTGGTGCCAACAGCAGCAGGAAAGAAGAGATTCAGGTCAGTGTGAAGCAATACACTGGGCATAATAGTAAAGCGATCCGAGTGTGTTTTACAGGTGCTGAGGAGGCGATATGTTGCCTCCTCACCACCTGATTTAAACCCATGATTGCCATGCATTGCGATTACTACACGGTAGTACGACAATTAGAGTTTTAATGGAGAAATCCAGCCTAAGCTCGTTTGGCTGGGCTTCTTCTAAGGGTCACAGGACTGCAATTAGTTTTGCACTCCTGTTACCCGTTTTCAGCAGAAAGGGGTCTGAAGTCTGCTTTCTGCAGACGTCAGTGGAATCAGTCCAGGCACAGCGTCATCACAACAATGAAGTCTGGATCCGCCAGGTGCCTGGACTGATGCCTGTCTCAGCCTCTCAACGAGCTGCTGAGAGACTGAGACAGACGATGCCCGCCCCTTCACAGCTCAGCACTCCAGTGAGTGTGGAGGAGCAGAGCGGAGAGATGCTGATTGACAGTCAGCAGCTCTCCTCTCGGGTATCTGTGAGAACCAAGCCATTGGCAATATTCAATGGCTTGGTTCTCAGTTTAAAGACGCCGGGGGCCAGATGCAGCATCGGTCCCATGCTGCATCCACCTAGGTAAGTATAAAAGGGGAAAGAAAAAAAAAAACCCCATACACTTTTAAATCAGGTGTAAGGAGGCGATACTATGCCCTTTGACTTCTCCCATGTTGTTCAGGTAGATCTCCACCTCTTTAAGGTTGCCTACCCCTGATCTAGACAATGTATTCTCAGTCCTACCCATTGTAAATAACTTGTAGCCCAGCACACACAGAGGATTGGATATGGGCAGGAGAGAGTCTTGTGACCGAGTTCAACAGTCCCAACCAATAGTACATGTAAGGATTTTTCATAGTAAAAAAAAAAAATGGAACTCAAATAAAGGTGAACTTTCTGATGTGTCAGATAGCTGTGAATTTGCTTGTGGCCAACAGTTGCTCTTCACGCGTCTGTTACACCACAAGTAATGATACATTAAGAAAAAACATGTTGAGTTGTTCTGGTGGCAGCCTTCTGTAAATGAGGCCCAATGTAAAACGATCGTCAAAGAGATCATTCAATATCTTTGATATCCAGCTCATTCCACTGATGCGTGCATGCCCGCGTGCATTCTATGTATTCTTTGTATTTTTAGAGCCTAATGACTGAGGATTATCGTGTCATCGCCCAAATATCTGTGACGAGAAAGAAGAAATGGGAGATCGAGAATAACTCATTTGTTAATTTTACTTTGCCACTTTGCTGCTGATGTCTGAAGTAAATACTGATATAATGTAAGTGTATCTTGGGTGTGACATTCCCTGGTGTCTGTTTCAATGCAAAACCATCATCAAGAGCCACAAATTGTACCATTAACAAACAGCTGCCAGGTGCTGGGCCTGAGAAGCCAGGGGGTCATTTAAAGCTGAGCACCATTATTTTAATAGCGGGATTAGTAGGTGTTTACTTCTGCTGGGTAGTATTTTAATGTTTACGTTCTTCGTACAACTTAACAGTTTTTTTTTCAATTTTGCGGGACACAGCTACTGTTGTACTTCTACTAACCACCCACCAGACACCAGCATGGGTCATGTCTCCACCCCCGTCTACGCTTTGCCATTCACAAAAGGCATCCTGTGATGACGTCTCGGCCATGAGTTTCATGAACAGCCAAGCATAGACAAGGGCAGAGACATGACACCAACTCTGGTGCCTATCATACATGCAGCCCTGGGGTCAAGGGTGGAGGAGTAAAATGGGAGCTGTACTATCCAGTGACACTAAAATCTCTTTTTAAAGTGGAGCTCCACCCTAAATAGCAACTTTTGCTATTTGGAACCCTCCCCCCCTCCGGTGTCACAATTGACACCTTTCAGGGGGGAGGGGGGTGAAGATACCTGTCTAAGACAGGTATTTTCACCCACATCCGGGAGTCCTGTCTCCGGGAATCTGCGGGAGTTACGTCACTTCCCGCAGACTTCCCTTGGTGTTCTGGGAGACACTCGGCTCCCAGAACACAGGAGCACCAATCAGAACGGCGCAGCGCGACTCGCGCATGCGCCGTAGGGAACCGGGCATGAAGCCGCAGGGCTTCACTTCCTGGTTCCCTCAGCGAGGATGGCGGAGGGAGCAGCAGAGCGGCGAGCGGTCGCTCGTCCTCTGCTGCGGACGTCGCTGGACTCCAGGACAGGTAAGTGTCCAAATATTAAAAGCCAGCAGCTGCTGTAGCTGTAGCTGCTGGCTTTTATTTTATTTTTTCCGGTGGAGCAACCCCTTTAAGCTGTAAGAAAGCAAATGTTACTACTTTACTACGTCACTACTACATGGCAAAGGCAAATATCTAATAAGCATTTCAAAGCTATTAAAATGATGCTCACTGGAGTTGAGCCTTAAAGGGGACTGTAACGGGAGGGCCCGTGGAACCCAGAAGTTCTTAGAAAGTATGAGCCAGAAATTAATGGACATTGAGAATATGTCTTGGATTGTTTTGAAATGGGTCTTTAATATTAATCCAAGGTATTTCCCAGGATATCTGTAAAGGACTATTTACTGGTTGTTTGATTCTGAACACAACAGGTTAATTGAGAGATGCTGATGTGTTCAACTCTAACCACCTGGCTGCCTGTGTAATGTAGATTAAATCCAGACTAGCTTCCAAAGACCTTTTCATTGTTGTTTGTGGTGATGTGGATTGGAGCTGGTAGACCGTCTGGCTGCCTATTATGGGAAGTTTAAGTGTCTTGCTGTGAGGAAAGGGGGCGGGGGAATCACTCCAGGAACCCCTCCTGCTAAGACTGTTTACTGAAGGTGAAGTTTGAACACACCTGACCTGTATCACCATTGTCATTGGACAGTTTAACCCGCCCTGTTCCCCAAGGATGGGAGGGAAGTGTGTTACCATGTGCTTGTAATAAAGATTCATTCCCTGTTTTTGGAACTTCAACACAGAGCGTTGTCTCGTTTGTGCGGGGAGAAATATTTGTATGGGGTCTTATTCGGCTGGTTGGAGTGTCTGGTAGCTGGCGTGTGTTCGAGAATGGAATATCCTAAACGACGTTAACCCCTGTCGTTACATTGGTGGCAAGCAGCGGATTGATTCCCACAGCCGGAAGGACAGCTACAAGATGACACAGGCCAATGTATGCACAGTAGGGACGGATAAAGCACTCTACCCTCAAAGACTTACTGGAGAACCGGGGAAGACCAGCCAACAACCGTAAGAAGAGGGACATTATCAGAGAACTAGTCTAAATGGATGGAACCAAAAGGCCCAGCGTAACAGACAGGACACCCGAAGAGGCAAGTTTTGATCGGACTGTTAACATAAGACTGGCACATTATGGTCCTAACCCTACAGCGGAGATCATAGACCGAGTTATAGCGGCTGTGGACGTAAATTTGCTACAGCAAAGAGGTGCTGCAGCAGCAGAAGTCAGAGCAGCACGAACTGAAAGGAGAAAGATACATTTTACTGCTTTTAAAAATTTCATTGAAACAGAAGGGGAGATTGATGGGTACCTTGCTGATTTTGAACGGCAATGTGCCCTACACCGGGTGCCCACAGAGGAATGGGTTACCATTTTGTCTGGGAAACTGTCCGGCCGGGCCAGTGAAGCGTTCAGGGGCATCCCAGATGAGGATATTATGAACTATGGACTGGTAAAAGAAGCACTTTTGGCCAGGTATGCCGTCACACCGGAGGCATACTGGAGGTGGTTCCGAGAGACGAGCAAGCAGACTGGAGACTCGTATACCGAGTGGGCATGCCTCCTACACTGCACTGCATCCCACTGGGTCGCTGAATGCCAAGCAGAATCCGGGGAAGAGGTGCTGCAGGTGTTCCTGCTGGAGCACTTCTTTGACAAACTGTCCCTGGAAGTCAGAGAGTGGGTCCGGGACCAAAAACCTTTCACCTTGCCTGAAGCAGCTCACTTGGCGGATGAATACACAGACGCCCGCAAACTGGATAACCCTGTGGTCAAGACAACAGCTCGGGTGGATTATCGATCAGTGGCACCCCCTCCGGCTATCGCCTACCAACCCCAGTTGTGCCACCCTACAGCACCACCTCCAGCGGCCACTTATTCTCAGCAGCCCAGGTCCAACTCCCAAGGCTACTCACAACCCATCAGGTGTTTCGGGTGTAAAGAGCTAGGGCACAAAAAGCCAGATTGTCCATTGAATCCAGCCAGGCAGTCCCAGTCATGGAGACAGCCAGCAATGGGGAACCCCCACACATCCATGCCTGCGGCCCACTGCGTTGAGGAGAAAGAACATTGGGGCGTCCTGTACGAGGCTGATCCAATACAAGCAGCTAACAGGACAACCGGCAGCAACACAGGCAGACTGTCTGGGTCAATGGAAAGGTAGCCAATGGCCTATGTGATACTGGCACCACCATGACCCTACTACAGAAGAACCTCATCCCAGAGAGCCAACATACCGGAGACACTGTAGCCGTAAGAGTAGCGGGAGGCACCGTCTTCCGGCTACCCGTTGCCCGTGTTCACCTGGATTGGGGGGTTGGTTCGGGACACGTGAATGTGGGGGTGATGAAGGATTTGCCAGCGGATGTACTACTGGGGAATGATTTGGCCCCCCTCGTTTCTGCTTACGCCGCGATGGGCCCCGCTGAAGCCAACTCAGTGACTACCTGTGCCCAGACCCGTGCTGCTGGAACCGACCCGCTTGCTGCCGAGACCCGGGTAAGACTATCTTCCCCGACATGTACCTTAGATCAGGCACAATATCACAGTCTAAAATTGGAATGTGACAAGTTGGCCAGTGAGAAATCGGAGATGCAACGACACTACGTCATGTATTATGAGATGTCCCATGGCTTGAACATTGAAATGCACAAACAGGCTGAAATTGTCAAAAGGTTAAATGGGATTTGCGCCCAGGTTTTGCCTTACCTCTCCAAAGAGCGTCAGCAACAAGTTTTGGGAGCCATTGATAGTGCAAAGCAAGTGACTGTTCCAGAACTGAATTCCATTATTTGCCCTACAACCTTACAACTTCACCATCAGCTACTGACCCGGTAAGCAAAATGGCAATGCTGATGGGTTGTCCAGGCATTAGAGGAAGGGAACTATGGACTAACTTCGGAGTCAACCCATCTGGGGTCTCCTCCTGTGTTAGTCTCCTGCCGAAAGGGGAGAGATGTAACGGGAGGGCCCGTGGAACCCAGAAGTTCTTAGAAAGTATGAGCCAGAAAATAATGGACATTGAGAATATGTCTTGGATTGCTTTGAAATGGGTCTGTAATATTAATCTACAGTATTTCCCAGGATAACTGTAAAGGACTATTTACTGGTTGTTTGATTCTGAACTCAACAGGTTAATTGAGAGATGCTGATGTGTTCAACTCTAACCACCTGGCTGCCTGTGTAATATAGATTAAATCCAGACTAGCTTCCAAAGACCTTTTCATTGTTGTTTGTGGTGATGTGGATTGGAGCTGGTAGACCGTCTGGCTGCCTATTATGGGATGTTTAAGTGTCTTGCTGTGAGGAAAGGGGGGTGGGAATCACTCCAGCAACCCCTCCTGCTAAGACTGTTTACTGAAGGAGAAGTTTGAACACACCTGACCTGTATCACCATTGTCATTGGACAGTTTAACCCGACCTGTTTCCCAAGGATGAGAGGGAAGTGTTTGAAAGGGAAGTGTGTTACCATGTGCTTGTAATAAAGATTCATTCCCTGTTTTTGGAACTTCAACACAGAGCGTTATCTCGTTTGTGCGGGGAGAAATATTTGTATGGGGTCTTATTCGGCTGGTTGGAGTGTCTGGTAGCTGGCGTGTGTTCGAGAATGGAATATCCTAAACGACGTTAACCCCTGTCGTTACAGGGACCTATCATTCGAAAACACAGGACTTTCCATTTCTAATCTCCTTCAGAATTCTCCCTCACAGTCATGTTGATCCTCTTCACTATTTGGTTACTCAATGACAAGAAGAATGCAGGTCATGATGGGCTTTTGTTCACATCAAAACTTCTTATGTCCTCATACAAGTCAATGGTGGATTCTCCTGCCAGGATAACTACACCCTGGACAACCAAACTGTGATTTTAAGAAGTTTTGTCTTTTCCCCTTTTTAAATGAAACTATATGTATGTGTAGAATAAAGATTTGTTTACTTTTAAATCTCACTAGTTTTGGTGTTCATTAGACCCTACAAGGTGCATGTAAAGTCCCACCAATTTTGCCTCAATATAGTACAAGCATGCATTCAGTCAATCCAACACTGAGGTGTGCCAAGAATGTACCTCCTGTTCCCCTGATGATGCTGTTTGACAACGAAACATGTTGGGATTAACCTGTGACTCTACTACACCCACCGGGTGGACGCAGACGAGGCACCACTATTTGTTGTTACATGCTGTATCTGCTTTTACCTCTGTAGGTATATGTCTTTTATTATATTAACTTATTTGTCGGTTTTACACTATAATTATGGAAGCTGTCTGGTCCAATCTTGGAACCTGAGGCTGGTGGAGTCCTTTTCACCATGAATGGATGCCTGGATAGTCATTGATGAACATGTGTGTTTGATCTCTGTTATGGGGATAGAGTTAATTTGGTAAGAGGTCATTGTTGTCTGTGGTGGGGGGCAAGAAGTGCTTGGTCGGCTTTTCAAGATACTTGATGGCTGATTGTTTCACTGACTCTTTGAATTTTACTTTTTGAACTCTTTGTTGCAGATTGTTTTATTAAAGAAGAGATATACCAAAAAAGAACCCCCATTGCCACTTTTTTTAATTTTAGTTCATCTTAATGTTGAGATAAAACACTACAACTACAGGTGGTAAACTCGCCTCCTGTCATTTTAGAGGGACTGAAGCTGTCAAAGAACTACTAAATGAGTGGAGGTTGATAAAAAAAAACCTTGGAGGGGAGCCTGCTCACATCACTGGTCAAAGTCATGGCTGCCTCTGGTCACCTGTGGCGGAGTTCTCAATGCTGTGGCTCATATTTTGTGAATGGGAATGACATAGTATACAGCACTACTGTGAACTATAATAGAGAGTAGATGGCGATATCCATAAATAGCCTCCTATTGTCAGATCTTAAAGTGATTGTAAAGTCTTGTTTTTTTTCTATTAAAATACCAAACATGTCATACTTACCTGCAGGACCGTTGTTAGAAAGTATAGGGCCCCGTACAGCCTACCTGACAGGGCCTTCTTTGACCCGCCCTCAACCCCACCCCTGGCCTTTTCCCTGAGCATGTAATAACATGAGCCATGGCAAGTCCTCTTTATAGAGATCTGGGGCCTATTAGACCTCATATGTCTTCTCTAGCCTCCAAAGCATCTGATTAAAGTGAGATCGTAGCTCCTAAAGGGCTTTAGAAAGCCCTGTTTTTTATTTTGCAGAAATTAACTGTAAAGGTGCCCGGGCCCCCCAGGTGAGCTGATAAGCCTGGGCCCAGTACAACAGGACTGGCTGTACTGCCTTATCAGCAGCCCTGCTTACCTGCTCTGTGCAGTGGTTTTGCACAGAGCAGCCTGGATCCTCCTCTTCTCGGGTCCCTGGCTTGGGCTCCTGACCCCTCCCTCCTGTTGAGTGCCCCCACAGCAAGCAGCTTGCTATGGGGGCCCCCGAGCTGAGCTGCAGCTCTGTGTATCCATTCAGACACGGAGCCGTGGTTCGGCCCTGCCCCCCCTCTCTCCTGATTGGCTAACTGAGTTTGATTGATAGCAGCGGGAGCCAATGGCGCTGCTGCTGTGTCTCGGCCAATCATGAGGGGGAGTCCCAGACGGCCAAGGCACTCGTGGACATCGCTGGATAGAGATAGGGCTCAGGTAAGTATTAGGGGGGCTGAGGGGGGCTGCTGCACACAGAAGGCTTTTTATCTTCATGCATAGAATGCATGAAGATAAAAATAAACTTTAATCTTGACTTAGCAGAGGTTGAGCTTAGATGTCTAGGATCGCCACATGAGAATCGGATTCAACATCATCACATCTACTTGCAAGCACCTTGAGGTGTCATAACATTTGCACTGTTCATAAAAGTTTTATGCTACAGTAGGTCAGATTTATTCGTATTCACAATTCACACACACTTATTTACAATCTGGGGCCATTGGTATCAGAATTGTGAAAACGCACCTTGATCCTTATCCTTCATGGGAAAGAAGTTGTTTATTCTCCACCCTTTGTGTAAATAAATCTACATACACCTATTTTCATGACACCGATGAGCTTAGGGCTAGAAAAAATATAGGTGAGATATTTATAAGATCCGAATACAGAAAACTGCTCAGTGGGGAAGTGTTGGTGTCAGTGCGTTGCTGCCGAAGCTCTTTTGTAACCTTATACCTGGCCCTGTCAAGCATATTACTTTGCAGCAAGATATACTGTGGCCTGACCCAGGCGCGTGATTTATTTGGATACTCTACACTCCCGGATTTATACATCCAATGCACAATGACTATTCTGAGAATCGCTTATACTTTTGACTTCATGCCTCGCTAAGAGGTGTTTATAGTGAAAGATAGTAAAACTGATTTAAGTTGTAGCATCATCCATAACCAGGTCAGAACAATGTAATCTGCAAGTGTCCTTTAAAGGGAACCTGTCATGAGAGAAATATCTGTGATTTCGTTTCCATTCTGCTTCTAAAACTTCAAGTTGCTTGGGTTCCATGTCATACGATTAAATGACCTTTAGGGCCTATTCACTTGAGTGGCTTCACAATTTTTGCTGATGGAAAAATTATCCCAATGCACACAGGAGAGAATTTATTATAACTGGAGCAGATAGACGCTGGAATAGTTGAGCACAGGGTACCCCTTAACAGGAGTCAACAGGGGCCGTGCAGCTAACATGCAGGAGGAAGTGAATCCTGGATGGGAGGAGGTGATCAGTGCAGTGGGGGGGGGGGATTCTCTGGAACTGGTCTCCTGTAGTTCCCCTTTGCAGCAGCTGAAAGCCGTCTTCTCTGCCTCTCCCTCCCACCGGCTTTTAGCTGCTGCAGGGGGGAATTATAGGGGATTGATTTTAGTACTTACCCCTCTACCGCACCGATCACCCCCTCATGTCCAGGACCCGCTTCCACCTGCTGCCAAGGGTGTACCTCTGTGTGACCACCACCCCTACCACATAGCTTTGCTAGCTTCTCCTCCTCTCCCTCCTGCTTGCTGCAGGGTACGGGATAAGAATGGAGAGCGGAGGGGGGTAATGTGCCATACTGATCACTCCTGTGTTCATTCATAACTCATTCACAGTAAACTGTATTTGCTATGCTTTAATTTGTGAATGAACATGATGCCTCTGTACAGAGTGCCTCCTGTTCATTCATCTGCAGTGCAGCTGAGGCTGCAGAGAAAGCATTGGGAATCTGTTCCTCAATTCCTTTCTCAGTCTCAAAAGTGAGATATCAGGGGTCTGTTTAGACTTCTGATATTTCACCAAAGTCCCCCTTCCAACAACCTAATTTGGCACATGTGCACATGTGGGTGAATGGCCCTGTATGTACAGATTCTGTGTAACAATTTTTTTTTTACCTAAATTCATGCTTTACCAATAAAAAGAAGCACGTATAAAGGTAGGCAGCTATTTTTTTGGGCTGCAAAAGTGGAAATATACTTTAAGGTTGCTTTCCTTTGGTACTATGTTTACTTTAGCATTCTTTGTATATATATATATATATATATATATATATATATATATATTTATATATATATATATGTAGTCTTGGAGGGAGGATCCGGGTGCACAACACAGACCCGAAGGTAAATGAGACATTGCTGATACCACAGGTATTCCCACGTGGTGGAAGCTAGGCGTAGCCCACCCGCTCTCTCTCTCTCCACCCTACCAGATACCCCTAGACGAGAGACAGTGCGAGCCGCACGGAGAGAGGAGAGGGGCAGGCGCTACACGTGGGGGCTCGGGTCCGGGATTGTGTTGTGCATCACAGTATTGAACAAGTCTTCTGGATGAGTTAACTGAATAGGCCAAAGTGCAGCCCTGCTCGAAGTCGTGGAATTGACCCTAGACCAGGGAAAGGCCCGCGCAGGAAGAGCGGTGAACGGGGGGAGGCCCAGCCGTGTGAGGTACTACACGTGGGGGCTTCTAATTGCACTGCGCCAACAGACACAACCCCCACCGCTTAGTTCGTGGGCGTGGCTCATACAAAGAAAGTGAAAAAGCCCGCGAACTGGAGCAAAGGGGAGGAGTCCAATACGTGAGAGGGCTACACGTGGGACATTGGCGCGAAAACTCTGCAGTGTGCGATGGACCAGCAACAAGTCACCATGTTTGGACATACTTCATGGATTCCAGTTCACCCTGCTACTACCACGATGACTGCTGCTGCTCCGATAACGGATACCGGGATCCGGCTGAAGCCAAGGGGTCGATTCGCCCTGTATTCATGCATGGACGTAGAGGCCCTGGGTGTAATTTGTCCCGGGTGCTTGGGACTGGTGTGCCACCTAAAGCCCTTCGGACAATGTGAGGCCTGTGGGGAGTTCCTGTTCGAGGTGGATCTGGTAGTTGAAAGGCCGAGAACCATCTACCCAGGCCGGGCTTCAGGTAACACTACTCGCAGAGGAGGAATTACTGCTGTAAAAGCCATCCCAGCGCACACTGCAGCGACCGAGGAGGAGGTCGTTAAAACTCAACGGGAGAAATCCGAGGATGCTGACTCGGTCACCACTGTCTCACAGCGTCCGCCACTGAAGAAGAGAACCAGCATGGTGGCCCCGACCAGTGGTGGTGGCGGACCATCTCGCCAGCTTACGCCAGGCCTAGACGGATCCGTTGACGAGTGTTCCGGACATCCCGCTTCAAGTAAAGGCCGAGGTAAGCTGGGCAAAGAGACTTGGTGTATGGGCGGAGATGCCGGGAAGGCATGGCCCAGTATGTCCGCGGGAGGTGTTAGCTCTGTCTCTACAACAGGCTACATACCCGCGGAGGAGTGTGATACTTCGGATCTGGAGTCGCTCTCTGATGTGGGAGATGACACAGCCATTGACGAACTGTTTGCAGAAAAGGGCTGGGACAAAGTGCCGCTAGCTTCGTTCCGAAGGCCTCGAGATTCACCCATGTCCACGGGGGAGAGTACACCCCGGGTGGAGGCTCCAGCGCCTGAACAAGGGTCCTGTCCCCAGCCCACCTCTACATCTCCGGTGCCGCCTGCATCAGGTACTGGGGAGCAGAAGTTGATACTACGGGCACCCATGCCCCAACCAGAAGTGGTTAAGGCCCCTCGCCATCCGGACTCTATAGTTCTACCCGGCGAAGGGGACAAAGCCACAATGCGTCCGCTGTCAAGGCTTCAGAGACTCTTCGGCCAGAAAGTTGCTGCTGACTACGGGTGGGAATACCCGTACCTTCCCAAGAAGTTACTCTACGAAGTGGAGGTGTACCGAGAGCGCTGGTATAATGACTTTGTGTGGACCCACCTGAAGGTTCCACACGCCCGCAGGTATTTGACATGCTCTCCAAAGACATCTCAGCGGTTTAGGGACTGCAAGGCAGAGTGGATGAGGGGAAGACACATCCATGCGGATAAGGTGTTGATTCAACGCAAAGAAGGGGAGGATGTGGAGTACCATTTGGAGACCATGGATCGGCATCTAAAACCTATTGTCCTGCCGCATCCACGCTTCTACCTCTGAGGAGAAAGAGACTCCATTTGTTTGCTTTGTTTCAAAAGGACCTTGCACCCCCTGAACTTTGTTGTTTGACTTTCTTGTTGGTGCTATCATCAGTGTTGCCCCGCATGAGGGGTGCTTGTGTCATTCCAAGGAAGAACTGTTCCCGTTGTTGTTCTTTCCTCTCCGGTGAGAAGTTGCAGACTTTGGGGTAGATAGGGCCCGGAGTCAAGCAGCAAGAAAAGAGAAGATGGTTCAACGGGTGCAGTTACCGCGAGGCTGTCACCAGGTGGCAGTCTCGTGCAACGTTACACATTGTACACACTCACACTGGGGGGAAAGATATTTCTCTTCGGAGGAGTTTCTTTTTCTCTCACACATACACATGTCAGGGTTTTATTGTTTCTTTTCTCTTCCCTCTGCAGGAGAGCGTCCCGTCAAGATTATGGAACCTGGGGTGGTTCTTAGTTAGGATGGGAGGGAAAAGTATAATGTTTTAAATGTTGTCTTTCACTCCTCTTTTGTTGCAGGGGCTCAGACACAACTTCTCCGTTAGGATAGTTTCCTAAAAATTTTTGTTTTTTTTAAATTGTTAGTTGGTTTCTGGATTGGGTTATGTCAGCCGTTGAGGGCGTGATTCACTCCAGACACTGGGGTCCAGTGTCAAAAGACAGGGGGGAATGTGTAGCGGGTACTTACTTTCCCGGGTGCATTTTTTAAAATCTAGCTGTGACATCAGTGCTATGTTCCCTGCGGTCCACCAGGTGGCGCTGTCACCGTGGCCGGAGGGACGAATCTCACTGTGTGTTGAGCCTCCTTTTTGTCCTCTCTCGGTAGCGGTATGGTGGGGCGGGGAGCCCGCTATGCTTGCTGGGAGAGGGGATAAAGGGGCCGGCCATCTTGGTCACGGGGTCTTCGTCCCAAGCACCTTCTGTCATGGATATGCATTAATGTCTGTCTGCCATCTTACCTTCCTCCTCATGTGTTCATCTAGAGACCAGACCTCCTTCACCTGGCTTCCTTTATAATCTCCTCCCAGCCTGACTCCACCCCAGGCCCTATCACTGAACACTATATTAACCTGTGCACTGCAAGCCTGCTTTGCTGATCAACGTGTTTGTTAGGCATTGTGTGTTTGGGTTCCTGCCTGCCGTGTGCTACGTCTGTCTCTCTGTTACGTTATTGGCTTGTCCCCGACTATCCCTGTCTGCTCGTGACCCTTGACCTTCGGCTCGTTCTTCGTTATCCTTGTCTGCTTGTGGCCCCTGACCTTCAGCTTGTTATTCGGTTCTCTCTTCGTGTGCTGCTGCTTCCCCTCTTTTCCCCTTATCCCAAGGGGCGTGAGCTAGGAAACTCCAGGGGCCGCGACCTGGCCCCAGCCTGCAGCTAACATCCTCACCACTAGAGGCCCTGGAGAAGACCAGCTGGGTCTTAGACTCCGCGCCCTGGGGAATCTTGGCTCTAGCTTCCGTTTGGATCCCGGTTGTGCTCCTCTGGTCCCGCTTTCCACAACCACCCAGTTCCCTATCCGCAGAAGCCAGCCATAGGGTTCACTACCTCGCGGTGCACTCCTGTCCCCCTACGGTGTGCATCTGTCACCTGGCCACAGGTGACCCTGACAGTTTGATCAGCCATGAACCCGGCTGACATCCCGCTTCCCGCGGATGATCCATTGCAGGGCATAGTTCGCAGACTTGAGACCCAGGAATCAAATCAGACTCAGGTGATGCGATTCCTCCAGGATCTGGCTTCTCGATTCGAGCAGCTTCAGGTCTCCTTGAGAACCCCGAATCCGCAACCCCAAGTACAACCAGCGGCTGTACCTATCGCACCAGTCGCAGCCTCACACTCACTAAGATTGCCAGCTCCGTACCGTTTCTCTGGGGACTCCAAGGCCTGCAGGGGGTTTCTCAGCCAATGCACAATTCATTTTGAGCTTCAGCCTCAAAGCTTCCTGTCTGACCGGGCTAAGGTAGCCTATATCATTTCCCTCCTCTCCGGTGAAGCTTTGGCCTGGGCTGCCCCCCTGTGGGAGAGGAACGATCCGGTGGTTTCCAGTCTGTCCGATTTCTTGAAGCTCTTTCGTAACATCTTCGAAGAGCCGGCTCGGGCTTCTTCAGCGGCTAGTGCTGTCTTACGTCTTCGCCAAGAATCTAGTTCAGTGGGGCAATATGCTCTTCAGTTTCGTATCCACACAGCTGAATTGAGCTGGAATAATGAGGCCCTGGTCGCTACCTTTTTACATGGCCTCTCTGACCGAGTGAAAGACGAATTAGCGGGAAGAGCCATTCCCGTCGGTCTGGACGATGTAATTTCATTATGCAACCAGATCGACATTCGTTTTCAAGAGAGGTCCTTAGAAAAAAAAACGCCAGCACTCTCTGGGTCCTAGCCAGTCTGAGCTCCCCTCCCTTCATTCCGTGGAGCATCCTCTACCTGCTGAAGAACCTATGCAGCTGGCCCGGACCAGACTAACCCCCGAAGAACGTGCTAGGCGCAGAACTCTGGGCTTGTGCCTCTATTGTGGGGGCAAGGGTCATTTTCGTGACTCCTGCTCGCTTCGTCTGGGAAACGCTCGGGTCTAATACATTTGGAAGGTGGAGTATTGGACCCAGAAACATCACCTTCTCGCCTGCTCTTGCCGGTGTTCCTTCATGTAGGCACTTCTCCTCAGTCAACCCTTGCATACCTGGATTCCGGGGCTGCCGGCAATTTCATGGATTGGAGAACTGCTTCTTCTATGAAGCTTACCCTTTCACCTCTCACTACCCCATTGGTAGTCTCGGCAATTGATGGCACTGTTCTCCCAGGGGGCCCTATTCGCTTCCAGACGCTACCCATTAGGATGTCGGTAGGGATTCTCCACCAGGAGTGGATATCCTTTCTTATTCTACCCAAGGCCTCTACCCCAGTTGTATTGGGCCTCCCTTGGCTACAGCTCCACTCTCCACATGTGGACTGGGTCTCTGGGCAGATCCTGGCCTGGGGTTCCTCATGTTTCTCGTCGTGTCTTCTCAAGGTGACCCCCAAGGAGAGTCTTCCGGTTGCTGCCACTTCTGTTTCTTCTGATCTTCCTGCTGCATACAGCGATTACCGGGATGTGTTCTGTAAGAAATCAGCTGAGGTGCTTCCTCCCCACAGGTCTTTTGACTGTGCTATTGATCTTGTCCCCGGAGCAACTCTACCCAGGGGTCGTACCTACCCTCTGTCCATCCCAGAGACCCAGGCCATGTCGGAGTATGTCGCAGAGAATCTGGAGAGAGGTTTCATCCGGAAATCCTCATCGCCTGCAGGGGCAGGGTTCTTTTTTGTTGCCAAAAAGGATGGTACCTTAAGACCCTGCATCGATTATCGGGGTTTAAATGCGGTTACTATTAAAAATCGATACCCCTTACCCTTAATATCTGAGCTATTCGATAGGTTGAAGGGGGCCTCCATTTTCACCAAGTTGGATCTCAGAGGCGCGTACAATCTCATTCGAATACGGGAGGGTGACGAATGGAAGACTGCATTCAACACTAGAGACGGGCATTACGAATATCTGGTGATGCCTTTTGGTCTGTGTAATGCTCCAGCCGTGTTTCAAAACTTTGTCAATGAAATCTTCAGAGATCTGCTGTACCAGTTTGTTGTCATCTATCTGGATGACATTCTGATCTTTTCTGAAAATCTGCTCGTCCACAGAAACCATGTCCGCACTGTACTTCAACGTCTTAGAGAGAACAATCTCTATGCCAAGCTAGAGAAATGTTCCTTTGAATGTTCTGAGGTCCTGTTTTTGGGGTGCTTCGTCTCCTGTTCGGGTCTTCGTATGGACCCTGGGAAGGTCTTGGCTATCACCAACTGGCCTCTTCCTGCTAGCCTCAAGGCCACACAGCGCTTTCTTGGCTTCACTAATTATTATAGGCAGTTCATAAGGAATTACTCTTCCATTGCCGCGCCTATTATCGCTTTGACCAAGAAGGGTGTGAATGCCAGAGACTGGCCTCCCGAAGCTGTCTCTGCATTTCACAACCTGAAACAGGCCTTTGTTTCTGGCCCCCTCTTGAGGAGACCAAATCCTGGGAATGCATTTTTTATTGAAGTGGACGCTTCCTCAATGGGGGTGGGAGCTGTGCTTCTTCAAATCTTTGAGAAGAGACGCCAACCATGTGCGTTCTTCTCCAAAAAAAATTCTCAGGCAGAGAGGAATTATGCCATCGGTGATCGGGAACTTCTCGCAATTAAATTGGCGTTAGAGGAGTGGCGTCATCTCTTGGAGGGTTCCCCTCACTCCATAACGATCTTTACCGATCACAAGAATTTACAGTATCTACAGAATGCTAAACGTCTGAATCCTAGACAGGCCAGGTGGAGTCTCTTCTTTGCCCGTTTTAATTTCACGATTACCTACAAACCTGGTTCCTGCAACGGTCGGGCTGATGCGCTCTCTAGGTCATTTGACACTTTGGATGAGGAGTCCGCCCCTGAACCTGAGCCGATCATTCCCACCTCATGCATTGTTGCCCACTCTACCACCCTGAAGTCAAAAATTCCGCCTGGTAAGACCTTTGTCCCCACTGAGCTAAGAGCTAAGATCCTTCGTTGGGGACATGATTCCAAGGTGGCAGGGCATTCTGGATTCCTCCGATCCTTCCTACTCATCAGTCGTCACTACTGGTGGCCTAATCTCCGCTCAGACGTCAAAGACTACGTTAAAGCTTGTCATGTCTGTGCTCAGTCCAAATCCTCCACACAAGCTCCTGCTGGTCTCCTCATGCCCGTGCCCATTCCTAAGGAACCCTGGGCCCATATTGCCATGGATTTTATCACCGATCTCCCACTGTCTGAGAATAATACAGTCATTTGGGTGGTAATCGATCGATTCTCCAAGATGGCTCATTTTGTTCCTCTTCCTGGTCTTCCTTCTGCCCCTGCCTTGGTTCCCATTTTCATTCGGGAAATTCTCCGCCTACATGGGGTCCCTTCTCATATTGTTTCCGACAGGGGAGTCCAATTCACGTCTCGTTTTTGGAGAGCCTTTTGCAAATCCCTCAATATTGTCTTGGATTTTTCTTCTTCTTACCATCCCCAATCCAATGGACAGACTGAAAGGGTTAATCAGGAGTTAGAGGTCTTTCTTCGCACCTTTGTGTCTTCTCACCATGACGATTGGTCCTCTCTACTCCCGTGGGCAGAATTCTCCCATAACAATCATGTGAATACCAGTTTGCAGAAGACACCCTTTTTCACAGTTTATGGAAAACACCCTCAACTTCCTCTTCCCATGATCTGTTCTCCAGACATTCCAGCTTTGGCTTCGGTTCAGGAGTCTCTCAATTCCGTTTGGGATCACGTTCATGATTCCCTCCGGGCAGCTGCTGAAAAATTCAAAGGCTTTGCCGACCGCCGCAGGCGTAAACCGCCTTCTCTTCAGCCAGGGGACAAAGTCTGGCTCTCTACCAGGAACATCAAGCTCCGAGTTCCTTCTCTGAAGTTTGCTCCACGATTCATCGGTCCATACACGGTAACTGCTAAACTGAATCCGGTTTGTTTCAAACTCCAGATTCCTAAGAGCCTTAAAATCACTAACTCCTTTCATGTTGCTCTTCTAAAGCCTTTAGTCCTCAATAAATTCTCTCGTCCTCTCCCTACCGTGGCGCCTGTCTCTGAGGATAATCAGGAGTACGAGATCAGTCAAATTCTGGACTCCCGACTCTGTAAAGGCGTTCTTCAGTACCTCTTTCATTGGAAAGGGTTTGGTCCTGAGGAGAGGTCTTGGATCACTGCATCTGAGGTCTTTGCACCTCGTCTGTTAAAGGAGTTTCATCTGAAGTTTCCCTCTAAACCTGGGCCCAGGCGGGGAAGGGGGAGGCCTCGTAAGAGGGAGGGTACTGTCATGGATATGCATTAATGTCTGTCTGCCATCTTACCTTCCTCCTCATGTGTTCATCTAGAGACCAGACCTCCTTCACCTGGCTTCCTTTATAATCTCCTCCCAGCCTGACTCCACCCCAGGCCCTATCACTGAACACTATATTAACCTGTGCACTGCAAGCCTGCTTTGCTGATCAACGTGTTTGTTAGGCATTGTGTGTTTGGGTTCCTGCCTGCCGTGTGCTACGTCTGTCTCTCTGTTACGTTATTGGCTTGTCCCCGACTATCCCTGTCTGCTCGTGACCCTTGACCTTCGGCTCGTTCTTCGTTATCCTTGTCTGCTTGTGGCCCCTGACCTTCAGCTTGTTATTCGGTTCTCTCTTCGTGTGCTGCTGCTTCCCCTCTTTTCCCCTTATCCTACGGGGCGTGAGCTAGGAAACTCCAGGGGCCGCGACCTGGTCCCAGCCTGCAGCTAACATCCTCACCACTAGAGGCCCTGGAGAAGACCAGCTGGGTCTTAGACTCCGCGCCCTGGGGAATCTTGGCTCTAGCTTCCGTTTGGATCTCGGTTGTGCTCCTCTGGTCCCGCTTTCAACAACCACCCAGTTCCCTATCCGCAGAAGCCAGCCATAGGGTTCACTACCTCGCGGTGCACTCCTGTCCCCCTACGGTGTGCATCTGTCACCTGGCCACAGGTGACCCTGACACCTTCAGCTTGCGGACGTGGGTTTGTGCCCGTCCTCTAGGAGGCCTCGGCCTAGAGGACCACCGGAGATTGTGTTCCACCCCAGGCACCTTCAGCCCTGGGATGAGGTACTTGCAAGAAGGTCCGGAGCTCAGTGCCCAACACTGAGTTCCGCGAGGGAAGGGTCCTAAGGCACTTTGGGGATGGAGGCCTGAATCTGAATAAGACGCAATGGACCGGGGAGAGCTCCTCACTCGAAGACCCGGTGCAGCAGACTGCCGGTGACGGGTGAGTCTCTTGTCGGAGACCATCCAGAAGGATCCCCTTCCTCTCGTGCGGAGACCATATCCCACTCTCCAGGAGGAGAGTGGAGGAGCGAATTTGTGTCTGGGCCTATTCACACTCACACCTCCTTTCCTGTTCTATCGATCAAGGGAGTCCATGTATGGTGTGTTCTAATAAAGGAGTGTTGGACTTTAATGGTGTGAGGCTCACTTCCTGGCGGACAAAGTTCACGGTGACTCTTGGAGGGAGGATCCGGGTGCACAACACAGACCCGAAGGTAAATGAGACATTGCTGATACCACAGGTATTCCCACGTGGTGGAAGCTAGGCGTAGCCCACCCGCTCTCTCTCTCTCCACCCTACCAGATACCCCTAGACGAGAGACAGTGCGAGCCGCACGGAGACAGGAGAGGGGCAGGCGCTACATATATATATATATGTAGCGGCCTCACCCCGTCCTCTTTAGCTAGGGGTATGTCACGCGACAGAGTGAGGTGCGCTACGGCCCATGTCCTCCCCATAACTGTGGGTGAGGTGAAGGCCAATACCTGATGTTTCCTCGGGCCGGTGTGTCCTGGGCATGTACCGAGTCTGTTGTGCAGAAACCACCAAACCACCCTTTGCTCCCATTAACAGAGTCCATACACTGATCACAGTCCAACTGTTGGTTTATTTCGTATCTCCACATACAGGCAATGCGATGGCATGATACGGTGGGATGAGCAGGTCGAGGCACTATACTGATCTGGTTCCCTACACCCCCTGTGCTATGACCAAGGGTTGTAGGAGTCTTGACATGAATACCTCCGTTGCATTGCGGCCCCTATCAGGGGAAGATGTCCTCCAAGGGAGTTACCGAAGGCCCATCCGTCACCGGGTTGACACTACACCGGGTCTTCGAACGAGTGACCTCCCCAGCCTCCTCACCTCAGATGCGGGTCCCCTCGCAAGGGGTGCCCTGGAACCACTCCACCCTTGCGGGACCCGGTCGAAGTCACCGGGCCCCAGGCCTCCTCAATAGTACCTCACCCCAGGCTGAAGGTGCCTGGGATGGAACCCCAACTTCATCCCGGCCAGGCCTAGGGCGCCTAGGCCGGGAACCTTGAATCGCCCGCACCCAGGCTGAAGGTGCCTGGGTGCGTGAAGAGATGATCCCCGAAGACAGACCTCGTGGCGAGGGCGTCTCCCCCTTTTATCTCCTCCCGTCGATACCACGGCGGGTTCCCCGCCCCAGCCGTGCCATCTCCAGGAAGGGACAAAGAAGGGTAGCACTGTGGTAGTGATTCTACCTCGAGCCTGTAGGTACTCCGCCACCCACAGGCAAAGGAGAATATTGCACCACCCAATCCTCCACGAATAACAAAAAGGGGTCTAAACCCTGCAATAATTACACACCTGGGTCACTCTACCCCCAGGTGTATCCCACTAACTTTGAAGACCCCGCTACATATATATATATATATATATATATATATTTAAAATTGATAAGATTATAAACTTGTAAGCTTAAAAAAAAGTGAAAATAAAATAGACGAAAAACAAAATGCACACATATTTCTGTATTCCTGTAAGATAAAAACTCTGTCTTTTGCATTTACTTGGCAGGGGATTGAACACATTTATACCAGTAAAGCTTATTCTTTGCTGTATTTCAAATGTAAGTTAAAACATGGTAGTCAAACAACACAGAATGTGGCATTCCTTTAACAACAATATAAATGGAAGACCTCTCCCCAACTCCGGTGTACAAGAGGAGTGTGTTACAGGAGGGCATTGTGTGTTTCTATGGAGAAATTGTGGCTATTAGCAGGAAATGAGAGAGGACACTGTTCCATTATTCAGCCATAAATATTCTAAATTAAAAGTGGATAGATACCATACAACTTTACGTGAGTTGACATTCTTGATTTGTGCAACAGAGGGCAGGAAGTAAGTATCTCGACTGTAGAGAATAACATGATTCATTCCCCTGTGTGGAAATTAGCAGACAGTTCCATTAAAGAACCGATACAAAAAAAAACAGCAAACTGTAATGCCGCATACACATGATCGGAAATTCCGACAAGAAAAGTAGGGATGAGCTCGGTGTTCGAGTCGAACATACGTTCGACTCGAACATCGGCTGTTCGATCGTTCGACGAAGATCCAACGATTTGGGCCGTTCGCGCCTAATTCGAGTGACGCAAACGGCCCACAATGCACTACGCCATCGCAGTGTCATCCAGGCGCTGTGATTGGCCAAGCATGCACTGTGACCCCGCATGCTTGGCCAATCACAGCGCCGGCAGCGAGGAGAGCAATGATTGGCCACAGGCAGGATGCCTGTGGCCAATTATTGCTGAGGGTGTTTAGTACACGCCCCACACTATAAAAGGCCGCCAGCACGGCGGCCTAGTGTAGTGTGTTCCGGAGCAGGGAAAGAGAAGCATAGGCAGGGACAGTGACATTTTTTTTTTCTTGCTTAACCTGGATTCCTTTAGTTTAGGGAAAGAGAAGGATAGGTAGGGAGAGTGTCAGTGTGTTTTACTGTGCGAATCCTTGTTTCTAGGGACAGGGAAGGACAGTGAGGGAAATTCTCCTTGTGCTATAGTGTGCTAAAGCATTGATCATCAACCATCTTTAAAAAATCATTTTTTCTAGGGACAGAAAACTATAGGTAGGAAGAGTGTCAGTTTCTTTCACTGTGATAATCCTTGTTTCTAGGGACAGGGAAGGACAGTGAGGGAAATTCTCCTTGTGCTATAGTGTGCTAAAGCATTGATCATCAACCATCTTTAAAAAAACATTTTTTCTAGGGACAGAAAACTATAGGTAGGAAGAGTGTCAGTTTCTTTCACTGTGATAATCCTTGTTTCTAGGGACAGGGAAGGACAGTGAGGGAAATTCTCCTTGTGCTATAGTGTGCTAAAGCATTGATCATCAACCGTCTTTAAAAAAACATTTTTTCTAGGGACAGAAAACTATAGGTAGGAAGAGTGTCAGTTTCTTTCACTGTGATAATCCTTGTTTCTAGGGACAGGGAAGGACAGTGAGGGAAATTCTACTTGTGCTATAGTGTGCTAAAGCATTGATCATCAATCAGCTTTAAAAAAACATTTTTTCTAGGGACAGAAAACTATAGGTAGGAAGAGTGTCAGTTTCTTTCACTATGATAATCCTTGTTTCTAGGGACAGGGAAGGACAGTGAGGGAAATTCTCCTTGTGCTATAGTGTGCTAAAGCATTGATCATCAACCATCTTTAAAAAAACATTTTTTCTAGGGACAGAAAACTATAGGTAGGAAGAGTGTCAGTTTCTTTCACTGTGATAATCCTTGTTTCTAGGGACAGGGAAGGACAGTGAGGGAAATTCTCCTTGTGCTATAGTGTGCTAAAGCATTGATCATCAATCAGCTTTAAAAAAACATTTTTTCTAGGGACAGAAAACTATAGGTAGGAAGAGTGTCAGTTTCTTTCACTGTGATAATCCTTGTTTCTAGGGACAGGGAAGGACAGTGAGGGAAATTCTCCTTGTGCTATAGTGTGCTAAAGCATTGATCATCAACCATCTTTAAAAAAACATTTTTTCTAGGGACAGAAAACTATAGGTAGGAAGAGTGTCAGTTTCTTTCACTGTGATAATCCTTGTTTCTAGGGACAGGGAAGGACAGTGAGGGAAATTCTACTTGTGCTATAGTGTGCTAAAGCATTGATCATCAACCATCTTTAAAAAATAATTTTTTCTAGGGACAGAAAACTATAGGTAGGGAGAGTGTCAGTGTGTTTTACTGTGATAATCCTTGTTTCTAGGGACAGGGAAGGACAGTGAGGGAAATTCTCCTTGTGCTATAGTGTGCTAAAGCATTGATCATCAACCATCTTTAAAAAAACATTTTTTCTAGGGACAGAAAACTATAGGTAGGAAGAGTGTCAGATTCTTTCACTGTGATAATCCTTGTTTCTAGGGACAGGGAAGGACAGTGAGGGAAATTCTACTTGTGCTATAGTGTGCTAAAGCATTGATCATCAATCAGCTTTAAAAAAACATTTTTTCTAGGGACAGAAAACTATAGGTAGGAAGAGTGTCAGTTTCTTTCACTGTGATAATCCTTGTTTCTAGGGACAGGGAAGGACAGTGAGGGAAATTCTCCTTGTGCTATAGTGTGCTAAAGCATTGATCATCAACCGTCTTTAAAAAAACATTTTTTCTAGGGACAGAAAACTATAGGTAGGAAGAGTGTCAGTTTCTTTCACTGTGATAATCCTTGTTTCTAGGGACAGGGAAGGACAGTGAGGGAAATTCTCCTTGTGCTATAGTGTGCTAAAGCATTGATCATCAACCATCTTTAAAAAAACATTTTTTCTAGGGACAGAAAACTATAGGTAGGAAGAGTGTCAGTTTATTTCACTGTGATAATCCTTGTTTCTAGGGACAGGGAAGGACAGTGAGGGAAATTCTACTTGTGCTATAGTGTGCTAAAGCATTGATCATCAACCATCTTTAAAAAATCATTTTTTCTAGGGACAGAAAACTATAGGTAGGGAGAGTGTCAGTGTGTTTTACTGTGATAATCCTTGTTTCTAGGGACAGGGAAGGACAGTGAGGGAAATTCTCCTTGTGCTATAGTGTGCTAAAGCATTGATCATCAACCGTCTTTAAAAAAACATTTTTTCTAGGGACAGAAAACTATAGGTAGGAAGAGTGTCAGTTTCTTTCACTGTGATAATCCTTGTTTCTAGGGACAGGGAAGGACAGTGAGGGAAATTCTCCTTGTGCTATAGTGTGCTAAAGCATTGATCATCAACCGTCTTTAAAAAAACATTTTTTCTAGGGACAGAAAACTATAGGTAGGAAGAGTGTCAGTTTCTTTCACTGTGATAATCCTTGTTTCTAGGGACAGGGAAGGACAGTGAGGGAAATTCTCCTTGTGCTATACTGTGCTAAAGCATTCCTCATCAACCATCTTTGAAATCCTTGTTTTTTGGACAGTCAGGGAAATTGTCGTTGTGCTATTCTGTGCGAAAGCAATCATCCTCAACCATATTTAGAAATCCTTAAGTAAAGGGACAGAGAAGGACACCTGAAGGTAGCCCTTATTGCTTTTTTCCCATCTCCCTGCAGGCCATCTATTAGAATGTCTGGAAGGCAAACAAGGAGAGGCAGACAGTCAGGAGGCAATAAAAGAGGGCAAGCAGGCTCTGTGTCTGGGGGCAACAGTGCTGGTCGTGGACGCGGTGCATTGTCATCAGCACATGGCCATGGGACACGCTTGTCCTTCTTTTCGGCAGCTGGACATGTTGAGCCACATCATGCCGAAGACTTGGTAGAGTGGATGACCAAGCCCTCCTCCTCCTCCTCATCCTCTCTCACCCAGGCTCAGGGTACTGGCAAAGCAGCTGCCAAAGCATCCTCTTCCCTGGTATCAATGTCAGACTCATCATCAGTCACTCCTTCCCTAGACCCACCATGTCCTCCTCCTGAGGAGTCCCCCGAACTGTTTGAGCACAGTGTTGGGTACATGCTCCAGGAGGATGCCCAGCGTTTCGAAGGGTCTGATGATGAAACCCAGCTACAGGAAGGCAGTAGTGTGAGAGCAGATAGAGGGGATGCTCAAGAAGGACACCAATCTGGCAGTCATGTTCCAGCAGCTGCAGCATACTGCCAGATTGGCTCCAGTGATGAGGAGGGAGGGGATGATGAGGTCACTGACTCCACGTGGGTGCCTAATAGGAGAGAGGAGGAGGATGAGGAGGAGGCACATCTCCAACGAGGCAGGATGCCCTTTGGTGGCCAGCGTAAGGGCAGTACACCGACGGAATCACACCGCAGAGCTCCGCCTGTGCAGGGCGCTGCCTCTGCCCGTCATTCAAAAAGTTCTTTGGTGTGGGCCTTTTTTGAGGCTAGTGCATCAGATCGCACAGCTGCTGTTTGCAACATATGTCTCAAGCGTATATCGCGTGGCCAAAACATCAGCCGCTTGGGTACCACATGCCTGACCAGACATATGTTGACCTGCCATGCAGCTCGTTGGCAAGCCTACCTCAAAGACCCACACCAAAGAACAAAGCGGACCTCTCCTTGCACCGCATCAGCTGGGATCTCCAACCCCACTATAACTTCAGTCCTGTCTGAAACATGCACTGAGAGGAATGAAGGTGTAGAATTAGGTGTGTCACAGCCAAGTAGTTGCGGCCACTCTGCTAGCAGTACACCGACGTCCGATTCTAGCAGGCAAATTTCCCTGCCCCAGCTGCTGGACCGTCGAAAGAAGTTCACTCCCAGCCATCCACATGCCCAGCGGTTGAATGCTAGCTTGGCTAAATTGCTAGCGCTTCAACTGCTGCCTTTTCAGTTGGTAGACTCGGCCCCCTTCCGTGAGTTTGTGCAATGTGCGGTTCCTCAGTGGCAGGTTCCCAAACGCCACTTTTTCTCACGGAAGGCTATTCCGGCTCTCTACCGGCATGTGGAAGGCAATGTCTTGGCCTCGCTGGACAGGGCGGTCAGCGGTAAGGTGCATATTACCGCTGACTCATGGTCCAGCAGGCATGGACAGGGACGTTACCTTTCTTTCACGGCCCATTGGGTCACTCTTTTGGCAGCTGGGAAGGATGCAGGACAAGGTGCAGTAGTGTTGGAGGTTGTTCCACCGCCACACCTCCAAAATGCTACTACTGGTTGTGACACACCTCTCTCCTCCACCCCCTCCTCTTCTTCTTCCTCCATGGCCTCTTCCTGTGGTTTGTCCTCTGAACCAGCGGTGCTCCGTAGCCGTTCAAGGGGCTACGCAAGTACGCAGGCAAAAAGATGCCATGCCGTGCTTGCGCTGGTGTGTTTGGGGGACAGAAGCCACACTGGGGCAGAGGTCCTGTCTGCTCTGCAGGGCCAGGCCGAGAGGTGGTTGACGCCACGCCAGCTTAAGCCAGGAATGGTGGTTTGCGACAATGGCACCAACCTCCTCTCCGCCCTCCGACAGGGACAACTGACCCATGTGCCCTGTGTGGCTCACGTCCTTAACCTGGTGGTGCAGCGGTTCTTGGGCAGGTACCCGGGCTTACAGGATGTCCTGAGGCAGGCCAGGAAAGTCTGTGTTCATTTCCGCAGATCTTATAATGCCAGTGCTCGCCTGGCTGAGCTGCAAAAGGAGTTGAACCTGCCCAAGAACCGCCTTATATGTGACATGCCCACCAGGTGGAACTCAACGTTGGCCATGCTGCAGCGGCTGCACACGCAGCAGAGGGCCATCAATGAGTACCTGTGCGACTACGGCACCAGGACAGGGTCAGGGGAGCTTGGTTTTTTTTCTCCACGCCAGTGGGGCATGATCAGGGATGCATGCACTGTCCTGGCACCATTTGAGGAGGCCACGAGGATGGTGAGCAGTGACAGTGCATGCATCAGTGACACTGTACCTCTTGTCCACCTGTTGGAGCACACGCTGCGTGGAATAATGGACAGGGCACTTGAGGCAGAACAGAGGCAGGAAGAGGAGGACTTCCTTGCCTCTCAAGGCCCCCTTTACCCAGACAGTGTTCCTTCTGTCCCACCCATCGCACAGGAAGAGGAGGAGGAGGAGGAGGAGGAGGAGGATTGTGTCAGCATGGAGGTGGAGGCTGGCACTCAGCATCATCAGCAGCAGTCTTTTAGGGATGATTTACAGTCCCAAGAAACCAGTGGACTTGTACGTGGCTGGGAGGAGGTGGCTGCGGATCATGTCGTCCTTAGTGACCCAGAGGACTCCGGACTGAATGCCTCAGCAAACCTACGCTGCATGGCCTCCCTGATCCTGCAAAGTCTGCGGAAGGGTCCTCGTATTCTTCAGATCAAGGAGAGGGACCATTACTGGCTGGCCACTCTCCTTGATCCACGGTACAAGGGTAAGGTTGCGGACCTTATGTTACCGTCGCAGAGGGAGCAGAGGATGAGACAACTCCGGGAGGCCTTGCAGAAAGGTCTGTGCAACGCGTTCCCAGAGACTGGGAGGTTACAAACTCCTGGTCCTGGACAACGAGTTGCTGAGGCTTCGGCCAGTCAAAGAAGGAGCGGTGGGGAAGGTGGCCGTCTGACCGATGCGTTCAGACAATTCTTTAGTCCGCAGCCCCAAAGTATGATCGGTTCCAGCAACCATCGCCAGCGTCTGATAAACATGGTGCAGGAATATCTAGGGGCAAGGTCAGACTTGGACACCTTCCCCACCGAAAATCCTCTGGCTTACTGGGTCTTGAGGATGGATCACTGGCCAGAGCTTGCACAGTATGCAATTGAGCTACTGGCCTGTCCTGCATCCAGCGTTCTTTCGGAACGCACATTCAGTGCTGCTGGAGGATTTGTCACGGATCACAGGGTGCGCCTGTCCACCGACTCGGTTGATCGACTGACTTTCATCAAGATGAACCAGTCTTGGATCACCACCAGCTACCACACACCTGATGCTGATATAACAGACTAATTGATTTTAACATGTCACATCCCTTCAAGACTGATGCTGATGCTGAGTGCCTGTGCTGTTATGTTGACTGGCTATTCTCCTCCTCCGAGTCCTCAATGATACGATTGATGATGATAGCTTGGAAGATCATTTTTGTTTATGGGTGCCGCCACCAGTGGCTAAGGCCCAATTTTTCAGCCCCTGTTTAACAGGGGCGTGTCATTACAATTTTTGAAGCAATACTTTGCAACAGGGCTCATTGCTGTGCTCCAAGTACAGTATCTGTGAGGGGTTGGAGTGTTGTGCCACCAGTGCCTAAGGCCCAATTTTTCAGCCCCTGTTCAACAGGGGCATGTAATTACAATTCTTGATCTAATAATTCACAGCAGGGCCCATTGCTGCACCCACCAAGAGTAACTATGAGGGCTTACAATGTTGTGGCAACGCCACCATGAAAGGCCCAATTTTTCAGCCCCTGTTCAAAAGGGGCATGTAATTACAATTCTTGATCTAATAATTCACAGCAGGGCCCATTCCTGCACCCACCAAGAGTAACTCTGAGGGCTTACAGTGTTGTGGCAACACCACCACCACCACCACCACCACGAAAGGCCCAATTTTTCAGCCCCTGTTCAACAGGGGCATGCAATTACAATTCTTGATCTAATAATTCACAGCAGGGCCCATTGCTGCACCCACCAAGAGTAACTGTCAGGGCTTACAGTGTTGTGGCACCAGCACCACCATCAAAGGACCAATTTTTACTACCACTGTTCAACAATTATATGTAATTAAAATTCCTGATATAATAGTTGACAGCAGGGCGTTCCAGCACCAACCAAGAGTAACTGTGAGTGCTTACAGTGTTGTGCCAACACCAACAACTAAGGGGCCTATTTCTGCAGAGTATATACGGCAGGTCCCTACTTTCAAACATCCAACTTACAAACGACTCCTACTTGCAAACGCAAGAAGACAACAGGAAGTGAGAGGAAATCTACCCCTTGGAAGGAAAATTCTCTCCTGTAAGAATTAATATGGGAGAAAGGTGTCTCCTCTGTACTGATGCTTTATCAGCAATCCTTGTTTCAAGAAAAACACCACATTTCAAAAACAGTTGTCATTGGGACGGAAAGTGAGGTGAAATGTTCTGAACAGGGGCACAGACAGCAAAACAAATGTTACAGGGGTGATAACCCTTACCTATGTTTTCCAAAAAGTTTAAAAATAGATTTTTGGGCTGGAGCTACACTTAAACAATGTACCTGTTCAAAATTACAAACAGATTCTACATAAGAACAAACCTACAGTCCCTGTCTTGTATGCACCGCCTGTATACGGCTGTTCAGAGTATATAGGGCCTTTTTTATTTTATGTGCGGGGTTCCCCTTAATATCCATACAAGACCCAAAGGGGCTGGTAATGGGCTGGGGTGGGGGGGGGGGTCATGGGGTAGCTATGCCATTTTTCTTAAAGATTTTCATCCATATTACCGGGACCAGACATTACATTAAAGCCGCAAGCAGTTTTAAATGGCTTTTTTTTCCTTTAGAAGTGTCATTTTGTGCAGGGACAGTTCTAAACACGGGAAACACGTGGCACTTCACAGGCATACTTTAGACACCCCCCAGGTACGATATTTAAAGGAATATTTGACTTTTTTTTTTCACTTTATGCATCATTAAAATGACTGCTCCCGAAAAACGACCGTTTTTAAAACTTCTTTTTGCATTGATACATGTCCCCTGGTGCAGAACCCGGGTTCCCAAACCCTTTTTAGGACAATAACATGCATAATAGTCGTTATAATTAGCACTTTAGAATTCGAACGTTCGCATCCATTGTATTTAATAGGGTTCTAATGTTCGTACGAACTTTCGGTCCGTTCGCGGGTTCTGGTGCGAACCGAACCCGGGGGTGTTCGGCTCATCACTATAAGAAAAGTCTGATGTGAGATTTTGGTCAGAAATTCTGACCGTCTGTATGCTCCGTCTGACTTTTCCTGTTGGAGTTTCCACCAGCAAAAATTTGAGAGCTGGTTCTCAAATTTTCCGACGGGAAAAATTCCCATCGGAAATTCCGATCGTCTGTAGCAATTCCAACGCGCAAAATTCCGACGCATGCTCGGAAACAATTTGACGCATGCTCGGAAGCATTGAACTTAATTTTCTCGGCTAGTCGTAGTGTTGTACATCACCGCGTTCTTGACGGTCGAAAGCTCATTGAACTTTTGTGTGACCGTGTGTATGCAAGCCAAGCTTGAGCGGAATTCCGTCGGAAAAACAATCCAAGGTTTTTCCGACGGAAAATCCGATCGTGTGTATGCGGCATTAGTCTATTTTACCTCCAAGTTCAGAAAACAATCTTGATCCAGGAAATGTGCTCTATACCCAAGCGACATGTGATGAGGGACTTGACTGGCCCTGGGCACAGACAGTTTGCATCCAGGACTGGCGTTTCTGGCCACATAAAAACTGGAAAGGAATTACTGCAGCTGTGGACAGTGTATTGAATATTGTGTAGCGGGGTATCGGTTTCACCCGCAAGACTACAGTTCCCAGCAAGCTTTGAGGCACCCAGTGTGCATTTCCCCGCGCAAGGACTGCTGGGGTGGACTTTAAAAGGGGAAGGAGGAGCTTCGGGGCGTCTCTTGGAACGCCGCCCTCCTTGTAAGAGGATCCCCTGCACTTACCTGCTGCGCGTGTTAGGCCTGAAGCCTGGGCCTCGCACTTTGTTCCAGAGAGACTTCTGTTCTGCCGAGGAGCCTGCGGAGCATCCGATCCACCTGAGGTGCCATCATCTTCTGGAGGACCGAAGACCTGGTACATCGTGGGCACTGTGAAGCCACTCACAGTAGCGGAGAGACCGGATGGGAGTCGGTCCGGTCTGGGTGAGAGAGCGCCAGCTCAGAACCACATCCCAATAACTTTGTTGCCTATTAACTTTGTCTAGGCCCATCATTGATCACAGTTATACTTTAGAGAGACTGTTAATCTGAACTGAGTTTGTCAGTCTCTCCAGCTTTGCAGAGTAGTGATGAGCCGAACACCCCCGGGTTCGGTTCGCACCAGAACCCGCGAACGGACCGAAAGTTCGCACGAACATTAGAACCCTATTAAATACAATGGATGCGAACGTTCGGATTCTAAAGTGCTAATTATAACGACTATTATCCATGTTATTGTCCTAAACAGAGTTTGGGAACCCGGGTTCTGCACCAGGGGACATGTATCAATGCAAAAAGAAGTTTTAAAAACGGACGTTTTCCGGGAGCAGTTATTTTAATGATGCATAAAGTGAAAAAAAAAAAGTCAAATATTCCTTTAAATATTGTACCTGGGGGGTGTCTAAAGTATGCCTGTGAAGTGTCACGTGTTTCCCGTGTTTAGAACTGTCCCTGCACAAAATAACATTTCTAAAGGAAAAAAAGCCATTTAAAACGGCTTGCGGCTTTAATGTAATGTCTGGTCCCGGTAATATGGATGAAAATCTTTAAGAAAAATGTCATAGCTACCCCATCAACCACCCCCCCCCCACCCCAGCCCATTACCAGCCCCTTTGGGTCTTGTATGGATATTAAGGGGAACCCCGCACACAAAATAAAAAAGGCCCTATATACTCTGAACAGCCGTATACAGGCGGTGCATACAAGACAGGGACTGTAGGTTTGTTCTTATGTAGAATCTGTTTGTAATTTTGAACAGCTACATTGTTTAAGTGTAGCTCCAGGCCAAATACCTATTTTTAAGCTTTTTGGAAAACATAGGGAAGGGTTATCACCCCTGTAACATTTTTTTTGCTGTCTGTGCCCCTGTTCAGAACATTTCACCTCACTTTGCGTCCCAATGACAACTGTTTTTGAAATGTGGTGTTTTTATTGAAACAAGGATTGGTGATAAAGCATCAGTAGAGAGGAGACACCTTTCTCCCATATTAATTCTTACAGGAGAGAATTTTCCTTCCAAGGGGTAGATTTCCTCTCACTTCCTGTTGTCTTCTTCCGTTTGCAAGTAGTAGTCGTTTGTAAGTTGGATGTTTGAAAGTAGGGACCTGCCGTATATACTCTGCAGAAATAGGCCCCTTAGGTGTTGGTGTTGGCACAACACTGTAAGCACTCACAGTTACTCTTGGTGGGTGCTGGAACGCCCTGCTGTCAACTATTATATCAGGAATTGTAATAACATATAATTGTTGAACAGTGGTAGTAAAAATTGGGCCTTTGATGGTGGTGCTGGTGCCACAACACTGTAAGGCCTGACAGTTACTCTTGGTGGGTGCAGCAATGGGCCCTGCTGTGAATTATTAGATCAATAATTATAATTGCATGCCCCTGTTGAACAGGGGCTGGAAAATTGGGCCTTAGGCACTGGTGGCACAACACTGCAACCCCTCACAGATACTGTACTTGGAGCACAGCAATGAGGCCTGTTGCAAAGTATTGCATCAAAAATTTTAATTACACGCCCCTGTTAAACAGGGGCTGAAAAATTGGGCCTTAGCCACTGGTGGCGGCACCCATAAACCAAAATGATCTTCTAAGCTATCATCATTAATCGGATCATTGAGGAGGAGGAGGAGGATAGCTAGTCAACATAACAGCACAGGAACTCAGCATCAGCATCAGTCTTGAAGGGATGTGACATTTTAAAATCAATTAGTCTGTTATATCAGCATCAGGTGTGTGGTAGCTGGTGGTGATCCAAGACTGGTTCATCTTGATGAAAGTCAGTCGATCAACTGAGTCGGTGGACAGGCGCACCCTGTGATCCGTGACAAATCCTCCAGCAGCACTGAATGTGCGTTCTGAAAGAACGCTGGATGCAGGACAGGCCAGTAGCTCAATTGCATACTGTGCAAGCTCTGGCCAGTGATCCATCCTCAAGACCCAGTAAGCCAGAGGATTTTCGGTGGGGAAGGTGTCCAAGTCTGACCTTGCCCCTAGGTATTCCTGCACCATGTATATCAGACGCTGGCGATGGTTGCTGGAAACGATCATACTTTGGGGCTGCGGACTAAAGAATTGTCTGAACGCATCGGTCAGACGGCCACCTTCCCCACCGCTCCTTCTTTGACTGCCCGAAGCCTCAGCAACTCGTTGTCCAGGACCAGGAGTTTGTAACCTCCCAGTCTCTGGGAACGCGTTGCACAGACTTTTCTGCAAGGCCTCCCGGGGTTGTCTCATCCTCTGCTCCCTCTGTGACGGTAACATAAGGTCCGCAACCTTACCCTTGTACCGTGGATCAAGGAGAGTGGCCAGCCAGTAATGGTCCCTCTCCTTGATCCGAAGAATACGAGGATCCTTCCGCAGACTTTGCAGGATCAGGGAGGCCATGCAGCGTAGGTTAGCTGAGGCATTCAGTCCGGAGTCCTCTGGGTCACTAAGGACGACATGATCCGCAGCCACCTCCTCCCAGCCACGTACAAGTCCACTGGTTTCTTGGGACTGTAAATCATCCCTAAAAGACTGCTGCTGATGATGCTGAGTGCCAGCCTCCACCTCCATGCTGACACAATCCTCCTCCTCCTCCTCCTCCTCCTCCTCCTCCTCTTCCTGTGCGATGGGTGGGACAGAAGGAACACTGTCAGGGTAAAGGGGGCCTTGAGAGGCAAGGAAGTCCTCCTCTTCCTGCCTCTGTTCTGCCTCAAGTGCCCTGTCCATTATTCCACGCAGCGTGTGCTCCAACAGGTGGACAAGAGGTACAGTGTCACTGATGCATGCACTGTCACTGCTCACCATCCTCGTGGCCTCCTCAAATGGTGCCAGGACAGTGCATGCATCCCTGATCATGCCCCACTGGCGTGGTGAAAAAAAACCGAGCTCCCCTCACCCTGTCCTGGTGCCGTAGTCGCACAGGTACTCATTGATGGCCCTCTGCTGCGTGTGCAGCCGCTGCAGCATGGCCAACGTTGAGTTCCACCTGGTGGGCATGTCACATATAAGGCGGTTCTTGGGCAGGTTCAACTCCTTTTGCAGCTCAGCCAGGCGAGCACTGGCATTATAAGATCTGCGGAAATGAACACAGACTTTCCTGGCCTGCCTCAGGACATCCTGTAAGCCCGGGTACCTGCCCAAGAACCGCTGCACCACCAGGTTAAGGACGTGAGCCATACAGGGCACATGGGTCAGTTGTCCCTGTCGGAGGGCGGAGAGGAGGTTGGTGCCATTGTCGCAAACCACCATTCCTGGCTTAAGCTGGCGTGGCGTCAACCACCTCTCGGCCTGGCCCTGCAGAGCAGACAGGACCTCTGCCCCAGTGTGGCTCCTGTCCCCCAAACACACCAGCGCAAGCACGGCATGGCATCTTTTTGCCTGCGTACTTGCGTAGCCCCTTGAACGCCTACGGAGCACCGCTGGTTCCGAGGACAAACCACAGGAAGAGGCCATGGAGGAAGAAGAAGAGGAGGGGGTGGAGGAGAGAGGTGTGTCACAACCAGTAGTAGCATTTTGGAGGCGTGGCGGTGGAACAACCTCCAACACTACTGCACCTTGTCCTGCATCCTTCCCAGCTGCCAAAAGAGTGACCCAATGGGCCGTGAAAGAAAGGTAACGTCCCTGTCCATGCCTGCTGGACCATGAGTCAGCGGTAATATGCACCTTACCACTGACCGCCCTGTCCAGCGAGGCCAAGACATTGCCTTCCACATGCCTGTAGAGAGCCGGAATCGCCTTCCGTGAGAAAAAGTGGCGTTTGGGAACCTGCCACTGAGGAACCGCACATTGTACAAACTCACGGAAGGGGGCCGAGTCTACCAACTGAAAAGGCAGCAGTTGAAGCGCTAGCAATTTAGCCAAGCTAGCATTCAACCGCTGGGCATGTGGATGGCTGGGAGTGAACTTCTTTTGACGGTCCAGCAGCTGGGGCAGGGAAATTTGCCTGCTAGAATCGGACGTCGGTGTACTGCTAGCAGAGTGCCCGCAAGTACTTGGCTGTGACACACCTAATTCTACACCTTCATTCCTCTCAGAGCAGGTTTCAGAGAGGACTGAAGGTATAGTGGGGTTGGAGATCCCAGCTGATGCGGTGCAAGAAGAGGTCAGCTTTGTTCTTTGGTGTGGGTCTTTAAGGTAGGCTTGCCAACGAGCTGCATGGCAGGTCAACATATGTCTGATCAAGCATGTGGTGCCCAAGCGGCTGATGTTTTGGCCACGCGATATACGCTTTAGACATATGTTGCAAACAGCAGCTGTGCGATCTGATGCACTCGCCTCAAAAAAGGCCCACACCAAAGAACTTTTTGAATGACGGGCAGAGGCAGCGCCCTGCACAGGCGGAGCTCTGCGGTGTGATTCCGTCGGTGTGCTGCCCATACGCTGGCCACCCAAGGGCATCCTGCCTCGTTGGAGATGTGCCTCCTCCTCATCCTCCTCCTCCTCCTCTCTCCTATTAGGCACCCACGTGGAGTCAGTGACCTCATCATCCCCTCCCTCCTCATCACTGGAGCCAATCTGGCAGTATGCTGCAGCTGCTGGAGCATGACTGCCAGATTGGTGTCCTTCTTGAGCATCCCCTCTCTCTGCTCTCACGCTACTGCCTTCCTCTATCTGGGTATCATCATCAGATCCTTCGAAACACTGGGCATCCTCCTGGAGCATGTACCCAACACTGTGCTCAAACAGTTCGGGGGACTCCTCAGGAGTAGGGATGAGCTTCGTGTTCGAATCGAACATACGTTCGACTCGAACATCGGCTGTTCGATCGTTCGACGAAGATCGAACGATTTGGGCCGTTCGCGCCAAATTCGAGTGACGCGAACGGCCCACAATGCACTACGCCATCGCAGTGTCATCCAGGCGCTGTGATTGGCCAAGCATGCACTGTGACCCCACATGCTTGGCCAATCACAGCGCCGGCAGCGAGGAGAGCAATGATTGGCCACAGGCAGGATGCCTGTGGCCAATTATTGCTGAGGGTGTTTAGTACACGCCCCACACTATAAAAGGCCGCCAGCACGGCGGCCTAGTGTAGTGTGTTCCGGAGCAGGGATAGAGCAGCATAGGCAGGGACAGTGACTTTTATTTCTTTCTTGCTTAACCTGGATTCCTTTAGTTTAGGGAAAGAGAAGGATAGGTAGGGAGAGTGTCAGTGTGTTTTGTGCTTGTGCTATAGTGTGCTTAAAAAAAAAAAAAATTCTAGGGACAGAAAACTGTAGGTAGGGAGAGTGTCAGTTTCTTTCACTGTGCAAGTCCTTGTTTCTAGGGACCTGGAAGGACAGTGAGTGAATTCTCCTTGTGCTATATTGTGCTTAAAAAAAACATTTTTTCTAGGGACAGAAAACTGTAGGTAGGGAGAGTGTCAGTTTCTTTCACTGTGCAAGTCCTTGTTTCTAGGGACCTGGAAGGACAGTGAGTGCATTCTCCTTGTGCTATATTGTGCTTAAAAAAAACATTTTTTCTAGGGACAGAAAACTGTAGGTAGGGAGAGTGTCAGTTTCTTTCACTGTGCAAGTCCTTGTTTCTAGGGACCTGGAAGGACAGTGAGTGAATTCTCCTTGTGCTATATTGTGCTTAAAAAAAACATTTTTTCTAGGGACAGAAAACTGTAGGTAGGGAGAGTGTCAGTTTCTTTCACTGTGCAAGTCCTTGTTTCTAGGGACCTGGAAGGACAGTGAGTGAATTCTCCTTGTGCTATATTGTGCTTAAAAAAAAAATTTTTCTAGGGACAGAAAACTGTAGGTAGGGAGAGTGTCAGTTTCTTTCACTGTGCAAGTCCTTGTTTCTAGGGACCTGGAAGGACAGTGAGTGAATTCTCCTTGTGCTATATTGTGCTTAAAAAAAACATTTTTTCTAGGGACAGAAAACTGTAGGTAGGGAGAGTGTCAGTTTCTTTCACTGTGCAAGTCCTTGTTTCTAGGGACCTGGAAGGACAGTGAGTGAATTCTCCTTGTGCTATATTGTGCTTAAAAAAAACATTTTTTCTAGGGACAGAAAACTGTAGGTAGGGAGAGTGTCAGTTTCTTTCACTGTGCAAGTCCTTGTTTCTAGGGACCTGGAAGGACAGTGAGTGAATTCTCCTTGTGCTATATTGTGCTTAAAAAAAACATTTTTTCTAGGGACAGAAAACTGTAGGTAGGGAGAGTGTCAGTTTCTTTCACTGTGCAAGTCCTTGTTTCTAGGGACCTGGAAGGACAGTGAGTGAATTCTCCTTGTGCTATATTGTGCTTAAAAAAAACATTTTTTCTAGGGACAGAAAACTGTAGGTAGGGAGAGTGTCAGTTTCTTTCACTGTGCAAGTCCTTGTTTCTAGGGACCTGGAAGGACAGTGAGTGAATTCTCCTTGTGCTATATTGTGCTTAAAAAAAACATTTTTTCTAGGGACAGAAAACTGTAGGTAGGGAGAGTGTCAGTTTCTTTCACTGTGCAAGTCCTTGTTTCTAGGGACCTGGAAGGACAGTGAGTGAATTCTCCTTGTGCTATATTGTGCTTAAAAAAAACATTTTTTCTAGGGACAGAAAACTGTAGGTAGGGAGAGTGTCAGTTTCTTTCACTGTGCAAGTCCTTGTTTCTAGGGACCTGGAAGGACAGTGAGTGAATTCTCCTTGTGCTATATTGTGCTTAAAAAAAACATTTTTTCTAGGGACAGAAAACTGTAGGTAGGGAGAGTGTCAGTTTCTTTCACTGTGCAAGTCCTTGTTTCTAGGGACCTGGAAGGGCAGTGAGTGAATTCTCCTTGTGCTATATTGTGCTTAAAAAAAACATTTTTTCTAGGGACAGAAAACTGTAGGTAGGGAGAGTGTCAGTTTCTTTCACTGTGCAAGTCCTTGTTTCAAGGGACAGAGAAGGACACCTGAAGGTAGCCCTTATTGCTTTTTTCCCATCTCCCTGCAGGCCATCTATTAGAATGTCTGGAAGGCAAACAAGGAGAGGCAGACAGTCAGGAGGCAATAAAAGAGGGCAAGCAGGCTCTGTGTCTGGGGGCAACAGTGCTGGTCGTGGACGCAGTGCATTGTCATCAGCACATGGCCATGGGACACGCTTGTCCTTCTTTTCCGCAGCTGGACATGTTGAGCCACATCATGCCGAAGACTTGGTAGAGTGGATGACCAAGCCCTCCTCCTCCTCCTCATCCTCTCTCACCCAGGCTCAGGGTACTGGCAAAGCATCTGCCAAAGCGTCCTCTTCCCTGGTATCAATGTCAGACTCATCATCAGTCACTCCTTCCCTAGACCCACCATGTCCTCCTCCTGAGGAGTCCCCCGAACTGTTTGAGCACAGTGTTGGGTACATGCTCCAGGAGGATGCCCAGCGTTTCAAAGGGTCTGATGATGAAACCCAGCTACAGGAAGGCAGTAGGGTGAGAGCAGACAGAGGGGATGCTCAAGAAGGACACCAATCTGGCAGTCATGTTCCAGCAGCTGCAGCATACTGCCAGATTGGCTCCAGTGATGAGGAGGGAGGGGATGATGAGGTCACTGACTCCACGTGGGTGCCTAATAGGAGAGAGGAGGAGGAGGATGAGGAGGAGGCACATCTCCAACGAGACAGGATGCCCTTTGGTGGCCAGCGTAAGGGCAGTACACCGACGGAATCACACCGCAGAGCTCCGCCTGTGCAGGGCGCTGCCTCTGCCCGTCATTCAAAAAGTTCCTTGGTGTGGGCTTTTTTGAGGCTAGTGCATCAGATCGCACAGCTGCTGTTTGCAACATATGTCTCAAGCGTATATCGCGTGGCCAAAACATCAGCCGCTTGGGTACCACATGCCTGACCAGACATATGTTGACCTGCCATGCAGCTCGTTGGCAAGCCTACCTCAAAGACCCACACCAAAGAACAAAGCGGACCTCTCCTTGCACCGCATCAGCTGGGATTTCCAACCCCACTATAACTTCAGTCCTCTCTGAAACATGCACTGAGAGGAATGAAGGTGTAGAATTAGGTGTGTCACAGCCAAGTACTTGCGGCCACTCTGCTAGCAGTACACCGACGTCCGATTCTAGCAGGCAAATTTCCCTGCCCCAGCTGCTGGACCGTCAAAAGAAGTTCACTCCCAGCCATCCACATGCCCAGCGGTTGAATGCTAGCTTGGCTAAATTGCTAGCGCTTCAACTGCTGCCTTTTTAGTTGGTAGACTCGGCCCCCTTCCGTGAGTTTGTGCAATGTGCGGTTCCTCAGTGGCAGGTTCCCAAACGCCACTTTTTCTCACGGAAGGCTATTCCGGCTCTCTACCGGCATGTGGAAGGCAATGTCTTGGCCTCGCTGGACAGGGCGGTCAGCGGTAAGGTGCATATTACCGCTGACTCATGGTCCAGCAGGCATGGACAGGGACGTTACCTTTCTTTCACGGCCCATTGGGTCACTCTTTTGGCAGCTGGGAAGGATGCAGGACAAGGTGCAGTAGTGTTGGAGGTTGTCCCACCGCCACGCCTCCAAAATGCTACTACTGGTTGTGACACACCTCTCTCCTCCACCCCCTCCTCTTCTTCTTCCTCCATGGCCTCTTCCTGTGGTTTGTCCTATGAACCAGCGGTGCTCCGTAGCCGTTCACGGGGCTACGCAAGTACGCAGGCAAAAAGATGCCATGCCGTGCTTGCGCTGGTGTGTTTGGGGGACAGAAGCCACACTGGGGCAGAGGTCCTGTCTGCTCTGCAGGGCCAGGCCGAGAGGTGGTTGACGCCACGCCAGCTTAAGCCAGGAATGGTGGTTTGCGACAATGGCACCAACCTCCTCTCCGCCCTCCGACAGGGACAACTGACCCATGTGCCCTGTGTGGCTCACGTCCTTAACCTGGTGGTGCAGCGGTTCTTGGGCAGGTACCCGGGCTTACAGGATGTCCTGAGGCAGGCCAGGAAAGTCTGTGTGCATTTCCGCAGATCTTATAATGCCAGTGCTCGCCTGGCTGAGCTGCAAAAGGAGTTGAACCTGCCCAAGAACCGCCTTATATGTGACATGCCCACCAGGTGGAACTCAACGTTGGCCATGCTGCAGCGGCTGCACACGCAGCAGAGGGCCATCAATGAGTACCTGTGCGACTACGGCACCAGGACAGGGTCAGGGGAGCTTGTTTTTTTTTCTCCACGCCAGTGGGGCATGATCAGGGATGCATGCACTGTCCTGGCACCATTTGAGGAGGCCACGAGGATGGTGAGCAGTGACAGTGCATGCATCAGTGACACTGTACCTCTTGTCCACCTGTTGGAGCACACGCTGCGTGGAATAATGGACAGGGCACTTGAGGCAGAACAGAGGCAGGAAGAGGAGGACTTCCTTGCCTCTCAAGGCCCCCTTTACCCAGACAGTGTTCCTTCTGTCCCACCCATCGCACAGGAAGAGGAAGAGGAGGAGGAGGAGGAGGAGGAGGAGGATTGTGTCAGCATGGAGGTGGAGGCTGGCACTCAGCATCATCAGCAGCAGTCTTTTAGGGATGATTTACAGTCCCAAGAAACCAGTGGACTTGTACGTGGCTGGGAGGAGGTGACTGCGGATCATGTCGTCCTTAGTGACCCAGAGGACTCCGGAGCGAATGCCTCAGCAAACCTACGCTGCATGGCCTCCCTGATCCTGCAAAGTCTGCGGAAGGATCCTCGTATTCTTCGGATCAAGGAGAGGGACCATTACTGGCTGGCCACTCTCCTTGATCCACGGTACAAGGGTAAGGTTGCGGACCTTATGTTACCGTCGCAGAGGGAGCAGAGGATGAGACAACTCCGGGAGGCCTTGCAGAAAGGTCTGTGCAACGCGTTCCCAGAGACTGGGAGGTTACAAACTCCTGGTCCAGGACAACGAGTTGCTGAGGCTTCGGCCAGTCAAAGAAGGAGCGGTGGGGAAGGTGGCCGTCTGACCGATGCGTTCAGACAATTCTTTAGTCCGCAGCCCCAAAGTATGATTGGTTCCAGCAACCATCGCCAGCGTCTGATAAACATGGTGCAGGAATATCTAGGGGCAAGGTCAGACTTGGACACCTTCCCCACCGAAAATCCTCTGGCTTACTGGGTCTTGAGGATGGATCACTGGCCAGAGCTTGCACAGTATGCAATTGAGCTACTGGCCTGTCCTGCATCCAGCGTTCTTTCGGAACGCACATTCAGTGCTGCTGGAGGATTTGTCACGGATCACAGGGTGCGCCTGTCCACCGACTCGGTTGATCGACTGACTTTCATCAAGATGAACCAGTCTTGGATCACCACCAGCTACCACACACCTGATGCTGATATAACAGACTAATTGATTTTAACATGTCACATCCCTTCAAGACTGATGCTGATGCTGAGTGTCTGTGCTGTTATGTTGACTGGCTATCCTCCTCCTCCGAGTCCTCAATGATACGATTGATGATGATAGCTTGGAAGATCATTTTTGTTTATGGGTGCCGCCACCAGTGGCTAAGGCCCAATTTTTCAGCCCCTGTTTTACAGGGGCGTGTAATTACAATTTTTTTAGCAATAATTTGCCATAGGGCTCATTGCTGTGCTCCAAGTACAGTATCTGTGAGGGGTTGGAGTGTTGTGGCACCAGTGCCTAAGGCCCAATTTTTCAGCCCCTGTTTAACAGGGGCGTGTCATTACAATTTTTGAAGCAATACTTTGCAACAGGGCTCATTGCTGTGCTCCAAGTACAGTATCTGTGAGGGGTTGTAGTGTTGTGCCACCAGTGCCTAAGGCCCAATTTTTCAGCCCCTGTTCAACAGGGGCATGTAATTACAATTCTTGATCTAATAATTCACAGCAGGGCCCATTCCTGCACCCACCAAGAGTAACTCTGAGGGCTTACAGTGTTGTGTCAACACCACCACCACCAAAGGCCCAATTTTTCAGCCCCTGTTCAACAGGGGCATGCAATTACAATTCTTGATCTAATAATTCACAGCAGGGCCCATTGCTGCACCCACCAAGAGTAACTGTCAGGGCTTACAGTGTTGTGGCACCAGCACCACCATCAAAGGCCCAATTTTTACTACCACTGTTCAACAATTATATGTAATTACAATTCCTGATATAATAGTTGACAGCAGGGCGTTCCAGCACCAACCAAGAGTAACTGTGAGTGCTTACAGTGTTGTGCCAACACCAACAACTAAGGGGCCTATTTCTGCAGAGTATCTACGGCAGGTCCCTACTTTCAAACATCCAACTTACAAACGACTCCTACTTGCAAACGCAAGAAGACAACAGGAAGTGAGAGGAAATCTACCCCTAGGAAGGAAAATTCTCTCCTGTAAGAATTAATATGGGAGAAAGGTGTCTCCTCTGTACTGATGCTTTATCAGCAATCCTTGTTTCAAGAAAAACACCACATTTCAAAAACAGTTGTCATTGGGACGGAAAGTGAGGTGAAATGTTCTGAACAGGGGCACAGACAGCAAAACAAATGTTACAGGGGTGATAACCCTTACCTATGTTTTCCAAAAAGTTTAAAAATAGATTTTTGGGCTGGAGCTACACTTAAACAATGTACCTGTTCAAAATTACAAACAGATTCTACATAAGAACAAACCTACAGTCCCTGTCTTGTATGCACCACCTGTATACGGCTGTTCAGAGTATATAGGGCCTTTTTTATTTTATGTGCGGGGTTCCCCTTAATATCCATACAAGACCCAAAGGGGCTGGTAATGGGCTGGGGTAGGGGGGGGGGGTCATGGGGTAGCTATGCCATTTTTCTTAAAGATTTTCATCCATATTACCGGGACCAGACATTACATTAAAGCCGCAAGCAGTTTTAAATGGCTTTTTTTTCCTTTAGAAGTGTCATTTTGTGCAGGGACAGTTCTAAACACGGGAAACACGTGGCACTTCACAGGCATACTTTAGACACCCCCCAGGTACGATATTTAAAGGAATATTTGACTTTTTTTTTTCACTTTATGCATCATTAAAATGACTGCTCCCGAAAAACGACCGTTTTTAAAACTTCTTTTTGCATTGATACATGTCCCCTGGTGCAGAACCCGGGTTCCCAAACCCTTTTTAGGACAATACCATGCATAATAGTTGTTATAATTAGCACTTTAGAATTCGAACGTTCGCATCCATTGTATTTAATAGGGTTCTAATGTTCGTACGAACTTTCGGTCCGTTCGCGGGTTCTGGTGCGAACCGAACCCGGGGGTGTTCGGCTCATCACTACTCAGGAGGAGGACATGGTGGGTCTAGGGAAGGATTGACTAATGAAGATAATGATACCAGAGAAGAGGACGCTTTGGCAGCTGCTTTGCCAGTACCCTGAGCCTGGGTGAGAGAGGATGAGGAGGATGAGGTGGGCTTGGTCATCCACTCTACCAAGTCTTCGGCATGATGTGGCTCAACATGTCCAGCTGCCGAAAAGAAGGACAAGCGTGTCCCATGGCCATGTGCTGATGACAATGCACCGCGTCCACGACCAGCACTGTTGCCCCCAGACACAGAGCCTGCTTGCCCTCTTTTTTTGCCTCCTGACTGTCTGCCTCTCCTTGTTTGCCTTCCAGACATTTTAATGGATGGCCTGCAGGGAGATGGGAAAAACAGCAATAAGGGCTACCTTCAGGTGTATACTGTGCAGGAGGCTTAGCAACAATGACACTGACACTGTCCCCTGCCTATCCTTCTCTGTCCCTAAACACAAGGATTTGCAATATGCTTCAGCAAGATTGGTTTAGCACAGAATAGCACACTGTCAGTTTCACTCACTGTCCTACTCTGTCCCTACAAACAAGATTTAGCACAGAATAGCACACTGATAGTTTCCACGAGTGTCCTTCTCTGTCCCTAAACTCAAGGCTTTCAAATATGGTTCAGCAAGATTGGTTTAGAACAGAATAGCACACTGTCAGTTTCACTCACTGTCCTACTCTGTCCCTACAAACAAGATTTAGCACAGAATAGCACACTGATAGTTTCCACGAGTGTCCTTCTCTGTCCCTAAACTCAAGGATTTCAAATATGGTTCAGCAAGATTGGTTTAGAACAGAATAGCACACTGACACTTTCCCTCACTGTACCTCTCTGTCCCTAAACTCAAGGATTTCAAATATGGTTCAGCAAGATTGGTTTAGAACAGAATAGCACACTGTCAGTTTCACTCACTGTACCTCTGTGTCCCTACAAACAAGATTTAGCACAGAATAGCACACTGATAGTTTCCACGAGTGTCCTTCTCTGTCCCTAAACTCAAGGATTTCAAATATGGTTCAGCAAGATTGGTTTAGAACAGAATAGCACACTGTCAGTTTCACTCACTGTCCTACTCTGTCCCTACAAACAAGATTTAGCACAGAATAGCACACTGACACTTTCCCTCACTGTACCTCTCTGTCCCTAAACTCAAGGATTTCAAATATGGTTCAGCAAGATTGGTTTAGAACAGAATAGCACACTGTCAGTTTCACTCACTGTACCTCTCTGTCCCTACAAACAAGATTTAGCACAGAATAGCACACTGATAGTTTCCACGAGTTCCCTTCTCTGTCCCTAAACTCAAGGATTTCAAATATGGTTCAGCAAGATTGGTTTAGAACAGAATAGCACACTGTCAGTTTCACTCACTGTCCTACTCTGTCCCTACAAACAAGATTTAGCACAGAATAGCACACTGATAGTTTCCACGAGTGTCCTTCTCTGTCCCTAAACTCAAGGATTTCAAATATAGTTCAGCAAGATTGGTTTAGAACAGAATAGCACACTGTCAGTTTCACTCACTGTCCTACTCTGTCCCTACAAACAAGATTTAGCACAGAATAGCACACTGATAGTTTCCACGAGTGTCCTTCTCTGTCCCTAAACTCAAGGATTTCAAATATGGTTCAGCAAGATTGGTTTAGAACAGAATAGCACACTGTCAGTTTCACTCACTGTCCTACTCTGTCCCTACAAACAAGATTTAGCACAGAATAGCACACTGATAGTTTCCACGAGTGTCCTTCTCTGTCCCTAAACTCAAGGATTTCAAATATGGTTCAGCAAGATTGGTTTAGAACAGAATAGCACACTGTCAGTTTCACTCACTGTCCTACTCTGTCCCTACAAACAAGATTTAGCACAGAATAGCACACTGATAGTTTCCACGAGTGTCCTTCTCTGTCCCTAAACTCAAGGATTTCAAATATGGTTCAGCAAGATTGGTTTAGAACAGAATAGCACACTGTCAGTTTCACTCACTGTCCTACTCTGTCCCTACAAACAAGATTTAGCACAGAATAGCACACTGACACTTTCCCTCACTGTACCTCTCTGTCCCTAAACTCAAGGATTTCAAATATGGTTCAGCAAGATTGGTTTAGAACAGAATAGCACACTGTCAGTTTCACTCACTGTACCTCTCTGTCCCTACAAACAAGATTTAGCACAGAATAGCACACTGATAGTTTCCACGAGTGTCCTTCTCTGTCCCTAAACTCAAGGATTTCAAATATGGTTCAGCAAGATTGGTTTAGAACAGAATAGCACACTGTCAGTTTCACTCACTGTCCTACTCTGTCCCTACAAACAAGATTTAGTACAGAATAGCACACTGACACTTTCCCTCACTTTACCTCTCTGTCCCTAAACTCAAGGATTTCAAATATGGTTCAGCAAGATTGGTTTAGAACAGAATAGCACACTGTCAGTTTCACTCACTGTCCTACTCTGTCCCTACAAACAAGATTTAGCACAGAATAGCACACTGACACTTTCCCTCACTGTACCTCTCTGTCCCTAAACTCAAGGCTTTCAAATATGGTTCAGCAAGATTGGTTTAGAACAGAATAGCACACTGACACTTTCCCTCACTGTACCTCTCTGTCCCTACAAACAAGGTTTAGCACAGAATAACACACTGACACTCTCCCTACCTATCCTTATTTGTCCCTAAACACAAGGAATCCAGGATTAGTAAAGGAAAAAAAATGACACTGTCCCTGCCTATGCTTCTCTTTCCCTGCTCCGGAACACACTACACAAGGCCGCCGCGCTGGCGGCCTTTTATAGTGTGGGGCGTGTACTAAACCCCCTCAAGAATAATTGGCCACAGGCATCCTGCCTGTGGCCAATCATTGCTCTCCTCGCTGCCGGCGCTGTGATTGGTCAAGCATGCGGGGTCACAGTGCATGCTTGGCCAATCACAGCGCCTGGATGACACTGCGATGGCGTAGTGCATTGTGGGCCGTTCGCGTCACTCGAATTTGGCGCGAACGGCCCAAATCGTTCGATCTTCGTCGAACGATCGAACAGCCGATGTTCGAGTCGAACGTATGTTCGACTCGAACACGAAGCTCATCCCTATTGCAGAGTTAGCGATTATCTGCAACCCCTTGTTGGATTACAATTCAGGCCTGACTGGGTAATATAGGACATTGCTGGGCGCCATTTTTTTTGCTCACGAGGGAGGATAGCTGCAGCAGGGCTAAAGTGTATTCATTGCATTATTGAATGTCATACCCTTTTTATGTGCACACCTATATTGCAGGGATCTGCATAAGATATTGTAACCAAATTACCGTTTTACATTTTTGCCTACAGTAAAGAGTTATAGTTGAGTAATTTGGTTGTGTGTGTCCATTACTGTGCTGGTATACAGAAAGGGGGTTGTACTCCATAATAGTATCAGAGATAATACAGTTATACCATTACTTTCCCTCTTTTCCTAACTGTGTCACGGGAGAAGTCAGAGCCGATTGCCAGGGGTTGGTAGCGGTGCATTACGGTCCGGGACCCTTGTATATTGCACGCTGCGATCAAGGCGGCCTGAAATACCAGCATGGACTCGCAGGCAGTAATAGAATGGTGCCCAGAGGAGGGCGTGGATCCACTCCGGGCGGTAGTTGTTGAACTCCCGGAAGAGATCCAGGAGAAAGAAGAGATAAAGCAACTAATAATGTCAATGTCCCCAAACTGGAAAGCATGGCCGGTAGATGTGAAGACAAATACTTCAGGGACATATGCACTAATAGAGTGGACAAGGGGAGTCCCAGAGGAGTTTAGAGGACAGAGTGTAAAAGACATAGATGACCGAACGTATCGCTTAGTGCATACTGGGGCTGTGAAGAAAGAGTCCCCACGGACCTCCCCACAGTTGTCTCCGTCACTCTTCTCCAAAATGGGAGGCAGTAGTGAAACGAAACCACCAAAGTCACCCCTAACTGCCATAGGTCCCGAACTGTTGACTGCTTTGGGGGACTTTGTCGTTAAATGCCAAAAAAATAACACGGTGCATGTGTAAGCTGGGTACCGGAAACTCCGGGTGTTTTCAGGAACACAACCTGTGCCACCCGGGGAGGAAGATTTCGATACTTGGATCGAGCAGGCAATGCAGGCAGTAGAAGGTTGGGAAGTTCCAGAGGCGCAGAAGAAGCAGCGCATCAGTGAGAGCTTGAGAGGGCCTGCTGCTGAGGCGGTGAAACATCTTAGATGCAGCAATACTGTGTGTACAGCAATGGATTATTTGTCTGTGTTGCAGGAAGAGTTTGGCCAGCTGGAGAAGGTGTCGGAACTGATGTATAGATTTGAACATACCTTCCAACAGCCAAGAGAGAAGTTGTCCGAGTATGTCTGGAGACTGAATAGAATGCTGTGCCAGATTGTACTGAGAAAAGGGATGCAACCACAGGTCATAGATGCTACCAGGATGAAACAGATCCTAAGGGGAGCCTTGCGGTCGGATCCAGTCTGGCTCCACCTGAAGACCTCTGACAGAGTCATGGCCCTGAATTACACAGACCTTGTGCGGATCATAAGGGATGAGGAGGCCTTGGTGAAGGATCAAGAGGGGTTTGAGGAAATCACCTCACCTGTTTCGGTAGGAGTCAGAACGACAGTAGCCACAGAACGTGACACAGAAGTAGAAAACTTGAAGTCTCAAATGGCCCAAGTACTGGACTTATTGACCTCTTTGTTGGCCAAGAACTCTGGAGTCAAGGAGAAAGAAGAGATCCGGAAGGAACCGTACCGGAATGTCCCTATTCCAGCATCCCCAAAAATCACAAAGGAAATTATCTGTTTTAATTGTGGAGGAATTGGTCACCCTGAAAGAGTGTGTACCAGCCCAAGGAAGAACCGAGGCACTCAATACCAGCCGGCGGAAAACTTCAGAGGGCCCCGGTGAAGGAGTCAGCCGGGCGCCCGTTACCTACAGAAAGCTTCAAGAAGATCCAGAGACAAGCAGGAAAAAAAGAGAAGGGCAACAATACCCCTCCTAAAAACTCCCATACTGTCTGTCGGGAGTTGCAATTTGACAACCAGAAAAAGATCAATGCATACCATGTTCAAAAAGGGTTGAGGTCTAGAGAGAAATGGAAAAAGAAAAAAAAAACATTGGAAAAATCAAGGAGTCCAAAGGAGAAAATACCTCCCAAGAAATTCCCGGATAAATTGGTTGGACCCTCCCCTCTAGTCTCTGTTCAAGTGGAGGGAGTCTACGCAAAGGCACTCTTAGACACAGGAGCCCAAGTGAATCTTATACAGAGACTTTTATCAGAAGCATTTGAGTCATGTACCTTTGCAGAAGCTGGAAGACCTGAAGATAGGTACTCGCAGTTTCCCCTACGATGGCTATGTTTCGATCGGGCTGGCCTTTGACCCCTCGGTGACCGGGAAGGCCGAAGTTTTTGACACTTTGGCAGTGGTTTGCCCTCGCCCTCAAGGTGCCAACACAATGTCCATGTTGATAGGTACCAACACTGACTTGGTCCGGAGACTGCAGACCCTGTTAGTGCAAGAACGGAGTTCTCCCAGACAAAGGATTCACCCCATGCTGCAACAGGTCTACCAGAAGATGATCCTGGAGCAAAAGGCCCCGGAAGAAGGGATGGGAAGAGTCTGGAGACTGTCAAGAAGAGAGAGGATACTACAGCCCGGTGAGGTGATCTGTCTTCAGGCTACAGTGAAACTCTCCTGGAAGCAGCCGGGTCCCTTTGTGGTCGTGGAACCAGACCCCTTCAACACCCACCAAGGATTGGAAGTACTCCCTGAAGTGGTCCCGTTGAGGGCACTGCAGAAAGCCAAGGGACAGATTCCAGTGAGTGTTAGAAATGTCACAAATTCTCCTGTGAAGATCCCAGCCCGGGTGTTACTGGGCAAGGTGAACCCTGCTACCCCAGTGACCCTGTCCGAATTGAAGTCAAAAGATGGAGGAGCCACCCTGGAAGAGCTATGCCTTGAAGATACAGCCTTGCCACAGAAATGGAAGGAGAGAGCCAAGGCTCAGCTGACTCGGTGGAGAAGAATATTCTCTGAAGATGAGTTTGATGTGGGGTGTGCGAGAAGTGCCACCCATAAAATCCGTCTTCAAGAAGACAAACCCTTTCGGGAAAGGGTCCGAAGAGTTCCATTGGCTGATCTGGAAGATTTGCGGGAGCAGTTGGCAGAGCTGAAGAGGACAGGGGTCATTCGAGAGTCCAGAAGTCCATATGCCTCACCCATTGTGGTGGTAAGGAAGAAAAATGGGTCGCTGAGGCTCTGCATAGACTATAGGACTCTCAACCGGAGGACCATTCCTGACCAGTATACTACCCCCAGGATAGAAGATGCTTTGCAGAGCCTGTCTGGGGTCAAGTGGTTCAGTGTCATGGACCTGAAGAGTGGGTATTATCAAATCCCAATGCACCCTGAAGATAAGGAGAAGACGGCTTTCATCACCCCGGTGGGGTTCTACGAATTTAATAGGATGCCCCAAGGCCTGACGGGAGCCCCTGATACCTTCCAGAGGTTGATGGAGAAGACCATTGGGGACATGAATCTGATCGAAGTCCTGGTGTACCTAGACGACATCATTGTCTTCGGGAAGACTCTGGAAGAGCATGAAGAGAGATTGGAGAAAGTCCTGAAACGACTTAGTGAGGAGGGACTTAAACTATCCAGAGAAAAATGCCAGTTCTACCAATCCTCGGTTCACTATCTGGGGCACATAGTATCTGCTGAAGGAGTGTCTACAGACCCGGATAAACTAGAGGCAGTCACCTCCTGGCCCAGACCAACTACAGTGACTGAGCTCAGGTCTTTCCTAGGCTTCTGTTCCTACTACCGTAGATTTGTGGAAGGATTCGCAAAAATTGCCAAACCCCTAAACAAGCTACTGAAGACGGAAGGAGAGGAGGATGATACTGGTCCCAGGAAGCCTGGAGAGTCGGTGGAAGACCAGTGGACAGGAGAGTGCGAAGAAGCCTTCCAGATGTTAAAGAAGAGTCTTACCACTGCACCAGTCCTGGCCTATGCTGATCCAAATAAGCCTTATGAATTGCATGTACAGATGCCAGTCATGATGGTTTAGGAATTAAGAGGGGTGCTATACCAAGAATATGGAGGGCAGTTGTGCCCAGTGGCCTATGTAAGTAGAAGTCTGGCTCCCGCTGAAAAGAACTACCCCACCCCCAAGTTGGAGTTCCTCGCCCTAAAGTGGGCAGTCGTGGATAAACTCAGAGATTACCTGTATTGAGCTGACTTCACAGTAAAGACTAATAATAATCCACTCACCTATCTCTTCACCACGGCCAAGCTGGATGCCAGTGCCACTGGTCACCTTTGGTTAGCCGCCTTAGCCGGGTTCAACTTCAGTCTGAAGTATAGCCCCGGAGCTGGAAACCGTGATGCGGACGCACTGTCCAGAAGAGGCCATGCACCCACCCACCCACCATCCAGAAGATTGGACCCAGGTAACCCCAGATGGGGTACGGGCCCTGTGTCAAGGAGTACAACTTCAAGCTAGTGGTGGGTCAAGGGCCGAGGAGATGTGGGTTTCTGCGGTGGGGGTGCCGAAGTGTTACTGTAAGCCAAGTTGGAGAGGATGACCTGCCCAAATTGTCCAAAAAGGACTTAAGGAAAGACCAGTTGGAAGATCCCTGGGGATGATTAGCACTGGAGACCTTGGAAGACCAGGATCCAGACAGACTTTTGAAGGACTCCTCCAAGGTGGCCCGGTTGGTCCACAAGGAATGGGACAAGTTGCAGGTGCATCAAGGGGTGGTCTACCAAAGGGGCCCCTCTGATGACCTGGAAGAGAAGTGGCAGCTGTTTCTGCTGAAAAAATACAGAAGAACCGTTTTAGCTGCCTTACATGATGATCATGGCCACTTGGGGGCTGAACGAACATTCCAGCTTGTAAGGAACAGGTTCTATTGGCCCTGTATGCGGCTGAAGTGGAGGAGTACTGCCACTCTTGTGCACGCTGTATCCAGAGGAAGACATTGCCACGTCAAGCTGCCCCAATGGGCCACCTGCAGAGTCAAGGACCCTTGGACTTGGTGTGCATTGACTTTCTCTGTCTCGAACCTGACTTAAGTGGACAAGGAAATGTTCTGGTGATAACCGACCATTTCACCCGTTATGCCCAGGCTTTTCCAGCCAAAGACCAGAAGGCCTCCACTGTAGCTAAAATTTTAGTGGAGAAATACTTTGTGCACTGTGGACTGCCACAGCGCTTGCACTCTGACCAAGGGAGAGACTTTGAGAGTCGATTGATCAAGAAACTGTTGGACTCTCTGGGTATCAAGAAAACCCACACTACCCCTTATCACCCTCAGGGTGACGCTCAGCCGGAGAGGTTCAACAGGACTCTGTTAAATATGTTGGGGACTCTGAGTAGTGAGCAGAAGCAGCACTGGAGCAAGCATATAGCGGCCATCGTGCACGATTACAACAGTACCACAAGCGATGCCACAGGGTACTCTCCATATCGCCTTATGTTTGGCAGGGAAGCAAGACTGCCTGTGGACCTGGCATTCGGCATATCCACGGATCGCACTTCAGCCACCTCACATAAGGGATATGTAGACAGACTGAGGAAGAGACTGAAGCTAGCTTTTGAACAGGCCCAAGTAGCCTCAGAGCAAAGAGGAGCCCGGAACAAGAGGTACTTTGACCTTAAGGTTCGAATCCAGGACCTCCAGCCAGGAGACCGAGTGCTGCTGCGAAACCTAGGAGTTCCAGAGAAGCATAAATTAGCAGACAGGTGGAGACCTGAACCATATGTGATCTGTAAGAAGTTATCAGACCTGCCGGTGTATCAGTTAAAACCAAAAGGGAAGATAGGGCCGCTGAAGACATGGCACAGAAACCATTTACTCCCACTTTCAGAAGCGGTTCGGATACCACCTGTAGAAGATTCCCCTGAACCACCCTCAAGTTTGGAGACGCCTAGGCCATACACTCGGTCTCAGGCCTCTCAGTCTGGAGAAATAGATGTTTCGGATCAGAGTGAAGAAGAAGAGCTTGGATGGTTGTGGCCTTCTCAGACCCCAGGACCCATGTCTATAGATCTTCCACCCTCTGAAGGTGCTGTGGATAGTACATTGAATGTAGAAGCCACTGAGTTTGTTCCGTCTAGTCCTCCGGCTGAAGAGTGGGAAGATGCCACTTGGTCACCTTCCGCTGATCATCAAGATTACTCCCCACATCTTCCTACACCTGATCTGGATGTACCAGAAGTATTGGAGCCGAGTGTACCCACTTTAAAAGAAGATACAATGAGAGATGTAACAGTCACCCCAAGAGAACAAAGGACCAAAAGAACCATTCGTCCTCCTCGGAAGTTAACCTATACCCAGATGGGGGAGAGTTCTGAGGATACAGTTACCACTGCTCGAAGGACATTGCCAACACCTGATTCTTCTGCTGTGCATTTGGTGGAAGGCAACCCTTGCTCTCTCTCTGACACAGTTAGGCAGGTCAACCACATTGATGTAGCCAGTGGGCAGGACAAACTCCCTTCCCCGTTCTGGTGGGAGTTTCCTCTGCCAACTTCTCTTGCTGCCCTTAATGAGTTTGTGTTTTCCTATTGTTGATACTGTCTTTGGGGACCAAAGATTTCAAGTGGGGGGAGTGTGTAGCGGGGTATTGGTTTCACCCGCAAGACTACAGTTCCCAGCAAGCTTTGAGGCACCCAGGGTGCATTTCCCCGCGCAAGGACTGCTGGGGTGGACTTTAAAAGGGGAAGGAGGAGCTTCGGGCTGTCTCTTGGAACGCCGCCATCCTTGTAAGAGGATCCCCTGCACTTACCTGCTTCGCGTGTTAGGCCTGAAGCCTGGGCCTCGCACTTTGTTCCAGAGAGCCTTCTGTTCCGCCGAGGAGCCTGCGGAGCATCCGATCCACCTGAGGTGCCATCATCTTCTGGAGGACCGAAGACCTGGTACATCGTGGACACTGTGAAGCCACTCACAGTAGCGGAGAGACCGGACGGGAGTCGGTCCGGTCTGGGTGAGAGAGCGCCAGCTCAGAACCACATCCCAATAACTTTGTTGCCTATTAACTTTGTCTAGGCCCATCATTGATCGCAGTTATACTTTAGAAAGACTGTTATGCTGAACTGAGTTTGTCAGTCTCTCCAGCTTTGCCGAGTTAGCGATTATCTGCAACCCCTTGTTGGATTACAATTTGTTTCTCCATGTGCATCACCGACAGTTGCTAGCGAAGATTCTTCAACTAACTATACCCCAAAGTTATAGTCAGGCCTGACTGGGTAATATAGGACATTTTGCTCACGAGGGAGGATAGCTGCAGCGGGGCTAAAGTGTATTCATTGCACTATTGAATGTCATACCCTTTTTATGTGCACACCTATATTGCAGGGATCTGCATAAGATATTGTAACCAAATTACCGTTTTACATTTTAGCCTACAGTAAAGAGTTATAGTTGACTAATTTGGTTGTGTGTGTCCATTACTGTGCTGGTATAGAGAAAGGGGGTTGTACTCCATAATAGTATCAGAGATAATACAGTTATACCATTACTTTCCCTCTTTTCCTAACTGTGTCACGGGAGAAGTCAGAGCCAATTGCCAGGGGTTGGTAGCGGTGCATTACGGGGCCCAAACAAACAAGCAGCCCTCTTAAACTGAGGGTACCGCTACAATTGCATGGAGAGATACCCACTCCATGGGTGACTTATTGAGATAAGAGACACACTAAGGTGCAGTTGGTGGATAGTACTAATAGGCAAGAGGACCCCCACCACCAAAACTGGGAACTCTGAGCTCAAGCTTGCTTTTTGCCTGTTGAAGCTTTCTAAACAGATGCTGAAACCTGTTAAATGATATGAAAGCTGCCAAGTGCTTGCTGAAAATTACTGATAGTTGGCAAATCCTGCTGTTGCTTCCTAAACTCATGCTAAAACTAGTACTGTACCTAAAAAATGCACACAGAGGGTAAGGTGCAAGTCTCCAGTACTGCCTGTGATCTCCCTGTAAATTTTTCCCCTTTACTGACTTACCATGTCTTGTTCTGAACTGTGTTTCTGTGTGGGGGTGACCATATTGGTATAGGCAGGGCTTTACTCCTTCATGCCAGAGCTTTCTACAAGGAGAACAGTGAGCAGCACAGTAGTGACAGTAGTGACATCATCAAATCTCACGTCAAATCTCCTGAAATTAGTGATCAGAAGCAGCAGTGCCTTCAATCTGACAATTCCAATATACAGTTACAAGACTTTATGAACAGACGTGCCTAGGCACCCTAACATACCAGGAAGGACAGTTATTTTGGAAGAATTCAAGATAAAGTTATTAGTCTACTGTATTTGTAGGAGTAAGCCCAAGCAAGATTAAATAATTGTTATTACCCACATCCATTCCTCTCACTTTTTGTGTAATTTCAAGACAAGGGTTTATTTTTCCGGTTACAGCCTAAAAGATAATTCCGGGTATAGATATTTTGTACAATATGCCATACCTGACGATGCTTCTAGAACAGGGGTGCCCAACCGTTGGCCCATGTGCCACATGTGGCCTGCGGCGCCCTCTGATGTGGCCCGCCACCTCCTGCTCTGGGATGGCAGGTCCGAAAGACCAGATCGCGGGTTCCCGACCCGCCATCCCCAATCATCAGAAGAATGTGAAGAACAGAGCCAGCGCTAGAGGAAGCAGAGCCAATGCTTCCTGTATAGTGCCGGCTCCTGTCAAAGGCAAAGTGATACCAAATGTACTCCACCTGGGACAGGAGAGATACAAGAAGCATCGGCTCTGCTCTCTACTGCAGCCACATGCTTTCTCAAGCGCCGGCTCCATTAACACTAATGCTCAGGGATGGCCAGCAGTACCCAGCAACAGTACCCACCAGCAGTGCCCAGCAACAGTACCCAGCAACAGTGCCCACCAGCAGTACCCACCAGCAGTACCCAGCAACAGTACCCACCAGCAGTGCCCAGCAATTGTACCCAACCACAGTACCCAGCAACAGTACCTGACAGCAGTACCTGCCAGCAGTACCCACCAGCAGTACCCGTCAGCAATACCCGTCAGCAGTACCCGCCAGCAGTACCCACCAGCAGTACCCACCAGCAGTACCAGTCAGCAGTACCAGCCCTGGAGGACAACCAGCAGCAGCCACCAGCCATACACACCTGGGGGACAGCAGCAGCCAGTGATACCTGCGGGAATCCTGAGGAAGTGAAGATTGAGGTCAGTTGAGGTGCAGGTATCGCAGTGCATCAGTATGAAAGCAGCCTTAGGCCTCTTTCACACGATCGGTCCGATCCGGTCCGCCTGTCTGTTTTTCAGGTGGACCCAATCAGACCCTCCATTCACCTGTATAGAGCGGCAGATGTAAACGTGTCCTTTTACACCCACCTATCTCCAATCCGATCAACTTAAAAAAACAGAAGGGGATCCATCCCCTTTTATCTGGGCAGATCGGAGGGCCCATAGAGTAGAGCAGGCTGTGTCCGTGTCTGCTCTGCATATGCTGAGTGGACACAGACCTGTCATCTGCCCGCTCCACTCATTGTAGCACCCGACTGGTTACCAAGTCACTAAAGTGGCCCTCGCTCCTCAAAAGGTTGGGCACCCCTGCTCTAGAAGCTAGAACTCACTGAAGCAGACACCACTACTCCAGTGATCTCCACTTCATTCTGGGTCCCACGCTGAGCGACATCAAGTTGGCTGCTCATCATGAGTGCCATTCAGAGAATGCTTTGAATTTTCTGAATAAATGCAAAGCATTCTCAGATTGGATGAGGTAGAGAGGGTGAACTCACTGCCCTGCCTCTCCACCTTGTCTAATCAGAGAATGCTTTGCATTTATTCAGAAAATTCAAGGCATTCCCTGAATGGCACCTGTGCCGAGCAGCCAACTTACCATGTTCAGAATGCAGCAGGGAAGCCATTCAGCACAGGACCCAGAAGCAAGTGACGATCACTGGACTAGTGGTGTCTACTACAGTGACTTCCAGCTTTCAGGGGCATTGGCCAGGTATAGTATACACATGGTTACACTGGTCCAAGATGGATCAATGTATAAAATATCCAAACCTGGAATTTCTCTTTAAGCACGTTTAACATTTCTAAATGTTCCATATAACATAGCAAATGTTCATTTTTGGAGTCCAGGTCCAATTGATAGCTTAATTTGCAGCTTTCTAAGTTCTTGCTAAAGCTACAACCAACATTGCCAAGCTTGAGCTAAAGTATGTTTAGAGGCCTTCAAAAAGGCTTCTTGACTTTTTAAATACTTTATAATTCCTCACTTGAACGTACTGCCCCGTATATGCATTCATATATTCAACAGATGTGACAGAAATTGCATGGGTTCTAACTCTTCCCCCACTCTACCCAAAACCAGAACAAAAGGTTTGGAGGGCATTGCACTTTAAGTGCAAGGTTTCTGAAGACACATATGAATGGAGCCAAATGTGGTCTTTTACTCTCCTGTGTACTAGGGAAGCTAGAGCAATTGCCTTAAAGAGCGTGAACCTATGAAGCTTGTATAAACACGGCTCCCTAGGAACCTCCAGCTCATAACTCCTCATAAGCGAGTGGCTGACAAGCTAGTCAGTGTTAGAGGGCCATGTTTTCCCTAATAATTTCCTCCGCTAGACCCACTTGTTAGTCAAGCGCTGTGCACGCTAACTACTGCAAAGGCTCAACATTGTGGGCATAAATTACTCCTGCGAGCCGCTGTCTCTGAGCAGCCCTACCAGTTATGGATTACTTTGTTCTCCACTTGACAGCAACATAATTAGAAGTGTTGATGAAATCTACCGAATTGTCCCTCCGTGGCCGGAATGGTCAGGAAATTTGGCCGAGTCGTATTTGTCACCGTTGTAAAGGTCCTAAACACTTCATATTAACTACGTTATTAATAGGTCCTGTAATCCATCCGTGACTGGAGAATGCTCAAAGCCAACCGTGTGTTTGTGGCACCCCGCGATGAATCATACCTCCAGGCAGTCTTAAAACTTCTTTAAAAGAGGAAAATGTTATGGGTGAATGTTTTCTTTAAAGAGCGACCAATTTTAAGTCGATTTTTGGATTTTTTTCCATCTATGTTTAAATATTTTTGCAGCCCTTTGCATGGTTATTTATTTTGTTGCGTTCTTCTAACACCACCCATTTTCTTAAACATCATCAGTTATTGTAGGTGATCTGTATGCAAAAGAACCCATATTTGTACAGAATATATTAGATACGGGATTCAGCCTAATCCTATTGGGACTGCTAGTAAAGCACATTAAGATGCACAGGAATCTCAGGTTAAAAAAGCACAATCGTACACACAGGGTCATTGTAGACAAAAATATTAACATCTGATGTATTGTAAATATATATATTAGTCACAACTGAAAATAAAATATTAAAACGTGAACAGGGAGCAGTACAACCCTCTTAGCTGAATTGCAGGCAGATATATAAGAAAAACAATGCAACTCTGTATTCGATAAAACATAATGAGATGCAATTTTGAAAATGCAAGTAGTGTAAATACCTAAATTTGACATGGTGTCAGCCTTTTGTAGTACCTATACAATAAAAGTCAGAGTGGATGAGGGATAAGTAGCATACAAGGCCAATCATATTGGTGCTTATGTAACATGCTAATAGGAGGAGAGAGCAGGGTGCAGAGAGGTGAGGTCTACAGCCTGTTACTTCTCCTTTCACTGTCCATTCACAATCTGGAGGAGGGACAAGACCTGTAATGCCCCGTACACACGAGCCGAAATTCCGTCTGAAAAACCTTGGATTTTTTTTTTTATCAAAGGAATTCCGCTCAAGCTTGGCTTGCATACACACGGTCACACAAAAGTTCTCTGAACTTTCGACCGTCAACAACACTACGAGGAGCCGAGAAAATTAAGTTCAATGCTTCCGAGCATGCGTCAAATTGTTTCCGAGCATGCGTCGGAAATTTTGCACATCGGAATTGCTACAGACAATCGGAATTTCTGATTGGAATTTTTTCCGTCGGAAAAATTAAGAAACCTGTTTTCAATCTTTTGCTGGCAGAAATTCCGACAGCAAAAGTCAGATGGAGCATACACACGGTCGGAATTTCTGACCAAAAGCTCACATCGGACTTTTGCTGGCGGAAATTCCGACCATGTGTATGCGGCATAAGTGTTTTTTTTTAACTGCAGCAGAGAAACAACAGGTCGTCTCCTCTGCCAGATAAGGCTGTTTTGAGTAGCAGGGATGCCTGCATTTCAGATCTGGATGGTCAGAAAAATAAATCCTTTGGCAGGTAAATTACTCACATATATGTGTTTCATCTGTGTATTCAGCTGTTGGCTTTTAGCTATAAAGGTTTAATTCTTCTTCATTCTATGCCCCACTTGACCCCAGTTTGTTTTGTGTTTATCTGGTGGTCTGAGAAACCTTGCTTGTGCTTCAGAGGAGTTATTCACAAATAATAATAAGCCAACTGGCCTAGATTTGGTTTGCTGGAGGATCCAGCCTGAAATTCGCAAACCTTGAACAAAGTGCCTGAACCCTATTGAAGTGAGATTTGGAATGGGAACCAAATATTTGGTTAAAAAAAAAGGGTATGGGTAGCTGGTTGAACCAATGCAAAAACATTAAAATAAATACTGTTCAGCAGGGAGTTTGTCCATTAATGGGGCTTAAAAAACAACAATATAGCCTAAAGGACACAATTCCTTTAAATAATATGATTGAGGGAGGCATTATTCCTGTACGTAAAGTTGCGCACCTGTATGTATTACAGCAAAAGTGTAATTTAGAATGAAAAAACTATTGCCTCTAAATTACAGTTCCTTTCCTTACCTGCTTCTGTTTGTAAAACAAGCAGGCACCCTGGCAAGGAACCTTTCAAATGTTAAAAGCATGTGGCCTGTTTTGGTGTCACTCCCTTTCATAATAGGGGTCTAGTATGAATTGTTAGAAGGGACTCTGAGCAAAGAAAGTTCTTATCCTAGATAGGGACCAGGTATAGATTTTTATGGGGGCCCTTGGCAAACAAAAACACAAAAAAAACAACAATGTCCCCCGCCCCCCCCCCCCCTCAAATCTATACCAGACTTTTATCCTTGATAACGGTCAGGGTGTGGATTTGGAGGGGGCACCCCAGGCATAAAAAAACAAAACTGATGTGAACTCCTCCCCCCCAAACCAGAGCTATACCAGGACCTCGGGGTGGGGGGGGGGGGGTTGCATGCTTGCTGCCGCACACTTTCCTTTCCTAGATCCATAACAGACCATATTCTCTCAACATTAGGAGGGTACCTTCACGTTGATGGAGACAAGGGCCTCATCCCCACTTCCCTGGCCTGGCGGATATGGAGGTCTGCAGAGCGGAATTTGGAATCTGGAAGCTCCCTTTAGTATAAAGGGGGGCTCAAGATATCTGCCCCATGTGAATAAGTAAGGGGTACATACCCCTTGTTACTCACGCACAAATATTCATAGTAAATAAATACACAGACATCAATGATAAAGTATTTTATTTAAAAAAAGAGATTCCAGCATCTAAATCCATCATAAAACACATCATCCAGTGATATAGACCCATTATCAATCACAATGAACACAGAAACAGTGACTCACCAATAGGAACACATTGAGCCACGTGTTGTGATCCTCCACTGCCATACTCTTGTCTTGTCTACTATTATTGTATATTTATATTTAAATTTGTATGTATATTTTAAAAGCTTTTTTTTTCTTTTCATAAACTGTTTCACTAGGGCTTCTTTACCATTGTTTTGTTTAATTGACTCTGGCTAAGAGATATTTTAATATGTTTAAGCAGGCCCGTAATGAATACACGCTATTAAAATGTTGCCACTGTCCGCTTACATATGCTAATGGTGTTTAGGAAGCTGACAATCCCATCTTGCTATATTGCCTTGCCTAGCAAGTAATGTCTCTTTGCCATAATAATTACTAGTTTAATAAGCCTGGAAGCATTTTAGGGCACAATTTGGAAGTATGAAATATATCTACCCAACTACATTATGTCTCAGAAACAAGACGCTTACCAGTAAAATACAGACAAAGGTCACAAGAAATTCTGGATGCTGAATTGGCTTTTACTGTATATTGTTGTAATATGGCTTCTATTACTTCTAAGTACTGCTATTGTTCCCTTAGTAGTAGGATATATCTTTGAGAAACATTTATCATTGTATAAAAAACAAAAGTTTGGGACTTTAAATGAAGCCCGTGTAAACACAGGCCTCCCTATATCAATACAATAACAGGAAGGTTTGGGACTTTAAATGAGGCAATGGTCAAATACAAAGTTAATTTATTCAAATTGTAAACATGTCACATTACAGAAAATGTAAAAACTATATTTGAATAGAATTAAAAAGCAATTTCATATATATACAAAACATCACATATGCATACATGCATGAACAATAGAGCAGTCCATCCCAATGACCCATCCTTGTTCTGGTAAATAGAGTACCAAATAGTATCTTTGGTACGAAACGCGTCGAGCTATATGAGATGCCAATATATACCTAAGCGACTAATCACCCAAGTATGATACGCTAATGATATAAGTATTATACGCCATCAATGTTGGACAGGACACAAACATACCATTTGGTACTCTATTTACCAGAACAAGGATGGGTCATTGGGATGGATTGCTCTAATGTTCATGCATGTATGCATATGTGATGTTTTGTATATATATGAAATTGATTTTTAATTCTATTCTAATATATTTTTTACATTTTCTGTAATGTGACATGTTTACAATTTGAATAAATAAACTTTGTATTTGACCATTGATCATCTGCCTCATTTAAAGTCCCAAACCTTCCTGTTATTATATCATTGTATAAAATGCATTTTACTACGATGTGTTTGTAAAGCCAAAACTTTAGGGTAGGGATTAGAACCCATGTTAGGTTTTTATTGCTTCATACTTCAAAGAAACATAGCACTCCAATAAAGTCCAGATTTTTTTTTTACTGAAGCTGTAAAAATATGCAGCAATGCCACATTATAGTAAAAATGATGCCTGGTCCTACCTGTATGTAGCCCCACATGAATATAATACATTGACGGGGGGGGGGGGGGGGGGTTTGCACTTCCCTGCTTTATCTAAAACTGAAAAAAGAGTTTGGGCTTTATATACATTTTAATGCCAGGACACTTCTTTCTGTAAGTGCAAGTCTTGCAGCAAAGCCATCTATGAGGTACATATGAGTACTGGCTGGCTTCCCATAGAACCCCTTTTTTCATTTACAATGCTACATTGTGGGGGTGATTTACTAAAACTGGAGAGTACAAAATCTGTTGCAGCTGTGCAAAAAAACAAGTAAGCATCCAAGTTGTAGCCCCGGTTCACAATGAATGCGGGTTAGAAATCGTTCATCAGCTGAACTCGCACGATTTTAAACCAGCAATGCAGTCCGACTTCAGGGGTGATTTGGCAGACATCTGTGCGGGTTCATGCACAGATGTGTATTCATATTGCCCCCAATGTCGCCAAAAGTAGTACAGGAACTACATTTGGGAATCGGTACGGCGCTGCAGAGTCGGTGTCGCACCGATTTGGACGTGCCATTGCCGGCAATAGCCGCCGATTTGGCATGCAATTTGACATGTCAATTTGCGTGCCAAATCAGCCTAATATGAACGGGGGCTGGTTTTTATGCACAGCTGCCCCAGATTTTGCTCTCTCCGGTTTTAGTAAATCAACCCCTATGAGTGTTGTGATAATGAAAAGCAAAATATGTGTTATAGATTAAGCCTAGGATTAATTGTTTGGCTCACCAGTCAGCAGCCAGGAGAGAAAAAGGATAAAGCTTCAAGTCATTCTATAGACAATCTCATGACTCCTCTTAGCAACTCTTGGACCTTGAGTTCCCTGCAAGAGAAGAGGTATATATGCATTTCTCTTGCGAGTCTTGTCTAATACCTCACCTTCGCTCCAGTACTGCAGTCTCTTTCAGACTCCTCAGCATTCAACACTTTCGGAAATGTTGGATGCCTTTTTCCACTGCTGCAGGCTATAGTTCCCTTACGTGACCTGCTGTGTCCTGTAACCCTAGCACAAATGTTTACCTTGACAATAACCCTAACCCTTTGTTTACAAAGTCATTGTCACGTACTTTGGTTGGAGGCCGAGTTGACGAGAGGGCTTCCCTTGCGGCTCTGGTCCAAGCACCCCTGAATGTGATGATGACAGAGGTACAAGGTTTAAAGAAGCCTGTGCCGGTATTTAGGTAGCAGGTGATTGCCGTAAACAAAGATGTAGTGAAGGTGAGCCAAGGTCATACGCGGTGAGGCAGCAGCCTGTGCAGGGAGCAGGTAGAGCAAGGGCCAGTAGCAAGCCAAGGCCAGATCCAGGGAATCAGGCAGAGCAAAGTCCAGAAGCAAGCCCAGGTCCCCACCCCATATAATCAGTATCTAATGTCTGGGGAAATGTAATAGAGAGCTTTACTTACCTTATTCCTCAGCTCCATGGGCTTCCTCCTCTCCAGTTCCAGTATTCATAACTAGACTCCTGAAGCTGTTCCTCTTCCCCAGTTGTGTGGCCACCCCTCCTGCTGTCATCATTATGTACAATGTAGGACTGGGTCAGAAGTGAAGAAGAGTGTCAGCTGCCACGGGACCAAGCAATAAGGTAAGTATTACCCTCTATTACATCCTCCCAGACTGAATGAGCATTAGATATCAAATATATGGGGCGGGTACACACATGCTAAGAAGATCAGTGTTCAGCTTACAAAGCAGTACTTTTGATAGATAAGTACCATTTTTTTCATAAATTAATGCACAAGACTTCTAAAACAAGAAAAAGATGGACAGCTGAGAGCTCAGACAAAGCTGGTAGGTTCCTCAGCGATTAATGAGTTAAATTCCGACAGCAGTCAGAGCTCATATGCATCGTCGAAAAAAAAAAAGGCCTAAAGAATTGCATATGGATTAGAGGGATGAATATTCTATTATTTCAGTCTGTTCAGCTCATCTTCTTATTGTGACTTTGTGCTTTAGAAATCTGCCCAGAATCTGGCTTTGTCTCTCTCGCAAGTCATTCTAAATGTGTATCAAACACTTGATAGTGTATGATTTGCGTGCTGTTGCATTCCCATCCTTTAAATTTTCCACCAATTTATTACTTTTTTTCCAGGCTGTTTTAATATTTCAGGATGATGAATATATACAGCATCATTAAAGGTAAATAAAAAATGCATGAAATTAAAAAAAAGAAAAAAGAAAAAAAAGAGGATATGAAATGTTTCTTCAGACTAATCCTTAGGTCCATCAAAAATGAGATGTCTGTGCTCTGGCAGGTAATCCCTAAACATGATTAGAGACCTTATAGTTTCAGCATTGCCCACGTAATATTTGTACCGTATAAGCTATTTAGGCAGGGTTTGTTCTGAAGTTGCTATTAGAGGCACAATGAGTCGACTTTGCAATTCGAAATAATAGGTCTTTGCTGCTAATCTCTCTGATTTTATTATTGTGGCTGGCCATGTGTTCTTCATTTCCTCTGTCCTGAGCCATCAGGGCGGGAGGATTTGTGGTGTGTGCTATACATATAACAAACTAATAATACTTCGCTCAACAAGTTTGCTGAACCTTTCACCTTTGACCCTGCTTTCTAAACTTTGTCTATAGCAGCAGGTGGCTGTGCCACTGTACATTGACACTGAGTACTGATGAAAAAAAGAAACAGTTCCCATGTCTGTAAACAGGAAAGGATAGAACTTTTTTTTTATTATTAAAAAATAAGCGTATTTTTACCCCCGCCTCATCTTCTCACACGTGTCTGCATATTTTCTCACCCTCTCCTCATTCCCTCTGTTTTTTAAACATAAATTCATTCTATACAACACAAATTTGAATAGATTAATGCATCTCTAATCTACCTATAGACTGTCTCTAATCACTCTTTAAAATTCAAATAATTACCAAATTTTAAGAGATTACTTGTTACTGTTTGATAAATATGCTATTACAATTAAATATAATGCTATTACAATTACGGTAAATATAATTAAAATGGTGACCATTTTTGGTTTTGTATTTTTTTTTCGTCTTTATTGAGGAGCATAGAGAAAAAAATACATTTTGACAATGAGCCAGAGAAAATATCAACCACACGTTTGACAAATTGGAAATAGACCAACAGTCCGAAATAGAATAAAATAGAATAAAATAGAATAAAATAGAATGTGTTAATTTCAGCTCCTTTTTATGGGTACCTAGAAAGAAAGGTGACAAGGTGAAAAACCATGCCTGAGTAGTAGCCAGCTATTATTAGGAGTGTCGTAAAGTGAAAATAAAAATAATGCTTTAGATGTAGTAGTATGAAAAGAATTAAACAAAATAGTAGGGAAGGAAAAAGAAAGAAAGAGAAAAAGGAAAAAAAAAGGGGGAAGGGAACGTGTAAGGAAGGGAGGAGAAAAGGAGGAGGGAAATAGGTGTAGCGGACAATAAAAAAAGAAGAATGTAGGTGGAGGGAGGGGGAAGTACTCTTTCTCAGGACTGCCCACCCGCCATATGAGGTTAGGCTTCCCGTAGTCCAAAATGGGAGTCGCTAGTAAGTGTGTAGGGCAAGCACTGTGACGGGAATCACTTTGGGTGGGGGGTTTGTGGAACCCAGCCTTAGAGAGCTCTGGAAACTCCTTGTCCAGCTCCTCCGGCCCCTCCTATGTGTAAGTTACCCTGTGTCTATTAGGGGCACAGGGTGACTGAGAACCCCAGTCTGATCTGCACTAATCAGACTCACTGTAAAGCCACACTGGAATATTGTATATGTATATATATAAATATATATGTGACAGGGGTCACTTTGGGCACAGGGTGAGCCAGGAAATAATGGACATTAAGAATGTCTTGGATTGCTTTAAATTGGGATAGTAATATTAATCCACAAAATGTACTGGTTGTTTGATTCTGAACTCAACAAGTTAATTAAGAGATGCTGATGTGTCACCTGTCTGCTTGTGTAATGTTAATGAATCTCAACTATGCTACAGATCCTTTCATTGTGAATAGTGATAATTAACTCTGTACTTGTGTGTATTGTAAAGCAGACAGACAGTCTGGTGAATATAAAGGTCATGCATAGTCATTTAAGATGTAAAGGGATTAGCTAAGAGATGTCAGAATATGTGTATTGGGAGCTCGTTATGTAACCATTGTGTGATGTTGTGGGTGGAGTTGGACCATTGTTTATTTAGATTAATGCAGTATTTTTTGGGTGTATAAAAAGAGCCTGCTCTCATTAAAGATTGTCAGTCCAGTTGGAAACTTCATACAGAGTGTTTGTCTCGTATGTTTGGAAAGATTAATCCTATGAGAAGCGGTCGCCTGACTGTGGAGGATCGGCAGTGGATGTGTGTCCAGAGAGGGAATATCCTAAACGGCGGTAACCCCTTTCATACTTGGGGTGCCGTTACATTGGTGGGCAGCAGTGGGATTTTCCCTCCAGTTACTGGGACACTCCAAACCACCACAGTGAATGACCAACTATGCAGCCTGCAGGAAAGCCACACTGAAAGACTTACTTGAGAGCCGTGGAGGGACCGGTGGGACAAAGAACAAGGCCACCTTGATCAGGGAGCTAGCCGAGATGGATCAGAGGGATGGTGATGCAGGACCCCGATCAGTTGAAGACTTGTTTCAGCAACGAGTTCGAGAGCGGTTGGCATTATATGGGGCTAACCCATCAGAGACCGCCATACAGAAAGCCATTAGAGACATCCAGCTGCAGGATGAGCGACAAGAGAGAGAACTTGAGCGACAAGAGAGAGAACTAGAGCGGCAACATGAGCAGAGAATGGCGGAAATACGGCAATCGGAGACAACGCCTAAAGATGCAGCGCCTGTCCGTAAGTTGCCCTTTCGGGCGTTCAAACTATTTAAGGAAGGAGAGGAGGAAATTGAAGCGTTCCTGCAGGACTTTGAGAGACTATGCCAGATACATGAAGTACGGCCCCAAGATCGGGTCGCCTTACTGGCGAGTAATTTAACTGTCAGAGCAGCGGATGCGTATCGGGCCCTGGAGGATGAGGACGCTAAAGACTATGACCGGGTAAAAGAAGCTCTGCTAGCCCGATTTGCCATTACACCCGAAGCCAGCCAAAATAAGTTTTGAGAATCCCGGAAACAAACCCACATAACATACGTGGGGTGGGCACATCGTCTGCAGCGAGACCTTAAGGGCTGGTTCCAGGGAAGCCATGCTCATACCATAGAGGACATCACCCAACTAGTACTCTTAGAACAGTTCTTTAACCACACCCTTCCGGTATTACGGGATTGGGTGCGAGATAAGCGACCACGGACTATACAGCAAGCGGCTACTTTGGCCGATGAATATCTGGACTCTCGAAGGTCAGGCGAAAGCGAGCGCTATCCACTATCTCGGCCCAGTTTACCAGCCTCTAACCCAACTTCAGCACCACCTCCAGCGGCCACTTATTCTCAGCAGCCCAGGTTCAACTCCCAGGACTACTCACAACCCATCAGGTGTTTTTGGTGTAAACAGCTAGGGCACAAAAAGCCAGACTGTCCGTTGAATCCAGCCAGGCAGTCCCAGTCATGGAGACAGCCAGCAAAGGGGAGCCCCCGCACATCCATGCCTGCGGCCCACTGCTTTGAGGAGGAAGAACATTGGGGCGTCCTGCACGAGGCTGATCCAATACAAACAGCTAACCGGGACAACCGGCAGCAACACAGGCAGACTGTCTGGGTCAATGGAAAGGTAGCCAATGGCCTACGTGATACTGGCGCCACCATGACCCTACTACAGAAGAACCTCATCCCAGAGAGCCAACATACCGGAGACACGGTAGTCGTAAGAGTAGCGGGAGGTACCATCTTCCGGCTACCCGTTGCCCGTGTTCACCTGGGTTGGTTCGGGACACGTGAATGTGGGGGTGATGAAGGATTTGCCAGCGGATGTACTACTGGGGAATGATTTGGCCCCCCTCATTTCTGCTTACGCCCCGATGGGCCCCGATGAAGTCAACCCAGTGACTACCCGTGCCCAGACACGTGCTGCTGGAACCGGCCCACTTGCTGCTGAGACTCAGATGCTTCCATGTTTGGACTGGGGCTGTGCTGAGCCAAGTTGGGGAGGATGGAGGAGAACACCCTGTCGCATACCTGAGCAGAAAGCTATTACCCCGGGAAGTGAGCTATGCGACAGTGGAGAAGGAGTGTTTGGCCATGGTCTGGGCCCTTAAAAAGTTGAACCCTTACTTGTACGGACAGGAATTTTCCCTAGTCACCGACCACAACTCATTTGTCTGGCTTAACCGGGTCTCAGGAGACAATGGCAGGTTGCTGTGGTGGAGCTTAGCCCTGCACCCTTACATTGTCACCATCAGCTACTGACCGGTAAGCAAAATGGCAATGCTGATGGGTTGTCCGGGCATTAGACGAATGGAAATATGGACTAACTTCGGAGTCAACCCGTCTGGGGTCTCCTCCTGTGTTAGTCTCTGGCCGAAAGGGGAGATGTGTGACAGGGGTCACTTTGGGCACAGGGTGAGCCAGGAAATAATGGACATTAAGAATGTCTTGGATTGCTTTAAATTGGGATAGTAATATTAATCCACAAAATGTACTGGTTGTTTGATTCTGAACTCAACAAGTTAATTAAGAGATGCTGATGTGTCACCTGTCTGCTTGTGTAATGTTAATGAATCTCAACTATGCTACAGATCCTTTCATTGTGAATAGTGATAATTAACTCTGTACTTGTGTGTATTGTAAAGCAGACAGACAGTCTGGTGAATATAAAGGTCATGCATAGTCATTTAAGATGTAAAGGGATTAGCTAAGAGATGTCAGAATATGTGTATTGGGAGCTCGTTATGTAACCATTGTGTGATGTTGTGGGTGGAGTTGGACCATTGTTCATTTAGATTAATGCAGTATTATTTTGGTGTATAAAAGAGCCTGCTCTCATTAAAGATTGTCAGTCCAGTTGGAAACTTCATGCAGAGTGTTTGTCTCGTATGTTTGGAAGGATTAATCCTATGGGAAGCGGTCGCCTGACTGTGGAGGATCGGCAGTGGATGTGTGTCCAGAGAGGGAATATCCTAAACGGCGTTAACCCCTTTCATACTTGGGGTGCCGGTACAATATATATATATATATATATATTGTATATTGTCTCATATACTGTTGTAGACTTTTTACTAGATCGTTTAAGGTGTGCTGTATCCCATTGTTCTATTGTTTGTGTCTGCCTTGGGGGCAACCTATTATGGGATGTAGGTGTCTCTGTGGATCAGCTGTGGGGGGGGGGGGGGTTCTCCAGCAGCCCCTCACAAAGACAGTCTACTGATGAGAAGTTTGAATACACCTGTGTCATGCTACTGGTGGAGGTAAAGTCTACCCCTCCCTCTTTCATTATGCAAAGAAGGGAGGGATTGTATATCTCTGTGTGCCTTTGTTCAAATAAACAGTTCATGTTCCAACTTTGCAGCCAAATGAGCCCTACCTAGTTCTTGGTTGTAATATGTGGCTATAATATCTAATATCTATATTCAGACTGGAGGAAGCGGTATATGACGGAAGCACTCAAGCAAAGTGTGGGACGTTCTGTTATAAGCACCTCATACAACGTTTCCCTAGCCATACGAGGACGTATCTCCTTAATAGGTACTATAAGCGGCTGTCATTTTAATGTGAGCCCAGCAGGACCATGTCCTGATGAATTTTGTGAGTCTGTCTTTGGAAATTTGAAACAGCTCCTCGATCTCCATTTTATTAATTCTTTGGAACCATTCTCTTATCACCAGAGCTCCAAAGTCAAGGGATACACTGTCTGTCAGCATTAATCACATACATGTCAAGAGATATGGAGTACAATCATTTGGGCAGAGACATATGATGCAAAAGGTATTGTGCCGAGGAGTAATCCAAAATGTCAGTGATAACTACTGCAATAATTTTGTGTACCTTCCTCCCAAAGGGCTGAAGCTTGCACCATGGCCACCAAATATGAAGCATCGTTCCCTCCTCAGTGGTACATCTCCAGCACAAATTAGAAATCAAGGTGTAAAATGTACACAATAAAGAGAGGGTTCAGCGGGTAATTTTTTTTTTTAATCTGTTTTCCTGGATCGCTATGTTGAGAGAACCCTTGAGAATATATGTACTTCTGCTGAGAAGTGCATGTCTAAGTCTCTTTGACTCGCAGTTTCTTATTTTTTTATATATGAATGTAGCGCCCTACTCCGGTTGGGTAGACGCTATATGTTAAATTTAGTTATCTGAGCTGTAGTTCAGCTCAGAAAGAATTATGTAAATTACTGGCTCTGTTTCAGTCTAGCTGGGCTGCGCGGTTTCCACCTGACAGTAGGTGTCACTGTCACCATGGGTCAGGGTTGGAAAAGCAGCAGGCTAGGTGTATTGGGTATTACTTTCCCATAAATGGCTCTGGGGGCGTGGCCAACCCGCTGTGCATGCTGGGAGGGGGTACTTAAGAGGCAGAGACCACTCTTGCAGGGTTCGTTGCCGGGGGTCATTGCCGGATCCTGACCTGAGGGCCCTCCTGGCCTCAGGGATGTACGAGCCATTTTCGGCCTCGGGGCCTGCTGGCCCGAGGCTCTGCAACTGAGAAGTAGGCCCAGGAGTTTCTGGGGCCTACTAGTCCAGGGATGGTCCTATGCGGTCTTGCCTGCGGGAAGAAGCGGAACAATTGGGGACTCAATTGAGGGACGCATCCTGGCCAGTTTGCCTCACGGTGCTGCCGGACAGCTGAAAGATTCTGGCACAGTGAGCTGTGTACTTCTGAAGGAACTTTTTTGCAAAGTGTCAGTGTGGTTACACGATCTTGTGGCGGAAGGTTGTTGAACGGCGCGACGGCACTCATCAAGTCTGTGGCAGACACTTTGAGCGAGCTTCGCACCGGTTGCTAGGCCAGTGAGCGTGGGCCTATCCGGTGGTTGCTGAATCCAGCGTGGAACTGTTTGTCCTGTGGATCTGAGATTGTGCCCGTGATCCGCAAAGTAAAGTACCTGAAACTCCTCTCTCCCTCTATCCCTCTGTTGTAACTGGTAAAATAAAGCCTTAAAGAAAACGTATCCAAGTGTTGGTGTGAACATTTATAAAAGCTCTTCAAGAAGGATCACTGACACGAGTGCGGTGAACAGAAAAGGTAACGGTAGGCCCAAAACTTTAAACCAGCAGCTCCTATGGGGGTAGTGCTACATGAATTATCCTGATTATGCTGTTACAAACCCAATAAAATTGATGGACTATAAGTTTTTTCTTTTTTTAGATTTACATGTTAAAGTGATCATAACAAATATTTTTAGTGCCTACAGTTTTGAAGATCCTGTGCTAATGCCCCCACTTTTCCCCCGTCCTTTTACTGGAAAATGTTACAACATTATAAATACCATTCCTGAAACCTCCCTGGTGGTATGATTCTTTCCGATTTTTGGTGCTGAAAGCAGTACATTATTTTGCATGGAAATTTGGTGTTTTATATTGTAGGCCTGTAATTCTTAGGAATAACACACTTAAATCTGTCCAAACAAGAGTCTAGTAGACATCCCAGGTATTATAAAGTTTGAAACACAAAATCATAAATTATAATATAATAAATAACTATAAATAATTATAACAAATAATAATGTAATTATAATAAAAATTATTCAATAATGTAATCAAATCAAAAACACAGAAATTTGCTCAGTTGCAGAATTGTCATTGTCATTACTTTCAGTGTTTGATGATGAATTTCCCCACAAATCGCTATCGCTCAATTCTGCAAGTGATTCTAATTCACTAACACTGTTTTCCAGCTGGTCTAAAACCACTTTGACGTAAAGGGACACTTTTTGGCTGCTATGGACAATCTCCAGGCAGAAAGAACAGTATTCATAATATAAAACTGCAACTGGACAGACCACTAGGGACAAAGGGGATGTATTGTAATATGTAAGATTACAGTGTACTGTATGAATACTGTGTTTTTTACTTTTTGAATTTGCAGCGATTTAACAGGACAGGTTCCACTCAGAACAGGCCTTGCCATGGTCGACCAAAGAAGTTGAGTGCATGTGCTCAGCGTCATATCCAGAGGTTGTCTTTGGTAAATAGACGTATGAGTGCTGCCAGCATTGCTGCAGAGGTTGAAGGGGTGGGGGGTCAGCCTGTCAGTGCTCAGACCATACGCCGCACACTGGCTAGTTGGGCCCAAATGGCCCAAAATGGCTAATTGGGCTAAATGTGCACATTTTCACTAAGCCCTGGTTCACACTGGTGCGATTTGACATGCGAAATTGCGGCAATGGCACCGTCCTAATCGGTGCGACACCGCATCTGCGGCGCTGCACCGATTACAAAAAGTAGTTTCTGTACTACTTTTTGCGATTTCAGCCGCGATTTACATTGACATCTGTTTCAGATGTCTTTGAAATCGTGGCTGAAATCGGGACTGCCAGCGGGAGTGAAATCGTGCGAGTTCAGCTGAACTCGCAGGCTTCACTCCCGCAGCCCCAGTGTGAACGTGGGCTATGGGGTGTACTCACTTTTGTTTCCAGCGGTTTATACATTAATGGCTGTGTGGTGAGTTATTTTGAGGGGACAGCAAATGTACACTGTTATACAAGCTGTACACTCACTACTTACATTGTAGCAAAGTGTCATTTCTTCAGTGTTGTCACATGAAAAGATATAATAAAATATTTACAAAAATGTGAGGGGTGTACTCACTTTTGTGAGATACTATATATATATATCTATCCCAACAGGTGGTAAAAGGGGTGTGACCACAGGTTATCACTGAACATTCTAAATGAACACTCTGCACACTGCTATACATTCTTTCTAATACACTTTGCATAAAAACAGGGTTTTTTCGTTCACGCACACATTGCCGTGCATGTTTAAGCTGGCCAACTGCGTCAAAGTAATCCCTTTCTGGCCAGTCCCTACTCTAATCTAATCATTCACACTACCTTAAAAAACATGTCTTTGGATGTAGGAAGAAGAAGAAGAAGAGACAGGCATCCCCCGTTCTGCAGCTCCGTGACACGATCGCGGGACTCCGGCGGACATCGAGCCCGCGGGAGCTCGCGGCAGGGGCCCACACGGCAGCAAATTTAAACTGACGTATATTTACGTCGATTTGCCTGTCTGTGCCATTCTGCCGACGTATATGTACAGGACACGGTCCTTAAGTGGTAAAGTGGAGTTCCACCCAAAAGTGGAAGTTCCGCTTTAAGGGGGGGGGGAGCGGGTACCCAGTTTTGACAGTTACCCAGGCCTGAGCGGTAGTCCTCCTCTCCCCTCCCTCCTTGCAATCTTATGGGACACGTCATTGGTCCCAAAAGATTGCCCGGACACGCAGAGTGACTCGCGCATGCACAGTGCGCACCCGGCTGTGAAGCCGCAAGCTGTCACACCCGGGTGCCCACACTAGTGATGCCAGCGCCAGAGAGAGGCGGGGGAGAGAACCGAGGCTTCAGGCGATCGCATCGCTGGATCCTGGGACAGGTGAGTGTGTGCTTATTAAAAGTCAGCAGCTACACTTTTTTGTAGCTGCTGACTTTAAAAAAACACAGAAAGGGCTGGAACTCTGCTTTAACTGACAATTGCATGGTCATGTGACACTGTACCCAAAAAAAAAATTATGTCCTTTTTTCCCCAGCTTTTTTTTGGTGGTATTTGATCACCTTTGCGGTTTTTATTTTTTGCGCTATATACAAAATAATTAAAATATTGAAAAAAATAACAATATTTTTTACTTTCTGCTAAAAAATAATCCAATAAAAATCGAATTTCTTCATCAATTTAGGCCAATATGTATTCTGCTACCTATTTTTGGTAAAAAAAAATCCCTATAAGCGTATATTGATTGGTTTGGCCAAAAGTTACAGTGTCTACAAACAATGGGATATTTCTATGTATTTTTTTATTTTTTTTACTAGTAATGGTGGCGATCAGTGATTTTTAGCGGAACTGTGACATTGTGGCGGACAAATCAGACACCTAACTGACACTTTTGATACTTTTTTGGGGACCAGTGACATCATTACAGTGATCAGTGCTAAAGATTTGCACTGTTACGGTACTAATGACACTGGCAGGGAAGGGGTTAACATCAGGGGCGATCAAGGAGTTAAGTGTGTCCCTAGTCGGTGTTTTCTAACTGTGTGGGGGTTGGTCTGACTGGGTGAAGACAGAGATCAGAGTTCCTGCTTAGCAGAAATACATGATCTATATCTCCTTCCCTGCCAAGACGGCGATCTGCCCTGTTTACATAGGCAGATCACCGTTTTTCTTCCCCATTCTTCTTCTTTAGCCGGTGGACATCGGACCCGCTGGTTGGCCCCCCCCTCTGTCCAATCATGCCACCGGTGGCGCGCGCCCCTAGTGTCTATTGCACGAAATGACGTACAGGTATGACCTGCCGCAGTAAAAGTATGTTAGGCAGTCGAAGTTCTTTCAGCCACTCTGGCAGGACGACTCATAGTTCTCAATGGATCACACGTGCAGTGACAACACCTACTTGTAGTCTGTTGAGACTTCCTCCAGCTCTGTAACTGAAGGTTTGTACCGTTGTACAGACCTGAGCTGAAGGCGGAATCTGCAGGAACCAAAGCATTGCACCCGCTATCCACTGTTCGCTGTTGTAATGCTTTGCAGGCTCAAATGCAAAAAAATTATAAATGTACATTCTTGCAACATGGGTGCATTTGTTATTTTTTGCTAAAGGTAGACTTTAAAGCAGTATTAAACATAATAACAAAAAAATATATATTGCAGCTTACCAATTATTTTCCTTTATTTTCTGCTGTTGATCCTGCCAGTAAGTCTTTTATTTTTCAACTTCCAGACCAAGCTGTCCAGTAAAATGGCAGTTAGAGGCTTGAGACAAACAAAATAAAAGGTAAAAAAGAAAAACTAAAAAAAGAATGCAGTCAGCAAATCTAAGGCCCCCTTCACAAGGGTTGACCGATCAGTCTGCCTGTCTGTTTTTTTAGGCAGACCCCAGGCCCTTAATGGAGTGGCGGATGTCAATGGACATGCATTCGTTGACACCTGCCGACATCCAATCCAATCCTATTCGCTAAAAACAGACAGATGGGCATCCGTTCCCCATCCCAATAGTGGATCAGATTTAATGGATCAAATCGGGTGTAAATGGACAGACAATCCATTTACATCTGACTGTCCATAGGGGAAGGTGAGCTATGTCCGCTTTGCATAAGCGACACGGACAAGCCATCTGCCTGCTCAATGTGGATTTTCCGCTGAGCAGGAGTCTGCCCCGTGTAAAAGAGGCCTAAGGATTGGTAAGTTGCAACATATTACATTTCTCTTTTTTTATTTGTGGGTTTAATACCACTTTAGGTTCACACAGGCACAGGGTGGATTTGTTTTAAATCAAGTTGATTTAAATCACAATGTAAATCACTAGTAAAAAGGATTGACTTAAATCAACTAAATTTAAATCATAATTTTTGAAGAGCAACTGTCATGTCTGTCCCGCAGCGGCTCCTCCTCTGACCCGCTGTTCACTCATCGACAGTCCCATTCACTTTAATGGGATGGCTGGTGATGCTGTGGTGACACAACAAGGTGAGGGATGTGGCGGCAGCAGGTAAGTGGATGCCCGCTAACAGGCGCTGCCATGATGGATCTGAAATGACAGGTGCTCTTTAAATGTAAGGGCTCATTCTTGCTATTAGTTAGAATCTTTAATATTTGCAAACAAAATGAAGGTTTCCTATTTAGAATAATAAGCTGTCAGATTAGTAAAACAGCGATATCAGAACTGATTCAATCATACAGTTTGTAGTGTACATAGATTGGGATAAAGGAATAGTCCTGAACTTTGTTTTATCTCATGGTTACTGTGAAATTGTGTGAATGCATCAATGCAGTGCATGTTATCTCAGCTTGCAGAGCTTGATTCATTGAATGAGTTTACCAACAATGTAAATACTGCAGAATATACAGCCTCATGCTACATAACTAAGCTCCATTTCATGCTGAATAAACTCAATTATCAATGTATCCTAAATAGAAAACTATATATTTTTTTTATATAAATTTGATAAAAATCTAAAAAATCTATTTAAATAAAAAAAAAAAGATTGAAATTAAAACAATCAGATTTAAATTAAAAAAATCAGATTTAAATAAAAAAATAAATAAAATAAATTATTGTTCTTTTTATCCACCGTGCACAGACACAATTAATTCATGACTTTCTGAAGGAATATAAGTAAGTTTAAATAAATATAAGGAAAATTAGTGAAATAAATGTTTTAAATATTAGTCTGCATATAATCTTTCAACTTGCTTCTTATTTTTCGGCATAGGTCTAAAAACGAGTGGCGGGTTTGTATGCGCAGAATAGTGATAAATATACAGGAATGTGGTTTTATTCTCAAGTACGTGTTCATTTATTCTGCAGGAAAGACAGGCTATGGCTCTAGTACAGCTAGCCCCTTTGGAAATTCAATTGTTTGTTCATCCAAACACTTACATCTATATTATTACACTGAATTGATTCATGTTCACTGGGGGAAATATCTTAGTTGTAAAAACACATCCAAATGGATCTGCCATTCTTGTATAAACCAAGATGGTTGAAATCCTCACAGAAGGATCTTTGTAGCTTATAGCCTCAGCTGTAGAAACCACAAAGCTGTCCGTTCTCTAATGCTTACATCACCGTGCATGACACTTTATGATTCATTATATGAAAGAAGATATATTTACATTGCAGGATCACAAGAAATATTTCAGATATTCACTAATCACTAGACCTAAAAGGCAAGCAGCACATAATGCAACTATTAATAACATTCACAAATATTTATGTGCAATGTTCACCTAAAAAAAAGATGTGATTTTTTATTCAGGTACTGCAGAGGTTGAAGAATAAGCAAGATAGAAGAACAAACTAGAGGAAATCTTCAGGTTGTAGTTCACCCTGCATGCTTGCTGCTTAACCACTTCAGCTCCGGAAGGTTTGCCCCCCTTCATAACCAGGCCAGTTTTTGTGATACAGCACTGCGTTATTGTGACTGACAGTTACGCGGTTGTGCGACGTTGTACCCAAATAAAATTGACGTCCTTTTTTTCCCACAAATAGAGCTTTCTTTTGGTGGTATTTGAGCACCTCTGCGGTTTTTTATTTTTTGTGCTAGAAACAAAAAAAAACAAATATTTTGAAAATAAATAAATATATTTCTTACTTTCTGATATATTATTATACAGGATTTATATAGCACCAACAGTTTGCACAGCTCTTTACAACATGAGGGTAGACAGTGCACTTACAATACAAATCAATACAGGAGGGATCAGAGGGCCCTGCTCGTTAGAGCTTACAATCTAGAATATAAAACATATCCAATAGAAAAAAAAAGAAAATTTCTTCATCAATTTAGGTCAATATGTATTCTGCTACATGTTTTTGGTAAAAAAATCCCATTAAGCATAAATTGATTGGTGTGCGCAAAAGTTATAGCGCCTACAATCTATGGGATAGTTTTACAGAATTTGTATTATTTTTTTTTACTAGTAATGGCAGCGATCAGCGACTTATAGCGGGAATGCTACATTGCAGCGGAAACATTTAACACTAAAGCCCTGTACACATGATCGGATTTCCTATGGATTCTAACCCGATGGATTTTTCCATCGGAAATCCGATGAAGCTGACTTCCATCAGTCTTGCCTACACACCATCAGTCAAAAATCCGACCGTCCCAAACGCTGTGACGTAAAACACTCCGACAAGCCGAGAAAAATTAAGTTTAATGCTTCTGAGCATGCTTCGACTTGATTCTGAGCATGCGTGGGTTTTTTGTCCGATGGAGTTCCACACAGACGATCAGAATTTGCTATAGTTTTTTTCCCATCGGATAAATTTAAAACATGTTCTATTTTTTCTCACTGATAGAAAAAAGACCGATGGGGCCCATACACGATCGGTTTATCCGATGAGAAAAGTCCATCGGACTGTTTTCATCGGTAAAACCTATCGTGTGTACACGGCATAAGTGACACTTTTGATGTTTTTTTGGGGACCAGTGACACCAATACAGTGATCAGTGCTAAAAAATATGCACTGTCTCTGTACTAATGACACTGGCAGGGAAGGGGTTAACATCAAAGGTGATCAAAGGGTTAAATGTGTCCCTTGGGAGTGCTTTCTAACTGTTTTGGGGATGGTTGCACTGTGAAAAGACAGAGATCCGTGTTCCTGCTTAGTAGGAAACACATGATCCCTATCTTCCCTACTAACAGAACGGCAATCTGCCTTGTTTACATAGGCAGACTGCCGTTCTGCCTCTCTGGGGAACGATCGCCAGGTGCCGGTGGACATCGGGTCTGCCGGACCTGGTGATGGGCTCCCGTTGTGTCTTATCACAGCGGGATTGGGTCACTGATGACAGGCGTGAGCACCGCAGACCCGGAAGAGCGAAATCACATACTTGTATGTGATTTTGCGCAGGAGAGCCGCTGCCCCGCAGGGGCGGTCGGCAAGGGGTTTAAATGGTAACTAAATAACCCAATAACTTAAATCACATATAAGCTTTAGCGTGTTAATGTAATTTCTATTTACTTATCTGTTTATAGCTGCCTGCGAGCGGAGGACAGAGGTGTCTGAGCTGAGACAATACCGGGCTATTATTATTTTTATAATGTAAATGGTGGAACTACAACACCATAGTAATTGGGTGTATTACTTCACTGCTAAGAGCTGTTTCAAATTTGTGGTATTCTGCTTGATAGACCTGCTTGACCCCCTAACACTAAAGCCGTGTACACACGATCGTTTTCACCAATGAAAACAGTCTGATGGACTGTTTTCATCGGACGAACCGATCGTGTATGGGCCCCATCGGTCTTTTTTCCATCGGTGTGAAAACATAGAACATGTTTTACATTTTTCCAATGGGAAAAAAAACAATAGCAAAATTCGATCGTCTGTGTGGAACTCCATCAGATAAAAAACCCACGCATGCTCAGAATCAAGTCGACGCATGCTCAGAAGCATTGAACTTAATTTTTCTCGGCTTATCGGAGTGTTTTACGTCACAGCGTTTGGGACGGTCGGATTTTTGACTGATGGTGTGTAGGCAAGACTGATGGAAGTCAGCTTCATCGGATTTCCGATGGAAAAATCCATCGGATTAGAATCCATAGGAAATCTGATCGTGTGTACAGGGCGTAAGTGGTGAAAAGAAGAAGCAACAGTGATTTTTATACCGTGCTCAACTAAATCATCAGATACAAAACATACATAGAACATAAACAATGTGAATATATTAAATAATGTGCAATGTCCATACACCACCACTGGATATCTCCAAAACAAGTGATAGTGATGTCTTCTTTCCAAGTTTATTAAATATATGTGAGAACAAGGGTGCTATCTTCCACCAGCCCCTAGGCAAACATCCTACTCACCAAACATATATGACACATATTACAGGTAGTCATAACCAGCATGTCAAGTGAAAAAAAAAGATCTCCAGGTCACCGGCCCATGAAGTGGCACACCCGCCAGGTAAGGGCAGGGTAACTGGTATGGTAAATCATAAAAGTCAAGAAGAAACGTGACCCCTGATGAGGTCAGACGTTGCTGATGAAACGCATTGGGTAGTACCTCCGCCATCCCTTGGAACGCAGGTGGAATGCAATCTGCGTCCCTGTTGGTTTCTATGAACCCGTTTGATCAACTTTTTTGTAAGTGCTTTAAGTGGTATAAAATCACTTTTATTAGATGGTAATGACTTATATTGGTATCTCAAAGGTCCCATCGTGCCAGTTTTTCCACTTCCAAGAATGCTGGAACATTATAATATATTTGATTTTCAACTAAACCTATATATTTAATTTTTTAGGTATATTCATTAAAATAATACTTGGTGATCCTTCTATAAAGGCCTTAGTGTAGGTATTACAACATTCTGTCCTTATCTGTAAATTGTGCTCCTGCTTTGTCACCCTGTAACATGGGCTTTAGATTGACATTACAAATTGCCATTTCAGCGCACATCAAACAGGCGTGGGCCAAAGTTGTCACCATCAGAAAAACCCTTAGAAATGCCATGCAGCCATTGCTGGAGTGCACGTAGGCAGAGAGTGGCTGCAAAAAAGTAGCCAGAGGTCAGCAGCATTGCTTGCAATAAAGGATGAAAAGGGTAAAAACTGTAAAATTTTAAAAATAGCAATCATTCATGATACACGGTGGTAGAAGATAAATATTAGAAGAGAAATATGACATCTACTTTAATTAAGATGTAATTTTGAGGTCATATTTATTTAATAAACATAAGTTGTAGCAAAATGGGACTTTGAATGAGGCCATAGGCCTGTTAATTAGAAAAAAAACGAAGCAAAAATACAGCCATATAGGCGTCAGAGTGCAACGAAGGGGGGGGGGGGGGGAATTTGGGACTTTACATGAGGCTCTTGGTAACAAATTGATAGAGTGGTGGGTGGTAAAGCATTTATTAGTACAAGGATGCATGTTAGAATACATTGATTACATATACATAAAACGCACATTTGATAGTGGCAATTCCTGAAACGGTAATTTCAGGTAGTAACGCATCACAGACATCAATCACATTGTAGGTTAAGAGGGTTCCACCGCTATCCATAATAAGGTATGCATGATTAGCAATTGTGGTCTGCACGATCTGGGGTCTTTGTGGTCCCTGGAAAATGATAAGTGATAGGCACATAACTAGGGAACCGTGTAAAGTATACACGGCAGGTAATAGCTCTACGCGTTTCGCGGCTTTAAGCCGCTCGTCAGGAGCATGTATATGAAGGATCTGCAATAAGAAAAATAATGAATGGTAAAAAATCTTGGTAGACTAACTAGTCTGTTACAAGAAAATATAAATGACAATATAGTCATCCCTGAAACAGAGAGGGGTCACTTACAATTGTATGTGCACTTGGGGATACACTAGCGGGGACCGTGAGCCGAGGGTAACAGGACCGGGAGCTGAGAGGGCATGACCAGCGGCGGCGCCCCCCACACAGGCAGCACCCCAGCAGGATCCGGACGCACCAGGCACTCCTATGTGAACAATGCAAAATAAAATGTGTATAATTGGGGCAATGATAGAAATGAAAAATGAAACTCTATCAATTTGTTACCAAGAGCCTCATGTAAAGTCACAACTTTTTCCCCCCCTTCGTTGCACTCTGACGGTAATAAACATAAGTTGACTATTTGCTGGTCAGGTTGACCACAGTAGTCAACCTGTTCCACACTGTCTATGGACAGAAAACTACTGGAGCAGATGAGCAATAACTTCTAAGATGTGAACTGGGCCAGATGGAAAACCCTAAAACTGGCAAGCTTAAGGTTTGTCACACTGCCCCATGATAAGTTGGTATTGTGCGTACGACTATATGGATGACTTATCCACATTTTGTAGACTGTGACTGCTATGAGGCCAAGGAGCTGCTCTAGTATTTTAACGAAAAGAAAAAAAGGCACCTCTGAGTGCAGAAGTAAAACTTTATATTTCCTAAAAGGGTTAAAAACACTTACAAAAGGGTGGATGGGTAGGAGCACATCATATTAGTAATATGGCAGGTGAAAATGTTAAATGAACTAAGAAATGGACTTTAGGCGGCACATGAATAGATAGATACAAGACTCAAGTGTCAAGAACCAATAGACTGTTATTTCTGAATGTTTATATGTACTTTTTTTACTATTTTCCTACAATAAATACCCCTAGTTTTTTACACTATCTATTCATGTGCCGCCTAAAGTCCATTTCTTAGTTCATTTAACATTTTCCCTGCTATATCGGGACGTTGGCACATTCGTACCAGTGCATCCACAGTGTCACCCTTTGAGGATGCACGTTTAAGCAATTTTTTCAAAATTAATATGGCAGGTGGTCCGGCGGTCTGGTAGTCCCAAGGAGTCTCAGGGATATCCGGAGGTGTAATTCTACAGCAGCATATTCTAAAGTGGCCAACCACTTCACCAGAACGCCGGACCACCTGCCATATTACTAATATGATGTGCTCCTACCCATCCATCCATTCGTAAATGTTTTTAACCCCTTTGGGAAATATTAAGTTTTACTTCTGCACTTAGAGATGCCTTTTTTTCTTTTCATTTTACTCCCAGAGTTTGCTTCTCTCTTCAAGTGCTGCCAGAAGTGCATGAAAACCCTTCTCTATTTCTATATAGACTGATATCTGCTTGGTCTGTTACTCGGTGCCCTTATACACACTTTTATCTGGATTGTAGTATTTAACTATGTCTGTTTTTTAAATTAATGGGGAGTGGTTAAAACCCCTGTTTTTTGCTGTCTGTGTCCCTATGGGGAGATTTTCCCTTTCTCCCTGCCTCAAGTCCCAAGACTTTTTGTCTACTGGATTGCAGAGTGGTGGGGTACTTGCTCAAGTGCCCACGTCACTGTCTGGATGATGTGGACAGTTCCCATTGGCTGTCCAGCAGGGCAGTGCTCTCAGGCTGCAGAAGACTGAAGCAGTGGGGTGACATCACAATGAGGTGGGCAACAAGGCCAGTCAGTGGTGTACTTAAATTGCAGCACTTGATCAGCCGCCCTCACTTCCGGAAGAGGCACCAGAGTAAGATGGCAGATTCAGGTAAGAAAAAAACATCTTTGGAAGGCATTTATTTTAACAATAAAAAGTTATGAATGGATGGTAATAGGGAAGAATTGGGGGCAGATACAATTTGCTTGGCGATGGGCATGACATATAGTTCTACCCCTAATTGAACAATCTGAAGCTGTGCTGTATAGCTATAGCTCGGGATGCGGCTAAATATTATGTAGCACTTACATTGTTTGTATATTGTCCTGCCACACCTAAAAACACAAGAACCTGCACAGGTGCCCTTTGCCTTTAAAGCATTTTATGCTGCTCATTTTTCTGAGCCGCGGCTGTGAGTGGTGTTGATTAGAAGCTGTATTTACTGTGTCGGACAAAAAGGTGTGGAAATTAGCTTTTGATTTAAACTGTTGATGAGATAGGGTCAATTTAGCAACGTTAGATGGACAGCTGCACAAAGAATAATAACCAGGGTGATTTGAAATTAAGAAGGAGAATGTGCGATAAGGATGAGTGGGCTGATAGCTTAATGTTTAGCCAGGCCTTAGATTTGTTTTCATGTGGATCCGGTGTCTTTCTCTTACTCTATTTCCCAGCGTCATTCAGGGTCTTTCTTAATGTATAATGCATTTAATATTGTGAAGATGCCATCCGCGCTCTCATGAGCTTCCTCGTTTCAATCATTATCACTCATCTACATACCCACATTTAGAAAGTGGATTGTATCACTCTGTGAAATTGAGCCGCTCCCCCTTCCCCTTCCCCTCCATCTCTGGGTGCTGCTATTAGATAAGTCTCAATGCTCTGTGACTGCTATCTGCTCGGTTCTATCTTACTGGCCTCATTGACTGATAATACAGATGCATTTTTATTAGCACCCTTACATTCATATATTTATATAGGGACCTGTGGTTATTTACCCCATACTGGCCTTCCCAGTAAAGTATGCATAGAGTCATTAAAGGGTCAGTCCACCCAAAAGTGATATTACAATGTAGTTGTAGCTATAGCACATGGGGTGGGTCTGATATATTCTGGATACCTTAATAGCAAGATTTTCATGCATGAATTCCTCAGCCCCTGGCTAAATGAGAGTTCTGGGATTTCCAGATTCTCTTGCATTCTCCATAAAGTAAAATAAATAAATGACCCATGGATTATATATCTAACACATGACCCCCAGACTCTGGCTCTCTAGGTCACTTTTCCTGAGTGGGCTCACAGGGCATGGGACCGTGGCTCTTACCCTCCCCCCTCCTCCCCCCACCTTACTTTCTTTGATCTCTCTCCTCCTTTTTCCTTTCTCCTCTACCTCTAATTCTAAATACCTCTATACTCTGAGGTATGGATCGAGATTTTACATTTTAGGTTTACCCACTGGTTTATTCATCGCAGACTATTGTGCAATGGTTGTAAATTGTACGATGAAAAGATGAGATATTTTTGTTATATTTTCTATATGAAACTTCAATACAAATTTATTGAAACAAAAGTATCACCCCCCCTCTTCTGAGGGAGAGGTGGGTTATTCGGGATAGCACTGTATACTATTTTGTTTATGAAAACTATGCACTGTTACAATCAATGCCATAGTCCATACTTTGTATTGTACAAAAACTTGAATAAAAACCATTGAAACATAAAATAAATAAACGATTTAGCAGGGAGAGTGGTTACCCTCATAATGGCCATAGCAGGTGTCCATTCCTAAGGAGAGAGCACAGAGATCCTACCAATAAAGTAATTTGAGAAATAGAAAAAACACTTTAGACAGTTTAAAAAGCGTAATCCCCCCCCCCTTTCCTTAAGCCCTACCGCCCAACCAACTCCTTTTTTTTTCTTATTCTGATGATGAGTGCTGGATTGAGGAGAGTTGATACTGCAAAGGACAAAATGGGGGGTGGAGGGTAGTATTGCAGCTTTAAAGGGGTTGTAAACCTTCATGTTTTTTTCACCTTAATGCATCCTATGCATTAAGGTGAAAAAACACTTTGCAGTGTCTGGCCCCCCAGCCCCCCTCCCTATTTAACTTACCTGAGCCCCAAATTTCCGTGGGTGCGATCCCACCGTCGCTCTCTCCACAGGTTCTCGGCTCTTCATTAGATAGATTGATAGCAGTGCAGCCATTGGCTCCTGCGGCTGTCAATCAAATCCAATGACGCGGGCGCCGGGGGGGCAGTGCCGAGTCCTGCATTCGGCGGCCATGGCCGCCGAATGCGGGACACGGAAGCGCGCCCGAAAGGTAATCCCCTTGGTAGAGCGCTTCCCAGAGGGAGTTATCTGATGCAGGGAGGAGCCAAGAGAGCCGCCATGGGATCCCAGAAGAAGATGTTCGGGGCCACTCTGTGCAAAACAAACTGCACAGTAAAGGTAAGTATGACATGTTTGTTATTATTGTTTTTTTTTTAAATTGAGCCTTTAGTATCACTTTAAAGTCATTGTAAACCCTCACCTTGTAATACAACCCATTCAGTTTAAAAAATAAATGAAAGGCAAATTATTTGTGTATAGATATAAAAAAACATTATAAATACCCTTTTTCCCCTTTGTTATAAGTTATCAATTCCCCCTGTTCTCAGCTGCATAAGAGCTAGGGGTGGATAAATGGCAGGACACTGAACTTCCCAGTGAAAGGTTGTGCTTGGTAGGGGTGGGGGGGAGAGGACAGGAGAAGTCTAATCATTGGAGGAGAGCAGGCAGAGTTCCCAGCATAGCTAGAGAACCGACCAGGCAGTGTTCTCCTGCTTAGTGTGGTCAGTTGTTCATAGGAAAGCAGAGGGACTGAACCCCTGGGATTTCACACAAAGGAAGAAATACAAAAGAGAACAGGATACTTTCTCATACAAGTACATGGTACAGCAGCCACATATCAGGAATATGAAATGTTGGGTTTACATATTCGTTAACTCTTCAGCATCTAACAAACACTGAAATATCAGTTTTGGGCAGAGAGACCCAATAAGAGCCTGATCCAATCAAAAAGACAATTTATCAGTTTTTAGTGGTCATTGGGGATTTCAGTGAAATTTGCCATCTGTGAAAACTCTTCTGTTTATTCACTGAGCTGTTTAGGTGAAATTAGCTTGAATAAAACAAGGGATCTTCTATATTTTTTTCTTTATTTAGAGGGTGTTGAGTTTTGAGGTTTATTTTGAGTCGTTTATTTCATTGTTCTGTGTTTGTGTTTTCTACCTTTTTTTTGAATATTTGAATGCCATTTGTTACGCTGTTGTTTTAAAAAAAAAATGTAAAATAACAAACTTAATGAGAGGCCTTTTTGTTGCAAGAACAGATCTAGGATGGTTGAAAGTGGCTTCTGTAACCTTCATGGACCATTTAAAGTGTATTGCGCCCTTAAAAACCAACAAAAAACCTTACATTTACCTTCATTACACATTACTCCAAAATAGGGAAATTTTACTTAAATCTCCAACTGAATTATATTATGCTAAAAGGATAAAGTCACTCAATTCTCATGAACATTTTGAGAAAATTAAAACTCGATTTTGTTTATAGCTAGTGGTCCTTGCGGCTGAGGTTTAAGTTTGCCACTACCATGGGTTCAGGGGAATCCTGAAGGTTTGAGATTTGTGGTCTCAATTTATTTGCCGATTTGCTCAGGAGAATTTTTAGAAACCATATTGCACTTCATGGCCTTTGAACCATGGCCAACTTGTTTAGACAGGCCAAAGGGGGCTTCTGATTATGCTACCCCCCTCACTATAAAGGGGGGACACAGAGCAGGCATAGTGTCAGGGTCATAGTGCGTTAGGAGCTGTTGAAGGGAAAGTTGACAAATTGCATAAGGAGAAATTAGAGTCAATTATAAAGCTATGCTTTATTTATGGCTCCATGGGGAATCAACCCCTTTGCTGCATTTATTATTTTTAATCTTTGAGGGTTCTTTGATTTTCGTGTTATTTTGTGGTTGATTAAAAGATCAGCAGCCACCTGTCCATGGCCTTATTTTTCTGCAAGGCTTCTTTAAAAATAGGCTTTTGTTTTGGTAGTGTTTTGGGGTTTTAATTTACGGTATATTGGAATGTATTGGTTTTAATTGTATGTTGGTTTTATTTTTATGTATGGATTATTTTTTGTTGGCTTTATTTATTTTTTTACAATTTTTTTTGTTTTTTTATTTTAAATTTAGGTAAATATATTTTATTACTTTATTTAAAGCAGTATTAAATCCAAAAGCAAATTTGTATTATATTGCAGCTTACCCATTCTTAGATGTGATGGCCGTATTTTGGAATTTAATTTGTATTAATTTTTCTTGTCATATTTTGTGTTTAATGTTGATAGGGCCTTTTTTAAACTTTTTTTTTATTGTTGGGCTGCTCAAAGTTGAGCATTCACTTACTCAGTGTTCTTGAATATGCCTGCTGCTGGCCAATATTACACTGCTGTATCCTCTGCAGTGTTTTTATTCTTGTGGTAAAGCCCCAGTCTATGCTCTTTGTCTTTAGTAAATTTGTGCCTAACCTTGCTATTTACAATTATTTTGCTGCTGACCAATGTTACATTGCAGTGCCATCTGTAGTCTCTTAATTCTTGTGGTCTCTTAATTCTTAATGAGAGCTTGATAGAAGATGGACAGTTTTTTGCATCAGCAATAACAGTAAGGTGACCAGATTTTTTAAATGAAATCCGGTAACATATATATATATAGTATCTCACAAATGTGAGTACACCCCTCACATTTTTGTAAATATTTTATTATATCTTTATATGTAAGAACACTGAAGAAAATACACTTTGCTACAATGAAAAGTAGTGAGTGTACAGCTTGTATAACAGTGTAAATTTGCTGTCCCCTCAAAATAACTCAACACACAGCCATTAATATGTAAACCGCTGGCAACAAAAGTAAGTACACCCCTACGTGAAAATGTCCAAATTGGGCCCAATTAGCCATTTTCCCTCCCTAATGTCATGTGACTTGCTAGTGTTACAAGGTCTCAGGTATGAATGGGGAGCAGATGTGTTAAATTTGGTATTATTGCTCTGAATCTCTCATATTGCTCACTGGAAGTTCAACATGGCACCTCATGGCAAATAACTATCTGAGGGTCTGAAAAAAATAATTGTTGCTCTACATAAAGATGGCCTAGGCTATAAGAAGATTTCCAAGACTCTGAAACTGAGCTGCAGCACGGTGGCCAAGACCATACAGCGGTTTAACAGAACAGGTTCCACTCAGAACAGGCCTCGCCATGGTCGAACAAAGAAGTTGAGTGCACATGCTCAGCGTCATATCCAGTTTTTTGGGGGGGGGAACTAGATGTATGAGTGCTGCCAGCATTGCTGCAGAGGTTGAAGGGGTGGGGGTCAGCCTGTCAGTGCTCAGACAATACGCCGCACACTGCATCAAATCGGTCATCCCAGAAGGAAGCCTCTTCTAAAGATGATGCACAAGAAAGCCCGCAAACAGTTTGCTGAAGACAAGCAGACTAAGGACATGGATTACTGCAACCATGTCCTGTGGTCTAATGAGACCAAGATAAACTTATTTGGTTCAGATGGTGTCAAGCGTGTGTGGTGGCAACCAGGTGAGGAGTACAAAGAAAAGTGTGTCTTGCCTACAGTCAAGTATGGTGGTGGGAGTGTTATGGTCTGGGGCTGCATGAGTGCTGCCGGCTCTGGGGAGCTACAGTTCATTGAGGGAACCATGAATACCAACATGTATTGTGACATACTGAAGCAAAGCATGATCCCCTCCGCAGGGCAGAATTCCAACATAACGACCCCAAACACACCTCCAAGACTACCACTGCCTTACTAAAGAAGCTGAGGGTTAGGGTGATGGACTGGCTAAGCATGTCTCCAGACTTAAACCCTATTGAGCACCTCTGGGGCATCCTCAAATGAAAGGTGGAGGAGCGCAAGGTTTCTAACCTCCACCAGCTCTGTGATGTCATCATGAAGGAGCGGAAGAGGACTCCAGTGGCAACCTGTGAAGCTCTGGTGAACTTCATGCCCAAGAGTGTTAAGGCAGTGCTGGAAAATAATGATGGCCACACAAAATATTGACACTTTTTGGACATTTTCACTTAGGGGTGTACTCACTTTTGTTGCCAGCGGTTTAGTGGCTGTGTGTTGAGTTATTTTGAGGGGGCAGCAAATTTACTCTGTTATACAAGCTGTACACTCACTACATTGTAGCAAAGTGTAATTTCTTCAGTGTCGTCACATGAAAAGATATAATAAATTATTTACAAAAATGTGAGGGGTGTACTCACTCCTATGAGATACTGTATACATTTTTTTTGTTATTGGCAAATAGTAAACTATTTTATAAGCATGTTTTCCTCAAATGATATATGCAGTGAATGTGGTATGTGTTTATGGAATGATGGTATGATATATACATTATTTCTCACATTTTGTCCATGAACCTAAGCTTCACCAGTGCCTATCAATGCACCCTCACTAGTGCCAATCAATGCAGCCTCATCAGTGCCCATCAGTGCAGCCCGATCAATGCCCATAAATGCAGCCTCACCTGTCCCCATCAGCTCAGCCTCATCAGTGCCCTTCAACTCAGCCTCACCAGTGTCCATCAATGCAGCCTGATCATTGCCCATCAATGCAGCCTCACCATTGCCCATCAATGCAGCCTCACCAGTGTCCATCCATCCGGTGCGAGTAAGGGGGCCAGGTCTGTTTTTCGCCCCCCCCCCTAAAATTTTGACCACCTGCAGCCACTGGATTTAAGGAATGTTATTCCCCAAGTATGTTATTTTAAGGATCTGTGCATTTTCAAAAAAAAATTCCTTGCTGTATTGTATTTTTAATCAAAATTTTTTTTTGCACATGTGCTTTCCATGCCTTTTATAGTAATTTATCTATTATCCCTATAATGGGCAGAATTTAACAAGACTCATTGCCTAATTATAGTCTCAATGGTATTGACTTCTAAGATTGGGTTTGCTGAATATTGAAAAAAAATTGCCAAACCCTTGACAAATTCGGCCAGGGCAGGTTCGCCCATCACTAGTGGTTATCAGTGGATTGAATCAGTCACCTTTTTCCCTAAAAGTAATATATTCTCACAAGAGCCTATGGCCCAGTCTTTAAAGCATTTTACAGCTGAAAGGGGTATCACCCTCCCACTAGCAGATAATTCAGTGTATAAAATGAATGCATAGTGTAATTCTCCAAAGAGAAAGTGACATCCCAATAAGGTGCTCCCAGATTGAGAAGACTAAGGAACGTTGGTAGGATTATCTTGCCACTGGAATCTCCAACAAACAGAGGAGTATATATATCACCATTGGATAAAGAAATATCCATTGTAAGTGGACTTACCCTTGAAGGTACTTATAAGAATTAGATATTGTTCAGTATTTCATTATATAAGGTGATTCTCTCCTGATCCATTCAATTTCAAACAGATAATGTGATTGTGACAGTGGCAACCACTTCCATCTAATGCTTCTTGGGAAAGAAGACAGTGAAGTTGGAATCTCCCAGCCAATTGCTTTTGTTCTTTCTACTGTAAATTAAGTTGGCACAATGGTGTCTGCAGAGTACATAAATATGCACTCTTGACCAAAGCAAGCATGCAAGCTTATGCACCTTTCTTTAGAAGGAAAGGTTGTTTGGTGCATGTATGATATACTTGCATCTAGTAATGAGCAGTGCCAGTGAATATAAGGAATATAATCTTGCAGTGATTCTACTAATTTTGTGATTGGCAGAATCACACACTTTTACTGATAGAGCTGCTTCCTTTTTTTTTGTGTGTGTGTAGGAAGGGTGTATTTAAAGTAGTTTAGTTTACTTACATTGTAATTTGTTGTTCTTTATTTTTGTGGTTATGTCTTTTTTTGCATGTTAGATGTTATTTGTAAAATGTACGTGGCTTTACATTTCTTTATTTCACTCTTTTTTTCCTTGTCAAAGTATTTCACTCTATTTTTATTCTTTATGTGATAAAAACTGTAAATTAATTAGCCTAACAGGAAGCCGTTTTTTTAGGACAAGAGCGTGTCCGGGATAGTTGAAAGCAGTTTCCATAACCGTCAAAAGCCATTCAAAGCTCATTGCAGTCTTAAAAACCACCTTCATTTTTATTCCACATAACTCCAATGCATTTTATCAAAATGGGGGTATTGTCTCAAGTTTTGCCTTAATTTTGGAAAAATAAAAACTCATTTTTTTTATTTTTATGTATCCAACTTATTATTGTCTTGGCTTTCATGATGATCCAATGGCTTCAGTACTTTTTGTGTCTCTGATCTGGAACCACTACACTATATTACCGAAAGTATTTGGGACGCTTGCCTTTACACACACATGAACTTTAATGGCATCCCAGTCTTAGTCCATAGAGTTCAATATTGAGTTGGTCCACCCTTTGCAGCTATAACAGGTTCAACTCTTCTGGGAAGACTGTCCACAAGGTTTAGGAGTGTGTCTATGGGAATGTTTGACCATTTTTCCAGAAGCACATTTGTGAGGTCAGGCACTGATGTGGACGAGAAAGCCTGGCTCGCAGTCTCCGCTCTAATTCATCCCAAAGGTGTTCTATTGGGTTGAGATCAGGACTCTGTGCAGGCCAGTCAAGTTCATCCACCCCAAACTCACCCATCCATGTCTTTATGGACCTTGGTTTGTGCACTGGTGCACAGTCATGTTGGAACAGGAAGGGGTCATCCCCAAACTGTTCCTACAAAGTTGGGAGTATGAAATTGTCCAAAATGTCTTGGTATGCTGACGCCTTAAGACTTCCCTTCACTGGAACTAAGGGGCCAAGGCCAACCCCTGAAAAACAACCCCACACCATAATCCCCCCTCCACCAAATGATTTGGACCAGTGCACTAAGCAAGGTCCATAAAGACATGGATGAGCGAGTTTGGGGTGGAGGAACTTGACTGACCTGCATAGAGTCCTGACCTCAGCCCAATAGAACATCTTCTGGAAGAATGGTCAAACATTCCTAAACCTTGTGGACAGCCTTCCCAGAAGAGTTGAAGCTGTTATAGCTGCAAAGGGTGGGCCAACTCAATATTGAATCCTACGGACTAAGACTGGGATGTCATTAAAGTTCATGTGCTTATAAAGGCAGGCGTCCCAATATTCCTGGTAATATAGTGTGTCCATCTATCTATCTATCTATCTATCTATCTATCTATCTATCTATCTGTAGCGATACCTCCAACTAAGGAGGCCGCAGAATTAGATTTGGGCCCTGAGTGCAGCTCCGCCAACCCCCGGCAATAGGCTCTACCCCCTTCTGGCACAGCTAGTACTAACAATCAATGATATGTCCTATGCAATAGAATAACTAAGCAAGGACACAGTAATGAATTGTAATAGGTAAAGTGTTTTACTCATTGATTCTCAATATGGATAAAGGGGTAACAGTAATCACAGTTCCAGATAATCACTCCTAAGGGCAGCGTCCTGCCACTCTAACACACTATATAGTAACACACGCTACAGGTGCGCCATACGGGCGACCGTTAACTAAGTGCCCTATGGCGCAGTAATCAAACACGCTAGAATCCCCACCAGGCCTGGTTCTAATATTTAACTTAGTCCTTCTTTCTTCACCGGCAGGTCTGTAATGGTGGTGCACTTTAAACAGAGTATAACTTTGTAATCCAAGGGGTATGAAAATAACTTGTAGGCCACGGCAGTCTATAGGCCTATATACAGCAACAGTATCTTAGCTGGGCTTACGCCCTCTCACCCGCCGGACTACGGATCCAGTCCGGGAAACCTCCACCGGTCGTGTCACACACACTCGATCTCTCCAACGATCGGGCCCCCGATCCGACAAGGCTGTAGCTCACAAAGTCAGATGCCACCCAGGCTCGCAGAGGGGAGGGTGGAAGGCTCTTTGGTGCAGAGCAAGGCCTCAGGCTTCAGGCCTTGCACTCCGACACATCCGCACAGGAGGATCCGTCTGCGAAGTCTCGTGTCCCCCAAAGAGGCCGAGCCCGGCCTCGCCTCCTCCTTTTATAACCCCTCCCATGAGTCTCTGCGGTGGAACATCACAAGAATGGGGTTATGGGTAATGTAGTTTCTTCCCAATATAGGGGAATACCCCGCTACATATCTATCTATCCTATCTATCTAGCTATCTATTATCTGTCTACGTATCTAACTATCTATCTATCTAGCTATCATATTTATCTATTCCGCCTAACCACTTACAACAAAATCCATCCTTTGATTAGAGGAATGGGTGGAATTTATAACTCGTTATCTATCTTTCCAGCTATTTATCCTTACTTATCTACCTTCCTTTCTACATGTAAATAATTAGCATTTTTCTATAGAAGTCCTTTGCTGAGCCACTTCCTATGTCTAGTTAATCCCACCTACTACATCGACTTTGTTGTCATTATTAGGATTCTATGAAGTTATGTTATGGCTGAGGAACTCTAATGAAAATAATTATTTCTCATATGCTATCATAAATATAAAAGCCAGACACATCAATAGTGCTGGGGTGTGTAGTTGCAGGTCTTTCCAGAAGTATTTCTCACTGGTATTTATGGTCAGCGACACATTACCTCTCCCTTTCTGTCTTCTCAACCCTTCCTGGAACATACAGATCAATAGCTGTTATTAAGTCTGCATTTATGAGGTGAGTTAAATGACCACAATTCTCAATATTAGCACACGAATATGGCATGTTCTGAGGCCGCGGGACATAATGCAAAGGGAAGTGTATGATCTCCTCCATATCATTAACAACCATTGTCGGCAGGAAGGCATTGTAAGGCCAGGTCACGAGCGCTCAGACCGCACCTGCTGCAAACCACAGACAAAAGGCTTTAAGGGAGCATGAAGCCTGAAACAAAAGATTACATTACCTGATAAAATAGTATTAACTTACACAAATATGTATACAAATCTTTGCAGGGAATTAGATGTTTGACATTTAATGTACAACATTTAAAAATAAATAAAAAAAACACTGAAATTGCAAGTTAAAAAAACAGTGCATGCTTGAACACTATGAGGTTGATGTACTAAAGGCAAATCGACTGTGCACTTTGCAAAGGTCAGTTGCACTCTGCAAGTGCAGTTGCTCCAGAGCTTAGAAAATGAGGTGAAGCGTCATTTGCAAAGAATACCCAATCACGTTTAAGGAAAAAATAAATGGGTGCATGTTATACGCCGATCCCCGTCGATCTCCGCTGATTGTGAGCGAAATAAAGCGATCGCCGCCGAGATACACATAGCCGAGTGTACTCGGCTCTTCTCGGCTTTGCTCACAGTCATGCCCAGTCCCCCCATTGGACCTGTGTTATGTCCATCATAGGGTGGGACTAGGCGTGACTGTGAGCGGAGCCGAGAAGAGCCGAGTACACTCGGCTATGTGTATCTCGGCTCCGCCCAGTCCCTGTGATTTTGGCGGCGTTTGCTCCGCTCCGCCCAGTCTCGGCGGCGATCTCGGCGGCGCCAATTTTAAATTCATCCAAAGCTGCAAAGGACACTGGGGGCAAGGCTACACTGGGGCAAGGCTGCAATGTACACTGGGGGCAAGGCTGCAATGATAAGGCTGCAATGGACACTGGGGGCAAAGCTGCACTGACAAGGCTGCAATGGACACTGGGAGCAAGGCTGCACTGACAAGGCTGCAATGGACACTGGGGCAAGGCTGCACTGACAAGGCTGCAATGGACACTGGGGCAGGGCTGCACTGACAAGGCTACAATGGACACTGGGGCAAGGCTGCACTGAAAAGGCTACAATGGACACTGATAAGGCTGCATTGATGGTCATTTAAATGTAAGTTTTTTTTTTTTCCTTAAACTTCCCTCCTAAAAGTTTTTTTTTCCTTAAAATTCCCTCCTAAACTTGGGGTGCGTGTTATACGCCGGCGCGTGTTATACGCCAATAAATACGGTACTTAAAATAATTGATAAAAACAAGGCTTCCAAATGAGCCAAAGCAAGGGGAACAACCCCTAGAAAGATACCCTCAAAATACAATGTAGAATAAGAGTAATTGTGTGTATCTAAAGTGAATCACATGTACATATCGTCCAGATACTCTTGTACTTTGGCGGTAAAAAGGAAGCCTTGTTTTTTAACAATTATTTTAAAGTACCGGTAATTTGTTAAAAAAAATGTTTTTTTTTTTTATATAAACATATGTGTATCATGTTGTGCCTTTAAAGTCCACCCTCTCTCACATAGGTTCCCAGGTGAGATATATCTGTTTTGTCTATGTTTAGGCTGTGGCGCGTTCTAGAAAGCTGATTTGCTAAAAAATAAACAGTATTTTGTTTGCACATGATTGGATGATGGAAGTCAGCAGAGCTTCTGCTCATTTACTAAGCTCTGGAGCATCTGTTCTTGCAGAGTGCAACTGCACTTTGCAAAGTGCAGTCTATTTGCCTTTAGTAAATCAACCCCTATGTGCCAAATTACATATTCAGAATGTCTTCCAGCTGCTGTGCAAGTTCTAGGATTCTTTATGACCTCTTGGTTTCATCTCTGCTGGCTGCGCAGTGCAGAGATCATAGGCTTTGCACATCTCCCTCTCAGTATGCCATCAGGCACCTACACTTGCATAAGGGGCAGAAACGATCTTTGCGCAGAACAATGTTTCTCCTGCTAGTTCTACCCTGTGTCCTCTCTTCTCTTTTACTAAAAGCTGCTTTTCATAAAATGGGGAGGGATTAGGGAGGTATAGAACAGCCCTATTACAGACCAGTTCCTGGAAAAGAATGAGAATAATTCTTACAGATAAGTTCCTGCAAGGGAATGATCACATCACTGTCCTCAGATGGTAGTGCTGCCTTCATCACCTCCCTCTATGCTGATGAACAGATCCAACAAGATGGCACATGGATAATATATATATATATATATTGTGACAGCAGGAAGGTAAAGTCACCTGGTTGCATCCAGGGGGGTAGATATATTTCGCCCAGATTCAGGCTTTACGCTGACTTATACAGCTAGGTGGAGAGTTGTATAAGCCCAGCTGAGACTAGTGGGCTCATTGATGACTCATACCTCTAGGGAGAGGGCTGGGCGTCGTGCAGACAGGGAGTTGATGAGGCCAGCTGAAGCTTGTCAGCTCATTTAGGCCTCTATAAAAAACTCCCAGATTCATTAGATGTTAGCTCATGCCTGGAAGCAGACCTGTGTGGACTGTCTAGGGAGAGTGAACCCCTGTGCGGTGAGAGAAAGCCTGTGTGGCTATATTTTGCTTGGACATTTAAAACCAGGGACTAGGACAGCACTAGGCTGATCCCAGTCGTTAGTTAGGAAACCTGTAAGTTTAGTCAGAGGTCAAGTTGACCAGGATTTATTTTGTTTATGTTTTTTTTGCCTTGCTGTGTTTTTGTCACTGTAAATAGAAAATAAACCGCACCTTTTTGATTTTGAAAACCACAACCTCCGTCTGCTGGGCCTGTTTTGGGTGGGGAGCCCATCCCGGGGGTCACACATACCCGCTGCCGAGCTAGCCCCCTCACAGTTGGTGGAGAATGCGGGCAGTTTTTTTTTAAGCCAGCATGGAGGAGATACTGAAACAGCTGGCTCTAGCAAATGCCAATCAACAGCAGACAAATGCAGGTTTGCAAAGGAGCCTTGCAGCCCAGCAGCAAGCTCATCAACAGAGCCTTGCAACTTTACAACAGAGTCTGGAGGCTCAGCAACAAGCCCAACAGCAATCTGAGGCCCGCTTCATAGACCTGTTGCAGAAGCAAGAGCAGAGACTACAACAACAGATGGAAGCAGTAATGCAGCAACGTCCGCAGACCAGTGAGGAAAGCCGTCCCACTAATACCGCGTCCTTTGGGGTGAGTCGTTTATTGACAAAAATGACTGGAGAGGATGATCCAGAGGTATTTTTGACCACATTTGAAAGGACCGCTGAAAGAGAAAAGTGGCCTGAGGAGCAGTGGGCTGGACTAGTGGCTCCTCTGTTAACTGGTGAATCGCAGAAAGCTTACTATGACCTAGAGCCTAACCAAGCAAAAGACTATGTGATGCTAAAAGCTGAAATATTGGCAAGGCTGGGTGTCACCCTGGCTGTCCGGGCTCAGCGTGTGCATAACTGGACTTTCCAGCTTGGAAAACCCCCCAGGTCTCAAATGTATGATCTCATTCACCTGAGCAGAAAGTGGCTACAGCCAGAGACTTTGTCCGCACCAAAGATTGTGGAACGTGTTGTAATGGATCGGTTTTTGAGAGCTCTTCCTACTGCCATCCAAAAGTGGGTAAGCCATGGAGACCCAGAGACGGCCGATGGTCTTGTGGATCGTGTGGAGAAATACTTGGCTACAGAGAACCTGACGGCCTCTTCCAGAGACACTCGGACTTTCCACCCTAAGACCAGACCATCCCCAGGGGCGGATAAGAGGATTCCAAGGGGTGAGGGTGGAGAGAGTGAGAGGGTGGGAGCTCTACCCCAAGTTTGGCGAGAACAGCCTGGGAAATCAGCGGCTCAAGAGGCCGCAAGAAGGATCGTTTGCTACCGCTGCCGGCAAGCGGGACATATTGCAGCAAATTGCCCGGTTGTGGAGGAACCCATGCAGTGTGACTTTCTGACGGGCAGACGTCAGTCGCTGTGTGCGACAGTCGCATGCACTGCCATTCGGGGAACTGAGAAACATTTATGCAAAATGTGTATTAATGGTAGAAATGTTGTGGTATTGCTGGATTCAGGTAGCCTTGTGACCCTGATAAAGGCTGAGTTAGTTAAAACAGAGGTCTCTGGGAATAGCAAGGTAGCCGTTATTTGTGTGCATGGGGACACCCGAGAGTATCCAGTGACTACGGTGTGTTTCGAGACCCCCAAAGGTACCCTCTCTCATCCAGTGGGCTTAGTATCTCAGTTACCGCATGACGCCATTGTGGGAAGGGATTTTCCGAAGTTCTGGGAACTGTGGGATGATCCTGAGCCCCCCACTGGTGCCCCTATGTACCAGGAATGTGATAGCCAGAACTCCCCTGAGAGTGGTGAGGACTCCCCGGAATTTCCCTTGTCAGTATTGGCAGGGGAGACTCAAGAAACTGGAGAGGAGCCCACCTCCTCAGACGAAAACCTACCGTCTGTGGAGTTTTCTGATCTTGAGGTTCACAGGGAAAACTTTGCCACAGAACAGTTGAAAGACCCCGCCCTAATAAAGGCACGGGAAAACGTAGTGAAAATAGATGGCGAGTTAGTGAACCCAGATAATACTGGCACTTACCCATACTTCAGCGTAGAGAAGGACCTACTGTATCGGGTGGCAAAAAGGGCAGAAGAAACCGTTGAGCAGCTTGTGGTGCCCAAACCTTACAGGAAGTTGGTGTTGGAGTTGGCCCATGGGCACATTCTTGGAGGTCATCTGGGGACAGAGAAAACCCGAGAGAGGGTATTACAGAGATTCTATTGGCCTGGGGTGATGAAGGACATAGAAAATTATTGTTCCTCCTGCCCTGTGTGTCAGAGGTCGGCCCCGATGCCACATTTCCGTAGCCCGCTGGTCCCTCTACCCATCATTGAGGTCCCGTTTGAGAGAATCGCAATGGATTTGGTAGGTCCTATAATCAAGTCCGCTAGGGGGCACCAGTACATATTGGTTATAATGGACTATGCCACCCGTTATCCAGAAGCGATCCCTCTCAGAAATACCTCGGCCAAAACCATAGCCAAAGAGCTATCTCTTGTTTTTAGCCGGGTGGGTATTTGTAAAGAACTGCTTACGGACCAAGGTACACCCTTTATGTCCCGGGTTATGAAAGAGCTGTGTAAATTGTTCAAAGTGACGCAATTGCGTACATCTGTGTATCACCCCCAAACCGATGGGCTGGTTGAAAGATTCAACAAAACCCTAAAACAAATGTTGAAGAAAGTGGTGGATAGAGATGGAAGGGATTGGGACTGTCTACTTCCTTATTTGATGTTTGCTATTAGGGAGGTGCCCCAATCCTCTACGGGATTCTCCCCCTTTGAGTTACTGTATGGGAGACACCCAAGAGGGCTGTTGGATATTGCCAAGGAAACTTGGGAAAGTGAGAGTTCTCCCCACAGGAGTGTGATTGAGCATGTCGCCCTGATGCAAGATCGAATTGCACAGGTAATGCCCATCGTGAAGGAACATTTGGCCCAAGCGCAGTTGGCACAGCAGAGAGTGTACAACCGTGGAGCCAAGACCCGTACCTTTTCCCCGGGGGATAGGATATTGGTACTTGTCCCTACGGTTGAAAGTAAATTCCTTGCCAAATGGCAAGGCCCCTACGAGATAATGGAAAAAGTGAGCGAAGTGAATTACAAGGTCAGACAACCAGGAAGGCGAAAGCCCGAACAGATCTATCACGTTAATCTGTTGAAAGCCTGGAGGGATAGAGAGTCCCTAGTCGCAGACACTTGGTCACCAGCTCAAACTGGTTGCGTGATTCCTGAGGTTGGAATCGCAGCCACCTTGTCACAACCCCAACAACAGGAGGTTAAGGAGTTTGTACTTCGCAACAAGGAGGTATTCTCTGAGCTGCCGGGACAAACATCTGGGGTAGAGCATGACATTATTACCCCGCCCGGTGAAAGGGTGAAGTTAAAACCCTATCGGATCCCAGAGGCCCGACGGGAGGCAATACGGGAGGAAGTACAGAGAATGCTGAACTTAGGGGTGATAGAGGAGTCCCAAAGTGATTGGTCTAGTCCCATTGTGTTGGTGCCTAAACCGGATGGGAGCTGGCGATTTTGTAACGATTTTCGTCAGTTGAACAAAGTTACAAAATTTGACACCTACCCCATGCCACGTATAGATGAGTTGATCGACCGGCTGGGAACAGCCCGATACATGACGACTCTTGACCTCACAAAAGGGTATTGGCAAATCCCCCTGGCCAAGTCGGCCAAAGAGAAAACCGCATTTGTAACCCCAGACGGGGCGTTCCAATATAAAAGAATGCCGTTCGGGTTACAGAATGCGCCGGCCACATTCCAGCGGAAAATGGACCAGATGCTGAGGCCCCATCGGAAGTATGCTGCGGCTTACCTGGATGACATAATTGTCCATAGCACAGATTGGGCCTCACATCTGCCAAAAGTGCAAGCAGTCCTGGACTCTGTTCGGGAAGCAGGGTTTACGGCTAACCCCAAGAAGTGTACCATTGGGCAGGAGGAGGCCAAATATCTTGGGTACACCATTGGGAGGGGAGTAATAAAACCCCAACTCAACAAAGTCGAGGCCATCCAGAGTTGGCCACGTCCCAACAGCAAGAAGCAGGTACGAGCCTTTCTGGGAATCGCTGGGTATTATCGGCGATTCATTCCCCACTTTGCTTCTAAGGCTGTGCCCCTAACCAACCTGACGAAGGGGAAAGGGTCGGTCATGATTAAATGGACCCCCGAGGCTGAGGCAGCATTCCAATTCTTGAAACAAGCCTTATGTAGCCAGCCAGTGTTGTACTCACCCGACTTCTCTAGAGACTTTGTCGTACAAAGTGATGCGTCAGATGTGGGGTTAGGAGCAGTATTGTCCCAGGTCTGGAACGGGGAAGAGCACCCAGTCATTTACCTCAGCAGGAAGTTGAAGTCCCATGAGGTAAATTACGCCACCGTTGAAAAGGAGTGTTTAGCGGTGAAGTGGGCTCTAGATTCCCTTCGGTACTACCTGCTAGGTAGGCACTTTGACATGGTTACGGATCACGCTCCGTTAAAGTGGATGGCTCAAAACAAGGAAACAAATAGAAGAGTGAATAGGTGGTTCCTGGCCCTCCAGGAATTCAACTTCACAGTAAAGCATCGCCCTGGCGTTCAAATGGGGAATGTGGATGCTTTGTCTCGAGTACATGAATGCCTGATTGCTGGTGTTCCAACCCCGAGGTTAAAACAAGAGGGGGGGGTATGTGACAGCAGGAAGGTAAAGTCACCTGGTTGCATCCAGGGGGGTAGATATATTTCGCCCAGATTCAGGCTTTACGCTGACTTATACAGCTAGGTGGAGAGTTGTATAAGCCCAGCTGAGACTAGTGGGCTCATTGATGACTCATACCTCTAGGGAGAGGGCTGGGCGTCGTGCAGACAGGGAGTTGATGAGGCCAGCTGAAGCTTGTCAGCTCATTTAGGCCTCTATAAAAAACTCCCAGATTCATTAGATGTTAGCTCATGCCTGGAAGCAGACCTGTGTGGACTGTCTAGGGAGAGTGAACCCCTGTGCGGTGAGAGAAAGCCTGTGTGGCTATATTTTGCTTGGACATTTAAAACCAGGGACTAGGACAGCACTAGGCTGATCCCAGTCGTTAGTTAGGAAACCTGTAAGTTTAGTCAGAGGTCAAGTTGACCAGGATTTATTTTGTTTATGTTTTTTTTGCCTTGCTGTGTTTTTGTCACTGTAAATAGAAAATAAACCGCACCTTTTTGATTTTGAAAACCACAACCTCCGTCTGCTGGGCCTGTTTTGGGTGGGGAGCCCATCCCGGGGGTCACACATACCCGCTGCCGAGCTAGCCCCCTCACAATATATATATATATATATACATAGGCGTGCGCACAGGGTGTGCCAGGTGTGCCTGGGCACACCCTAATCACCCTGTGTGGTGCAGATTTCCCCTGTTTAAACCCCTGATATTTCACCAAAACCCCCTAACAGGGCTCCTAAAAAAAATTGTAAAACATAAAATAAAAATAAAAACTACTGACACTGTCCACTGCCCTACTGACACTGTCCACTGCTCTGCTGACACTGTCAGTATACTGTATGTACACACGCATGTGTGTTTGAGCTTTGGGGTGCACACCCTAATGCAATAGGCTTCTCACACTTATGTATATATATATATATATATAGCACATAATAATAATAAAAAAATATTGAAAGATAATGCTTGCTAAGTGTTGGACGATGAAGAGCATCGAAGGTGGTGTAATTTTGTGGCAGCATTTTACCTGGCCAAGGTTGCCATACACTTCAGACTACCACAATGTCCATGCTGCACCCCCCACCAATAGTGACATATGTACTGAGCCATCCGGACCAGTGCCTGCATTTAGACCTGTTGTTTGTAGGGAGATGTATCAAGTGATGCTGTATTTGATATTTTAATTTAACATGTCCAGGCAAGAATCCACTTGAATGTTTCCACTAGATGTTTGCTAGGACTGGACTGCTTATCAACAATAAAGCGTATTAAAACCAAAAACCAAAAATGTAATACTGTATATATAAGCATACTAATAGTTAGATGTTGTGGCTGCATTAGCTAAACCTGTTATTTTTCAACTTCCTTAACCACTTGTTGACCACGTACTGTAGTTTTACTGCTACAGTGTGGGCCGGCTGGGCAGAATCATGTAAATATACATGATTGTTTATTTCTGGGTAGGGGGCGCAGCATGCACACCTGCCCACCCGACTGCGCTCTCACTGGCTCCCTTAGAGGCGAATCAGCAGGTCCAATGATTCATGGCTGGGACAGACAATCGTTGGAGCGGAAGACAGGAGAGAGAGCTGTGTTAGTACACAACACAGACCTATCTACTGACATCGGGATGTGGTGGTTTTTGTCTCCCTGCAAAGCACGTCCCTTAGTTAAAACAGCACACAGCTAACACATTAACACTTGCTAGGCACACATTTAACCATTGGTACTGATCACTGTCTTACGGTCACGTCATTGTCAGTTAGTCTGTGCCCACAAAGTGTCAGTTAGTGTCAGAGTGCCCCCGCACTATCACAAAAAATTGTGGTATATACCGCCACTTGTAGCCGCTATAACTTTCACACAAACCAATTAATTTACACTTATTGGGATTTTTTTTTACTAAAGACATGTAGCAGAATAAATTTTGGTCTAAATTTATGAAGTTTTTTTTTGGATATGTTTTATAGCAAAAAGGAAAAAATATTGTTTTTTAATTTAAAAATGTTCTGTCTTTTTTTTGTTTACAGTAAAAAAAAAAAAAAAAACCCAGTGGTGATCAAAGAAAGCTCTATTTGTGTGAAAAAAAACTATATACATTTAATTTGTGTACAGTGTTGCATGACTGTGCAATTGTCAGTTAAAGTAGCACAGTGCAGTATAAAAAAAAATGGTTATGAAGGGGTAAAATCTTACAGAGGTCACATGGTTAAATAGAACATGCTACCCAGCAAAAGTGACCCTTTTTCCAAAATTGAAAGCAGTGTTAGTTAGAGTTAGGCTTTAATTTGTTAGTAACTTTTGTAAAGTCCATCAAAGTCTACTACTCCATTTAACACAACTTTCTCCGCAGGTTGACAATGCTGCTGTCCAAGGGTGTATATGTTGTTTCTCTATAGCAGGGGTCTCCAAACCTTCTAAACAAAGGGTCAGTTTATTGTCCTTCAGACTTTAGGGGGGCCGGACTGTGGCCAGCAGAAGTGGAAATTTTCCTTGCATCAGTGGGAGTAAACATTGCCACATTTTATATAGGGTAGAGGAATAGTGCCCAATCATTGGGAGGCCCATTGTTGGTGTCAATGGGAGAAATGGTGCCCCATTGTTGATGTCAGTTGGCAGAATAGTGTCTCGTATCAATGGGAGAATAGTGCCTCGAGGGCCGGATAATGGCAAGCAAAGGGCCGCAGTTTGGAGACCACTGCTCTATAGACAGAGTGGGGGAGTGAGTGTAGCCACCCTAAGACAGAAAGTGTGCTACTGTCTGTTATTGTTTGGATCACCAAGCAAAAATAAAGCGAAAGAAGCCTAGTTTGTTAAATTTTTGGTGGTTTAGATATTCTTTAAAGTAGAACTATGGCCTCCTATTAAAAACGTATATCTGCACTTTTTCTCTTCCCCATGCAAACTGCCATTTGATCCTGCTAGTGAAGTCCACCTATTGCAGCTTTCTGTGATGAGGTGGCAACAATGCTGCAATGCTCCTGAATTCAGAGCAGATGTTCCATTCTCCTATTTGCTTTGCTTGCTAATACAGTATTGCATTCGAATTAAAAAAATGTACCGTGAGTTGTAGTGTCTCAGTTTGAGCGGAGAATATTGCTTAGCCAAGTAAGATGGAGGAAGTTTTTTTATTTACTTTTTAAACCTATTTAATCTCTCATAGCTTTTCTTTGTAATGGCTGTTGACAGATTTGATCTTTATTACCACAACTTTCCTTGTATCATGCAAGCCTTTACTTCAAAAACACCCATAACATCATTATTAAAAGACAATTTCAGATTACGGTAGTAATTATTACGCTAAAAACTAATAATCTATACCTTTTGAGGCTCCTGGTGAATTTTACAACTTTTTGTCGCTTTCAATTCACTCATTTATAGTCCACTGGTTCACATAAAGGCAAAACTCCAGTTATTTAAAAAAAAAAACATAGCTCAATGAGGTCTTGAAAATTAAAAAAATAAATAAATAAGTACGGTAACCAGCTTTTGCTGCAATAGTCACCTTAGTCCAGTGCTGTCCCAAGCCTTCTCCACCATTAGATCTAGCCTGTCTTCTGAGTTGAATGACATCCATCATAATTCCCGGCTGTCATGGACAGACCTCTTGTGGGTGTGTCATCATGGCGGGATGGGCTTGCAGTAGTTGTGACATACAGAACTAATGATGTGTGGGCACTGCCTTGTCCAGGAGTGAGGCATGTCAACCATCAATATTGGAGAATAGGAAGAACAAATGAAGTCACTAGATCGGCCAGACTCTTCTAAATAAGGTATGTATACTTTTTTTTTAAGTGTGGTGGGGTCTCAGGGAGGGGGGGGGGCGTCACTTTAAACTAGAGATAGGCTTTATGTCCACCATAAAAACTCAGCCTTAGGCTATCAAAATCCAAGTACCGTATATCACATTACTAATTTGTAATACAAATGTTATCCTGCATGCTGGATACTTTTTATGTATATAATGTGAATAAATTGATATTAACATGGAGCACTAGAGATATACAGGCATACCCCACTTTTAAGTACACAATGGGACCAGAGCATGTATGTAAAACGAAAATGTACTTAAAGTGAAGCAATACCTTTTTTCACTTCTGGGGTGACAGGGGCTGTAGAGGGGTGTCAGAGACTGTAGTGGGGGGGGTCAGGGAGTGTGTTTCCAAGTAGCGGAAAATCTGACCTATCCGTGCACGGATTACTCAGCTGCAGCTTTAGCTTGAGAGCCACTTTACATACACTGACGGGTATGTCCTTACTCGCGAGTGTATGTAAAGTGAGTGTACTTAAAGCGGGGCATGCCTGTACAGCATAATGACAATCGCATTGAACATTTTTTAAGCCAAGAAAATTTCCAGGGACAGAAGTTTCTTTCCAGGGACAAATCTTTAAAGCCTGTTAATACCCTTAGAATATGGGGACATTTGACAGCGATACCCGGACTAATGTGACCTGCTTTACGGAATTGCTACAATCCTGCACCCCACTTTAACCGTTGTCTAATTTATTAGCACAAAATTCAGCTACGGGGGTTAAATTTAATATTCACATTCTGCATTGCGGACTGAGCCGAATATTACTGTAACCTAGTTAGTCTCCTGGCAGTCGCCATCTATCATTAATAATAGTTGAGAAAGTGAAATGTCAGGTTGGTGGGACAATGAACATTTTGCAGCCTAAACCTGGATTAACACATCCTGAAAGAATTCTTGATTGATCACCGTCATAACAGCGCATAGATTATAGCGAGCACATTAAAATTGTGCTCTTTCTTTGTCCAGAATCAGGCCTTCATAGATAGGATTACTGAACGGCACACGCAGACCTCCCTCCCACATCCAATCCTTTTTACAGGAAAAAAAGGTCACCGTGTTATCTATTAACTTTTCTTATATAAGTAAAAGACATTTCCATTTTCAACCGTAGATTACCCACAGACGTAAGATGGCAGTATTAAAATTCCTACAATTTTGACCAATTGTTTGCCAAAGAAAACGCCTGTCAAACAAAGTGAACCTCATTGCTTTCAGCATCAGCTGTATGGCGTGATATAGCACAGAGCTCCTGGCTAGGGATGAGCCGAACACCCCCGGGTTCGGTTCGCACCAGAACCTTCGAACGGACCGAAAGTTCGCGCGAATTTTCGAACCCTATTCGTTATAATGGACGCGAACGTTCGAAATCAAAATTGCTAATTACAACGGCCAATATGCATGTTAATGTCATAAAACAGGTTTGGGGACCCGGGTCCTGCCCCAGGGGACATATATCAATGCAAAAAGAAATTTTAAAAACTAAAGTTTTTTCGGGAGCAGTCATTTTAATGATGCATAAAGTGAAAAAAAAAAAAGTGAAATTTTCCTTTAAATATGGTACCTGGGGGGTGTCTAAAGTATGCCTGTGAAGTGGCATGTGTTTCCCGTGTTTAGAACTGTCCTTGCACAAAATGACATTTGTAAAGGAAAAAAAGAAGCCATTTAAAACCACTTGCGGCTTTAATGTCATGTCTTGTCCTGGCCGCCATATGGCTGAAAATCCTTGAGAAAAATGGCATGGCTACCCCATCACCCCCCCCCCCCACCCCAGCCCCTTTGGGTCTTGTATGGATACTAAGGGGGACCCCGCACCCAAAATAAAACCCTATACCTACAACCCTATATACTCTGAACAGCAGTATATAGGTGGTGCAAACAAGACATGGACTGTAGGTTTGTTCTTAAGTAGAATCTGTACAGGTACATTATGAAGTGTAGCTACATCCCAAAAAAATCAATTTTTAAGCTTTTTGGAGAACATAGGGAGGGGTTATCACCCCTGTAACATTTGCTGTCTTTGCACATCTGTTCAGAACATGTCACCTCACTTTCCGTCCCAATGACAAATGTTTTTGGAAAAGTGGGGTTTTAATTGAAACAAGGATTGGTGATAAAGCATCAGTAGAGAGGAGATACCTTTTTCCCAAATTAAATCTAACAGGATAGAATTTTCCTTCCTAGGGGTAGATTTCCTCTCACTTCCTGTTTTCTCTTGCCGTTTGCAAGTAGGAGTCGTTTGTAAGTTGGATGTTTGAAAGTAGGGGCCTGCCGTATATACTCTGCAGAAATTTGCCCTATTAGATGTTGGTGTAGCCACAAGACTGGTGGGCACAGGAATGGGCCCTGCTGTGAGTTAATAGATCAAGATTTGTACTTGCATGCACCTGTTGAACCGGGCAGAAAAATTGGGCCTTTGGTGGTGGTGGTGGTGGTGGTGGACGGTGTTGCCACAAGACTGTAAGCCCTCACAGTTACTCTTGGTGGGTGCAGGAATGGGCCCTGCTGTGAGTTATTAGATCAAGATTTGTAATTGCATGCACCTGTTGAACAGGGCAGAAAAATTGGGCCTTTGGTGGTGGTGGTGGTGGTGGACGGTGTTGCCACAAGACTGTAGGCCCTCATAGTTACTCTTGGTGGGTGCAGGAATGGGCCCTGCTGTGAGTTATTAGATCAAGATTTGTAATTGCATGGACCTGTTGAACAGGGCAGAAAAATTGGGCCTTTGGTGGTGGTGGTGGTGGTGGACGGTGTTGCCACAAGACTGTAGGCCCTCATAGTTACTCTTGGTGGGCGCAGGAATGGGCCCTGCTGTGAACTATTAGATCAAGATTTGTAATTACACGCCCCTGTTAAACAGGGGCTGAAAAATTGTGCCTTAGGCATTGGTGCTGGTGCCACAACACTGCAACCCCTCACAGATACTGTACTTGGAGCACAGCAGTCACACCTGTTGCGAAGCATCTTTTTAAAAAATTGTAATTACACGCCCCTGTTATACAGGGGCTGAAAAATTGTGCCTTAGGCACTGGTGCTGGTGCCACAACACTGCAACCCCTCACAGATACTGTACTCTGAGCACAGCAATGAGACCTGTTGCAAAGCATTGCCTAAAAATTGTAATTACACGCCCCAACAGGGGCTGAAAAATTGTGCCTTAGGCACTGGTGCTGGTGCCACAACACTGCAACCCCTCACAGATACTGTACTCTGAGCACAGCAGTCACACCTGTTGCGAAGCATCTTTTTAAAAAATTGTAATTACACGCCCCTGTTATACAGGGGCTGAAAAATTGTGCCTTAGGCACTGGTGTGGTGGCATGGATCATTGAGGAGGAGGAAGAGGATAGTCAGTGAACATAACAGGACAGTCACTCAGCATCAGCATAGGCAGTCTTGAAGGGATGTGACATTATAAATTATTCCGTTATATCCGCTTCAGGTGTCTGGTAGCTGGTGGTGATCCAAGACTGATTCATTTTTATGAAGGTCAGTCGATCAACCGAGTCGGTGGACAGGCGCACCCTATGATCGGTGACAAATCCTCCAGCAGCACTGAATGTGCGTTCGGAAAGAACGCTGGATGCAGGACAGGCCAGTAGCTCAATTGCATACTGTGCAAGCTCTGGCCAGTGATCCATCCTCAGGACCCAGTAAGCCAGAGGATTTTCGGTGGGAAAGGTGTCCAAGTCTGACCTTGCCCCTAGGTATTCCTGCACCATGTATATCAGACGCTGGCGATGGTTGCTGGAACCGATCATACCTTGGGGCTGCGGACTAAAAAATTGTCTGAACGCATCGGTCAGACGTCCACCTTCCCCACCGCTCCTTCTGCTACTGACCGAAGCCTCAGCAACTCGTCGTCCAGGACCAGGAGTTTGTAACCTCCCAGTTTCTGGGAACGCGTTGCACAGACCTTTCTGCAAGGCCTCCCTGAGATGTCTCATCCTCTGCTCCCTCTGCGACGGCAAGATAAGGTCCGCAACCTTACCCTTGTACCGTGGATCAAGGAGAGTGGCCAGCCAGTAATGGTCACTCTCCTTGATCCGAAGAACACGAGGATCCTTCCGCAGGCTTTGCAGGATCAGGGAGGCCATGCAGCGTAGGTTAGCTGAGGCATTCGGTCCGGAGTCTTCTGGGTCACTGAGGATGACATGATCGCCAGCCACCTCCTCCCAGCCACGTACAAGTCCACTGGTTTGTTGGGACTGTACATCATCCCTAAAAGACTGCTGCTGCTGATGCTGAGTGCCAGGCTCCACCTCCATGCTCACACAATCCTCCTCCTCCTCCTCCTCCTCCTCCTCTTCCTGTGTGATGGGTGGGACAGAAGGAACATTGTCTGGATAAAGGGGGCCTTGAGAGACAAGGAAGTCCTCCTCTTCCTGCCTCTGTTCTGCCTCAAGTGCCCTGTCCATTATCCCACGCAGCGTATGCTCCAACAGGTGGACAAGAGGTACAGTGTCACTGATGCATGCACTGTCACTGCTCACCATCCTCGTGGCCTCCTCAAATGGTGAGAGGACAGTGCATGCATCCCTGATCATGCTCCACTGGGTTGGGGAAAAAAAGCCAAGCTCCCCTGACCCTGTCCTGGTGCCGTAGTCGCAAAGGTACTCATTGATGGCCCTCTGCTGCGTGTGCAGTCGCTGCAGCATGGCCAACGTTGAGTTCCACCTGGTGGGCATGTCACATATTAGGCGGTTCTTGGGCAGGTTCAGCTCCTTTTGCAGCTCAGTCAGCCGAGCACTGGCATTATAAGATCGGCGGAAATGCACACAGACTTTCCTGGCCTGCCTCAGGACATCCTGTAAGCCTGGGAACCTGCCCAAGAACCGCTGCACCACCAGGTTGAGGACGTGAGCCATACAGGGCACATGGGTGAGCTGCCCCTGTCGCAGGGCGGAGAGGAGGTTGGTGCCATTATCAGAAACGACCATTCCTGGCTTAAGCTGGCGTGGCGTCAACCACCTCTCGGCCTGCCCCTGCAGAGCTGCCAGAACCTCTGGCCCAGTGTGGCTCCTGTCCCCCAAACACACCAGCGCAAGCACGGCATGGCATCTTTTTGCCTGCGTACTCGCGTAGCCCCTTGTACGCCTACGGAGCACCGCTGGTTCCGAGGACAGAGCACTCAAAGAGGACATGGAGGAAGAAGAAGAGGAGGGGGTGGAGGAGAGAGGTGTGTCACAACCAGTAGTAGCATTTTGGAGGCGTGGTGGCGGAACAACCTCCAACACTACTGCACCTTGTCCTGCATCCCTCCCAGCTGCCAATAGAGTGACCCAATGGGCCGTGAAAGAAAGATAACGTCCCTGTCCATGCCTGCTGGACCATGAGTCAGCGGTAATATGCACCTTACCGCTGACCGCCCTGTCCAGCGAGGCATGGACATTGCCTTCCACATGCCAGTAGAGAGACGGAATCGCCTTCCGTGAGAAAAAGTGGCGTTTGGGAACCTGCCACTGAGGAACCGCACATTGAACAAACTCACGGAAGGGGGCCGAGTCTATCAACTGAAAAGGCAGCAGTTGAAGTGCTAGCAATTTAGCCAAGCTAGCATTCAACCGCTGGGCATGTGGATGGCTGGGAGTATACTTCTTTCGACGGTCCAGCAGCTGGGGCAGGGAAATTTGCCTGCTACAATCGGACGTCGGTGTACTGCAAGTACTTGGTTGTGACACACCTAATTCTACACCTTCAGTCCTCTCAGAGCAGCTTTCAGAGAGGACTGAAGATATAGTGGGGATGGAGATCCCAGCTGATGAGGAGCAAGGAGAGGTCCGCTTTGTTCTTTGGTGTGGGTCTTTTATGTGTGCTTGCCAACGAGCTGCATGGCAGGTCGACATATGTCTGCTCATGCTTGTGGTGCCCAAGCGGCTGATGTTTTGGCCACGCGAGATACGCTTGAGACAAATATTGCAAATAGCAGTGGTGCGATCTGATGCACTCGTCTCAAAAAAGGCCCACACCAAAGAACTTTTGTGATAACGTGCAGAGGCAGCGCCCTGCACAGGCGGAGCTCTGCGGTGTGGTACAGTTGCTGTGCTGGCCTCTAGCTGGCCTCCAGGGGGCATCCTGCCTCGTTGGACATGTGACGCTGCATCCTCCTCCTCCTCCTCCTCTCTCCCTTCAGGCACCCACGTGGAGTCAGTGACCTCATCATCCCCTCCCTCTTCACCACTAGAGCAAACCTGGCAGTAAGCTGCAGCTGGTGGAACACTACTGCCAGATTGCTGTCCTTCAGCATCCCCTCTCTCTGCGCGCACACTACTGACTTCCTCAAGCTGGGTATCATCATCCGAGCCTTCGAATCGTTGGGCATCCTCCTGGAGCATGTACCCAACACTGTGCTCAAACAGTTCGGGGGACTCCTCAGGAGGACATGGTGGGTCTAGGGAAGGGGTGGCTGATGATGCCATTGAGTACGCGTTGGCAGCTGCTCTGCCAGTACCCTGAGCCTGGGTGAGAGAGGATGAGGAGGATGAGGAGGGCTTGGTCATCCATTCTACCAAGCCTTCGGCATGATGCGGCTCCACATGTCCAGCTGCCAAAAACAAAGACAAGCGTGTCCCATGGCCACGTGCTGATGACGATGCACGACCACGTCCACGGCCAGCACTGTTGTCTCTAGAAACAGAGCCTGCCTGCCCTGTGTTCTTGCCTCGGCACACTCTGCCTCTCCTTGGCGGTCTTCCAGCCATTGTAGTCGGTAGTGTATATAGTATAAAAAATAGAACTCCTATGTGTGCTCACAACACACTGTAGGTCCTATGGGTGCTGACACTAACACACTATAGGTACTATGTGTGCTGCTGACAAGAAAATATAGGAGCTCTGTTTGCTGCCACTAACACACTAGAAGTCCTATGGGTGCTGCTGAGAAGAAAATATAGGAGCTCTGTGTGATGCCACTAACACACTAGAAGTCCTATGGGTGCTTCTGAGATGAAAATATAGGAGCTCTGTGTGATGCCACTAACACATTAGAAGTCCTATGGGTGCTGCTGAGAAGAAAATATAGGAGCTCTGTTTGCTGCCACTAACACACTAGAAGTCCTATGGGTGCTGCTGAGAAGAAAATATAGGAGCTCTGTGTGATGCCACTAACACACTAGAAGTCCTATGGGTGCTGCTGAGAAGAAAATATAGGAGCTCTGTTTGCTGCCACTAACACACTAGAAGTCCTATGGGTGCTGCTGAGAAGAAAATATAGGAGCTCTGTGTGATGCCACTAACACACTAGAAGTCCTATGGGTGTTGCTGAGAAGAAAATATAGGAGCTCTGTGTGATGCCACTAACACACTAGAAGTCCTATGGGTGCTTCTGAGAAGAAAATATAGGAGCTCTGTGTGATGCCACTAACACACTAGAAGTCCTATGGGTGCTTCTGAGATGAAAATATAGGAACTCTGTGTGATGCCACTAACACACTAGAAGTCCTATGGGTGCTGCTGAGAAGAAAATATAGGAGCTCTGTTTGCTGCCACTAACACACTAGAAGTCCTATGGGTGCTGCTGAGAAGAAAATATAGGAGCTCTGTTTGCTGCCACTAACACACTAGAAGTCCTATGGGTGCTGCTGAGAAGAAAATATAGGAGCTCTGTGTGATGCCACTAACACACTAGAAGTCCTATGGGTGCTGCTGAGAAGAAAATATAGGAGCTCTGTGTGATGCCACTAACACACTAGAAGTCCTATGGGTGCTGCTGAGAAGAAAATATAGGAGCTCTGTTTGCTGCCACTAACACACTAGAAGTCCTATGGGTGCTGCTGAGAAGAAAATATAGGAGCTCTGTGTGATGCCACTAACACACTAGAAGTCCTATGGGTGCTTCTGAGATGAAAATATAGGAGCTCTGTGTGATGCCACTAACACACTAGAAGTCCTATGGGTGCTGCTGAGAAGAAAATATAGGAGCTCTGTTTGCTGCCACTAACACACTAGAAGTCCTATGGGTGCTGCTGAGAAGAAAATATAGGAGCTCTGTGTGATGCCACTAACACACTAGAAGTCCTATGGGTGCTTCTGAGATGAAAATATAGGAACTCTGTGTGATGCCACTAACACATTAGAAGTCCTATGGGTGCTGCTAAGAAGAAAATATAGGAGCTCTGTTTGCTGCCACTAACACACTAGAAGTCCTATGGGTGCTGCTGAGAAGAAAATATAGGAGCTCTGTGTGATGCCACTAACACACTAGAAGTCCTATGGGTGCTTCTGAGATGAAAATATAGGAGCTCTGTGTGATGCCACTAACACACTAGAAGTCCTATGGGTGCTGCTGAGAAGAAAATATAGGAGCTCTGTGTGATGCCACTAACACACTAGAAGTCCTATGGGTGCTTCTGAGATGAAAATATAGGAACTCTGTGTGATGCCACTAACACATTAGAAGTCCTATGGGTGCTGCTGAGAAGAAAATATAGGAGCTCTGTTTGCTGCCACTAACACACTAGAAGTCCTATGGGTGCTGCTGAGAAGAAAATATAGGAGCTCTGTGTGATGCCACTAACACACTAGAAGTCCTATGGGTGCTTCTGAGATGAAAATATAGGAGCTCTGTGTGATGCCACTAACACACTAGAAGTCCTATGGGTGCTGCTGAGAAGAAAATATAGGATCTCTGTGTGATGCCACTAACACACTAGAAGTCCTATGGGTGCTTCTGAGATGAAAATATAGGAACTCTGTGTGATGCCACTAACACATTAGAAGTCCTATGGGTGCTGCTAAGAAGAAAATATAGGAGCTCTGTTTGCTGCCACTAACACACTAGAAGTCCTATGGGTGCTGCTAAGAAGAAAATATAGGAGCTCTGTTTGCTGCCACTAACACACTAGAAGTCCTATGGGTGCTGCTGAGAAGAAAATATAGGAGCTCTGTGTGATGCCACTAACACACTAGAAGTCCTATGGGTGCTTCTGAGATGAAAATATAGGAGCTCTGTGTGATGCCACTAACACACTAGAAGTCCTATGGGTGCTGCTGAGAAGAAAATATAGGAGCTCTGTGTGATGCCACTAACACACTAGAAGTCCTATGGGTGCTTCTGAGATGAAAATATAGGAACTCTGTGTGATGCCACTAACACATTAGAAGTCCTATGGGTGCTGCTGAGAAGAAAATATAGGAGCTCTGTTTGCTGCCACTAACACACTAGAAGTCCTATGGGTGCTGCTGAGAAGAAAATATAGGAGCTCTGTGTGATGCCACTAACACACTAGAAGTCCTATGGGTGCTTCTGAGATGAAAATATAGGAGCTCTGTGTGATGCCACTAACACACTAGAAGTCCTATGGGTGCTGCTGAGAAGAAAATATAGGAGCTCTGTGTGATGCCACTAACACACTAGAAGTCCTATGGGTGCTTCTGAGATGAAAATATAGGAACTCTGTGTGATGCCACTAACACATTAGAAGTCCTATGGGTGCTGCTGAGAAGAAAATATAGGAGCTCTGTTTGCTGCCACTAACACACTAGAAGTCCTATGGGTGCTGCTGAGAAGAAAATATAGGAGCTCTGTGTGATGCCACTAACACACTAGAAGTCCTATGGGTGCTTCTGAGATGAAAATATAGGAGCTCTGTGTGATGCCACTAACACACTAGAAGTCCTATGGGTGCTGCTGAGAAGAAAATATAGGATCTCTGTGTGATGCCACTAACACACTAGAAGTCCTATGGGTGCTTCTGAGATGAAAATATAGGAACTCTGTGTGATGCCACTAACACATTAGAAGTCCTATGGGTGCTGCTAAGAAGAAAATATAGGAGCTCTGTTTGCTGCCACTAACACACTAGAAGTCCTATGGGTGCTGCTAAGAAGAAAATATAGGAGCTCTGTTTGCTGCCACTAACACACTAGAAGTCCTATGGGTGCTGCTGAGAAGAAAATATAGGAGCTCTGTGTGATGCCACTAACACACTAGAAGTCCTATGGGTGCTTCTGAGATGAAAATATAGGAGCTCTGTGTGATGCCACTAACACACTAGAAGTCCTATGGGTGCTGCTGAGAAGAAAATATAGGAGCTCTGTGTGATGCCACTAACACACTAGAAGTCCTATGGGTGCTTCTGAGATGAAAATATAGGAACTCTGTGTGATGCCACTAACACATTAGAAGTCCTATGGGTGCTGCTGAGAAGAAAATATAGGAGCTCTGTTTGCTGCCACTAACACACTAGAAGTCCTATGGGTGCTGCTGAGAAGAAAATATAGGAGCTCTGTGTGATGCCACTAACACACTAGAAGTCCTATGGGTGCTTCTGAGATGAAAATATAGGAGCTCTGTGTGATGCCACTAACACACTAGAAGTCCTATTGGTGCTGCTGAGAAGAAAATATAGGAGCTCTGTGTGATGCCACTAACACACTAGAAGTCCTATGGGTGCTTCTGAGATGAAAATATAGGAACTCTGTGTGATGCCACTAACACACTAGAAGTCCTATGGGTGCTGCTGAGAAGAAAATATAGGAGCTCTGTTTGCTGCCACTAACACACTAGAAGTCCTATGGGTGCTTCTGAGAAGAAAATATAGGAGCTCTGTGTGATGCCACTAACACACGAGAAGTCCTATGGGTGCTTCTGAGATGAAAATATAGGAACTCTGTGTGATGCCACTAACACATTAGAAGTCCTATGGGTGCTGCTGAGAAGAAAATATAGGAGCTCTGTTTGCTGCCACTAACACACTAGAAGTCCTATGGGTGCTAAGTTCTGAGATGAAAATATAGGAGCTCTGTTTGCTGCCACTAACACACTAGAAGTCCTATGGGTGCTTCTGAGATGAAAATATAGGAACTCTGTGTGATGCCACTAACACATTAGAAGTCCTATGGGTGCTGCTGAGAAGAAAATATAGGAGCTCTGTTTGCTGCCACTAACACAGTAGAAGTCCTATGGGTGCTGCTGAGAAGAAAATATAGGAGCTCTGTGTGATGCCACTAACACACTAGAAGTCCTATGGGTGCTGCTGAGAAGAAAATATAGGAGCTCTGTTTGCTGCCACTAACACACTAGAAGTCCTATGGGTGCTGTTGGGGTGCAATGCTGTGCTAACAGCACTGCGGTTGGTACTACTGCAATACTGTACTAACAGTAAGCACGCACCAGACTAATCCCCAGCAGCAGCTAATAACACACTAACTGTGCAATCAGCAGCAATGAACGATCAATGACTTAGGTAGCAATGGTTTAGCAAAGAAATAGCCAATGGTTTAGCAAAGAAGAGCAAATCTTTCAGTATCAAGCAAAGACAGAATCAGCAGACTAATCTCTCCTAAAGCCGGAACTCATGTGACCGGGGCCGATGGCGTGGCGGCCTTTTAAATGGTGGGGCGTGTACTAAAGCCCCTGAGCTGTAATTGGCTACAGGCGTCCTGCCTGTAGCCAATTATTGCTCTCCGAGTTTCGGGCGCTGTGATTGGCCAAGCATGCGGGGTCACAGTGCATGCTTGGCCAATCATCAGCCAGCAATGCACTGCGCCGGCCGCGCCGGCCGCAATGCATTGCGGGGCCGCTCGCATCACACGAATGTGATGCGAACGGCCCAAATAGTTCTGGGCTCGACGAGCGAGCGAACGCCCGGTGCTCGATTCGAACATGGGTTCGAATCGAGCACCGGGCCCATCCCTACTCCTGGCTATGATGGCATGGTCCTAAGTGTCTTCTTGTAATCCTAACACTTACCCTTCCTATAAATCTAACAGTAAACTTCATCCTAACAATAACCCTCACACTAACCCTACCCGTTACCCTCACACCAACCCTCCTAGTGGCTTTAACCCCAACCTTTTATGCAACCTTAACACAGGAGTGTCCAAACTTTTGACCTTCCTGGGCCACATTGGAAAAGAGGAATTGTCTTATATCTACTGATATAGATAATGTACCTATATGAGTAATACAATTAATTTTAAAACAATTTTTTCCTAAGTTTAGACCGATATGTATTCTTCTACATATTTTTGGTAATTTTTTTTAGCAATAAGCGTATATTGATTGGTTTGCGCAAAAGTTATAGCGTCTACATAATAGGGGATAGATTTATGGCATTTTTATTTTTTTAATTTTTTTTACTAGTAATGGCGGCGATCTGCGATTTTTATTGTGACCGTGACATTACGGCGGACACATCGGACACTTTTGACACGTTTTTGAGACCATTCACATTTATACAGCGATTAGTGCTATAAAACTGCATTGATTACTGTGTAAATGTGACTGGCAGGGAAGGGGTTAACACTAGGGGGCGATCAAGGGGTTAATATGTTCCCTTTTGAGTGATTCTAACTGTAGGGGGAGGGGACTCACAAGGTGAGGAGACCGATCTGTGTTCCTCTGTACTGGGAACACATATCGGTCTCCTCACCTCTGACAGGAGGTGGATCTGTGTGTTTACACACAGATCCACACTCCTGCCGTGATCGCGGGCAATCGCGGGTGCACGCGCACCGGGTCACGAGCGGTGCTGCGGGTAAGTGCGCTTGACGCCGGCGGCGCGCCCCATAGACGGCCGGGAAAAAAGGACGTCATATGACGCCCGCCCGGAGGGAGGGAGGGTTCCTGCCGGCGTCATATGACTATGGCCCGGTAGGAAGGGGTTAATGGATGTAGTAGCAATTCTCAATGAATATTTAAAGCGGTTGTATACCCGCTGACTTTTAATATTTTTTTTTACACCTGTAAAGGAAAAGGCATAATGAGCTAGTATGCACTGCATACTAGCTCATTATGAAATACTTACCTTAGAACGAGGCGTCGGTGTCCCTCCCGGTCCATGCCGAGGCAGCTGACGTTATGCCTCGGCATGTCTTCCGGGTATCGCGGCTCCAGCGCTGTGAATGGCTGGAACCGCAATGTCGTCACTCCCACGCATGCACGCGGGAGACTTCTTTCTGGCAAGGTCCGGCGTCCGCCGGGCCTTCAGCCGAGAATCCCCTGTGCGTATGCGCCGCTGCAGTCAGCGGCGCAGTGCAAGTCGAATATCTCCTAAACCGTAAAGGTTTAAAAGATATTTTTTTTTACCTACAGGTAAGCCTTAGTATAGGCTTACCTGTAGGTAAAAGTAAAAAAAAAGACTATACAACCGCTTTAAGGTGCTCAACAGATATTTTGGTTCTAATTTTGCCCTTCGTATGCTTCATCCTTGCAAAAAATTGCTCACAAATATAGTAGCTGTTGAAAACTGGTGACATGAATAAGGCGTGATTGTGGAAAGATAACATTTATGAAAGTCCAGTAAAGAGATACTGTCAGATTTCAATGTGTTCACTAAGTGTAAACACATTAGCAAAATAATTCTCCTAAAAATCAAATTTTTTAAGAAAGTTTATGATTTTTTGTTGGGCCGCATTCAAAGCTGTCTTGGGCCACATGTGACCCATGAGCTGCAGGTTGGACACCCCTGCCCTAACGTTAATTTTTTCCGTAATTCTAATACTAACCCCCTGTAAATTTAGCACTAAATCTACCTTTAACCCTAACACTAACATTCCCCGTAAGGCTCATACTAACCCTAACACTAGTTTTTACAATAACTCTCTCTAACCATCACACTAACCCTACCTGTAACCTCAGCACTAACCCTTACACAAATCATTCCTATACAACTAACACTAAACTCTCCATGTAACCCTTACATTGGCTCTCCCTTTAACCATCACGCTAATCCACATTAACCATCACACCAATCCTCCCCACGCCCTGATGGCATCTTATGATGACGAAACACGTAGGGTAGTGCATCAGCGTCATCACATATAAGAGTGGAGCTTGGCCGTCTTACTGGTTTGAGACATTGCCTGACTGCACAGATACAATGCTATTTTATATTCAATCTATATGAGTGTTATTTTTTATTCATATTTACAACACTATGAGAGGACTTTGCTTATTCTCTTGATTTATATCCTTTGGAGGTCCATTGTCTGGTTGTCTTGATGCGGGGAAGCCCAGAGCAGATGGTGTATGCTGGTGGATCAGGTCCTCACTGTTTGTTTCTGGAATACAACTGCGTGTTATGACCGCTTGTAATTAGGTGGTCAGTACCGTCTGCTAAGAGGCTTTGTGTGCTTCTTTGAGTGGTGGAGGATCTTTCTTCTTGCTACACATTTTTTCTTTTTTCTACACTTACATTTTATATGCTATATTGTTTACCAAGCATCACATGTGGATTAAGAATGGACTTTATTATTGTATAAATTAAATATTCACTCTGGTATAATTTTATCATGTTATGTTTTAACAATAAGCGCTGCACTTTTTCACTTATATCCTCCCTGTAACCCTAACACTAACCCTCCTTGAAATGGCAAAATACAGGTTAATTGAAGCAGCCCATAGACATGAGATGACCTGATTTGTTTTCAACATGTCATTGATGACATCATGTCCATGGTGGCAGGCTAACTCCACCTCTGCACTGACATAATTCTGAAAAATCAGCAGAACTTACTTTGCAAGCCTATGTAGCACCCTGGTGCAATTTCTTTCTTGGGCCAGTCAGATTGTACCTAAAATCTATTGGGGGGATTTACTAAAACTGGTGCGCACAGAATCTGGTGCAGCTGTACATGGTAGCCAATCAGCTTCCAGGTTTTATTGTCAAAGCTTAATTGAACAAGCTGACGTTAAGCTGGCCATACATTATACAATTTTCTTCTAAAGATTTCCTTTAGATTTACCAAAACCATATAATATGAGGTCAAATCTAAATACTTTCAATTTTTATGCAATCAGGTGCAATCAGGCAGGCCCTTGTATTACACAGTTGAAGGTAAATCTAAGACCCCTTTCACACTGGGTCGTTTTGCAGGCACTATTGCGCTAAAAATAGCACCTGCAAACCGACCTGAAACAGTTGCTGCTGTCTCTCCAGTGTGAAAGCACCGAGGGCTTTCACACTGGAGCGGTGCGCTAGCAGGACGGTAAAAAAAGTCCTGCTAGCAGCATCTTTGGAGCGGTGAAGGAGCGGTGTGTATACCGCTCCTGTCCTTTGAAATCAGTGGGGCACCGCGGCTATACCGCCGGCAAAGCGTCTCTGCAGAGGCGCTTTGCGGTGGTTTTTAACCATTTTCACGGCCGCTAGCCGGGGGTAAAACCGCACCGCTAGCGGCCGAATAGCGCTGCAAAATTGCCGGTAAAGTGCCAACGCACCTCCCACCCCAGTGTGAAAGGGGCCTTAAGGAAATTGAATAAGAAAATTGTATGGTGTATGGCCAGCTTTAGAAGTTGGCTGGTTACTATGCACAGCTGGATCAGATTCTGTGTGCACCAGTTTTAGTAACCCCCTCCCCCCCCCCCCATATGTCCTAAATAGTCATTTTGGCTTTTTGTCTTAGAACTTTGTATCAGACAAAGCTGTACATAAGATTGTTCTGTGTGGATCATGGCTTGCATTCTAATCATTCACAATTATACAATGTACCAAGTATCATCATTCTAGAGTTAAATAATACACTTGAGAAGGGCAGAGTGTTACATTATATCACATGCGTTTAAAGTAGGAATTGCTGACAGTAGACAAAAAGTAATAAATATGTTAAGTGTCAGTCACTCAAATTAATTTACAAAAATCTCCTACCGAGGCCCTAATTAAATAAATCATTTCCAAATATCCCTAAAGCTTCTCAAAAATGTATCTCTTTTATTTTTCTGGTGGCGAGGAATGCTATTGCGAGGTCTTGGAAAGTTTCTACAATTAAATTTGAGCTTGTTAAATCGGAATAATCCCAGATAATGTTTCACGAAAAAAACTTGTCAAGCATATTATTAGGCCGACACAAAGAATCTGAAATAAATCTGGAGTCCCTGGGTTGTGTGAATTCAAAAAGCTCCTCCAAGACCAAGCGGTTTATTTGGATTTGTAGGGTGAATTTTTTTAGTTGAAAAACTGGCATTATTGCTTATATGCCCTCCCTTCCTTTTTTTATTTTTATTTTGCTTTGTAATGGCTGCACGCCAAGAAGATACTGTATGGGGTAGGGGAAATTTCCACTTGAGCAGGATCTCTCTACGGGTATAATAGGAGGCAAAAAACATAAAAAGTTTTACGTACCATCCAGCACCCTCAGCAGCAGCACCTTGGGGTCCAGAGTTAAAGCAAGATCGTATGTATAATTAACATCCCTAGCTGTAATCCTCAGTGTAACTCGGGGTTTATTTTCAGTACCAAAAGCAGTAACCCCGAGCCACACTTGGGATTACACCGCAGTATCCCTGTACAGGTACTTACCTTGTCCCTAGGATCCTGTGATGTCCTCCCACTGTATCCTACGTTCCGGATTCTCCGCCCGATGTATCAATGTTCCCGGGCTCCGTTCCCTGCGAACGTCGTGACGCATGGGGGCGGAGCCCGGCGGAACATTCAAAAAAGTACAAAAAACATAACACACACAATACATTGTAATCTGTAGATTACATTACTGTATGAAGTCATTTCACCTCAGTTTTGTCCCAAGTGCTTCATCCAGTGCCCTGCCTGCACTTTTATCATTCTTTCTGCCTGGAAACTTGAGATTGTCCATGGCATCCAAAAAGCGGTTTTAGACCGGCTAGAAAACAGCGATAGTGAATTAGAATCACTTTCAGAATTGAGCGATAGTGATTCGTGGGGAAATTCGTCATCAGACACTGAAAGTGACAACAGCGACGATTATGCGACTGAGCTCAGTGATGTGCAAACTTGGTGCTCTATTGACTGTGGTATGGATCATGCAGCACTGAGCTGAGTCACAGAATCGTCGCTGACGTCACTTTCAGAGTCTGATGACGAATTTCCCCACAAATCCCTATCGCTCAATTCTGCAAGTGATTCTAATTCACTATCGCTGTTTTCTAGCTGGTCTAAAACCACTTTTGCCGTAGAGAGACGCTTTCCATTGTCCTGATTGTGACCTCGGACTCAGTGCAGTCAAATGTTAAATTTTTTTTATACCCGGGATGTTTACTAAACCAATATGCAGTGTCTAGTATTACAGTGACTAGTAATATTGCACCATTGTTTGGACAAATTTTTGTGTTTTTGATTTGATTACATTATTGAATAAAATGTATTATTATTACCGTATTTATCGGCGTATAACACGCACCGGCGTATAACACGCACCCCAAGTTTAGGAGGGAATTTTAAGGAAAAAAACTTTTAGGAGGGAAATTCAAGGAAAAAAAACTTACATTTAAATGCAGCATGCAGCCTTGCCCAGTGTCCATCTGCAGCCTTGCCCAGTGTCCATCTGTCCATCTGCAGCCTTGCCCAGTGTCCATCTGTCCATCTGCAGCCTTGCCCAGTGTCCATCTGTCCATCTGCAGCCTTGCCCAGTGTCCATCTGTCCATCTGCAGCCTTGCCCAGTGTCCATCTGTCCATCTGCAGCCTAGCCCAGTGTCCATCTGTCCATCTGCAGCCTTGCCCAGTGCCTTTGCGATCGTGTCAGTCCCGGCGTTTTTTAAAATTTGGCGCCGATTTCTGTGGAGAGGAGCGAGCGGGGCCGAGTGTACTTCGGCTAGACTCGGCTCCTCTCGCAGTCCCGCCCATCTCCACTGACTGCGCCGCTGACGGAGAAAGCCGAGTGTACTTCGGCTAGACTCGGCTCTGCTCACAGTCACATGCAGGACTGCGAGAGGAGCCGAGACTAGCCGAAGTACACTCGGCTTTCTCTATGTCAGCGGCGCAGTCAGAGATGGGCGGGACTGCGAGAGGAGCCGAGTAAAGCCGATTGTACTTCGGCTTCGGCTCCGCTCGCTCCTCTCGCTCGTTTTCAGCAGGGGAATTCGACGGAGTATCGGCGTATAACACGCACCCACGATTTTCCCCTGATTTTAAGGGGAAAAAAGTGCGTGTTATGCGCCGATAAATACGGTATATTAATATTTTTTATAATTATTTATAGTATTAAATTTTTTTTATAATTTATGATTTCGTGTTTCAAACTTTATCATACCCGGGATGTCTACTAGACTCTTGTTTGGACAGATTTAAGTGAGTTATTCCTAAGAAATACAGGCCTTCAATATAAAACAGCACATTTCCATGCAAAACAATGTACCGCTTTGACATAAAAAAATCAGACAAAATCATACCGCCAGGGATGTTAATAGCATCCAGGATAGAGATCCAGAAGAGCCGGAGCTCAGGGCACGTCCAAACCAGGTCCAAGCAAGGTCCAAAAAGACTTGGATGAGCGATTTTGGGGTGGAGGAACTTGACTGGTCTGCACAGAGTCCTGACCTCATCCCGATAGAACATCTTTGGGATGAATTAGAGCGGAGACTTTGAGACAGGCCTTTTTATCCAACATCAGTGCCTGACCTCACAAATGCACTTCTGGAAAAATGGTCAAATGTTCCCATAGACACACTCCCAGAAGAGTTTAAGCTGTTATAGCTGCAAAGGGTGGGCCAACTCAATATTGAACCCTATGGATGAAGACTGGGATGCCATTAAAGTACATGTGCGTGTAAAGGCAGGTGTCCCAATACTATATATATATATCTAAGGGCTGTTACTGATTAAAATTTCCGTGTTCGATTAATCGATTTTTTTTAAATCGATTAATCGACTAATTTCGATTAATTATAACGCACATACAGATCCAACTACTTTTAGCTGATCTCCTTGCAGGCTGATTCCCTGTGCAGCTCCCAACCACTGGAAAAATGGATAGCAGGATACAAAATACACACAAAGGCAGCGCTCGATGGGAATAGCATTAAAACTTTTATAGTCTTCAAGTAGGTAACAAAATAAACATTGCACTGGAGATAAAATCGATGTAGCTACATAAACTGTAAAAATGGTGCGAGTAATACCAAACGGTAGCAAAAGCAGTCATAAAAACATGTAGCTAAGTATGATACTGGTATAAAAATGTGTACAACGATACCACTGCTGAATCCAGATGAGGAGGGGTTAACATTAGTCCGTCGGCATGTAGATGTCCTGTGAAGGGAACTATCACAACTCCCAGTGGATGGCTGTAGAATCCCAGGTTGATAGAGGGAATTGATAGAGGGAAGTGTAACAGCCCTTGGGTGTGGCAGATAGTAAGGTCCCGCCGGCATGCAGATATGAAGGCACAGCAAAGGAGCCCTTCAGATGGACACGGCAAGCCCCGCTGGTGTCCGTGACGTCACCCGGTCTCCGACGGAACTCCCTGAAGACCCGGAAACCGGTGGAGAGGTGAGTACCGATCAAAAGAATTTTGATTGATCAAAAAAATTAATCGATTAATCGAGGAATTAATAGTTAATTTCCACAGCCCTAATATATATATATATATATATATATATATATAATATTATTATTATTAAATTGAATATTTGAAAGTATATATGCATGTAATGTGTGCATCTCTTTTTTCTTTTTCTGGCACAATTAAAATGGATTGTACCTTTAGCACAGCTGGTGAAGTTTTAAAGAGGGGCTGAAAAATATATTAAGTTTTAATGGATTCGTAATTAAATGCTGTGTGTTCATTATGGTTTTCATCATGCCTCAGGGCTCTTCTAAAAAGACAAAATTACCCAGCGCAATCAAAAAGGAGGTAACAAGGTCCTGGGCTTCCCGCTGCCTGCGCCTGTGCGCTTGGCGGAGGTATCAGTATTCTCCGACTCATGTCTCTGTGCTTTCATGTGCACCAACCTCCCTCTCTCTCCGCTCAGCGCCTCTGTCTGTGCTCCTCTCCCTGCACTCTCCAGATTGACGTCAAGGAGAGGGAGAGAGATTTGAGGATCGCCCAATTTGTTCTGACATAAAGAGATGTTTAGCTCTCTGAGAGGTGGCACGGGCAGAGCGCCTGACTGACATTTCAACAGGCTGTCTGCTGGGATTGCTCACTTTATGTCCCCTCACATTCCTGCTGTGTCCTACGTGAACGCTCTTGTCTTATCTTCACAGCAAGAAGGCCTACATCCCCTTGGGCTTTGGTGCTCAACACCTTGTTAAACAGGGCTTATGGCTGCATAGCTGTCTTTTGTTCTGCATTAGCGTTGCTATGTGTGTAACGGTGGGATTTGTGTTTGTTTCAATTAAATTCCTTTGCAGGCTACTGGCAAACTGTAAAACATGTGGCCGCTTAGGCAGGTACAATTTTTATAGGGCAACTCATCTGTTGTATAAAAATAATAAAAGACAGTCATGTGCATAAGAGGAATTTTTAGCAAATCACCTGCTTCTGCTCTGGAGATACTGAAGCAGGCCACCCCAGCATGTTCTAAAATCAGGGCCGAGACAAGGGGTGGACAGAAGGGATAGCTGCCCTGGGCACTGTGGTATCATATAAGGTTAGCGGGGTGCTGCATAGAGCGTGCCTACCTAAAAGCTGGCAGGAGTACTGGAAGAGGGGGAATTTTTGTTTGGGGAGAATTATGGCTTGCAAGGGGAATTTATGCTTGGGGAATTTAGTGCTCAATTTTTTTTGGAGGGGAAGGAAGGGGATTTTGGCCAACACAAAATGCCTATACATTTTGGGGAAAGGGGGTGCCGTTTGGCATCTTTGCCTTGGACGTTAGATGACCTTGTCCCAGGACTGCCTCAAATGCACTGCTGAGTGGGAGAGGGTTGACCTGCTGTATTTAGTTGCAGCATGGCAGTAAAATAAATAATACATCTCCAGCACCCCTGTAGAAGCTAGGACAGATAGTTCTCATAAAGCAAATGGTTAGAAAATGAAAATGAGTAGTGACCATGGCATGTAAGCACATGGACAATGTAATTCAGAGGTACAGATATCTATCCAAGGCATAAGAAGTCATGTAACACATTGGTCATCAACCCTGTCCTGAGGGCCCACTAACAGGCCAGGTTTGCAAGATAACTGAAATACATCACAGTTGATATAATTTGCTGCTCAGTGATTGCAGTATTTTAGTCTGCATCTCCCCAAGGTAATACATAAAACCTGGCCTGTTAGTGGGCCCTGAGGACAGGGTTGATGACCACTGATGTAACATACCAGTATTCACTCAAAACTGAGTCAGGCTGGCTGTGTTAGGGGGTAAAGAGTTTCTCCACCAAATGCTGCTGCTTCAGTTTTGAGTGAATACTGGACCAGATTTCCACCCAGTCAACATAGGCTGTGGCCTTGGGAAGCAGGGCTACTAGGGGCAGCACATAGCCACTAACACATGTGGCCGTCTGTCAGTAATGCTTTCATCTGTGACTTCATTATTGCTGTCCCTGCACAGAGTGTGAAATGTAGTTGGTGGAATAGTTTTGTCATGTCTCTCGTGGACCTGCTTTGTCTCCAATGGTGACTGCCAACCAACAGGCAGAACAGAATCTAGTAAGTTTCTAGACAAAGGTTCAAGGATAACAGCAGACAGTATCAGAGAAAGCAGGCTGATGGTCAAATCAGGTGCAGACACATTGATTCTAGAGTCCAAGCTCCAATCACGTAGACACAGCAATGAGGTGGCAATAGATGAAATGAAATCCATCCGGTTCAGCAGGGACCAGCCAAATTTTATTCCATAAAGTGAAAACAGTGCAGCGCTAAGAATCAAATGTTGAGTATTGACATATCAACATACCGTGATAAACAAAATAAATTGTGATTAGAATATACAAAAAACACCATCATCTGATTCATAGTGTCTCTAGATAAAGTGCACTGTGCAAATTGTAAATTAAAATTGGTAGTATAGTCCCATTGGTGATGAAAACATTAATCCATTAGTATATATTGATGGGAAGGAATCCAGGAGTGTAGCACTAAAGGAGTCATCCAGGGGATAAGATTAAATATGCTCACAAGAAGGTAGCATCAATAAGGCATGTGATATCAAAGCTCTGGATAGCGAGTGGTGCAGTTCCTCCTCCTCAGCTGAGCCACCTCAGGTAACCTCGACCCAGCATGTGAGAATATGGATCAGGATGCCAAAGTCCCAGATGGTAATAAAACCTCCTTCCACCACAGAACCGTTTGATAGGTTTATGGTTAACAGCATCCATAAAAAACAACAGAAACCCTTCACATAGTGAAAAACGGTATGGCTACGGGTTTATTTAGAATCAAAAGGCTTTACATAGATTCCAAGATGTATTGCATCAAGTAAAAAATCTCCTCTGTGTTCACAAAAGCTTAAAATTCAAAAAGTCACAATGGCATGGAAAGGACTCATCAAACTAAATGCGTTTCGTCTACAAAGACTTCAGTTGGCCATTTCCATTCAAGAGAAGTCAATCTTACGATCCACTTCTCTTGAAGAGCTTGTTGAAAATTTAGCTGCAATTTATTTATTTTATTTATTTATCACAGGTACTTATATAGCGCCGACAATTTACGCAGTGCTTTACATATTTATACTGTAAATTCGCATCAGTCCCTGCACTCCAGGAGCTTACAATCTAAAGTTCCTAACTTACATTCATACATGCACATATTAGGGCCAATTTAGACAGGAGCCAAGTAACCTACCAGCATGTCTTTATAGTGTGGGAGGAAACCCACGCAGGCACAGAGGGAACATGCCAACTCCAGACAGGTAGTGTCATGGTTGGGATTCGAACCAACAACCCTAGTGCTTTAATCTGTGGTTAGCTTGTCCCCGCTGTCAGAACACAATAACACAGCAGGGAGGATTACTCCATCCACCTTGCTTATATGTACAGGGGAATCAGTTCAGTTCTTTTTTTTTTTTGCTCAGCAATTGAAAAACTAAGCCCTGTATGGCCAGCCTAACAATAGCAGAGATAACAAGCCAGTGATCAGAATAAGCACAGGCAAGCTAACTACAAATGAAGTCCAAACAATTCACAAGAATAATCCAGGTAATGAACAGAAAGGCTAACTTGTTATTGAGGCTCATGCTGAACAGTCTACTGAGCAGTCTACTTAATCTTTAATGAATAGGGCAAATGTGTACTACAGAGATCTGAGCTGCAGTGCAAAGTGACGACCAGCAGATGGTGAAGGATCAAGGTGTATAGGTGTATGGTTACAAGTGTATATTGTTCTGACAATTCACCCATTCTAGATCTGTATAACTAGAATAGAACTTCTAGTAATGTAGAGTGACAGTTTCCCTCCTCTGATAGAAGTCAGTTCTAGGTGGAATGAAGCAGAATGGGCAGAATCTTTTTCAGTCTCTCCATCCTCAGACATGGCTTGCCTAGTTTGGCTATTGTGGCCATAGAGAGACGGACCAAAATTTGTCAGATTCAACCTATGGTCAGGCTTGTCATCCTGAAATCGATATAACGATTGACAGTGAAGCAGGTAATACCGCCACCCAGGTGTACTTCAGGTAATGCAAGATAACTTTCAGTGACCCCCGGATTCCGTGAGAGACCACAGGGAAACAGATTTGAGTGTGTTCATAAGATCTCTGGTCTTCATTCAGTACCACAGTGGCTTATATGCAAAAGAAAGAAGGGAGGGGCTGTGTTTTAATGCATATGTTTCTAAATGTTATACAAACTCAGTATTTTCTTATCATGATTAAAACTGCTGAATTTAGTTAAGAACTAGCTGATGATTTTGCTTACACAACAGGCTGCTCCATGAATCAGCTTAACCACAATGACTTGCAGAGTGTGTTTCTATGCAAACTGTTAGTTAAGCTAATTATGTCAAAACCCATATTTAAAAGTTAATTTCTACTTAAACAAAATGGAGTCAGTTATTTATACATTCTATTACAATCGGTACAACCAGCCTGTTGATTTTTTTTTCTACGATCGCCGTCACTGGCTATAGCAGCAGTGATCATTATATTCTGATGGTGAGGAAACCTCCAGCTGTCAGAATACAATAGCGCAGCGGGAGGGACTGACCGTGTTGATAGGGGAGTCAAGTGTTTTCCTTTCCTTCAACCCATGATTGAAGGAAAGAAAGTTGCATAATGTATGGCCATTCTTATAGTTGGGTTGACACAAGACAGTTGTCCTGGGGTGGCAGCAAACCTGACCAATTGCTGCAGGTATTGCTCAGTTAGTTCTTTTGCTTATGAACATTGAACTTTGTGTGGACCAACTAATGTTCATACACACGGAAAGTGACCTGATTTTATTTATTTTTTTCATTTCAGCATATTGTTTTTTTATTGTTTTTTTTGATAAACAACACATTAAACAAAGATTGTTTTACCATATTTAAATAAAGAATACATTCCTTAGTTCTTTCTGCAACCTTTTCACTTTATGACAAAAGAGACAGATAATTAGCATACCAACAGTAACCATGCTTCTTAAATTTGTGCCAATTATGTATTCTGTTATGCGTGACTTCAGTCAAAAGGTAATTGGTTTGCTGTTACATGACATTTCAAATCATCTCTTGAAATTACATCAAAAGGCTGGCCTGTTTTGTTTTGATTGGGGAACAATCAATTTGATAAGTGGTAATGCAGCTCATTGTTTCATATTAATTAGACTAATTGCAGTGCATTAGCCTGTGAATCAGACAGAGTGTGCTGGAGACAAAGGCTCTGGCCTTCACTGGGCATTGGATATTGCTGGTTACACTTGCTTGCACTCTCTGAGACAGGAAAAACTGCTAAATCAGAAATGAAGTCACATATATTAAACGCATGTTAGTGCCCAAATTTGTTCCTGCCAAGGTCATGAAATCCTTTCTTCAACTTAATATGGGATGTCACACATCAGCTGAAAGTTGAAATCAGGCTTTCTGTGGGAGGGCCTGCTTGTCAGCTGATGGGTGGAAAGGGGAGGTAGTAAGGTGATTAGGCTTGCCAAAAGAAAAAGATAAAGCTGGCCATACATTATAAAGTTTTTGTACAATCTCCTTTATGCCCTTTACACACGATCGGATTTCCGATGGAATAAAATCTGATGGATTTTTCCGTCAGAATTCCGATAAAGGTGACTTTCATCAGTCTTGCCTACACACCATCAGACCAAATTCCGACCGTCCAAAACGTGGTGACGTAAAACACTCCGATGAGCCGAGAAAAATTAAGTTCAATGCTTCTGAGCATGCGTCGACTTGATTCTGAGCATGTGTGGGTTTTTTCACCAATGGAGTTCCCCACAGACATCGGAATTTGCTATGGTTTTTTTTTCCATCTGTAAAATTTAAAACATGTTCTATTTTTTACACCGATGGAAAAAAGACAGATGGGGCCCACACACAATCTTTTTTCCGATGAAAAAAGTCCATCGGTCTTTTTTCATCGGAAAAACTGATTGTCTGTACGCGGCATAAGACTTACCTTCATCTACGTAGTGCAAGGGCCTACAAATTTAAAGTTCTGTTTGGGTTTAACCTCGTATTACAGTATATGTTTTTTGGTAAATCTAAAAAAAAATTGTACAATAAGATTGTATAATGCATGACCAGCTATACTCTCACCTTTTTTGTGGTCCAGCACCAGGCCTCCCATCTAGCGTGTGGCCATCTACACTTCCGGGTATGACCTTGAGTGCGGACGCCACAGCTAATCAAGAAACTGCTCTCCTGATCAGAACTGCTGCCATTTAGAAGATGACTCCTGATTGGTACTGGATTTTGAGCAACATTTTGCTTTGCCCCCTGCTGCAAAGATCATGGGCATCCAATATTGCGTTTCGGTCTTGTCCCTTGCGCACAGAGATTTCTCCAAATACTCTGAATCTTTTGATGATTTTATGTATTGTAGAATATATATTTAAAGTCTTTGCAATTTTACATTGAGGAACATTATTCTGAAAACTTTTCACAGCCTGGTGAACCTCTGCCCATCTTTACTTTTGAGACATTCTGATTCTCTAAGATGCCCTTTTTATACCCAATCATGTTACTGACCAGTGGCGGCCCATCCATAGGGGCCGCCCGGGCGCCACCCCCCCTCCTGTGGTCACCAAAAATAAATAAATAAATAAAAACAAAAAAAAAACGGGCCCTTTAAGAGTTTTTTTTATTTTTTATTTTTTATTTTTTAAATGTCCTTTTCTTCACACAATGAGTGGCGGTGCGTCCATAGTGGGCGCAGAAGCGCCGCCGTCGCTCGCTTCTGCACCCGGCCGTCACTCACAACAATACATAGGTTCATGCATTGCATGAACCTATGTATTGCTGCCGCCCACTATTCAGATGGCCGGCCCCTTGAGCGCCGGCCAACTGAATAACAGTGTCTGGTTGGCCTTTAGAAGTGCCTATCAGAGCCAGCGGCTCTGATAGGCTTCCTGACTACAGCCTGAGGGCTGTAATCGGCTTCTAAATATCTAATGAGAGGACACACAGGGGTGCGTTCCCTGGCCAATCAGGTTCACTGGGTCTGGTTACCGGTAACCTGATTGGCTGAAGCGACATCGAGGGCGGGAGAAGACATCGAGGACGGAAGAAGGACAGCGCTGACTCGAGGAAGGTAAGTGCAGGGCTTTGGGGGACAAAGTGGTTGTATTATGAGGACAAACTGGCTGTATTTGGGGAACAAACTTGCTGCATATTGGGGACAAACTGGCTGTATTATGGGGGACAAACTGGCTGTATATTGGGAGGAAACTGGCTGCATACGGGGGACAAACTGGCTGTATATTGGGGGACAAACTGGCTGTATATTGGGGACAAACTGGCTGCATATGGGGGACAAACTGGCTGTATATTGGGGGGAAACTGGCTGCATATGGGGGACAAACTGGCTGTATATTGGGGGACAAACTGGCTGTATATTGGGGGGCAACTGGCTGTATTATGGGGGACAAACTGGCTGTATATGGGGGACAAACTGGCTGTATATGGGGGACAAACTGTCTGCATATGGGGGACAAACTGGCTGCATATTGGGGGGAAACTGGCTATATAATGGGGGGAAACTGGCTGTATAATGGGGGGAAACTGGCTGTATAATGGGGGGAAACAGGCTGTATAATGGGGACAAACTGTCTGTATATTGGGGGACAAACTGGCTGTATATTGGGGGACAAACTGGCTGTATTATTGGGGGGACAAACTGGCTGTATTATTGGGGGGTCAAACTGGCTGTATTATTGGGGGGACAAACTGGCTGTATTATTGGGGGACAAACTGGCTGTATATGGGGGACAAACTGGCTGTATATGGGGGACAAACTGGCTGTATTTTGGGGACAAACTGGCTGTATTATGGGGGACAAACTGGCTGTATTATTGAGGGGACAAACTGGCTGTATTATTGGGGGGACAAACTGGCTGTATTGTGGGGACAAACTGGCTGTATTGTGGGGACAAACTGGCTGTATATGGGGGGAAACTAGTGGTGTTTGGGCACAGTGGCTGCGTTTAATGGGCACAGTGGCGGCAATTGATGTTGTTTTTTTTTTTTTGTTTGTTTTTTCAGTTTGTTTGCGCCCCCCCCAAAAAATTTGAGCACCAGCCGCCACTGTTACTGACCTGTCGTCAATTAATCTAATTAGTTGAAAAATGTTCTCCCAGCTCTTTCTTGTTATTACCACTTACTTTGCCAGCTTTTTTGTTGCACTGTCCCATTTTTTTTTAAACCTGTTGCTGCCATCAATTACAAAATTGCCTTTTTTTTTCTTAAAATTTTATTATACTGTACTTTATCATACTCTAAAATACTCGAAATTACTCAGTTAGAATAGGTTTTTGACAAGGAATCTAGAATTGTTAACATGTTCAACTGTAAAATGGTCCAACTGTTCATCCATGCTTAACAATTACTAATACGAGTAGAAATTATTATTATCAGATTAACTGCGCATACTGTATTTACCATTCTTCCACTATAAGCATTATTTGACACATTCTGTATCATAACCACTTGTTTGTACAAATTATCCAGAAAACAATAACAATTATAGAAAAATATATATATATATATATACATTTTCTCAGTTTATACATTTTATATGTTTTGTATTTTCTATTGTAAATAAAGTATGCATTTATGAGATTTGCAAATCATTGCATTCTTTTTTTATGTAGATTTTGCACAGTGTCCCAACTTTTTGGGAATTGGGGTGGTAGCACCCCCGTTAGCTAGGACCCTTCCCCTAGATTTAGGACTCAGGAACATAAATATTAAAACCTCTCAGTGTTTTGTTGTATGGTAAAAATTTGTTTTACCTTGTAAACATTTATTCCTATTGCCATTTTAGCCATGGTGTGTGTGACATTGCCGAAAGGGCCGTTGTCATCCCAATACAGGGGACCCATACATCAGCGACTCCTTTGGGGGTAAGTGCTACACAGTATTTACCCTGCAGCAAACATTAGGAATTTGGCAACTGAAGTCCAGCTGTGGAAACATTATGTTGCTTCTTTACAGTATTAAGCCTAGTACATACGGGCCGAATGTCGGCCAGCATCGGCCAGTTCAATAGAAACCGGCCGACATTCACACGCATGTATGGCAGGCGGTTTATGTATTACTGTTGGCTTTAGTGAACTGGAATAGGCAACATGAGGCTGCAGGAGCTTGTCATGGTGGCAGGTATCATTTTTTGGGGTGGGGGCAGTTGACAATTAAAAGTTTAGTTTGCAGTATTAGCAAGTTTTTATAGTCATTGATAATCCAGGTCCATTTAATTATAATGAAATTGAGCCGGTCCACACTCTCAGGGGAAAGGCGGATTCATAACAAAACCTTGTAATGAAATGAAGGGCCTTTTAATCAGAACACTGGCTGTAGCGCAAGTCAAAAGCTGCAGCACATACCGTGCAAGCTCTGACACAAGATGTGACTGTATAGCATGACCACTCTGAGATAGAAAAGGCAGACATGCTCGTGATAGATTATTTTTCCAAATGAGTTGCGCCAGTCCAAACTATACTTTAGGACATGGCAGCCCCACTTTTATTGAACAAATGGAAAGTTTACAAACACATCAGTTGTCCATGCAGGGGTTTCGACCTTCCACGTGAAAAGTCAACTGAAAACGCTGAGTCACCTGGCTCCTTTGTCAGCAACACTGCTGCTCTTCTTACCAGTCCCTCTGACTGTGTTGCCCAGTTCTGGTTCACTTGGCTCGCTTAGCCTCTATTAGCAGCTCCCTGCTGCTTGGCCCACTCCTGGCCTCTGGATAAGGGTTCTTCTGAGCCCCGATAGGAGCCCACCTGACTCCTGGGATGGGACCTCCTGTTTCCTGGCTGGGTTGCCTCTGACCCCTGATTGAGTCCTCCTGTTTCTTGTCTCCTGGCTGAGGCCCCTGAGTGATATCTGCTGTCTTCAAATTGGGAGCCCTGAGCTAGTGGCGAGCATGGGTTGTGAGCGCCCGGGGCAAGGCAAGTAGTTTGCGCCCCCTAACCTGCAGACTTTTAGCACTCCCTTCCCTTCCTACAATAGTACTGACCTACCTGATTCCTACACTGACCACTACAATGACCTACCTGATTCCTACACTGACCACAACACTGACCAACCTGTTTCCTATACTGACCACTACACTACACTGTCCACTGACCACTATACTGTCCACTACACTGACCATTATACTACACTGTCCACTACATTGACCACTATACTACACAGTCCTCTACATTGACCACTATACTACAATGTCCACTACACTGCAATGTCCATTACACTACACTGACATCTATATTATACTGTCCACTACACTACACTGACCACTATACTACACTGTCCATTACACTATCCACTACACTACACTACACTGACTATACTATACTGTTCACTACCGCAGATGACCCCCATATGCCAAATTAAAGGGCGTTGGACACTGAACATGGCGGGCAGAGCGTGGGGGACACAGGAAATTGAAATTAGGAGGAAGCATGGAATTTCGCCCGCCTAAATGTTGCGCCCGGGGCCATGGCCCCCTCCGCACCCCCACGCTACGCCACTGCCGTGAGCTATCCTCGGGCTTGAGTATGTAACGACCCTGCACACCCGTGTACTCACACAGGCTGCAGGCATCCAGTAAAATACGGACACAGGATTAAACGTTCTGTCCCACCCAAGACAGCTCAGAACCTTCAAGCTCAATGCCCCAATCTGGAACTACAGAATTCGGAAAATATAAAAACACAGCTTTCTCCACTCAATGGTCTCGATGAAATGATGGCCTGGAACTTCACATTAGGTCTTATTATGAATCCTGTGTCATTTTCTCGTACATTTCCACAGAGCAGGCCCTCGCACTGTCACAATAGTTAGACCAACCTTCGCTTTGTCCTGCAGAACCTGCTTTCCACTTACTACATCCGCCTGCAGAACCTCAACCTCTCACTTTAGGCCTGCCTGATACTGTATCCCTAACGAAGGAGATTGCCTATGTTTAAAGGGTTACTAAACCCTCTTGCTTTTTTAAAAATAACAAACATGTAATATTTACCTCCACTGTGCAGTTTGTTTTGCACAGAGTGGCCCCGATCCTCCTCTTCTGGGGTCCCCTGGCGGTGCTAGTAGCTCCTCCCCGCATCGGGAAACCACCTAGGAGAAGCGCTGTCCTTGGGGGTACCAGTGCGCGCGCGCTCCCGAGTCCAGCTTTTGCGTCCATAGACACAGAAAGACGGGCTCGACCCTGCCCCCGGAGCCCACGTCATTGGATTTGATTGACAGCAGAGGGAGCCAATGGCTGCGCTGCTATCAATCTATCCAGTCAAGAGTCGAGATCCCGGCCAGAGAGGATTTGCATGTCTCTGTCGTGGGAACAAACGGGCTCAGGTGAGTCAAATGGGGGGCTGGGGGACTGCTCAGTGACATCAGTTTTTTTCACCATAATGCATAGGATGCATTGAGGTGAAAAAACACAAGGGTTTACAACCCCTTTAATAACGGCTACTATTAGATTGTAAGCTCTTATGAGCAGGGCCTTCTTAACCCTCTTATATTTTATTAATTTGTAACTGTGCTGTACCCTTTATATTGTAAGGCGCCGCACTATATAAATCCTGTATAATAATATGGCAACAAATATGTGGTTCTTTAGTGCGCACTACTTAACCACACAAGTATGTGATGACGTGATGCAAACAAAGGTCAGCTTTGCCTGTGTCAGTGTACGCTGACCTAGAAATAAACAGAAGCCCGCTCTTCCTAAACTACTCCAACACACACTGACATACAGCAAATAAACCTTTTATAGTGAGGGGGCTGGCACATAATAAAGCACTAAGTTTTGGCCCTTCTAAGACAGTTGACCTACGTTCAAAGGCCAGGAAGTGCATTATGGTTACAAAGAATTTGGTCTGGGGGATGTCCCCCTAATTGTGAACATGAAGGACCCACTGCACTTATGTTAGTGGTGAACCCGAACCTTAAACCTACCTGCAACTACAAAGCAGGGAGGTGCAGTCAGGGAAGGCAGGTGAACATAATAAAATACCAAAAAAATTATCAAGCTTCCTGAGAAAGACCCCAACTTACCTGAGCTTCATTTAGCTGAAGTCCTACCCCAACACTGGTCGAAATTTGGGGCTCCTACGGCCTATGGTTCCGGAGATACGGGGCTCCTTGTGCAGCCTGTCAGAAGCTACATACAGAGTGTCCAGTTTAAATACAAGCTGGCACACTCTGTTGGCAGCAGACTGAGAGGATGAGCTCACAGTGCCTCTCACTTCTTGTCAGAGGCACTGAGCTCAATGGACAGCTTGGAGTCTTGGACCAATGGTAAAGTACCACTGGGCCAAGCTGTCCAATAAAAATGGAGGCACGCTTCTCACTTCAGTGTCATAGAAAAGGTTATGGGGCTGATTTAAGAAAATGTTGGCACATTTGCGCGGGCAGGAATAATTATTGCGACATGGCGCATGCTGTCGACTTGCGCCGGATTCGCGGAATCGTTGCGCGTACGGGCGCAGACACATTATTAAATATGAAACAGACATTGGGCACTTGCTCATTGTAATGCTGATCATGTTAATGAGCTTTTCCTTATCACATGGAGAATATTGCTTCCACTTTTATTCCTTTCATTCATTTCTTTTTGAAACAACTCAATATTCATTCTAGAGATCTTCCTCCTATTAACAACTGTGCAGATGTTTACTGGACTTGTAATTGTGCATTTTATGGTGATAGTCTATAATCATTGGTGGAGCCAAAACTTCCATGAAAACATTTTCTCAACACATGTCTGTGTATTGTGCATTCTGGACAATTCTTTCCCCATACACTGTCCAATCTGATTGGATGACATTTACATCCACTCATTTCTCTGAGCAAATCTTTTCCCCATACACTGTGCAATCTGATTGCACAGTGTATGGGGAAAGAATTGTCCAGAATGCACAATACACAGACATGTGTTGAGAAGATAATTTCATGGAAGTTTTGGCTCCACCAATGATTATAGACTATCACCATAAAATGCACAATTACAAGTCCAGGAAAAATCTGCACAGTTGTTGATAGGAGGAAGATCTCTAGAATGAATATTGAGCTGTTTCAAAAAGAAATGAATGAAAGGAATAAAAGTGGAAGCAATATTCTTCATGTGATAAGGAAAAGCTCATTAACATGATCAGCATTACAATGAGCACAAGCCCAATGTATAAGCAGATGCGCCCGTGTGCAACACACACATTTAACAAGCTAAAGCCTGTGCGCCCTGTCAGGCGAGCATAAAATGGTGTGCTTTGTCATTGCACATGTGCAGTTGAGTAGCTGAAAGAAGGGTGTAAAAAGGCTTGATTAGTTGTAAGACAGATCTACATGTTCTGGACAGAATTTGTGCATTTAAACAATATTATATACATACTTTTTAGCCTGGTAACAGAAGATGGTAAACTAGTAAAGTTATCTACAGTATTCAGACAAAAATGTTGAAGATTACATTGGCTGCGCTTCCTAATGGTAGGCGCGAAAGATTGCGCAAGTGCGCAACAGCGCTTCCTATGTAAATATGGTTTGGTGCATATAAGTGCACCATAATTTTTGATAAATGTTTTGAGTCCATTTTTTTGTGCAATTGCTCCTATTTCTCCACTAGTAAATCACCCCCTATGTGTCTAAAAGACAAATGCTCCCTTCCAGCCCAGCCCTCCTAACTACAAGGAAAAAACATGTGTTTATAGGTATAAGATATACCCACAATCCTATGTTTTGCTCACACAGTTAAGAGGGAGAATGAGAATCTGCTGCTGTTGAAAGGTACTGTTTTAATCAAGCTAATTAACATATTATTATGCTATATGTTATAATTTATAACATAATAATTTATTATTTATCTATTTAGTGTGAAATTACTGGTTTGAAGTTATAACTTCAAACTTCAGTAATTTGTCCGTTAAGCCACCTGCTTGAGTACACTTTTTGAAAATATAGTAAATTACCTTAAAAACAATATAAAATAATTATTTGTATATTACTTATTTATGGTAATCAACCCCTTGCCCCCCAGGCCAATTCTGACACTTCTATCCTACATGTAAAAATAATCATTTTTTTCTGGAAAATTACTCAGATCCCCCAAACATTATCTATCTATCTATCTATCTATATATATATATATATATATATTAGCAGACACCCTACAGAATAAAATGGTGGTCGTTGCAACTCTTTATGTCACACGGTATTTGCTCAGCAATTTTTCAAATGTGTTTTTTTTTTAAGAAACTGTTTCATGAATTAAAAAAAACACTAAAGTTAGCCCGATTTTTTTGTTTAATGTGGAAGATGATGTTACGCCGAGTAAATGGATACCTAACATGTCACGCTTTAAAATTGAGCACACTTGTGGAATTGCGCCATACTTCAGTATTTTAACATCTCCATAGAGAGTTTGCCAGGAAGGGAGGGAGGTGAGTCATAAGAGGGCCAATGAGAGCTGCATGGCTGCAGAGCTGGAGGTGTGCCTTTGTGTGTGTGTGTAAATCCAGGAAGTGAACAGGCAGCAGCTTCAGCTGCCCACAGTTAAAATGGTTGCAGCCAGACTTAGTGGAGTGAGATTTCTGCAGCATATTTGGCAAGTACAGAATCACAGTATATATAAAATAATATGCAAAGTGGTTTAAGGGAAGCTTCAGAATGGCAAATATGTTTTTATTACAAATTATGTGAGCAAACTGTAGTTCCTATTTAAGCAGTCAGCTGAATGTCTATATGCAGACTCATGTTTTTTCAGTGATTGGCTGTCAAGGTTTTTAGAAAAGACTGACCCTCTTAAAATAAAAAGTACCGTAATTCAGTTTGTAGTGTTTGTTTATGTATATGGAGAGCTAAAAATGCATATAGCTAATACAAAATAAAGTTACTTGTAGTGTTATTTGCTAATGGTGATGTGATCCACTAATAGGTGTAAAGTGTAAATTTAATAAAAGACCTGCTATGTCTCTAGAACGGAATAAAGTATTGTGGGAAATACGAATATAGTATATATAAAAACAGCAAGGGAATTGCTGGAGACTGGATTCTGTGCTCGTATTTGTTTATAGAGGCCTCTGATAACTACTCAATGACTTTTTTTATTAAGTAAATATAGACAGAAGCTTAGTTATTATTCGCTTATCGGGCTGAAAGAATTGATCCAACTCATAGTTTAAAAAAATCCTTATCAATGCATCAAATATATTTATTTTGAAAATTAAACAGTACACTAAAAGGTTTATGTAAAGTAGAGCTTAGTTTTGGATAGAATGAGGAAGGCCAACAACCACAGTTTTAGTGTTGGTTGTGTTTCTGTTGGAGAGGTTCCCAGTCACTCCCCATCCAATTTGACCAGACATGGGACATTCAAAAGGCAATTTAGAGAGGAACCTAAAGCCGATGTCCAAGGACAACCTTTATGCTTCAGCAGTAAAACAGGATAAATAAAACATTAAAACAACTCAACTGGTCAAAGCAGTCTACCTACCTGTCATTAAGAATGCACTTGCAGGCAGTTGATGACCAGTACACTCAATTAAAATCAAATGTATCTAAATGTCTATCGAAGGGAAGGGAACCAAAGCTACCACCCTACCTAGAGCCCCAATCTACCCTAATCCATTTCTGCATCTGACACTTGTCACCAGGACACTAGACAAGGTAAGTATATCAACAGAGATTTAGTGTTGAGGGTTTGGGTAGAGTTGAAGGTTAAGGTTGGAAGTTAGGGACTTAACTGTTAGATTATGGTTTAGGTTATGGTCATACTAAAGTGTGACACCTTTTAATATATTTATAGTGTTGTACTCACTATGTTATGTTTTGTGACAGATTTTTGTCTGGAAATGCATAGCACCCCCATAAAACTTGAAGGTGGTTCTAGACCCCCAGGTGGAATAGTGGTCTAGCATTTCACTTCCAGGTAGAATCCCTGACTCTTTTAGGGATGTAAATATTTGAGCACCAGTAACTTAAAATGAGAAGTATGGGATTTTTTTATCCCATAATCATACTTACCTAGGTGAATGCAGCATCGGTCTGATGCTGCATCTGTCCCCCCACCACCGAGCCGCCGATAGCTCTGTTCTCTCACCTCCCCAAATGCAGGGCTGCTGCCTGTCAGTCAGCATCTCTCCTGCTCTGCTCCTCCATGCTCATTGGAGAGCTGAGCTGTGGAGGGGCGGGGAGTGGCCGCCTATCAGTCCAGGCACCTGGCGGATCCAGACTCCCAGAGTAGGGATGACGCGCTGCCTCGACTGATTTTAGTGATGTCAGCAGAGAGCGGACTTCAGACCGCTCTCTGCTGAAAACGGGTCACAGGAGTGCAAAACGAATTGCACTCCTGTGATCCATAGGAGAAGCCCAGCCGAATGAGCTCAGGCTGGACTTCTCCTTTAAGCCAGTTCAACTGTTATAGGACCAACAAAATCAGGTTAATTGGAAACAGGGCACAAGACACCCAAATATACAAAAAATGCAGACTCTGTATCACTACTACGGATGAGCCGAACATCCCCCGGTTCAGTTCGCACCAGAGCCTACGAACGGACCGAATGTTTGCGTGAACTATCGAACCCTGTTAAAGTCTAAGGGACTCGAACGTTCGGAATCAAAAGTGCTAATTGTAAAGGCTAATATGCAAGTTATTGTCCTAAAAAGGGTTTGGGGACCCGGTCCTGCCCCAGGGGACATGTATCAATGCAAAAAGAAGTTTTAAAAACTGAAGTTTTTTCGGGAGCAGTGATTTTAACCACTTGACCACTGGGCACTTAAACCCCCTTAATAACCAGACCAATTTTCAGCTTTCGGTGCTCTCACATTTTGAATGACAATTACTCAGTCATACAACACTGTACCCATATGAAATTTTTGTCCTTTTTTTCACACAAATAGAGCTTTCTTTTGGTGGTATTTAATCACTGTTGGGTTTTTTATTTTTTGCGCTATAAGAGAAAAAAGACTGAAAATTTTGTAAAAAAATGATTTTTTTTCGTTTCTGTTATAAAATTTTGCAAATTACTATTTTTTCTTCATAAATTTTGGCCAAAATTTATACTGCTACATATCTTTGGTAAAAATAAGTACAAATTGGTGTATATTATTTGGTCTTTGTGAAAGTTATAGAGTCCACAAGCTATGGTGCCAATATCTGAAAATTGATCACACCTGAAGTACTGACGGCCTATCTCAATTCTTGAGACCCTAACATGCCAGAAAAGTACAAATACCCCCCAAATGACCCCTTTTTGGAAAGAAGACATTCCAAGGTATTCAGAAAGAGGCATTGTGAGTTTTTTGAAGTTGTCATTTTTTCCCACAATTCTTTGCAAAATCAAGATTTTTTTTTTCTCTTTTTTTTTTTCCCACAAAATTGTCATATTAGCAGGTTATTTCTCACACACAGCATATGCATTCCACAAATTACACCCCAAAATACATTCTGCTATTACTCCCGAGTATGGCGATACCACATGTGTGAGACTTTTACACAGCGTGGCCACATACAGAGGCCCGACATGCAGGGAGCACCTTCAGGCGTTCTGGAGCACCCAGGCCAATTCTGACATTTCTCTCCTACATGTAAAAATCATCATTTGTTTGCTAGAAAATTACATAGAACCCCAAAACATTATATATGTTTTTTTAGCAAAGACCTTAGAGAATATAATGGTGGTTGTTGCAACTTTTTATCTCGCACGATATTTGCGCAGCAATTTTTTTAACGCGTTTTTTACGGAAAAAAAATGTTTTGTGCTTAAAAAAAAAAAAAACAGTAAAGTTAGCCCAATGTTTTTGCATAATGTGAAAGATGAAGTTACGCCGAGTAAATAGATACCTAACATGTCGCCCTTAAAAATTGCACACACTCGTGGAATGGCGCCAAACTTCGCTACTTAAAAAATCCCCATAGGCGACGCTTTAAATATTTTTACTGGTTACATGTTTTGAGTTACAGAGGAGGTCTAGGGCCAAAATGATTGCTCTCGCTCTAACGTTCGCAGAGATACCTCACATGTGTGGTTTGAAAACCGTTTTCATATGTGGGCGGGACTTACGTATGCGTTCGCTTCTGTATGCGAGCTCACGGGGACAGGGGCGCTTTAAAAAAATAAATAAAAATTATTCTTCATTTTACTTTATTTATTTTAGTTTGACATGTTTTTCCGCCCCAAACATTTTTTTGATCACTTTTATACCTATTACAAGGAACGTAAACATCCCTTGTAATAGGAATATGGCATGACAGGTCCTCTTTACAGTGAGATATGGGGGGGGGGGTGTCAATAAGACCCCACATCTCACCTCTAGGCTGGGAAGCCTGAAAAAAATACAAAAAAAAAAACAACAATCCTGGCTTTGATCGTAGCGGTGAGTCGGTAGAAGCACCGGAGGGCGGCGGGGGGGGGACATCCCCTCTCGCCTCCCGTAAGAATGATCAAGCGGCGGAACAGCCGCTATGATTGTTGTTATGGTGTAGGGAATCGCCGGCTGAAAAAGCTAATATCTGAATGATGCCTGTAGCTGCTCCCATCATTCAGATATCCCCGCACAAAGTCAAGGACGTCATATGACGGCCGGAGGGCGGGAAGTGGTTATTGCAGAGTATTGCCGGGCATTGCGGAGTATTGCCGGGCATTGCGGAGTATTGCTGGGCATTGCGGAGTATTGCAGGGCATTGCGGAGTATTGTGGACTATGGCAGGGTATTGCGGACTATGGCAGGGTATTGCACGGGTATTGCACAGGGTATTGTGGAGGGTATTGCACAGGGTATTGTGGAGGGTATTGCAGAGTATTGTGGAGGGTATTGCAGAGTATTGTGGAGGGTATTGCAGAGTATTGTGGAGGGTATTGCAGAGTATTGTGCAGGGTATTGCAGAGTATTGTGCAGGGTATTGCAGAGTATTTTGCAGAATATTGCGCAGGGTATTGCAGAGTATTGCGCAGGGTATTGCAGAGTATTGCGCAGGGTATTGCAGAGTATTGCGCAGGGTATTGCAGAGTATTGCACCAGAGTATTGCACCAGGGTATTGCAGAGTATTTTGCAGGGTATTGCGCAGGGTATTGCAGAGTATTTTGCAGGGTATTGCGCAGGGTATTGCAGAGTATTGCGCAGGGTATTGCAGAGTATTGCGCAGGGTATTGCAGAGTATTGCGCAGGGTATTGCAGAGTATTTTGCAGGGTATTGCAGAGTATTTTGCAGGGTATTGCAGAGTATTGTGCAGGGTATTGCAGAGTATTGCACCAGGGTATTGCAGAGTATTGCACCAGGGTATTGCAGAGTATTGCACCAGGGTATTGGCAGGGTATTTTGCAGAGTATTGGCAGGGTATTTTGCAGAGTATTGGCAGGGTGTATTGCAGAGTATTGGCAGGGTATAGCACAGGGATGGCTGAGCAGGGATGGATGGATGGCTGGATCTGTGACTGCAATTGTCACAGATCCAGCCCACAGTGCTGCTGCTGCCATCCGCTCCCTCCCCCTCCCCTCTCACACTGTACCGATCGGTACAGAGAGGGGAGGGAGGAACCGGCGTCATCAAATGACGCCGGTCTGTTTACAAGTGATTGCTCCGTCATTTGACGGAGCGATCACGTGGTAAACGGCCGCTATCAGCGGCGATTTACCGCGATTCGTGATCCGCCGGGTCACGGAGTTTCCCGTGTGCGCGCCCCAGGGGGCGCGCGGGAGCGCGATTCTGGGAGGACGTTATATAACGTCCTCCCAGAGTTAAGCAACCACCTTGTCGACGTTATTTGTCGGCAGGTGGTTGTTAAGTGGTTAATGATGCTTAAAGTGAAAAAAAAATTTGAAATATTCCTTTAAATATCGTACCTGCGGGGTATCTATAGTATGCCTGTGAAGTGGCACGTGTTTCCCGTGTTTAGAACTGTCCCTGCACAAAATGAAATTTCTAAAGGAAAAAAAGTAATTTAAAACCGCTTGCAGCTTTAATGAATGTAATGTGTGGTCCTGGCAATATGGATGAAAATCATTGAGAAAATCGGCATGGGTACCCCCCCCCCCCGACCAGCCCATTTGGGTCTTGTATGGATATTAAGGGGAACCCCGCACCCAAATTAAAAAAAGGAAAGGCGTGGGGCCTCCAGGCCCTATATACTCTGTACAGCAGTATACAGGCGGTGCAAACAAGACAGGGAATGTAGGTTTGTTCTTGAGTAGAATCTGTTTGTAATTTAGAACTGGTACATTTTTAAAGTGTAGCTCCAGCCAAAAAATCTATTTTTAAGCTTTTTGGAAAACAAAGGGAAGAGTTATCACCCCTGTAACATTTGTTTTGCTGTCTGTGCACCTCTTCAGAAGATTTCACTTCACTTTCTGTCCCAATGACAATTATTTTTGAAAATTTGGGGTTTTTAGTGAAAGAAGGATTGGTGATAAAGCATAAGTGGAGAGGAGACACGTTTTTCCCATATTAACTCTTACAGGAGAGAATTTCCCTTCCTAGATTTCCTCTCACTTCCTGTTGTCTCCCTCCGTTTGCAAGTATGAGTCGTTTGTAAGTTGGATGTTTGAAAGTAGGGGCCTGCCCTATATACTCTGCAGAAATTTGGGCCTTAGGTGTTGGTGTTGCCACAACACTGTAAGGCCTCACAGTTACTCTTGGTGGGCGCAGGAACGGGCCCTGCTGTGAAATATTAGATCAAGAATTGTAAATACATGCCCCTGTTGAACAGGAGCAGAAAAATTGGGCCTTAGGCACAGGTGCTGGTGCCACAACACTGCAACCCCTCACAGAAACTCTAGTTGGAGCGCATGAATGAGCCCTGCTGCAAAGTATTGCATCAAAAATTGTAATTACAAGCTCCTGTTAAACAGGGGCAGAAAAATTGGGCCTTAGGCACTAGTGCCACAACACTGCAACCCCTCACAGATACTATAGTTGGAGTGCAGGAATGAGCCCTGTTGCAAATTATTGCATCAAAAATTGTAATTACACGCCCCTGTTAAACGGGCTGAAAAATTGGGCCTTAGCCACTGGTGGCGGTGCCCAGAACCAAAAATGTTTTTACAAGCTATCAGCATGAACATTGAGGAGGAAGAGGATAGTCACTCAGCATAACAGGATAGTCACTCAGCATCAGCATAGGCAGTCTTGAAGGGATCTCCCATTCCAAATATTTTTTTTCGGTTACATCAGCATCAGGTGCTTGGTAGCTGGTGATCCAAGACTGATTCATTTTTATGAAGGTCAGCCGATCGACCGATTCGGTGGACAGGTGCACCCTGTGATCGGTTACAAAGACTCCAGCAGCACTGAATGTGCGTTCCGAAAGAACGCTGGATGCAGGACAGGCCAGTAGCTCAATTGCATACTGTGCAAGCTCTGACCAGTGATCCATACTCAAGACCCAGTAACCCAGAGGATTTTCGGTGGGAAAGGTGTCCAAGTCTGATCTTGCCCCTAGGTATTCCTGCACCATGTAAACCAGATGCTGGCAATGGTTGTTGGAACCGATCATACCTTGGGGCTACGGACTAAAAAATTGTCTGAACGCATCGGTCAGATGGCCACCTTCTCCACCGCTCCTTCTTTGACTGACCGAAGCCTCAGCAACACGTTGTCCAGGACCAGGATTTTGTAACCTCCCTGTCTCTGGGAACGCGTTGCAGAGATCTTTCTGCAAGGCTTCCCGAAGATGTTTCATCCTCTGCTCCCTCTGCGACGGCAAGATAAGGTCCACAACCTTACCCTTGTAACGTGGATCAAGGAGGGTTGCCAGCCAGTAATGATCCCTCTCCTTGATACCACGAATACGAGGATCCTTCCGTAGGCTTTGCAGTATCAGGGAGGCCATGCAGTGTAGGTTTGCTGAGGCATTCGGTCCGGATTCCTCTGGGTCACTCAGGACAACATGATCCGCAGCCACCTCCTCCCAGCCACGTACAAGTCTATGGGTTTCTTGGGACTGTAATTGATCCCTTGAAGACTGCTGCTGCTGCTGAGTGCTAGGCTCCACCTCCATGCTGACACAATCCTCCTCCTCCTCCTTGTCCTCTTCCTGTGTGATAGGCGGGCCAGCAGGAACACTGTCTGGATAAAGTGTACCTTGAGAGGTAAGGAAGTCCTCCTTTTCCTCCCTCTGTTCTGCCTCAAGTGCCCTGTCCATTATTCCACACAGCGTGTGCTCCAACAGGTGGACAAGAGGGACAGTGTCACTGATGCATGCACTGTCACTGTTCACCATCCTCGTGGCCTCCTCAAATGGTGACAGGACAGTGCATGCATCCCTGACCATGACCCACTGGCGTGGCAAAAAAAAAACAAGCTCCCCTGACCCTGTCCTGGTGCCATATTGGCACAGATACTCATTGATGGCCCTCTGCTGCGTGTGCAGCTGCTGCAGCATGGCCAACTTTGAATTCCACCTGAATTCCACCTGGTGGGCATGTCACAGATTAGGTGGTTCTTGGGCAGGTAATCCTTTTGGAGGTCAGCCAGCCGAGCACTGGCAATATATGACCTGCGGAAATGCACACAGAGTTTCCTGGCCTGCCTCAGGACCTCCTGTAAGCCCGGGTACCTGCCCAAGAACCACTGCACCACCAAGTTAAGGACGTGAGCCAAACAGGGCACATGGGTCAGTTGTCCCTGTCGGAAGGCGGAGAGGAGGTTGGTGCAATTGTCGCAAACCACCATTCCTGGCTTAAGCTGGCCTGGCGTCAACCACCTCTGAGCCTGCCCCTGCAGAGCTGACAGAATCTCTGCCCCAGTGTGGCTCCTGTCCCCCAAGCACACCAGCTAAAGCACCGCATGGCATCTTTTTGCCTGCGTACTTGCGTAGCCCCTTGAATGCCTATGGAGCACCGCTGGTTCCGAGGACAAAGCACAGGAAGAGGCCATGGAGGAAGAAGAAGAGGAGGGGGTGGAGGAGAGAGGTGTGTTAGAATCACCATTAGTAGCATTTTGGAGGCGTGTTGGTGGAACAGCCTCCAACACTTCTGCACCTTGTCCTGCATCCTTCCCAGCTGCCAGCAGAGTCACCCAATGCGCCGTGAAAGATAGGTAACGTCCCTGTCCATGCCTGCTGGACCATGAGTCAGCGGTAATATACACCTTACCGCTGACCGCCCTGTCCAGTGAGGCCAAGACATCATTGCCTTCCACATGCCGGTAGAGAGCCGGAATCGCCTTCCATGAGAAAAAGTGGCGTTTGGGAACCTGCCACTGAGGAACCGCACATTCCACAAACTCACGGAAGGGGGCAGAGTCTATCAACTGAAAAGGCAGCAGTTGAATTGCTAGCAATTTAGCCAAGCTAGCATTCAACCGCTGGGCATGTGGATGGCTGGGAGCGAACTTCTTTCGAGGAGCAAGGAGAGGTCTGCTTTGTTCTTTGGTGTGGGACTTTTAGGTATGCTTGCCAACGAACTGCATGGCAGGTCGACATATGTCTGGTCAAGCATGTGGTGCCCAAGCGGGTGATGTTTTGGCCACGCGCAATACGCTTGAGGCATGTTGCAAATGGCTGCCCAGGTCTTTTTCATTTGCTGTGACTTGTAGTACTGTTCTTAATTCAATAAAGGCAACCATTGTTCAGAGTGCGGCTGTCCAGAAACATCCTTTTGTTCCTGTCTTGCTGAATGCATTGTCTGCACCTGTGATATCTGCACGGTGGATTCTCATCAAGGCTCCCACCTAGAGCGGCTACCTTCTCTTTCCATGCTGCAAATAGCAGTGGTGCGATCTGATACACTCGTCTCAAAAAAGGCCCACACCAAAGAACTTTTGGAATAACGCGCAGAGACAGCAGCGCACTGCACATGCGGAGCTCTGCGGTGTGATGCAGTCGGTGTGCTGCCCTTAAGCTGGCCCCTGGTGGGCATCCTGCCTCGTTGGAGATGTGCCTCCTCCTCCTCCTCCTCTCTCCTATCAGGCACCCACGTAGAGTCCGTGACCTCATCATCCCCTCCCTCCTCATCACTGTAGCAAACCTGGCAGCATGCTGCAGCTGGGGGAACATGACTGCCAGATTGCTGTCCTTCTTGGGCACCCCCTCTCTCTGGGCTCACTTTACTGCCTTCCTTCAAACCGCTGCGCATCCTCCTGCAGCATGTACCCAACACTGTGGTCAAACAGTTCGGGCGACTCCTCAGGAGGACATGGTGGGGCTAGGGAAGGAGTGACTGATGCCATTGAGCCGAGACAAAGTACCCTGAGCCAGGGTGAGAGAGGATGAGGAGGATGAGGACCTTGGCCCTCCAGCTTTGGTGAAACTACAAGTCCCATGAGATATTGCAAGACACTGACAATCACAGGCATGACTCCTAGAGGCAGAGGCATGATGGGATTTGTAGTTTCACCACAACTAGAGTGCCAAAGTTGCCTACCCCTGGTTTGGACCCTTGATATTTCACCAAAGCCCCCCAATGGTGCTTCTAAAAAAACAAAAAAAAACATTAAATTGTAAAAAATAATTGAAACATTTGTTAAATATAATATAAAAATAAAATGATAAAAACAAAAAACTACTGACACCATCCATTGCTCTACTGACATTGTCCACTGCCCTACTGACACTGTCTATGTTTTATTACATTTTAAAATGTATTTATAAGAGAGTGTGTGTATGTATATATGAATGTATATATGTTTGAGCATTAGTGTCCACTCCCTGTTGCAATAAGCTGTGCACACCTATGTGTCACGTACCTGGCCGGGCGCCAAGTTGCTGAGAGGGCTTCCCTTGTGGCTAAGGGCAGGACACCCCTGGAGGTGGTACAGGCAATGCAGTTCCCAAATAAGCACAGGTTGGCCTGTTGTAGTCTGCAGAGCTGATCACCGGATGGCAGCAGGAACAAGCAGGATGCGCTGCAGGATAGATGTCCTTAGCAGTTTGCGGGCATACTTGTCAGCAGAGCAAACAGGAAGCAGAACCAGAAGCCAGGCCAGGGGTCATACAAGGTGGATCAGTCAGTAGCATAGGCAGGAATAAGAAACTGGAACAAGCCAGGATCATACACGGGTAGACAGATAATAGCAGATTTGTTGAGCCAAGCTGAGGTCAAACACAGTGGATCAAGCAGAAGTGAAGTCAGTAGTTTAAGCCAGGGGTCAGAGCCAGGAATCAAAAAGAAGCAGGTCAAGAGGCAAGCCGGGTCAGTAACAGGAAGTCCAAGGTCAGGATACACAGGGCACAGGAACACGGGGGGGGCAATTTGTGAGAGGAGCTGCTGTCCTTATATAGGCCAGTGGACGCTGGCAATTACCGTTCTTTGCGTGTGCCGTTGCGTACCATTCCCTAATGTGCATGTGCAAATTAGCACAGCCATATTGGATATTGGCATATTTGCCAGGTCTTCTCAGAATTCTTTCCTGATAAGTGCTCCCTCCCCATCATAATGCCTATGCTGACTAACCTGTGTAAGAAAGATGTATATACTTAACTATTTTCAGGCCGCTGTTTTCAGGTGTTAGGAGGAGTGAGGAAGCATTTTTAAAGATCTTCTTTTTTTCACCTTAATGCATTTTTATGCATTAAGGTGAAAAACCTTCTGTGCTGCATCTGCCCCCCAACCCCCCCCCCCCCTTTTTCCTTACCTGAACCCATCCATTCCAGCGAAGTGCATTAGTGCAGCGGCTCCCGCCACTGTCTCTCTCCTCTTTGAACAGATTGATAGCTGCGGAAGTAATTGCTTCTGCTGCTGTCAATCAAATCCAGCAACGCAGGGGCGGGGGACGGGGCCGAGTCCTAATGTCTGTGTCAATGGATGCAGCAGCGGGACTCGGGAGCGAGCATGCACGGGCACCAAATAAAGAGAAGGGCCTGGAGCGCGGTGGGGGACCCCAGAAGAAGAGGATAGGGGCTGCTCTGTGCAAAACCATTGCATAAAGCAGGTAAGTATAGACATTATTGTTATTTTTGTTTTAAAAAAGTGTTAGGTATAGCCTGGAATTCTACTTTAATACAGATTCTTTTTTCCTAATATTCAAATAATAGCAAAGCTTTTTTTTTATTGTTTTATTATATTGTGATGCATCAGGAATTTTTATTTTATTCTGGAAAAAAAAAAAAAAACTAGCTGCCCTTTAAAAACAGCTTTTGACTTCATCTTGTATCATTGTATTTAATGTATTCATCTATTGCAAACCGAGAAACACCAGATGCAGCCCTCTATTATCTTTGCTAATCACCACAAATACACTTTATAGAGGGACAAAAATGCTCACCGGAAAATAAAAATGACAACAATAAATTGCAGTTGCATATTTTCTTTTGGTAATTTGCTTTTCCGAGAACTTTTTTGGGGTTTTGCATTTGAGGCGAATTAACAGCTAGAGGTCTTTTCAGAGTGGAGTATAAGTGCCGGTTCCGCCTCCCTGAGCACACGCCGTAGACAGCTTTGTTAAAATTCCGGCCCTCACCTCCGCTGTCACTACTCGTTCTAGTGCAGGCAAGTTCCCTTTTGAAGTGGAGCAAATCTTTGCTCAGTTAAGCAAGCGTCAGTCAGATGCAAGCTTGGCTGGCAGCCCAGGGTTGTTAGAATTTTTCATGCTACACCTGAATAAGATATTGACGAGACATTGTTACCCAAACTGAATAAAGAAACACAAGATAAATATAATTAAATTGTCATAAGACTGACAGAATAATTTCAAGACTAAATCCTACATTGTCAATGTATTTATAAAAAGTTTTTATTTTTTTAGTTCAGCTAGGCTTTTCCAAAGCTGCTGCTCCTACTGACGAGATACAACTTCTGTTATATATCACAGAACAATTTTTAATGCTTTCAAAATTCATAAAAGCAGTATTAAACCCAAAAGCCAAAATGTATTATATTGCAGCTCGATAATTTTTAGATTAGTTTTCTTTTTTAGGCTTTCTTTCTTCTATGGCCAGTAAGTCTGTTGTTTTTCAACAGCACAAGCTCCCCTGGAAATGTAACAGTTAGAGTGTTTAGACAAACCATTTACCACTGGGGTGCTTACAGTGATCAGTTTTTATTTATTCATGTAAAACCTTCATCCTAAAAGATAAAAGAAAAAAAAATGAATGCAGCCACCACTGCTAATGATCGGCAAGCTGCGAAATATATACGTTTTGGCTTTGGGTTTAATTTCACTTTAAGTGTTATTTTTTTATTTATTTTTTGTGTTGACTCATTATTTTTTTTTTATATAATCTTTATTTTTGACACATAGAATACAACATAGCCAACAATGCCTCATTGATAAAGGTTTGCAAATAAGGAAGTAGAAATAAATGTATCGGCATGTCTGACTGCAAAAACATAGGATACAAAGGGGAATGGGTAGGGAAACTTGGGAAGGGGAAGCATATAAAGCAACATTTCTAAGGGGGTATCCCCTAAGTGACCCTGAGTAAGTATGAGATCCGTGCTAAAGATCAACTCGATAAACTCCAGGGTGCCCCCCCGTGAGGCAGCCGCGGAGGACCCAACCGGCTCCACCCCGGGAGGAAGGGGGAAACAAGGCCTCCATCAAACCTCCGTCCAGGGGTACAGCCGTCCTGGCCGGTTCCTGGACCGCCCAGGGCAGGAGCCCTGCTAAAGCAATGGGATTATAAGTCAAGTACCCCACCCTAGGCAACATACAGTATATGACAAGAACAGGAACTGAAAGAAAAGCACATCATATAGTAGAAAAAAATAAAAGGGAATAAGTGAAAAAAATTAAAAAATAAAAAATTATATAATTTAAAGAACTGGAAAGCGGAAAGAAAACACCAACAGCGGAAAGGACTGGAAAAATTGGGTTCAGGCATCACAGTTAGTAGGCACTCTGAGCGAGGGTTCTGCCAGCTCCAACAATGTAACCTCCAGGCTGGATGGCATTGGGTCAGGGTCAGCGGTGTACTTCTGCCAAGGTGCCCAGATATTGTTAAACCGCTCACATCTATCTGTACACTTCACCACCCACTCCTCTGCCTCCTTAATCTCATCTACCTTCTTGAGCCACTCAGCTATAGTGGGCACCTGTGGATGTTTCCAGTGGAGGGGTATAAGTCGTTTGGCTGCATTTAGGAGGTGCGGTAGTGCACTTTTCTTGTAGTGGCTCAGCGGGAGGGCAGGGACGTGCATGAGGAAGCGAGCTGGGGAAAGTGGAATGTCATCCCCAAGAGCGTCTTTCATGTGAGTTTGGATGTCCAACCAGAATGGATAAATCACAGGGCACTCCCACCAAAGGTGAAGGAGTGTGCCTCTCTGGCCGCATCCATGCCAGCAACAGTCAGTGACGGAGGAGTAAATACGGGATAGGGCGTGCTGACTCATTTCACCAGACTTTACTCAGAGCTACTACTTGCTAATTTTTACTAAATATCTAAATACTATATTTCTTTCTATCTTACACTTTTATAATAATGAATTTTAAGAAGATCCAATAATGAGGTTTATTTTGTTTTGTGAGGATTTTGTTATTAGACGTAAAATTTTTTAAAGCGGAAGTAAACCCATCCATAAAACAGTTTCATTTTTGGCACGTGAGGGAAATGTAACACTCCCATTGGTTGTGCTCTCAACCAAACTGTCAAACCATCCAATGGGCTGGTGTCATAACTGATCACATGTGCAGCATCATGGCAGTTGTAGATTAAACAGAGGCAAAGATGGCAGCTTCCTTGGCTGAAAACAATAGGGGGGTTTACTTATACTTTAAGGTGGCATGAGAGTGGAATGGTCACACACTCAACTGTAGTATAGCAAATAGTTATTTCATTAGTATAAAAATATATAACATAAAAATTGAGTACAATTTTTAGCATTGTGACAAAAATTCTACTTGCTTGACCCTCCGCTTTAAAGCAAACTCCATCCAAAAATAGGAAGATACAAATAAAAAAGCACAAAATCAGCTTTTGCTGCAATATTCACATTCAGTCTAGAAATTACAAGTAGTACTTTTATTTTCAGCCGCTAAATGTCCTCAGTCTGATAACCAGCATCGTTCACCCACTTCTTTTGAGCCCGGGTCATCCTGGATCCAGCCGAACCTGTGACTGGACAATGAAAGGAGAACAAGCACAGTGATGCACTAATCTTTTTATCATTATGCTCTCTACTCCTATCAGCATGCTCCTTATCAGCAAAGGAGCCTTACATGTATGCAAATCCATAATGTGTTTTACGATATGTTTGGCATTGTGTCTCACTTTATACAGTTTTCTTAACCATTTTAGTACTGCGCTATAGCCAAATGATTGGTACAGTGTCAATAGATGTCCTCCCAGAACCTTGCCCGTGCATCGGGTGCACTCGGTGACTGCAACATCAGCTGATCGCAGATCGGAGTAAATGACCAATCACAGTGGCCCTTTACCATGTGATCAGCTGTGTCCAATCACAGCTCATCACATGTAATCGGCATGTTATCGGCATTACTTTCCTTACATGCTGTGTCTGGGTGAGGAAAGAAGTGCTGATAACCGGAAAGGCTGTAAAGCACACTGTTTACACTGATATACAGGGCACTGATCATCAGTGTCCTGATAATCAGTGAAGCCCCATTAGTGCCTATCAGTGAATCTTATCAGTATCCCTTAGTGCTGCCTATCAGTGACCATCAGTACTGCCTATCAGTGTCCATCAGTGCAGCTTTTAAATGCCCATCAATGCCACCTCAGAAGGGCAGCCTCGACAGTGCCCATCAGCGCCCATTAGTCAGCCTTATCAGTGCCCCTCAGTGCAGCCTATCACTGCCCATCAGAGCATCCTCATCAGCACACATAAGTGAAAAATTACTTATTTGCTAAATTTTATTACAGAAGCTAAGAAAAACTTATTTTTTTTTCAAATTGTTTGTTTTTATTTATTTTTTATCTTTTATCAAAAAAAAGAAAAACCCAGTAGTGATTAAATACCACCAAAAGAAAGCTCTATCTGTCTAAAAATATATATAAAAATGTCATATGTGTACAGTGCTGCATGACCGCATAATTGTCATTCAAAGTGCTACAGCACTGAAAGCTGAAAATTGGCCTGGGCAGGAAGAGGGTGAAAGTGCCTGCTATTGAAGTGGTTAAAGGGTAAGTCAACCTTTACATCATAAATGTAAAGATAAATTACAAACCGCCACCCCACACTTTAAACTTTGTACCGTGTTTCGCCGGAAATAAGCCTGGGTCTTATGTTAGTTTTTGGCAACAAAAGACACAATGGGGCTTATTTTCGGGGTAGGTCTTATCATGCCATGTGCTGTCTTCTCTGCCCTTCTCCCTCCCTGCCTGTCAGGAATCCCCAGTGGAACAGAGTAAAAGTGCTTGTAAAATACTTGAATCCACACTATTACAGTAGCACTGTAGAGGGGGGGGGGGCGAGATCACCCACTGACAGCTGGGAGGAGAGGATTGGACGAGAGCAGCGTTGTATCAGCTGAGCGCCGCTAGGCGCTTCCATGGCCCGCTGGAGCTCTCTTCTCCACTCCGAGCACTGCAGACGTGGGGGTGGGGGGCGAAATCCCCCGCTGACAGCTGGGAGGAGAGGAGGAGAGCAGCGGGAAATCAGCTGAGCGCGAGCCGCTCTGTACCGAAGGTATTCGGCACAATTAGATTACAGAAACATACACAGTTTACATTATATACTTCTGTAATAGAGTGGATTATAGGATTTTACAAGCACTTTAAACTAGGGCTTATTTTCAGGGTAGGGCTTATATTGCAGCCCTTTTTTTATTTTTATAAAGGACTTTCCCAAGGTGTTTGTGTGTTTTTTTGTACATTTTTTTACACTTTCTTCGTGAAATGGTAGGGGTACAATGTACCCCTTACCAATTCACATGGGGGGGGCGGGATCTGGGGGTCCCCTTTGTTAAAGGGGTCTTCCAGATTCCGATAAGCCCCCCGCCCGCAGAACCCCACAACCACCGGGCAAGGGTTGTGGGGATGAGGCTCTTGTCCCCATCAACATAGGGACATCCTCCCCATGTTGAGGGCATGTGGCCTGGTACGGCTCTCTCGTCCCCCCCTCTTTTCCTGCAGCCTGCCAGGTTGCGTGCTCGAATAAGGGTCTGGTGTGGATTTTTGGGGGGACTCCACGCCATTTTTTTTTACATTTGGGGTGGAGTTCCCCTTAAAATCCACGCCAGACCTGAAGGGCCTGGTAATTGAATTTGGGGGGACCCCCACGCTTTTTTTATTTTTATCAATGACTTTTCTATGTATTGCCCGGAGCCGACAAGTTTTAAATTACTTTTTTTCCTTCAGAAATTACATTTTGTGCAGGGACAGTTCTAAGCACTGGAAACAAGCGCGACTTTACATGCATATTATACACACCCCCCAGGTACGAAATTTTAAGGAATATTTCACTTTTATTGTTTCACTTTAAGCATTATTAAAATCACTGCTCCCGAAAAAACTGCCATTTTTGAAACTTCTTTTTGCATTGATGCATGTCCCCTGGGGCAGGACCTGGGTCCCCAAACCCTTTTTAGGACAATGACTTGCATATAAGCCTTTATAATTAGCACTTTAGATTTCTCCCATAGACTTTTCGAATTTGCCGCGAACACCCCAAATTGTTCGCTGTTCGACTCGAACTCGAAGCTCATCCCTAGTTCTCACATGACAGAGTCTTTTTAAGGCCTGGTTCACACCTATGCAGGTTGTAGTTTGCATATTCCAGATGCATTTTGCATTTTTCAATACATGTTTTTGATGCATTGAAGTCTATGGAACCAGAAAAACGTCCCTGGCCCTTTCCATAAAATGCAAAGGACTACATCCATAGGAAACCATGTTAAATGGACTGTTTCTGGACTGGACTGTAGTGTGTTTCTGCAAAACTGAAAATGCGCTAAAAAATGCATAGGTGTGAACCAGGCCTTAAGGTAAGTACTGCTGTTTGATATGCACCATATTTTATACAATATTAATATGCTGTTTTGAGACAGGTTGGCAGTAGACAACAGAGGATGGTCAGATGCATAGGTACAACTTAAATGTCTTTCAGTCTAATTTTCTCATACACATGAATGCTCTGGTCAGGTCTAGAAAGGTCTGATCGGCATTAATATTTCATTTAAGAAAGGAGGAGCGTACAGATACCGGATTTTGTTTGAGGAAACAGTAACGATTGAGCAAGGTTTTACTCTTGGGATCTCTTGGGATCTCAGTCAGTGGTGTGTACAGATGCTCACAGGCAAGAGATTATCACCCAGTGCAGGCAAAATTGGCCACATTAAAGCAGAGTTCCACCCAAAAATGGAGACCTACTGTAAAGAACAGGAGGGATCAGATTATTCATTGAGCAAAATGACTCGGAGAAGAGGGATTCCCCCCCCCCCACACACACACACTTATTTTCCTGCCAGAGACAAAACTGTATGGCTTATTCAATTATACACAGGCTGCCAAAAAACATTCAGGCAGTGTTAGGCCTTATTAGACCCACCATGAGTACATCCTATACTATTTTTCTTTAATAATGATATTATACAAATAATTATAAATCATATAAAATAATGTATACGCTTATAAAATTTTAAATTAGAATGAAATGATTTTTTTTTTTTTTTTTTAACAAGACCTGTGCTAGCCTCTTGCTTTTAACTACCTATTCCTACTCCTTGGGTTAATAGTTACATGCTCCCACAGTTTGCACTGACCTATACCACAGCCTAGCTACCCATCTTCCCTGTATCTTGGCAGTCTCTATGTTTAGAGATTGTCTAATATAAGGAAGAACCATGCCACTGAGTAGGTAGATTTGTCTGGGAAGCAGATGTAGGACTTAACTGATGGATCAGGATGCAGGGTGATATAGAGAACCAGAGAATGGTGAAGAGTTCTCAGGAGGACCTGGCCATTCTGCTTCGGGTCTCTTGGGTGAGGAGGTTTTTTCCCTGCTTCATGCAGTAGTAGACATATATAGTTTGTGCAGAATATTCAGCTGCACAAGAGCCCTCTGGGATTTAGGCTCCATTTATACAAGATTTGGGTCTAGAAAATGCTAGGACCCCTTTATGCTGTCACATAGACCTCGAAACTGGTTACTGATAGGGAAGGTGAGAAATTGAAGGCATTCTACTATATGCCGTTACCCTTCTCCCCTTCCCCTAGTTTGTAAAATTCACATTGTGTGGCAGCAAGTACCTCTTCAACTTCTGTATGATTAGCACTGAGACATGCATAATGCATCACTTAGTTCCTCTTGGCACCATTTGGTCTGGAATTGAAGAGGGTGTTCCCTGTCTGAATTAAGTTTTTTTTTTTTTTTTTTTATTATGGACCATAGGAGATTTTGGTGGAGTTCAGGGGTCTCCAAACTTTCTAAACAAAGGGCCAGTTTACTTCCCTGCGGACATTGAGGGGGCCGGACTGTGGCCAGTGCGAGTAGAAAATGCCCTGGGAGTAAACAATGCCCCATCATTGCTATCAGTGGATGGAATAGTGCCCCATTGTTGGAGTCAGTGGCATCAGTGGGAGGAATGGTACCCCATCGTTGGTGTCAGTGGGAGAAATAATGCCCCATTGTTGCAGTCAGTGTTGGAAATAGTGCCCCATTGTTGGTGTCAGTGAGAGGAGTAGTGTCCTATTGTTGAATGAAGAAAACATGATCCGCACTCCGGTCGTTGCTCTTAAAAAATGTACGTATTTATTGACAAGCCACAGTAGACAAACGCAAATAGGAAAGGTTGACGCGTTTCAGCCTATAAGGCCTTAGTCATAACCACATTACAGACATGAAACTTGTGAAATACATAGTAGCTCTAAGGATCACTGACTCCACCCATTAATTGTCTAAATTTAAGTCAGTGTAGGAAATAGTGCCCCATCGTTGGTGTCAGTGAGAGGAATAGTGCCCCATCGTTGGTGTCAGTGAGAGGAATAGTGCCCCATCGTTGTTGTCAGTGGGAGGAATAGTGCCCCATCGTTGTTGTCAGTGGGAGGAATAGTTCCCCCTTGTTGGTGTTAGTGGGAGGAATAGTATCCCATCATTTGTGTCAGTGGGAGGAATAGTATCCCATCACTGGTATAAATGGGAGGAATAGTGCTCCCTGTGGGTGTCATTGGAGGGAATAGTGCCTTGTATCAGTGGGAGGAATAGTGCCCCATCGTTGTTGTCAGTGGGAGGAATAGTGCCCCATTGTTGGTGTTAGTGAAAGTAATAGTGCCCTGTTGTTGGTGTCAATGGGAGGAATAACATCCCATCATTGGTGTCAGTGGGAGGAATAGAATCCCATCACTGGTATAAATGGGAGGAATAGTGCTCGCTGTGGGTGTCATTGGAGGGAATAGTGCCTTGTATCAGTGGGAGGAATAGTGCCCCATCGTTGGTGTTAGTGAAAGGAATAGTGCCCCGTTGTTGGTGTCAATGGGAGGAATAACATCCCATCATTGGTGTCAGTGGGAGGAATAGAATCCCATCACTGGTATAGATGGGAGGAATAGTGCTCGCTGTGGGTGTCATTGGAGGGAATAGTGCCTTGTATCAGTGGCGGGAATACTGCCTCAAGGGCCAGATAAAGGCAAACAAAGGGCTGCATCCGGCTCCGGGGCCACAGTTTGGAGACCACTGGTGTAGTGCAAAGGCTACTCTTAATTTGCGCCCATCATGCTGTCGATACAAGAAAAATAATATTTATAGCTAGATGTGAGTGGAATGCAGGGCACAAATTGGTCTTGTAAAGGGACTCTTTGGGTCCCTGGCCCCATGTATATCCAGCTGCAATTTTTGCGTGCAAGGAGCAAGCAGATCACCCCCAACAGGTGGCTCTAAAAATTCAAGAAAGCAAAAATGTTTGAGTTGGTTTGGCCGCTTTGTAAAGTTGAAAAAAAAAGCAAAGGAAAAAAAAAGAAGAAGCAGTCGGTGAAAATAAATTGGAAACATGGTCTGTATTTAAATGGAGATGCTCAGCTATTAATCACGTCAAAGCTTTGAGCACTTAGGGTTTGAGCGGAGCAAAGCAGGAACCTCAAACAAAAAAACAAGACTTGTGTTATCTTCAAGTGAGCATTAGAAGGCACAGTTTAAATTAGGATATAATGGTGTTCTGACAGCTTAATGAAAACTAATAGCATGCAGAAATGGCTTTAAACAGCTATTGCATTTATTTCTTCTCCTTTTTTTAATTTCTATTTATTTATTTTTTTGTTTAGAAAATCTCTTAAATGTGTACTTGTTTATGTGCGAGAATTGCCTCCCTCTAAATTCCCCCGCTCATCTCAGTGGGCGTCTAAGAAAAAGAAAAAGTTGAAAAGAACATAGATACTTCTTTGTTCTCCTGTAAGATGGCATTAATTTCTATCGTGCTTTTTTTGGACTCTATTTGTTTTGTTTCATGTAATTATATCTCCTGTGGGGGGGGGGGGGGGGGGGGGAGGGAAGATGTAATTAGCTAAATTGGAGCTTAACTGATTTTGCCAGTTATTTGGAATTTCTGTTTTTATATAGCAGGTACTTTTCACTGGGTTTCTAATGAAGCCATATAAAGCGAGGAGTCTTCTGTACGTACTTTGGGGCTGGCTCCATGCACTAGCTCAAGGTTTTATACACTGTGAAACAGCAGTTTACAGATTTAAATGGGACTTTTTCAGCCAGAAAACAGCCCAAATGGCCACTTTGGTGTGTACAGCTTCCAGAACATAAGCTGTCGTCTTTGGCATAACTACAAAGAGCTCTGTTCAGCTGGAATTCATTGTCATTTTGGTGCACATTAAGTTTAATACTGCATGTGTTTTACTTAAATGATATCTAAGTATTGCCTGTAGCTTTCTAACAAGAAATAGGAAAAATATACAGTAATGTAAAGTGTAGCCCCAGTCACACCTATAGTATCCCTCTGTACATTTTTTATTATTAAAGCTCATCTAAACCCAATAACAAAAGTATAATATATTGCAGATAACCAGTTCTTAGAAGTGGTGGCTGTATTGGTTTCCTTTTTTTCAGGTCTTTTTTTCGTTAGTTTTCACCTGGCGATCCTGCATGTAGGCAGGTGTAGTCTGTTTTCTCCACTGTAGGTGGCGCTCAACCACAGCGGAGGGGTAGTCAGAAGGAACATGGTTCTTCTATGGTTTCCTGGGTCACTGGAGAAGCGATCCAGTTGGATGCTGTTGCCTAAGAAAAGGAAAGAGCCCTGGACTGCCGCACTCTGTATTGACAATTTATTGTTCAAAAAAGTTGGTTAAGAAAATCCAAAATGAATCCATAAGTCCAAAACAAGCAAAAAAACAGACAATAGTCATGCAGGGGTGGGTGACTGACACGTTTCACATCAGATATTGATGCTTACTCATAGCTGGATGCTGCTGCCTCATGTAACTCTGGCAGCCATCTGGGTTAATGCAGAGCCTATTTAAGGTTTTGGCTCACAGGCCTGGCGTGCATTTCGAGTGTGGGTAGTGTCAGGACAGGTCACCTGTCTGACAATGACAGTGATTTTCAGCAGTTCCAGTTCAAGTAGGGTAAGGATAGGGACATGGTAGAGAGTGACTAGGTGTCCTGGGAGCCACACATCAAGTCAAGACCTGCTATATGATAGTGAATGGCAGTCTCATCCTGGACCCCCGCCAGGCCAAACCCCCAATGCATTTCACTCCGCCCACTGGAGCCTCCCCGTGAGTAAGCTTGGGTGGGCAGAGTGAAACACGTTGGGGGCATGGCCTGGTGGGGGTCCAGGCCGAGACTGCCATTCACTATTATATATCAGGTATTGACTTGATGTGTGGCTCCTAGGACACCTAGTCACTCTCTACCATTGCCTGGAGCAGGGGTCTCCAAATCATGACCCTCCAGTTGTTCAGGAACTACAATTCCCATCATGCCTAGTCATGTCTTTGAATGTCAGAGTTTTAAAATGCCTCATGGGACGTGTTGTTCTGCAACAGCTGGAGGGCCATAGTTCGGAGATGCCTGGCCTAGAGCATAGACAAGCTCCCTTCCCGGCCAGCACTCACAGCTGCGGGCACAGGACTTTGTTCCCATACTGCCTGAGCAGCTCACATACATATCCTTTGTTCGCAAAGATAGGGACATGCCATTCTTCCAGGAAACCTTCCCATTTGGGCACAGACCAGCCAGGCCGCATTCCACCTCTCAAGACAGATGCTATCGGCACTCTTGAGACCTACTCTGCTATACATTGCTTGCATCTTGTGAGTACTTCCGGGTCGGGTGTCATCTCACCGGGTTTGTTGTGAATTATTAAATTGTGACCTTGAAGTGTTACTAAACCTAAAAAACGTTTTTTTACCTTAATGCATTGCTGGCATTAAGGTATAAAACGTTTTCAGTTACTCTGTGCCCCCCTTCCCAGTGTGAAGGGGAAGAGAGGAGAGAAGAGATCAGCTCTGTGCACGGCTGCATCTATTCTCCCCTATTTTCTTCTTTACACAGCACTTGAGCAGCAGCAGGAGCCATTGGCTCTTGCTGCTGTCAATCAGATGCAGTGAAGAGGAAGTAGGGGGGGTGGGCCTTAGTCCCGCTCTGTAAGTCTATGGAACACCGCTCCATAGACACACAGGTCGGGAGTGCGCAGACTATGCTCTCCCTATAGCCAGCGGCTGGCTATGGTAGTCCTAAGAAGAAGAGGAGGAGCCAAGATTGCCGTCAGGGACCAATGAAGAGGAGGATTGGGGCCACTCTGTGCAATACCACTGCACAGAGCAGGTAAGTATAACGTTTGTTATTTTATTAAAAAAACAATTTGACTTTAGTAACACTTTAATACAAATCCTGTTGCTGCACCTTCCCACATGCAATTAACACACTTGTCCTAGGGTGACAACATTCACTTATCGTATTGTGTAGAAGAGCAGCTTAGTCATCCTCAGACAGAAAGTGTTTTAGGACTACAAATACCTCAATGGTGATTCTGGTATACAGTAACAGAATAAACTATTCAGTCTCAGGGAGTGTAAGAGGACACAGGACCACTCAATGAAATTGGAGGAGAAGCGGTTTAACCTTAAATCGGAGGTTCACCCAAACTGACAACATTATTCTAAAACAATCATTGCACACCGCACATACTGAATTGCCACATTTAAAAAAAAAAAAAAAAAAAATACCTTAGTATTGCCATCTAAACTGTGACTTCCGGGATTCCCCTCCCGCGGGAGTAGGCGTATCTTATCCTTTCCCCGGTGCCGCAATGCGATGTGGGACTTGTCTTGTCACATTCGGCTCCCCATCACAGATTGCTTAGGAAGTGACGTTTTGTCGCCGCCATCTTGCTACACCCCTCATTTCTGCACAGTAATGATAAAGTGAGAAGGGGGCAAGCGGACATCTTATTACACCCACCGGAGTTTTAGATTTCACAGTTATTTTCAACATAAAACTGAGCTTATATGCTTAAATACAGTATTTGTAAATCCGTTTTGTGTTGAAAATAACTGTGAAATCTAAAACTCCGGTGGGTGTAAAAAGATGTCCGCTTGCCCCCTTCTCACTCATTATCATTACTGTGCAGGAGTGTGGGGTGTAGCAAGATGGCGGCGACGAAACGTCATTTCCTGAGCAATCTGTGATGGGGAGCCGAATGTGACAAGACACCGTGCTGCAAAATCTCGAGAGATTTCACCGCTTTCAGGAAGTGATTGCTTGTGGGCTTCACAATGCCCACAAGCAAAATGGAAACTCCCTCAAACAGATTTTATAAGTCCTTCTTTGCCGAGAAAATGGACCGCGGCTATATACAGCGACCAAAGTAGTGTGTGTACATTCCTATTCTTATACCCCAGTGAATGCTGAAAAAGAAAAAAAATGTTTGGCCGCGGAACCCCCGCTTTAAGCTGCGTAGGGGATTTTTCACTGTCAGGGCGATAAGGATGTGGAATTCCCTTCCACAATCGGTGGTGTCAGCAGGAAGTATTGATAGTTTTAAAATGTTTTAAACACCTGCCCTCTCCTCTTCTCTGTAACATAACTATGATATGTTCTGTAGTTCACAGAAATAGCTGGGAACATTGTAAGGGAATCGGAAACAGTCCCCTATCAGAGTTTTGTTGCTGTCTGGGCCCATTGGGTAGATCGATGCCCACTTCCTACTCAGAAGCACAACAGAAAGAGGAAATCTATCTAAAAAAGGGAAATATCTTCTTAGGCATTTGTCACTGGAACAAGTACCACCTCTGGAATTGTTCCCTCTATTCCTGTACCAGTAACAACTCAAAATTATTTTTTCGATCACTTTCTGCCCTGAAGACAATGAAAGAAAGTGGGGGGTTCTAACCATCCCCCACTCCATCCTAAACTTAAAAACATTTTGTCTTTAGATGCTTTAGATACAGTACACTTTATTAATCATAATGCCTGTATCAAGCATTTAGTAAGCTTCAGTAGGCATTTAGAAAACTCTCGGAAACTGTTTGTCTGAGTTATGCAGATACATTGGAAATGTTTTGTAAATGGTCACTGAGGTTTATCATATGCCATTTGAATGGGATACTACTGAGACTAATGCACATTTAAAAATGAATGTTACCATTTGACATTATTTGCTGTTATGAACGGTTCTTGATAACTCATCTTTAATTGTCATTTCTTTCAGAACTGAAACTTCTCTTGGAATAGTTTGGCAGTGAGGACATGGTCATCTAGAAACACATTTAGACATCTTGCTGTATTCAAGAAAGGTAGGATAACTGCTGAAAAGTTGACTTGTATCTAAAGGACACCCATGAATGAACCTTCTGAAACAGTAAAGCATAATATATAATAGGGATGGGCCCGGTGCTCGATTCGAACCCATGTTCGAATCGAGCATCGGGCGTTCGCTCGCTCGTCGAGCCCAGAACTATTTGGGCCGTTCGCATCACATTCGTGTGATGCGAGCGGCCCCGCAATGCATTGCGGCCGGCGCGGCCGGCGCAGTGCATTGCTGGCTGATGATTGGCCAAGCATGCACTGTGACCCCGCATGCTTGGCCAATCACAGCGCCCGAAACTCGGAGAGCAATAATTGGCTACAGGCAGGACGCCTGTAGCCAATTACAGCTCAGGGGCTTTAGTACACGCCCCACCATTTAAAAGGCCGCCACGCCATCGGCCCCGGTCACATGAGTTCCGGCTTTAGGAGAGATTAGTCTGCTGATTCAGTCTTTGCTTGATACTGAAAGATTTGCTCTTCTTTGCTAAACCATTGGCTATTTCTTTGCTAAACCATTGCTACCTAAGTCATTGATCGTTCATTGCTGCTGATTGCACAGTGTGTTATTAGCTGCTGCTGGGGATTAGTCTGGTGCGTGCTTACTGTTAGTACAGTATTGCAGTAGTACCAACCGCAGTGCTGTTAGCACAGCATTGCACCCCAACAGCACCCATAGGACTTCTAGTGTGTTAGTGGCAGCAAACAGAGCTCCTATATTTTCTTCTCAGCAGCACCCATAGGACTTCTAGTGTGTTAGTGGCAGCAAACAGAGCTCCTATATTTTCTTCTCAGCAGCACCCATAGGACTTCTAGTGTGTTAGTGGCAGCAAACAGAGCTCCTATATTTTCTTCTCAGCAGCACCCATAGGACTTCTAGTGTGTTAGTGGCAGCAAACAGAGCTCCTATATTTTCTTCTCAGCAGCACCCATAGGACTTCTAGTGTGTTAGTGGCAGCAAACAGAGCTCCTATATTTTCTTCTCAGCAGCACCCATAGGACTTCTAGTGTGTTAGTGGCAGCAAACAGAGCTCCTATATTTTCTTCTCAGCAGCACCCATAGGACTTCTAGTGTGTTAGTGGCAGCAAACAGAGCTCCTATATTTTCTTCTCAGCAGCACCCATAGGACTTCTAGTGTGTTAGTGGCAGCAAACAGAGCGCCTATATTTTCTTCTCAGCAGCACCCATAGGACTTCTAGTGTGTTAGTGGCAGCAAACAGAGCTCCTATATTTTCTTCTCAGCAGCACCCATAGGACTTCTAGTGTGTTAGTGGCATCACACAGAGCTCCTATATTTTCTTCTCAGCAGCACCCATAGGACTTCTAGTGTGTTAGTGGCAGCAAACAGAGCTCCTATATTTTCTTCTCAGCAGCACCCATAGGACTTCTAGTGTGTTAGTGGCAGCAAACAGAGCTCCTATATTTTCTTCTCAGCAGCACCCATAGGACTTCTAGTGTGTTAGTGGCAGCAAACAGAGCTCCTATATTTTCTTCTCAGCAGCACCCATAGGAATTCTAGTGTGTTAGTGGCATCACACAGAGCTCCTATATTTTCTTCTCAGCAGCACCCATAGGACTTCTAGTGTGTTAGTGGCAGCAAACAGAGCTCCTATATTTTCTTCTCAGCAGCACCCATAGGACTTCTAGTGTGTTAGTGGCAGCAAACAGAGCTCCTATATTTTCTTCTCAGCAGCACCCATAGGACTTCTAGTGTGTTAGTGGCAGCAAACAGAGCTCCTATATTTTCTTCTCAGCAGCACCCATAGGAATTCTAGTGTGTTAGTGGCATCACACAGAGCTCCTATATTTTCTTCTCAGCAGCACCCATAGGACTTCTAGTGTGTTAGTGGCAGCAAACAGAGCTCCTATATTTTCTTCTCAGCAGCACCCATAGGACTTCTAGTGTGTTAGTGGCAGCAAACAGAGCTCCTATATTTTCTTCTCAGCAGCACCCATAGGAATTCTAGTGTGTTAGTGGCATCACACAGAGCTCCTATATTTTCTTCTCAGCAGCACCCATAGGACTTCTAGTGTGTTAGTGGCAGCAAACAGAGCTCCTATATTTTCTTCTCAGCAGCACCCATAGGACTTCTAGTGTGTTAGTGGCAGCAAACAGAGCTCCTATATTTTCTTCTCAGCAGCACCCATAGGACTTCTAGTGTGTTAGTGGCATCACACAGAGCTCCTATATTTTCTTCTCAGCAGCACCCATAGGACTTCTAGTGTGTTAGTGGCAGCAAACAGAGCTCCTATATTTTCTTCTCAGCAGCACCCATAGGACTTCTAGTGTGTTAGTGGCAGCAAACAGAGCTCCTATATTTTCTTCTCAGCAGCACCCATAGGACTTCTAGTGTGTTAGTGGCAGCAAACAGAGCTCCTATATTTTCTTCTCAGCAGCACCCATAGGAATTCTAGTGTGTTAGTGGCATCACACAGAGCTCCTATATTTTCTTCTCAGCAGCACCCATAGGACTTCTAGTGTGTTAGTGGCAGCAAACAGAGCTCCTATATTTTCTTCTCAGCAGCACCCATAGGACTTCTAGTGTGTTAGTGGCAGCAAACAGAGCTCCTATATTTTCTTCTCAGCAGCACCCATAGGACTTCTAGTGTGTTAGTGGCAGCAAACAGAGCTCCTATATTTTCTTCTCAGCAGCACCCATAGGACTTCTAGTGTGTTAGTGGCAGCAAACAGAGCTCCTATATTTTCTTCTCAGCAGCACCCATAGGACTTCTAGTGTGTTAGTGGCAGCAAACAGAGCTCCTATATTTTCTTCTCAGCAGCACCCATAGGACTTCTAGTGTGTTAGTGGCAGCAAACAGAGCTCCTATATTTTCTTCTCAGCAGCACCCATAGGAATTCTAGTGTGTTAGTGGCATCACACAGAGCTCCTATATTTTCTTCTCAGCAGCACCCATAGGACTTCTAGTGTGTTAGTGGCAGCAAACAGAGCTCCTATATTTTCTTCTCAGCAGCACCCATAGGACTTCTAGTGTGTTAGTGGCAGCAAACAGAGCTCCTATATTTTCTTCTCAGCAGCACCCATAGGACTTCTAGTGTGTTAGTGGCATCACACAGAGCTCCTATATTTTCTTCTCAGCAGCACCCATAGGACTTCTAGTGTGTTAGTGGCAGCAAACAGAGCTCCTATATTTTCTTCTCAGCAGCACCCATAGGACTTCTAGTGTGTTAGTGGCAGCAAACAGAGCTCCTATATTTTCTTCTCAGCAGCACCCATAGGACTTCTAGTGTGTTAGTGGCAGCAAACAGAGCTCCTATATTTTCTTCTCAGCAGCACCCATAGGAATTCTAGTGTGTTAGTGGCATCACACAGAGCTCCTATATTTTCTTCTCAGCAGCACCCATAGGACTTCTAGTGTGTTAGTGGCAGCAAACAGAGCTCCTATATTTTCTTCTCAGCAGCACCCATAGGACTTCTAGTGTGTTAGTGGCAGCAAACAGAGCTCCTATATTTTCTTCTCAGCAGCACCCATAGGACTTCTAGTGTGTTAGTGGCATCACACAGAGCTCCTATATTTTCTTCTCAGCAGCACCCATAGGACTTCTAGTGTGTTAGTGGCAGCAAACAGAGCTCCTATATTTTCTTCTCAGCAGCACCCATAGGACTTCTAGTGTGTTAGTGGCAGCAAACAGAGCTCCTATATTTTCTTCTCAGCAGCACCCATAGGACTTCTAGTGTGTTAGTGGCAGCAAACAGAGCTCCTATATTTTCTTCTCAGCAGCACCCATAGGACTTCTAGTGTGTTAGTGGCAGCAAACAGAGCTCCTATATTTTCTTCTCAGCAGCACCCATAGGACTTCTAGTGTGTTAGTGGCAGCAAACAGAGCTCCTATATTTTCTTCTCAGCAGCACCCATAGGACTTCTAGTGTGTTAGTGGCAGCAAACAGAGCTCCTATATTTTCTTCTCAGCAGCACCCATAGGACTTCTAGTGTGTTAGTGGCAGCAAACAGAGCTCCTATATTTTCTTCTCAGCAGCACCCATAGGACTTCTAGTGTGTTAGTGGCAGCAAACAGAGCTCCTATATTTTCTTCTCAGCAGCACCCATAGGACTTCTAGTGTGTTAGTGGCAGCAAACAGAGCTCCTATATTTTCTTCTCAGCAGCACCCATAGGACTTCTAGTGTGTTAGTGGCAGCAAACAGAGCTCCTATATTTTCTTGTCAGCAGCACACATAGTACCTATAGTGTGTTAGTGTCAGCACCCATAGGACCTAGAGTGTGTTGTGAGCACACATAGGAGTTCTATTTTTTATACTATATACACTACCGACTACAATGGCTGGAAGACCGCCAAGGAGAGGCAGAGCGTGCCGAGGCAAGAACACAGGGCAGGCAGGCTCTGTTTCTAGAGACAACAGTGCTGGCCGTGGACGTGGTCGTGCATCGTCATCAGCACGTGGCCATGGGACACGCTTGTCTTTGTTTTCGGCAGCTGGACATGTGGAGCCGCATCATGCCGAAGGCTTGGTAGAATGGATGACCAAGCCCTCCTCATCCTCCTCATCCTCTCTCACCCAGGCTCAGGGTACTGGCAGAGCAGCTGCCAACGCGTACTCAATGGCATCATCAGCCACCCCTTCCCTAGACCCACCATGTCCTCCTGAGGAGTCCCCCGAACTGTTTGAGCACAGTGTTGGGTACATGCTCCAGGAGGATGCCCAACGATTCGAAGGCTCGGATGATGATACCCAGCTTGAGGAAATCAGTAGTGTGCGCGCAGAGAAAGGGGATGCTGAAGGACAGCAATCTGGCAGTAGTGTTCCACCAGCTGCAGCTTACTGCCAGGTTTGCTCTAGTGGTGAAGAGGGAGGGGATGATGAGGTCACTGACTCCACGTGGGTGCCTGAAGGGAGAGAGGAGGAGGAGGAGGAGGATGCAGCGTCACATGTCCAACGAGGCAGGATGCCCCCTGGAGGCCAGCTAGAGGCCAGCACAGCAACTGTACCACACCGCAGAGCTCCGCCTGTGCAGGGCGCTGCCTCTGCACGTTATCACAAAAGTTCTTTGGTGTGGGCCTTTTTTGAGACGAGTGCATCAGATCGCACCACTGCTATTTGCAATATTTGTCTCAAGCGTATCTCGCGTGGCCAAAACATCAGCCGCTTGGGCACCACAAGCATGAGCAGACATATGTCGACCTGCCATGCAGCTCGTTGGCAAGCACACATAAAAGACCCACACCAAAGAACAAAGCGGACCTCTCCTTGCTCCTCATCAGCTGGGATCTCCATCCCCACTATATCTTCAGTCCTCTCTGAAAGCTGCTCTGAGAGGACTGAAGGTGTAGAATTAGGTGTGTCACAACCAAGTACTTGCAGTACACCGACGTCCGATTGTAGCAGGCAAATTTCCCTGCCCCAGCTGCTGGACCGTCGAAAGAAGTATACTCCCAGCCATCCACATGCCCAGCGGTTGAATGCTAGCTTGGCTAAATTGCTAGCACTTCAACTGCTGCCTTTTCAGTTGATAGACTCGGCCCCCTTCCGTGAGTTTGTTCAATGTGCGGTTCCTCAGTGGCAGGTTCCCAAACGCCACTTTTTCTCACGGAAGGCAATTCCGTCTCTCTACTGGCATGTGGAAGGCAATGTCCATGCCTCGCTGGACAGGGCGGTCAGCGGTAAGGTGCATATTACCGCTGACTCATGGTCCAGCAGGCATGGACAGGGACGTTATCTTTCTTTCACGGCCCATTGGGTCACTCTATTGGCAGCTGGGAGGGATGCAGGACAAGGTGCAGTAGTGTTGGAGGTTGTTCCGCCACCACGCCTCCAAAATGCTACTACTGGTTGTGACACACCTCTCTCCTCCACCCCCTCCTCTTCTTCTTCCTCCATGTCCTCTTCGAGTGCTCTGTCCTCGGAACCAGCGGTGCTCCGTAGGCGTACAAGGGGCTACGCGAGTACGCAGGCAAAAAGATGCCATGCCGTGCTTGCGCTGGTGTGTTTGGGGGACAGGAGCCACACTGGGCCAGAGGTTCTGGCAGCTCTGCAGGGGCAGGCCGAGAGGTGGTTGACGCCACGCCAGCTTAAGCCAGGAATGGTCGTTTCTGATAATGGCACCAACCTCCTCTCCGCCCTGCGACAGGGGCAGCTCACCCATGTGCCCTGTATGGCTCACGTCCTCAACCTGGTGGTGCAGCGGTTCTTGGGCAGGTTCCCAGGCTTACAGGATGTCCTGAGGCAGGCCAGGAAAGTCTGTGTGCATTTCCGCCGATCTTATAATGCCAGTGCTCGGCTGACTGAGCTGCAAAAGGAGCTGAACCTGCCCAAGAACCGCCTAATATGTGACATGCCCACCAGGTGGAACTCAACGTTGGCCATGCTGCAGCGACTGCACACGCAGCAGAGGGCCATCAATGAGTACCTTTGCGACTACGGCACCAGGACAGGGTCAGGGGAGCTTGGCTTTTTTTCCCCACGCCAGTGGAGCATGATCAGGGATGCATGCACTGTCCTCTCACCATTTGAGGAGGCCACGAGGATGGTGAGCAGTGACAGTGCATGCATCAGTGACACTGTACCTCTTGTCCACCTGTTGGAGCATACGCTGCGTGGGATAATGGACAGGGCACTTGAGGCAGAACAGAGGCAGGAAGAGGAGGACTTCCTTGTCTCTCAAGGCCCCCTTTATCCAGACAATGTTCCTTCTGTCCCACCCATCACACAGGAAGAGGAGGAGGAGGAGGAGGAGGAGGATTGTGTGAGCATGAAGGTGGAGCCTGGCACTCAGCATCAGCAGCAGCAGTCTTTTAGGGATGATGTACAGTCCCAACAAACCAGTGGACTTGTACGTGGCTGGGAGGAGGTGGCTGGCGATCATGTCATCCTCAGTGACCCAGAAGACTCCGGACCGAATGCCTCAGCTAACCTACGCTGCATGGCCTCCCTGATCCTGCAAAGCCTGCGGAAGGATCCTCGTGTTCTTCGGATCAAGGAGAGTGACCATTACTGGCTGGCCACTCTCCTTGATCCACGGTACAAGGGTAAGGTTGCGGACCTTATCTTGCCGTCGCAGAGGGAGCAGAGGATGAGACATCTCAGGGAGGCCTTGCAGAAAGGTCTGTGCAACGCGTTCCCAGAAACTGGGAGGTTACAAACTCCTGGTCCTGGACGACGAGTTGCTGAGGCTTCGGTCAGTAGCAGAAGGAGCGGTGGGGAAGGTGGACGTCTGACCGATGCGTTCAGACAATTTTTTAGTCCGCAGCCCCAAGGTATGATCGGTTCCAGCAACCATCGCCAGCGTCTGATATACATGGTGCAGGAATACCTAGGGGCAAGGTCAGACTTGGACACCTTTCCCACCGAAAATCCTCTGGCTTACTGGGTCCTGAGGATGGATCACTGGCCAGAGCTTGCACAGTATGCAATTGAGCTACTGGCCTGTCCTGCATCCAGCGTTCTTTCCGAACGCACATTCAGTGCTGCTGGAGGATTTGTCACCGATCATAGGGTGCGCCTGTCCACCGACTCGGTTGATCGACTGACCTTCATAAAAATGAATCAGTCTTGGATCACCACCAGCTACCAGACACCTGAAGCGGATATAACGGAATAATTTATAATGTCACATCCCTTCAAGACTGCCTATGCTGATGCTGAGTGACTGTCCTGTTATGTTCACTGACTATCCTCTTCCTCCTCCTCAATGATCCATGCCACCACACCAGTGCCTAAGGCACAATTTTTCAGCCCCTGTATAACAGGGGCGTGTAATTACAATTTTTTAAAAAGATGCTTCGCAACAGGTGTGACTGCTGTGCTCAGAGTACAGTATCTGTGAGGGGTTGCAGTGTTGTGGCACCAGCACCAGTGCCTAAGGCACAATTTTTCAGCCCCTGTTGGGGCGTGTAATTACAATTTTTAGGCAATGCTTTGCAACAGGTCTCATTGCTGTGCTCAGAGTACAGTATCTGTGAGGGGTTGCAGTGTTGTGGCACCAGCACCAGTGCCTAAGGCACAATTTTTCAGCCCCTGTATAACAGGGGCGTGTAATTACAATTTTTTAAAAAGATGCTTCGCAACAGGTGTGACTGCTGTGCTCAGAGTACAGTATCTGTGAGGGGTTGCAGTGTTGTGGCACCAGCACCAGTGCCTAAGGCACAATTTTTCAGCCCCTGTTGGGGCGTGTAATTACAATTTTTAGGCAATGCTTTGCAACAGGTCTCATTGCTGTGCTCAGAGTACAGTATCTGTGAGGGGTTGCAGTGTTGTGGCACCAGCACCAGTGCCTAAGGCACAATTTTTCAGCCCCTGTATAACAGGGGCGTGTAATTACAATTTTTTAAAAAGATGCTTCGCAACAGGTGTGACTGCTGTGCTCCAAGTACAGTATCTGTGAGGGGTTGCAGTGTTGTGGCACCAGCACCAATGCCTAAGGCACAATTTTTCAGCCCCTGTTTAACAGGGGCGTGTAATTACAAATCTTGATCTAATAGTTCACAGCAGGGCCCATTCCTGCGCCCACCAAGAGTAACTATGAGGGCCTACAGTCTTGTGGCAACACCGTCCACCACCACCACCACCACCAAAGGCCCAATTTTTCTGCCCTGTTCAACAGGTGCATGCAATTACAAATCTTGATCTAATAACTCACAGCAGGGCCCATTCCTGCACCCACCAAGAGTAACTGTGAGGGCTTACAGTCTTGTGGCAACACCGTCCACCACCACCACCACCACCACCACCACCAAAGGCCCAATTTTTCTGCCCGGTTCAACAGGTGCATGCAAGTACAAATCTTGATCTATTAACTCACAGCAGGGCCCATTCCTGTGCCCACCAGTCTTGTGGCTACACCAATATCTAATAGGGCAAATTTCTGCAGAGTATATACGGCAGGCCCCTACTTTCAAACATCCAACTTACAAACGACTCCTACTTGCAAACGGCAAGAGAAAACAGGAAGTGAGAGGAAATCTACCCCTAGGAAGGAAAATTCTATCCTGTTAGATTTAATTTGGGAAAAAGGTATCTCCTCTCTACTGATGCTTTATCACCAATCCTTGTTTCAATTAAAACCCCACTTTTCCAAAAACATTTGTCATTGGGACGGAAAGTGAGGTGACATGTTCTGAACAGATGTGCAAAGACAGCAAATGTTACAGGGGTGATAACCCCTCCCTATGTTCTCCAAAAAGCTTAAAAATTGATTTTTTTGGGATGTAGCTACACTTCATAATGTACCTGTTCAGATTCTACTTAAGAACAAACCTACAGTCCATGTCTTGTTTGCACCACCTATATACTGCTGTTCAGAGTATATAGGGTTGTAGGTATAGGGTTTTATTTTGGGTGCGGGGTCCCCCTTAGTATCCATACAAGACCCAAAGGGGCTGGGGTGGGGGGGGGGGGGGGTGATGGGGTAGCCATGCCATTTTTCTCAAGGATTTTCAGCCATATGGCGGCCAGGACAAGACATGACATTAAAGCCGCAAGTGGTTTTAAATGGCTTCTTTTTTTCCTTTACAAATGTCATTTTGTGCAAGGACAGTTCTAAACACGGGAAACACATGCCACTTCACAGGCATACTTTAGACACCCCCCAGGTACCGTATTTAAAGGAAAATTTCACTTTTTTTTTTTTCACTTTATGCATCATTAAAATGACTGCTCCCGAAAAAACTTTAGTTTTTAAAATTTCTTTTTGCATTGATATATGTCCCCTGGGGCAGGACCCGGGTCCCCAAACCTGTTTTATAACATTAACATGCATATTGGCCGTTGTAATTAGCAATTTTGATTTCGAACGTTCGCGTCCATTATAACGAATAGGGTTCGAAAATTCGCGCGAACTTTCGGTCCGTTCGAAGGTTCTGGTGCGAACCGAACCCGGGGGTGTTCGGCTCATCCCTAATATATAAATATAAATCAGTGATCTATGCAAAATGGTGACATTAGTTAGAACAGTGTGTATCAACTCCAGTCCTCAAGGCGCCCCAACAGGTCATGTTTTCAGGCTTTCCATTATTTTGCACAGGTGATTTGATCAGTTCCACTGCCTTAGTAATTGCCACAGCTGCTTCATCTTACAGAAATCCTGAAAACATGACCTGTTGGGGCGCCTTGAGGACTGGAGTTGAGAAACACTGAGTTAGAAGACTATCTGAAGATCCACTAGAGACTTTGGAGTTGAACAGTAAGCACAATTTTGACGTCGCTTCCGCCCTGCAGTGATATGGAGACGGGTTGGGGCCATCTTCCCCCTCACTCGTCTCCATACCCAGCCAGGGACAGGACCGGATCGCCTCTGCAGCTGACGACGGCTCTGGTAAGCGGTGGAGGGCACTGAAGAGCAGCGGGAGGGGGAGTCCCTCTCCCGCCGCCAATAAATGTGATCTTGCGGCGAATCCACCGCAGAGACCACTTTTATCTTGAAGCGGACCGCCCACTGAAGAAGAGGATACTGGGGATATGGTAGCTAACTGCTACCATAACAACGATATTCCTCTTCAAAATAGCGACATATTCCTGCGGCAGGTGGTCCGTAAGTGGTTAAAAACAACCCCACAAGGCTTACACCTAATGCCATACCAAACGGTATTAGTAGAAAGAGGTTGTAAAGCCTTAATGTTTCTCACCTTAATACATTCTATGTATTAAGGTGAAAAACCTTCTGTGCTACAGCTCCCCCCAAACCCCCCCCCCTTTTTCTTACCTGGGTCCGATCCAGCTATGTGCACGAGCGCAGCGGCTCCAGTCGCTGTCGCTCTCATCATTGGACAGATTGATAGCAGCAGGAGCCAATCCCACTGTTTTCAACCAAAAGCTGTGACAAGGGAGCGGGGGGGGGGGCGCTTGCCGAATTCCGCTGTCTGTGTCAATAGACAGCGTCTTTCTGTGAGGGCATCCAATGGAGAGGAGGGGCTCGAAACGCTGACGGGGCATGTGGACATGACGTACCTCGCCATGGTGAGGTACAGCAGAAGTGTAGGATTTACAACACATAAAAGGTATTTGCACTGCAGGAAAAAAAAATCCAAGTAGATAATAGGAAGTGATCACGAACGCGCGGGGGGGGGGGGGGGGGGTTGATGATAAAATTTGTGGAACTCTGTTTTAAAAATATAAAAGTAAACACAGAACACCTGTGCATCCCCAATGCGGGAAAACACGGCCCTCGCACAGGTGTATGCTGTAGTACGCCCGTTTGAACAAGTCCTTAGGATAGTTTGCTCAAGCAAGTGGTCACTTTAATCATTCTCCATTTTATATAAAACTAAAGCCCCGTACACATGGTCGGACTTTTGCCCAACAAACTTAGTTTTAAGCAAGTTGGACCAACAATCCGACCGTGTGTACGCTCCATCGGACAAACTTTTTTCATTTGGTTTTGTTTTCATCGGACAAAAGTTGGGTCTGCAAACGGACAAACTTTTGCCCAACAAAAGTCCGATGGAGCAAACTCCTACCGTGTGTACAGAAAACCATAGGACTTTTGTCCGATGGACAAAACAACGAATGTTAAAATCAACCAACAATAGCAGAAGTTGACCAAAAGGTGGCGGTAAAGAGCAGAAAAGAGCAGAAAAACCACGTGATGTTGCAAAAAGTTTTGGGAAAGTTTGCAGAAAAGTCCTGTGGTGTGTATGCTATGGGTGTGCCCGGCCAACTCCGTTCTGACAAAAATCCACGGAAAAGTCCGATGGAAGTCCGACCCTGTGTACGAGGCTTAACCTCCTTAGCGGTAATCCCGAGTCTGGCTCGGGGTGAGTTTTCAATGCTAAGAGCGGTAACCCCGAGCCAGACTCGGGCTGCATCGCAGTATCCAGGGGAAATAACTTACCTTGTTTCCTGGATCCTGTGATGTCCTCCCGCAGTGTCTGCGAGCCGTGTCTCGCTCGATCCTCACTGCCGAGTGTCGAGCTCCGTTCCCTGCGACGTTGCGACGCACGGGGACGGAGTTCGGCGCCAAATTCAAAAAAGTAAACACATAGTATACATACAGTATACTGTAATCTTACAGATTACAGTACTGTATGTAATAATTACACACCCCCTTTGTCCCTAGTGGTCTGTCCAGTGTCCTGCATGCAGTTTTATATAATAAAAACTTCTTTCTGCCTGGAAACTGGAGATTGTCCATAGCAACCAAAAAGTGTCCCTTTAGGTCAAAAGTGATTTTAGACCAGCTAAAAAACAGCGATAATAAATTACAATCACTCGCAGAATTGAACGATAGCGATTTGTGGGGAAATTCATCATCAAACAAAAAATCTAATGACAGCGACAATTCTGCAACTGAGCAAATTTCAGTGTTTTTGATTTGATTACATTATTGAATAATTTTTATTATAATTACATTACTATTTGTTATAATTATTTATAGTTATTTATTATATTATAATTTATTATTTTGTGTTTCAAACTTTATCATACCCGGGATGTCTACTAGACTCTTGTTTGGTCAGGTTTAAGTAAGTAATTACTAAGAATTGCAGGCCTACAATACATAACACCAAATTTCCATGCAAAATAATTGTACCGCTTTTGGTACATAATTCCAGACAGAATCATACCGCCATGGAGGTTAAAAGAAGTTTTGGCTTTAGATTTGGTCAGAAGGCAATGAACCTATCACAATGTTTTTCTTTTTAGTTGTGGAAAAAAAAGAGGAGCACCGGCAACAAAGCCACACACACAGAGCAGACCAATTGTATGGAGATGGGGTCCTTTCCCCGGATCCGGCCTGAGATAAATAGTAGCAAAACAGACTAATAAAGTTTTGTAGTTCAAACAATTTTTTTTTTTTAAAACAATTAAACAATGCTTATTTTCTGAGTATTGTGCTTATTAATTCTGGACTAATAATTCTGAATCTAAATTCAACTGTGTTTTCCTAAGAACTGCCCTGGGAATAGAATCCATATTTTTGTGTGCTGCTGTGTTCTTTTTTTTTTTTCTTACGCACTGATTTTGCTAAATATGCCTGCTAAATGAGATCCTTCTAAAATGCACCCCCGAGGCCTGAGCATTTTATTCAAGTTTTACAAAGGATATTTCTACAGCGCTTTCATGATCTAATTTGCACATTTGTATGTTGAAATCCCCTGATGTGGCACCAATACGGTATCTCGCCGTCAGAATCTTACTGCGCTTTCCCTGTGCCCTGACAGTCCCCTTATCTACTACTTAGCAAGGTGCGGAAAATTATTCTTCCAAAAACTCTTTAGAGGTAGCTATCCTTCCACTGTTGATAAACCAAGGAAGACTTAACCCATTTGGGGATGAACTGCCACTGTATGAAGGTAGAAACCTGAAAACAATACAAAGAGAAAAAAAAAGGAACAAATTGAAGATGGCACATTGGAAATGTATTTCATTGAGCTTAATCCTGAATTGTAGGCAAACAGCTAAATACACACCTGGGGGTTGATGTACTAAAACTGGAGAGTGCAGAATCTGGTGCAGCTCTGCATAGAAAACAATCAGCTTCCAAGTTTTTTTATGTTTTTTAATTTTTTTTGTTAAAGCTTTATTGAACACGTTGAAGTTAGAAGCTAATGATTGGCTACCATGCACAGCTGCACCAGATTTTGCACTCTCCAAATATAGAAAATTTACCCCGTGGTATACATACACTATGGGGTTGATTTACCAAAGGCAAATAATACACTGTGCACTTTGCAAAGTACAATTGTCTTCTGCAAGTGCAGTTGCTCCAGAGCTTAGTAAATGAGGTAAAGCTTTACTTGGCAAAGAATACCCAATCACGTGCAAGGAAAATTAAAAAAAAAAAAAAATTTCTTGCACATGATTGGATGATGGAAGTCAACAGAGCTTCTGCTCATTTACTAAGCTCTGGGGCAACTGCTCTTGCAAAGTGCACAGTCTAGTTGTCTTTACTAAATCCACCCCTATATTACCAAAAGTATTGGGACACGTGCCTTTACAGGCACATGAACTTTCATGGCATCCCAGTCTAAAGCCTCGTACACACGGCCGAGAATCCCGTTGTAAAAAAAACTGTTGGTTTTCTCGACGAGATTCTTGTCAAGCTTTCCTTGCATATACACTGTCAATTAAAAATCTCGTTATTGTAAAGCGCGGTGACGTACAACACGTACGACGGCAGTATAAAGGGGAAGTTCGATTCCAATGGCGCCACCCCTTGGGTTGCTTTTGCTGATCTTGTGTTACCGTGTGTTAGTAAAAGTTTGGGGAGAGACGATTCGCGCTTTTCAGTCTTCGTGCTTTCAGTTCGTTACAGCGTGACGAATGTGCTATCTCCATTACGAACACTAGTTTTACCAGAAAGAGTGCTCCCGTCTTATACTTGATTCTGAGCATGCGTGTTTTTTTCCCGTCGTTAAAGCGTACACACGACCGTTTTTCACAACGAGAAAAATGACGAGAAAAAATTGAGCAGGTTCTAAATTTTTAATGCCCATTTTTCTCGTCGAGAAAAATGCTCTGGAGCCTACACACGACCGTTTTTCACGACCAATTTAAAAAATGTCATGTTTCTCGTCATGAAAAACGGTCGTGTGTACGCGGCATTAGTCCATAGGGTTCAATATTGAGTTGGCCCACCCTTTGCAGCTATAACAGCTTCAACTCTTCTGGGAAGGCTGTCCACAAGGTTTAGGAGTGTGTCTATGGGAATGTTTGACCATTCTTCCAGAAGCGCATTTGAGAGGTCAGTCACTGATGTTGGAGCGAAGGTCTGGCTCACAGGCTAAACTCTAATTCATCCCAAAGGTGTTCTGTTAGGTTGAGGTCAGGACTCTGTGCATGGCAGTCAAGTTCCTCCACCCCAAACTCGCTCATCTATGTCTTTATGGAACTTGCTTTGCGCACTGATGCGCAGTCATGTTGGAACAGGAAGGGGCCATCCCCAAACTGTTCCCACAAAGTTGGGAACATGAAATTGTCCCAAATGTCTTGGTATGCTGATGTCTTCAGAGTTCCCTTCACTGGAACTAAGGGGCCAAGCCCAACCCCTGAAAAACAACCCCACACCATAATCCCCCCTCCACTGGTGGACCGGTCCCCCCTGGACCGGTGCACAAAGTAAGGTCCATAAAGACATGGATAAGCGAGATTGGGGTGGAGGAATTTGACTGGCCTGCACAGAGTTCTGACCTCAACATGATAGAACACCCTTGGGATGAATTAGAGTGGAGACTGCGAACAGGCCTTCTCGTCCACATCAGTGCCTGACCTCACAAATGCGCTTTTGGAAGAATGGTCAAACGTTCCTATAGACACACTCCTAAACCTTGTGGACAGCCTTCCCAGAGGAGTTGAAGCTGTTATAGCTGCAAAGTGTGGGCCAACTCAATATTGAACCCTACAGACTAAGACTGGGATGCCATTAAAGTTCATGTAAAGGCAGGCGTCCCAATACTTTTGGCAACATAGTGTATATATATAGGAGCTGTTTTACCTGCCAAAAGATTTGTTTTTTTTTGCCCCTCGAGTCCTGATATTTACAGAACTCTGTTGCACTGCACAGCCCTATCTGGCAGGACACAAAAAACAATAAAGTCATTAATCGCTAAAACTGGCAGTCATTGAGGGACATATTATATATATAGATAGTCTTGTCATAAATGATGTAAGAAAATGACCAGACCCTTTACTGGACCTGGTAGAATCTGTGGTGATCTCTGCCTTCTATGCACTCTTTTTACCACTCCAGGGATGCTTAGGGAAGCCCTTGTTGATAGAGAGATGATTTTTGGAACTGACAGTGCTTGGGCTAGGGTGACCACGTGTCCCGGATTGCCCAGGACAGTCCCCCATTTTGCATGTCTGTCCCGGGCGCATTCATTCTAGGATAATACAGTGTCCCGGAATGAAACTGACACAGCCATCCCCAATCTGATGCCCCCAAAAAAGGGCGCCACATCACCTCTTTACTCACTGACAGTATTTGTCCTGGCCGGGAATGCCTGGAGGAGCACAATTCCCGCCCCCTGCTTGTGATTGGAGAAATCATAAATCCCGCCTCTTGTGTCCAATCACTGTGCTGTGGTTCGTTACAGCACAAGCTGATTTTTGGGAAGGGAGGGTGTCCCTGAATGGTAGTTTGGAAATGTGGTCACCCTAGCCTGGGCCTCAGCGGTAAAGTGCCGATAGTTTTAGCCGCGCTTTACGGTCGTTTTAGAGGTGCTTTTTGGCCGGTAGCGGTGTACTTTTAACCCCCGCTAGCGGCCGCATAAAGGGTTAAAAGTGCCCGCAAAGCACCGCTGCCACGGTGCTTTGCAGGCGCTTCGGCAGCGCTGCCCATTGATTTAAATGGGTAGGGGTGCTTTAGGTGCGGTGTATACACCGCTCCTAAAGTGCCTCAAAGAAGCTGCGTGCAGGACTTTTTTTTTTAATGTCCCGCAAGTGCAGTGCCCCAGTGGAAAAGCACTCGGGCTTTCACACTGGGATTGCAGATGAGGCATTTTTCTTGTGCTTTACAGGTGCTATTTTTAGCGCTAAAGCGCCTGAAAAACGCCTCCAGTGTGAAAGGGGTCTAAAGATAAATAGACTGTGAACGTTTGCAAGTGCAGTTGCTCCAGAGCTTAGTAAATGAGGAAGACCTCTGCTGACTTCCATCATCCAATCATGTGCAAGATAAAAATACTGCTTTCTTTATTTTCCTTGCATTTGATTGGGTTTTCTTTCTAAAGTGAAACTTCACCTCATTTACTAAGCTCTGGAGCCACTGCACTTTCAAAAGTGCAACCCCTCTGTGTCAAACTAATCTTTACCTACCAGTGGATTCAGAGCTTCACCATCACGCCTCTTGGCCCTACATAGCAGCATGCGTATTCAGCCTGAATGAAGACAGACACAGTTTTGGTTTTATCCAGCTGTATTTAGTAGCTTGGTGTTGAGGCCAAATAATTCAAATTTAGTCTCATCTGACCACCTTAAAAACACCTTATAGATTCTGAGGCCACATGGAAAAAGGTGTTATGGTCAGAGACTAAAATTTAATTATTTGCCCTCAACCCTAAACGATATGTCTGGTAGAAATCCAATACAGCTCATCATCCAAAAAAAAAAACATTCTTACAGGAAAGCATGGAGGTGGTAATATCCTGTTATGGGGGTCAGTGGCGGTGCGTCCATAGTGCCCCCTCTCTCTCCTGCACCCGTCACTCACCACAACAATACATAGGTTCATGCATTGCATGAACCTATGTATTGTCGCTGCCGCCCACTAGTCAGATGGCTGGCCCTCTGTTGAGCGCCGGCCATCTGAATAACAGCGGCTGGTTGGTGTTTGGAAGTGCCTATCAGAGCCAGCGGCTGTAATCGGCTTCCAAATAGCTAACCAGAGGACGCACGGGGGGTGCGTTCCCTGGTTAGCACTGACAGGCGTTTCAGCCAATCAGGTTCACCGGGTCTGGTTACCGGTAACCTGATTGGCTGAAGCGTCATCGAGGGCGGGAGAAGACATCGAGGACGGAAGAAGGACAGCGCTGACCCGAGGAAGGTAAGTGCAGGGCTTGGGGGAAACTGGCTGCATTTGGGGACAAACTGGCTGCATTTGGGGACAAACTGGCTGTATTTGGGGACAAATTGGCTGCATTTGGGGACAAACTGGCTATATATGGGGACAAACTGGCTATATATGGGGACAAACTAGCTGCATTTGGGGACAAACTGGCTATATATGGGGAAAAACTGGCTGTATTTGGGGAAAACTGGCTGCATTTGGGGGGAAACTAGCTGCATTTGGGGACAAACTGGCTGCATTTGAGGACAAACTGGCTGCATTTGGGGACAAACTGGCTGCATTTGGGGACAAACTGGATGCATATGGGGACAAACTGGCTGTATTTGGGGACAAACTGGCTGCATTTGGGGACAAACTGGCTGCATTTGGGGACAAACTGGCTGTATTTGGGGACAAATTGGCTGGATTTGGGGGGAAACTGGCTGTATTTGGGGACAAACTGGCTGTATATGGGGACAAACTGGCTGTATTTGGGGGGAAACTGTCTGCATTTGGGGACAAACTGGCTGCATTTTTGGGGAAACTGGTTGCATTTGAGGACAAACTGGCTGCATTTGGGGGGAAACTGGCTGTATTTGGGGGGAAACTGGCTGTATTTAGCAGGAAACTGGCTGTATTTGGGGGGAAACTGGCCGCATTTGGGGACAAACTGGCGGTATTTGGGGACAAACTGGCGGTATTTGGGGACAAACTGGCTGCATTTGGGGGAAACTGGCTGCATTTGGGGACAAACTGGCTGCATTTGGGGGGAAACTGGCTGCATTTGGGGGGAAACTGGCTGCATTTGGGGGAAACTGGCTGCATTTGGGGGAAACTGGCTGCATTTGGGGACAAACTGGCTGCATTTGGGGACAAACTGGCTGCATTTGGGGGGAAACTGGCTGCATTTGAGGGGGAAAACTGGTGGCGTTTGGGCACAGTGGCTGCGTTTAATGGGCACAGTGGCGGCAATTGATAGGTTTTTTTTTTCAGTTTGTTTGCGCCCCCCAAAAAATTTTGAGCACCAGCCGCCACTGATGGGGGTGTTTCTCTGCAGCAGGGACTGGAGCACTTGTCAGGATAGAAGGAAAAATGGATGGGGCAAAATATCATCAAATTCTTGAGGAAAATCTTTTGCCCTCTGCCAGATAGTTGTCAATGGTAAGATGGTTTACCGTCCAACATGACAATGACCCAACGCACACAGCAAAAATGAGCACACAGTGGTTGAAGGAGAAAAAGGTGAATGTCCTTGCATGGACTAGTCAGAGCCCAGACTTAAACCCCGTTGAAAATCTGTGGAATTATTTGACGACTGCAGTCCAAACGGTCACCATCAATTTGAACTAAACTTTGCAAATATTGCAAAGTCTAGATGAGCAAAGTTAGTAAAGACAAATCCCAACAGACTAAAGGCTGTAATTAAAGCAAAAGGTGGTCCAACAAAATACTGATACAAGGGGGGATGATCCTTTTTCCAACTCAGTGATTCTGTTTTTGAATTTTTGAATATTTTTTTTCTGACATGTTGGTGTTATATCTTTCACTTGGATTTTATAAGTTGCACTAGTAAGTACAGCTGTATAAAACAAAAACTGTGTCTGTCTTAATTTCAGGCGGCAAAGCAACAAAATTAGATTATTTTAAAGGGGGGTTCTATGCCCACTGTGTATATGTATATATATATATATATATATATATATAGCTGATTGTCACTTGTCAGGAGTTCTGTTTTTACTGCTTTTACCAAGTCAAGAACACATACCATTTTCTATCTTCTAGCTCACAGAACAGACACTACTGCAAGTCTGATTTTAACTTTCAGGTGTGCAGTTAGATAAAAGCAGACTTCAGGTGATTACACTGGCTGAAATAAAAGCATTATTACATTTCATGACTGTTGGAAGAAAGTGTAATTGGAATAAAAGATAGTTTTATGTCCTTTTTTTGGGTTCTTTTTGAAAGTTTGATGTTGAATACCGCATTCTCTTTTATTGCTTCACTTACAATATAAGTTTATGTAACCGAGTAATGTGAGTCCGGGCCACGGGGGACAAACATGGGACAAGATCTGAAATGAGAGATTTAGCCAATCATGCGTGATAGCTCCACAGAGATCGTGAATAATACTATCAACATGCTAATTGTCTGTCTGCAGAAAACAGCTCATTCACCGCTGATATTAATTATTTCTTAAATTAGCTAGATTCGGGCACTTTGAGTGCTAAGGCACAAATGTGTACATATTTCTTCTAACATATCAACCATTTGTAAAGTGTATGTGGCGGTTTGGAGCATGGGACAAGGGACCGAAGAATAGTTTTCAGATGATATCTACAAGAATAAAGTATATCTAAACCCAAAAAGAAAAATGTCATATATTGCAGCTTACCGGTTCTTAGATATAGTGGCTGCATTCATTTTTATTCTTCAGGTTAAGAATATTTTCAGCAAATACAGAAAAATATTTATTGACCAGAAAAGCAGTGTCCTTGTCACTTCCTGCAAGATGAACTGAAAGGACAAACAATGACATCTTCCTTGTGTAAACTACTTATCCCCACCCTATGCAATGGAGATGGAGAGGAATATACACTGAGCAAAATTATAAACGCAACACTTTTGGGTTTGCCCCTATTTATCATGAGCTGAACTTAAAGGTCTACGACTTTTTTTATGTACACAAAAGGCCTATTTCTCTCAAATATTGTTCACAAATCTAAATCTGTGTTAGTGAGCACTACTCCTTTGCCGAGATAATCCATCCACCTCACAGGTGTGGCATATCCAGATGCTGATTAGACAGCATGATTATTGCACAGGTGTGCCTTAAGCCCCGTACACACGGTCGGGCTTTTGGCCAACAAACTTCATTTTGAGCAAGTTGGACCAACAATCCGACCGTGTGTACGCTCCATCGGACAAACTTTTTTGCTTTTTTTTTTTGTTTTCATCATACCAAAGTTGGCTCTGCAGACGGACAAACTTTTGGCCAACAAAAGTCCGATGGAGCAAAGTCCGACCGTGTGTACAGAAAACCATAGGACTTTTGTCTGATGGACAAAACAACTAATGTTAAAATCAACCAACAATAGCAGAAGTTGACCAAAGGGTGGCGGTAAAGAGCAGAAAAGAGCAGAAAAACCACGTGATGTTGCAAAAAGTTTTGGGAAAGTTTGCAGAAAAGTCCTGTGGTGTGTATGCTATGAGTGTGCCTGGCCAACTCCGTTCGGACAAAAATCCAGGGAAAAGTTTGACCGTGTGTATGGGGTTTTAGGCTGGAAACAATAAAGGCCACTCTAAAATGTGCAGTTTTACTGTCTTGGGGGGTCCGAAAACCAGTCAGTATCTGGTGTGACCACCATTTGCCTCACGCAATGCAGCACAGCTCCTTCACATAGAGTTGATCAGGTTGTTGATTGTGGCCTGTGGAATGTTGGTAAATTCCTCTTCATTGGCTGTGCGAAGTTGCTGGATATTGGCAGGAACTGGAACACGCTGTCGTGTACACCGATCCAGAGCATCCCAAACATGTACAATGGGTGACATGTCCGGTGAGTATGCTGACCATGCAAGAACTAGGATGTTTTCAGCTTCCAGGAATTGTGTACCGATCCTTGCAACATGGGGCCATGCATTATCATGCTGCAACATGAGGTGATGGTCGTGGATGAATGGCACAACAATGGGCCTCAGGATCTCGTCACGGTATCTCAATAAACTGCACCTGTGTTCAAATGCATTCTGTGTCCATAGCGTACGCCTGCCCATACCATAACCTCACCGCCAACATGGGCCACTCGATCCACAACATTAACATTGGCAAACCGCTCATCCACACAACGCCATACATGCTGTCTGCTATCTGCCCTGTACAGTGAAAATTGGGATTCATCCGTGAAGAGAACACCTCTCCAAAGTGCCAGACTCCATCGAATGTGAGCATTTGCCCACTCAAGTCGGTTTATGACGACGAACTGCAATCAGTTTGAGACCCCGATGAGGGCGACGAGCATGCAGATGAGATTCCCTGAGATGGTTTCTGACAGTTTGTGCAGAAATTCTTTGGTTATGCAAACCGATTGTTGCAGCAGCTGTCCGGGTGACTGGTCTAAGACGACCTTGGATGCTGGATGTGGAGGTCCTGGGCTGGTGTGGTTACACGTGGTCTGCGGTTGTGAGGCCGGTTGGATGTACTGCCAAATTCTCTGAAATGCCTTTGGAGACGGCTTATGGTAGTGAAATGAACATTCGATTCAAGGGCAACAGCTCTGGTGGACATTCCTGCAGTCAGAATGCCAATTGCACGACCCCTCAAAACTTCTGTGGCATTGTGCTGTGTGCACAAAGTGTTGTGTTTGTAATTTTGCTCAGTGTATGTTTGAAGTCCAGCCTGGATGACAACCATACGGGAGAGAGGGAGCCGCTCCGGTGTGGGAATCCCTGAAAATACCTCCTCCCAGCAGCCAAGGGTGCAGGCAAATGCAATTGCAATCAAAAAGAAAAGAAAGTGACTTCTGGAAGCAGCACTCCGATTAAAAAGCCTTTATTCCAAAAGGTTCAGGAAACAAAACACACTGCACGACACAGCAAACTGATCACATCTGGCGTTTCACACTATTGTAGTGCTTACTCATAGCTGATTATTGTACAAATGTTACCTAAGATATACCCTGAAACAGGGGAAGTCATAGGATCCAACCCCAAGGTGAAAATGATTAATTAATTAAAGATTGATGGACGTGAGGTGATTCAGGTGAAATAGGTGTGGTTCACTAGCCACAATGAAAGGAAGAACGAAAGGAGTGCCTCACCATGCATGCAATCTTGTGGAAAATATATATGAGGATGTATGTGTAAAGTATAAAGTGTGTGGTAGTGAAATGAAAAAATGTCCAATAAAAACATATATTTATTAATAAAAAATATAAATACATTTTTATATATTGAAAATTGTCAATAAAAAATGTGTATAATGTGCTTGATTAATCTAGACCATTTAATTTGCATTAATATTGATTGGTCCATAGTGGTATATACACGTATCTTTTTATTTTTGTTTCTATTTTATTTTATATTTTTTTGTTGTTTCTATTTTATTGGTGATTTGTGGAATAAAAATGCTGTGAAGAAAAAACAAGTGTTTTTAAATTAAACCAATATCTGAACAAATTGTATTTGTATATGAGTGTATGTCTCTTTTGTCTGTTGGGATAAAGGTCGTCCCGGGGGGGGGGGGGTATGCGGTACATAACAGTAAACTGTTGTATGAACATGCAGTAGATGGATATATACGAATAAACAAAGCGCATGTGTAAAGATATATATATATATGTTTTAAAATTGCACAAAGGTACTCAATATATTCACCTCCCCTGGAGCCCTAAGTACAAAATTTCTCAGCAAATATTCCAAACGAGAAATTGAAGACAAACTAGAATTATGTATAAATGCAAATATAAATATAGTAATGTAAATATAGTATGGTATAGAGGGACATAGAACCCATGCAACGTGCATGGTAAATGGGCACGCATGCATGGATAAATTGGTTTGGATTGGTTGTAATTAACCGATGTCCATAACCATGACCAATCTATATGAAACGTGCATAAAAGGTCTTGATGGAATATTGTGTGAAATATTTCATGTAATTTAAGGTATGAGTATGCATTGACAAACTAGAAGAACTATAAGAACTATAAATATGCCCATATGTATGAGTAATGAATAGTAAAAGTAACAAGAGTGCGTGTGCATGTATGCCTGTCTGTTTCGGGACAAAGTGCATATGAATCCCAGACCAACAAGAATATGTCATTGTGAACATACAGATCAATGTGCACACATACATAGTCCACTAAAAAGATGTGTCTATGTGTGTGGTCGTTGCAAAATTGTGTATATCGGTTGAGGTACACGTCCAACTATAGACACCTCGATGGAAGTTAATATATCCAATCAGAGTGTGGAAAGATGCACAAAATGATTCTGTGTGAGCAATTCACACTAGAGCGAGTATCTGTGTGAAAATGTTTATTTAAAAGTAATAACAATAACCTTGTGGTTGGATCCTAACTAGAATAAACATACATGATGCCGACATACATGTGGGCACTCAACAAATACCAATACAATGTTGCATCTGTAATATAGTTCAAAATGCAATTTGAAACACAATTTTCCTGCATATATATATGTTTGCGTCCAAAATGGAAGATTATGGTTGTATCGCCTACATATGCATAATTGTGTTTGTATAAATGCAAAACAGTGCATACTATCGAAAATGACATAACAGTACCAACATGAGTTAAAAGAATAGAAAAAGAGACTATGAAACACTCAAAACAAAAAAACAAAAAGGATGTGTGGAACATATATGACACAACCTGATCGTTACAATCTACCACTAGATGATAATTTGTGCAAATGAGAGACCAAGTCCATATTATTTCTTCAAAACCATATGAATTATGATTCAATGCTAAAAAAGGAGTAAAAGAGGAAAAAAGAAAGGAAATTGGTCTCAATGAAATAGTAGAACTTTCATGTTACATGAATATTGTAAATTATATTACAGAAACCATGAAGATAAAAACATGCAAAAAGCAATCAGTATCATGGTAACTGAATAAAATAAAATAAAATAAAGTAAAATGGAAACCTCTGACAGTATTCCGAGTGTATAAATGCACGTCAATAGACGTGTCATATGCAGGGACAAAACACAGTACAAACCTCAGCCAACATACATAGGTGACAGACGTTGAAAAGGACACTGTACAGGACATGAGAACTAGTCATAGTAGTGGGATACATCCCATTCAAAGTTGAGGCCCGCCGGTATCCTAGTATCCAACGAGAAGATCCAATAGACTTCACGCTTGCACAGTGTCCTGAACTTGTCTCCCCCTCTTGCAGGTGAGCTGATTTTTTCTATGCCTTGTATAGAGAGGCATGAGACATTTTTCTGATGTACAGATGCCCAGTGCCTAGCAACATTTGTATTCCTGTCTTTCTGTATATCATACAGGTGATCGTACAGTCTATCCTTAAGTCTCCTGGTTGTTCTTCCGACATATTGGATATCGCACTGTTCGCATTTAATCACATATACCAAAAACTTGGTATTGCAATTAATAAATTGCTTGATGTCAAAAGAATTGTGATTGGTGCTTGACTGAACTGTATCACCTGTTTTTATATGTTTACAGTAGTTGCAGTGAGGCATTCCACATCTAAAGGTGCCCTGGAAGTGCAACCAATTGGTGGCCGAGGATTTACTTGAGAAAAGGCTGGGGGAAAGGCGACTGCCCAAGGTGGGGGCTCTACGGGACACTGATTTAACCCCCCTAGAGAGTATTTTGTGATAAGCAGGGTCATTCAGTAGAATGGGAAGGTATTTCTCGATAGTAGATTTTATTTTACTGAATTCAAAACTGTACGGTGTGGAGAATACCGGAATTCCACTGAAAGACAATGCCACTTGGTTTTTATGTTTATTCGGATGATTCCGAAGTAAAGCCTCTCTAGGGATGGCACTCGCAGCTTTGGAGGCTCTTGTTACAATATTAGGGGTATAACCCCTGCTAATGAACCGTTGGGTCATGTTCACAGCCTCAGTGGCAAAATCCTCAGGTCTGCTGCACAAACGACGGAGCCTGAGGAATTGTCCGACCGGAACCCCGCGAATGGTATGGCTGGGGTGACCCGAATCTGCTCTAAGGAGGGCATTGCCAGCTGTGGGTTTTCTGTAAATGCCTGTGATTACCACATCATTGGCAGCCGACAAATTAACGTCCAAAAAATCTATGGAAGTAATACCTAGTTTCCCCATGAAACGAAGATTCATGGAATTGTCATTAAAGTGATCCAACCAATCCTGTAAGTTTGTCTTCTCATGGGAGGAAACGAACAGGAGGTCATCAATGAACCTGCAAAAGAAAACCGTATCTGAACGACGGGGGCTGCCATGTCCAAAAATGCGGGACCTCTCCCAAAATCCCATATAGAGATTGGCCAGGGACATATGTTTTTATTGGACATTTTTTCATTTCACTACCACACACTTTATACTTTACACATACATCCTCATATATATTTTCCACAAGATTGCATGCATGGTGAGGCACTCCTTTCGTTCTTCCTTTCATTGTGGTTAGTGAACCACACCTATTTCACCTGAATCACCTCACGTCCATCAATCTTTAATTAATTAATCATTTTCACCTTGGGGTTGGATCCTATGACTTCCCCTGTTTCAGGGTATATCTTAGGTAACATTTGTACAATAATCAGCTATGAGTAAGCACTACAATAGTGTGAAACGCCAGATGTGATCAGTTTGCTGTGTCGTGCAGTGTGTTTTGTTTCCTGAACCTTTTGGAATAAAGGCTTTTTAATCGGAGTGCTGCTTCCAGAAGTCACTTTATTTTCTTTTTGACTGGATGACAACCATAGTTTCCTCCTTAAAAATATAAATGGGGGTGACTTTTGCATCTCTGAAGTTATAATCTTTTTTTAATTAAATGTTATATTGTGAAGGTTTTCTGTTTTCTTAGGGGCATCAAAATGTGATAATTTTTGTTTTTTTAGAATAAAAAAATAACATGTCCTAGGATTGTTTTTTGTGTACTTTGCTTTGCATGTTGTGTAAAGCCCTGTACACACGATCAGATATCCTATGGATTTTCGTCTGATGGATTTGTCCATCAGAAATCCGATGAAACTGTTTTCCATCAGTCTTGCCTACACACCATCAGTCAAAAAACCGACCGTTCCAAACGTGGTGACGTAAAACACTCCGATGAGCTGAGAAAAATGAAATTCAATGCTACTGAGCATGTGTCGACTTGATTCATGCTTGGGTTTTTTATCTGATGGATTTCCCCACAGACGATCGGAAATTGCCATCGGTTTTTTATCCATCAGATAATTTTAAAACATGTTCTATTTTTTAAAACCGATGGAAAAAAGACTGATGGGTCCCATACACGATCGGTTTGTCTGATGAAAACAATCCATCAGACGGTTTTCATCAGTCAAACTGATCGTGTGTACAGGGCTTTAATTAAACCATAGAGAAGGAACAAAGAGCTGTTAATAAAGCTGAACACCAGCTAAATACACAGATGAAAACATACAGTATTCCTGGCTCTCGAGAACTCCTTTAAAGTTATGTCCCATTGGTACTTTACACCAGGATCGTGAAATGTTTACCGTCGTATCCTTCCAACTGTTTTCGAGGTTGCTCAAATTTGGGCAATATGAAATACATATGGGGGACTTGTCCCAAGGTTCGGAGGTTATGGATTAGGGTGCACACATTGCTCGATACGGTCCTCCGTGTAAATTTAGGGAAAGGTCCATGGGAAGCAGTCTTACACAAACCTATCACGGATGTTACCCAGCCGGGAACGCACCCTAATCACTCACATTTTTATGGCGACGAGGCAAACCATAACATGATCATGGAAAACACCACTTCTTAGTTTTGAAGAGGTTAAAAACCGGGTTCACGGTACACTTATTAATGAACGGTTGACGGTGATCCTTGGGGACATGTATGACAAATTCCAGCAGATTTGGCAACCCTGGCTAGACCATTGTCCTCCTTCTCAAATTAATTCCCGTTTCTTAGAACTGTGATGGTTCCATGATGCACAGCTTAGAACCCCTGGGGTACCTAATTCCCCCCTCTCCGTTCCTTCTCCCTCTTTCTTTCTCTCTCTCTTCTTTCTCTTTTCTCTTCTGGTTGTACATCTCTGCCTTCCCTCTTCCTTATTGCTGGGCTTGTGTATGCTCTGGATGGGCAACGTAGGCCGTGGCCAGTTTTTCCCTTTTTTAGAATCCCCCTCCCCTCCTTAGTAAACCCTCCCAGTCCTCTTCCCTTTCCTCACCCCATTACACCCTCCTTCCCACAGCCCACTTTTTTTTTTTGCCAGGCCTCTCGTTAAAACCTTTAATTTAGGCTACAGACTCATTGGGATGGCAGTGGATTGGAAAGCATGATATTGACTCGATTGCCTTGGTAATATCTCTCTTGCAGTTCTTGTAAATGTACGATCTCTATATTACAGGAAACTAATTTGCTCTTATAACTGGGTACTAGGTACATTTTGCTTTAACTATGTAATAATATATTATAGCAGGCCTTTTTTTCTCAAACAATAGGTGTTGGAACTTAACGACGGCCCCACAAAACCCCTCCACCCACACAGACCCTTCAAATCACATCAAATAGTGGGTGTGGTCAGTCAAATTTCACAAAAACAGTAGGAGGGTCTTAAAGGGGCATTAAATACCAGGATTGCATTACATACAGAGTGCAGAGCTGTCACTTGTAAACACAGAAACCAGACTTCTGGTTTCTGTGTTTAATAAGCTCATTTTTGTGTACTGTGTGAGGTTCTTTTACTAAGGGAAGTGATGGGTTTTATTTCCTGTATTGCAGGGAGAGAAAATCCATTACATCCCCGCTGTCAGAATGGAGCTCTGCCTTGTTAACATAGACAGAGCTCCATCCAGCCTCTCTCCTCGACATTCACTGGGTGTCGGTGGCGGACATCCATTTGCTGACACCCGCTGATCAGCTTCTGGTGTGTCACAGCACGCCCGGCTAGGCAGAAGTGCAGAATCACACATATATATATACGTGATTCTGCACAGAACTGTCTCCCTGTAGCAGTAAATCTGCTACAGGGTGGTTGTTAAGTGGATATGTTGGACCTCCTACCTTATACTACAGAGGCACTTAACTCCTTCCTGCCGAGCCTACGCACATATGCGGCCACGGCTTTCAGGGGTTATACCGGGATGATGCCCCCAGTACCGTTTTTTAGGGAGGGTGGTCGGGTCTTCAGGGATAACATGCGGCTAAAAGCCAATTGGCTGTTATACTGGAGGAGCGAAAGGGGACGTCCCCCCTCCCGCCGCTCTTCCCGAGCCTCCCATCCCACCGGGAGACTCGAGACACGATCCGGCACTTCTGCCAGCTAGAGTAAGACTGGAACGAAGCCAGAAGAACGAAGCTGGAAACGGCTTTGTTCCAGTTTTCTTTCTGTAAACACGGAAGCGACGTCACAACGTCATTTCATATTTACTCGGCTGCCAATGGCGCCATTTAAAAAAAAAAATAACAGTATTCATAATCGCCGTTTTTGGCGATCTGAATACTTTGAAGTGCAAAGGAGGGATTTGGGGTCTTTTAGACCCCCGATCCCTACATAAAGAGTACCTGTCACCACCTACTACTGTCACAAGGGATGTTTACATTCCTTGTGACAGCAATAAAAGTGATCAAATTTTCTTTTTTTTTAAAGTAACAATGTAAAAAAAAAAAAAAAAAAAAGAATAATAAAAAAAAAGAATTTAAAGCATCCCCGTGAGCTCGCTCAGCACAGAAAACGCACATGTAAGTAAACAGTGTTCAAATCAAACATGTGAGGTATCGCCGCGATCGTCAGAGTGAGAGCAATAATTCTAGCACTAGACCTCCTCTGTAACTCTAATCTGGTAACCGCTATTTTTTTTTAAAGCGCCGCCTATGGATATTTTAAGGTATCGTAGTTTGTCGCCATTCCTCGAGTGTGCGCAACTTCAAAACATGACATGTTGGGTATCTATTTACTTGGTGTAATATCATCTTTCACATTATACAAAAAAATTGGGCTAACTTATATATATATATATAATGTTTGGGGGTTCTAAGTAATTTTATAGCAAAAAATATGAATTTTAACTTGCAAGCAACAAATGGCAGAAATAGGCTTAGTCATGAAAGGGTTAAAGTCCAATTATATGGGACGTGGGTCACTCAGGTGTGGAACCCAAAACCTGTAAAGTGACTGTTTATTTTAATGCCCAGTAACCCGTTCCTTTTTATAGCCTGCAGAATGTACTCCAAAGCAACATGTGCCGTTATACTGACTTGTGCCAAAACTCTGCCCGCGCTCGTGTTCATTGCTCTATCAGAAGTTCAGAACCTTCATGCTTTGGGTGTATTTGGCTTATTTGATTGTTCTCTTCTATATGCAGCTGGATGGGCCAAGTGTTGTGACTTGTTGCCATGCTGACAGTGTCATCTTAACCACAGCTGACAAGCAGTTTTTAAATAGAACATGTCACTTCACTATAATATTCTCCATCTGTTTTTTTTTCTACTTCCAAAGAATCTGAAAAATGCTTCCACAACAATATACTTTACACGTTTGTCTGCACCGAGAATTGAGCTGGTGAGACAACCAACTCCTGGTATTCGTCTTTCAATCACTTGTTCTAAAAGAGTGTTGTATAACTTTTTATTTTTGCCTTTGTTATGTATGGATATTATTTAAAGCCTAACTCCAAGTTTTAGTGAACTTTATATAGTTTATTTGGACCAAGTTGTCAGCACTGTATCAAAATGTGTATAGCCTCAGCTACATACAGTATACAGCGCTGTGTGTTGGCAGCAGGATGGACACCTCCCGTCCCACTTCCCATACCACTTCTGGAAGAAAAATCAGGTTGGGCTGAGTGCTGCTCAACCATTCACTGCTAAACGGTCTGCCCACTGGTCTTCGAAGACTCAAAAAAGAGGCAACGCTTTAAAACACGTCGTTTTGGAGACCAAGTGACACCAATGGCTCTTCATGTTGATCCTCCATAGCGTCATACTAAATGGAAAGAAACCTCTAATATATGGGACTTTAAGTGGCAATAAATTAATTAATTATGTCTTTGAAGAATGTTTGTAAAAATATAAAAAAGGTCGTTATTTAGGACATTGGATATAAAAACACATTATACAAAACACAGCATGGATGGCTATTCCAAACTACAATACAATACATTAGGTCATAGACATACATCAAACAGAATTCTCCAGATAGTAAATAGCCAACGTGTTTCAAAATGTCTCTTGTAATCTTCTTCAGGCGTATGTCCACTGTAGAAGCAAGGGACTATTGTTTACTACAGCTATCACCACAGTAATTTTCATGGACACCAGGGAGCAAGGCACATGTTAGCTGTGGTTTCATTGTCAATCCCTGAAATTCCTTATGCGCTTTGGTTCTTTGTACAGTGATTGCATTAAAGTGGTTGTAAAGTCTCATTTTTTTTAATTAAAAATAAAAAACATGTTATACTTACCTGCCCTGTGCAGTGGATTTGCACAGAGCAGCCTGGATTCTCCTCTTCTCGGGTCCCTCATCAGTGCTCCTGGCCCCTTCCCCCTGTTGGGTGCCCCCACAGCAAGCAGCTTGCTATGGGGGCACCTGAGCCGAGTCACAGCTCCCTGTGTCCATTCAGACACGGAGCCGCGGCTTAGCCCCACCCCTTTATATTCTCATTGGCTGACTGACTTTGATTGACAGCAGCAGGAGCCAATGGCGCCGTGTTGCTGTCTCAGCCAATGAGGAGGGGAGTCCCGGACGGTCGAAACATTCCTACAACATCGCTGGAGCTAGAGGGACCTCAGGTACGTATTAGGGGGGCACTCAGAAGGCTTTTTATCTTAATGCATATAATGCATTATGATAAAAAACCTTCTGACTTTTCAACCCCTTTAACCGCTTGCCGACCGCCGCACGACGATATACGTCGGCAGAATGGCACGGCTGCACAAAAGGATGTATATATACGTCCCCTTTAAGAAGCGGCATTGTGGACACGCGCCGCGAGCTCCGTGACTCCGACAGCGGGTCCCGTGGACTCAATGTCCGCGGGCATACCCGCGATCGTGTCACGGTGAGGAAGAACGGGGAAATGCTTATGTAAACAAGCATTTCCCTAGTCTTCCTAGTGACAGGACAGTGATCACAGCTTCCTGTAATCGGAAGCGGTGATCACTGTCGTGTCACACACAGCCCATCCCCCCTACAGTTAGAAGCACTCCCTAGGGCACACTTAACCCCTACAGCGCCACCTAGGGGTTAACCCCTTCACTGCCAGTGTCATTTTCACAGTAATCAGTGCATTTTTATAGCACTGATCGCTGTAAAAATGCCAATGGTCCCAAAAATGTGTCAAAAGTGTCCGATGTGTCTGCCATAAAGTCCCAGTCACGATAAAAATCGCAGATCGCCGCCATTACTAATAAAAAAAAATTATAATAAAAATGCCATAATTCTATCCCCTATATTGTAGACGCTATAACTTTTGCGCAAACCAATCAATATACGCTTATTGCAATTTTTTTTACCAAAAATATCTAGAAGAATACATATCGGCCTAGACTGAGGAAAAAATAAAAAAATTTATATATTTTTTGGGGATATTTATTATAGCAAAATGTAAAAAATATAGCATTTTTTTCAAAATTGTCGCTCTTTTTTTGTTTATAGCTCAAAAAATTAAAACTGCAGAGGTGATCAAATACCACCAAAAGAAAGCTCTATTTGTGGGAAAAAAAGACCGTCAATTTTGTTTGGGAGCCACGTCGCACGACCGAGCAATTGTCAGTTAAAGCGATGCAGTGCCGAATCGCAAAAAGTGCTCTGGTTTTTGGCCAGCAAAATGGTCCGGGGCTTAACTGGTTAAGGTAGCCTCTTTGTTATGAATGGGAGGCTGATGCACCACAGATAAAAAAAATGTACATGACCCTTTTTTGAAAATGCAGCCAGTCACAATAAATGGTATATGCGGGGATCCGTCACTTCCGGGTCCCGTGTGACATCATTTCCAGGCTGGTAGTCAGAATGCGGCTTGGACCACACACCAGCTCCGGAGGAGCCTTTGCTAATCCGCACAAGCTGTATACACCAGTGCCTGTTTATGAGTACTACTACTTGTCAGTGCAATTCATTTTCCTTATGTTTTTAACACCAATTTATAATAAAATACTACACTATGAAACTTTTTAATCTTGTCTCCCATGGGGTCACTTTTTAAAAGAGTAAGTATCATATTCTAATGAAGGAATGAAGTGGAGCTTTCTATCAGAGGAATCCCAGACTTTGGTGTTGTAAGCGCATTTTGACCTACCTGTAACAAAGGGTCAAACACCTCTGTTGAGTGTACATCCACCATTTGAACACAAGCGGTAAAGATTAAGGGCCCTTTCACACATGCGGACTGTATGTCCATTTTTTCATCCATCAGTATACAGATGAAAAAGGGACATACATGTATCCCTATGGGATAGCGGGTGTCAGCGTATGAACATCCGCTGACACCCGATATCATCCGTCTCCGCTATGGTCCGTTTCTGCAGACGGAGGAAAATCCTATTTTTCCATCCATCTGCAGAGCGGATTGGATGAACACGGACAGACGGTCCGTGTTCATCCGATCCCCCCATAGAGGAGAGCGGAGATCTGACAGGGCGGTCCCTGCACAGTGTCATCCGCGGGCTCAGCAGGGATCAACGGAGCGATCCCCGCTGAGCAAGTGAATGTTCACGGGGCGGATCATCACGGGATCCACCCTTGTGAAAGGGCCCTAAGAGAATCCAATCCTTGAAGCAATCACTGGTGTTGCTAATTGTCACACTGGACTTTATTTTATCTTCTTTACATTCACCTTTCATTCTTTTTTTTTTATTCAGACTTTTTACATTTATGGTTATTTATGTTGCATAAATGTGAGCGCCATCCTTTCATTATCACTTGCAATTGTCAATGTGCATTAACGCTCACAGGAAGGGACACGACCTGTAAGTGTTACTTAACTTCAGTATAGAAAAATCAGGTCTCCTGCCCTGCCAGACAGGGTTGTGAAGTGTGGCAAAGCATCGTAATTCTCTGGACTGGATATATGAAAAAACAAATCCTTTATCAGGAGAAGCAACTCCGTTATACGGGATGTATTTCACCTGTGTCTTTAGCGTTCTGCCTGGAGTTCAGCTTTAAGCATCCCACCCAAACAAACAAAGACCCTTCCCCAGCCCACTGAGCAGAACCATTCTCACTCTGGGATGGGCGTTCAATACTCTGCATATGTTTTGAGAGCTCCCTGTTGTATTAAAAGGCATTTAACTGTATAATGAGTTGTATAGATAAAAGAAATTCCAGAGTTTAGCTGTGAGGACTTGTTCCTGGGATTTTGTCCAGAAGATTGCTGTAACGAAACAACTTATGCTTAAATCATCAAGGATTAAAAAGAAGAAAGTTAATTTATCTGAGAAGAAAATAGTACCCATCCTGCAATCTCCCAAAGAGATGCCAACATTTGACAAGAAGCCTTCTTCATTCATCCAGTGTTTTCTCTGCCCCTCCTGACCTGGAAAGAAAGAAAGCTGTTGTCTTAAGCTAAATTATCCAGCAGTTTGATAAAAGGAATAAAATACAGGCAGATAAGTTTCTAAAAGCTCTCTGGGCTTCCTTTAATGATTATCATTACCCCGGCTCTGAACTCTATTGACAAAATGCCGCGTGTTGTGGAAAACATAACTTGCATCCTTTTAAAGAAAGAAGAGGTTAATTAAAAGATCTAATGGAAATGACCTCATTCCAACTACTTGTTGGACAACATGCAGGAAGCAATTGGAAGAAGTATTTTGGGGTAATTTTGTCTAAATGAAAAGGTACTCACTTTGGACAAAGACTAAAGCCTGACTTCAGCTGAAACTTTTCTCTAAGGCTGGCCATAGACGGTTCATTTTCTTTTGGTCAGCCAGCAGGCAGAATGAAAAAAAAGATTGATATCCCCATCCACACAGGCTAGTTGGATGGAGGAACCCTACCTTCTGTGCCATTGTATTCTGATAGCAGGACTCCTCTGCAGTCAGAATACACTGATCAGTGGCTGCAGCTGATTCGCTGCAGCCGGCTAATCATGAAATTTTTTCCAACATTTCCATTCGATAGAAGTAGATCCTAAGATTGACTACCTACCAGTCCCTGCTGAACTAGCCAAATTTCATTCCATCTATGGCCAGCTTTAGTTTTCAATAGTGTGCTGAAGAGTTAAAACCTCTGTCAACTTTTTATTACTGTATGTGATCTCATTCTGTCTCGTAATAAACCTCCAAATTTATATATACTGTATAGTAAACTAACTAGTTTGCTTGAATAAAGACACCAGTCCATTCAGTTCAACCTGAGTGTGTGTATCACTACCACATTCCATATCCCTGTACATTGTGCTTGCTAAGAAACACATCTAAAATGTATCTACACTACCTGCTGACACCACCAACTATTGAAGGGAGTTCCCCATCCATACCACTCTGAAGCCTCGTACACACGGCCGAGATTCTCGTCAGAAAAAAACATTGTTTTTCCTGACGAGAATCTTGACAAGAAACTTGTCCCGGCCGAGTGTACACACGTACGATTCAAAAGAACCGCCGTTCTTTTGAATGGCACGAACGCGGTGACGTCATCGACTACGACGAGCGTGCGCTCGTCACATTCGATGCCGTCGCCGCCATGTTGCTACACCCTATGCCTATGCCTAGGAAGCTACCGCGCATGCGTGAAAGTCATTTCGAGCATGCGCGGGTTTCCACGGCGACAGGTAAGTGTACACACGCTCGGGTTTCTCGTCGAGAGACAGGCCGACGAGATTCTCGACGAGAAAAAAGGCCGCAGGTGATCTTTTTTCTCGTCGGGGAATCTGGGCAGTTTTCTTGACGAGAAAACTGAAACCCGCGTACACACAGCCGGTTTTCTCGGCAAGAAAGCTCTCCCGGCAGTTTTCTTGTCGTTTTTTGCCGAGAAAACCGGTCGTGTGTACGCAGCCTGACAGTAAATATCCCTTTACGAAGTTAAAGATGGAACCGATTCTCATCCAAATTCATTGTGTGGCCGGCTGTCTTCATTAGAGATCTTAGGTTAAATAGTTTGATCCCAGTGCTAGAGTTCCCATTTAAGGATTTATATATTGCGATCATATCCCTTATAAGTGTCTCTTTTCCAGGTAGAAGAAGTTTAATGTTTGTAATTGTTCCTTATGACTGAGGTCCTCCAGCACTCTTATTAGTTCATTCTTCATGAGAACTGGTAACCAGAACTGAGCAGCATACTCAACATGTGGCTGAACCAGAGTTTTGTAAAGTGCTAGAATTCTAGTTTCATTTCTTATGTAGATACCCTTTTTAATGCATGCTAATAGTTATAAAGTCATTGCCCTTCTTAGATTTGTATTTTCAGCAGACACCGAGATTGAACTATTTCTTCCGACCTCTATATAATTTATGATCAAGGTAAACAGAATTGGGCCCAGGACAGAGCCATGGGGTACCCCGCTCACAACTCTAGACCCTTCAGAGATCATACCATTAATCGCCATCCTCTGGACTTACTATTGCAACCAGTTTTATATCCTGGTACATACAATCTCATTGATGCCAAAAGACCTTAATTGGGGAAAATTAAGCGTCTATGGGTGCTGTATCAAATGCTTTTGTGAAATCCAGATACACTACTTCCACAGAACTTCCTTGGGGAAGGCCCCTTTCTGTTCGAGCATGAATCCCCCTGTGTAAAAGCAAGCTCCGTAAAGAAATGATTTAATAAGCTGGATGTGGAGGAACACATGTGGCTTTTACAAATCCCTGACCTCAACCGTACTGACCACCCTTGGGATTAATTGTAACACCGGCTGAGATTAAAATTTTCTAATGCGACATCAATACCTGACTTCACAAATACAGAGCAGTTCCATAATAATACCTATTATTTTGAAATGGGATGCCTAACAAGCTCATATAGGGGTGGTTTTTGTCTGCAAATGCTTGGTCAAATAGTGTACCTCCTTGTTTTGAAAAGGATCAACTGTACTTTGCTTTTGTTAAGAGGGGGGACTTTTTGGTTCCTTTTAGCTTATCTCAACAAAACCTGTCTGGGTATACAAATTGCTTTTAGCCTTGCAGGTTGTCCATGTTATATCATTATTCAAAACATTTGACTATAATCAAGGACAGTCTAATAGGCCAAATAGTACCCAGGGAACCGGAGATGACCCCAGGCCCTAAACTGCCACTTGATGCTGCAAGTTTTGCATTCTGTGCATGCAGAGAACACTTTATTCCAACTCTGATTCCTAAAAACAGTTGTAGCACTACCCCCGTAGGAGCTGCTGGTTAGTTTTGGTCTGCCGTTATCCCACTGTTCTCCGTGTTGGCTCAAAATCTAGGGTTAAAGTTGCATAAAACATAGTTGCCAGTCACTTAGTCTTTTCCAATGCTTATTATTTAATACAACATTGGCAGAATGAGGGATGGAGGATTAGGGGAAGTTCAGGTACCTGATGCAGATCACTGAGAAAAACTTGAGATCCTGGAGACAGGTATACTTGCCGCCACTGGATCTTGCTCACCCGGATAGGTCCCTCTCACCGGCCTAGCAGCCGGGATGATGCACGGACAAAAATGAAAAGTCTCTGCCACAGACTTGGTAATCAGAATTTCAAAGTTCAAGCTCAACTGCACAGTATGAAAAAGTCCTTTCGGCCGACCCAGCAATACTGTGAGGCAGATGGGTTTGGATGCATCCTCCAATTGAAGTTCCAGGCTCCTCTCAAGATACCAGCCTTCGGCTGCGTATTCTCCAAGACGAGTCCTCCCCTGGTTCCTTCAACTGTTCGGCTTCTTCCCGCAGGACAGACAGCACAGGATCACCCTCGAACCAGTAGGCCCCAGATAGCTTCTGGGCCTACCTCCAGTAACGAAACCTCGGGCCAGCAGGCCAGAAGCAGAACAGGAGTTGTCACATACCTCCGGCCAAGGTGGCCATGAGGTGAGAGCCTCTCCAGAAATGGCGTCCGCCCCTTAAGTACCCTCTCCCAGCATGCTCAGCGGTATCAACCTCCCGCTAGGTTGTCTCTGGGAAAAAGCACCCAATACGCCTCAGCTTGTTGTACCTTCCAACACGAACCAGAGGTGGCAGCGAAACCAGCTGGTAACCGCGGGAAATACACCCAACTCAGCCAAGGCTGGAACATAGGCCAATTTAGCCAAACATAGAATCTGAACTAACTACAGACATCAGAGTTCAGACATCCCACTAAATTTAGATTATAGCGCCTGGTCAACAGGAGCAGGGCGCTAAACAGTGGAAGGTAATAGCACAGCGCTACATATAGGCCAGTAAAAACTGGACTGTAACTCAAATGTGACCATAAATGGAAACACACAAAAAAGTGAGAAGGGGCAGGCTGAACGCCGTTCAGCCTGCCCCTTCTCACTTTTTTGTGTGTTTCCATTTATGGTCACATTTGAGTTACAGTCCAGTTTTTACTGGCCTATATGTAGCGCTGTACTATTACCTTCCACTTTGTTTGAATTTGTCACATTCCAGCACAGCTGCTTCACCTCCCTCTATAGAGTTGTTATTATTTATGTGTTTTTTGGGCATTATCCCAGTGACGTTACTGGATATTATTGCATCATCAACTTACATCACAGTGATGTCATCTTGGTGCTGGGGAGTCTTATACTTGGTCTGCAGCAATTCCCAAAACACTAATAAGGTTTATTCCTATTAGACATCACAAGGACCATGAAAGCATGTGACATATGTAGATAACGTTAAAATCCAGCAGCTGTCACATTTTCTAGGCCCTCTGCCAATCACTCACCTGCTCTATCACTATTTTGTTTGCAATCTGTTTACATAGAAGGTGTAAGAGCTACCAAAGTCTTGATATTTCGACATATCAGTCATTAATATTTTCTATTTGTTTGGAATCACAAGCTAGTTGTCAAGTAAGTGACACTACAGTCATAATCCTTTAACCCTTCAGACATTAAAACAAGCAACCCCCATCCACCTACTTGTAGGCTTAAATAACTGCACAGATGTTATGTTTTGGTTTCCCATTGGGCAAGGCGCAGTCAGAGTGCAATAAAGCCAGTTTAGAGTGCCAGATTGTAGGTCCTAACTTAGGATGTGTAAATCTTGCTAGCCTGAAAGTTCACAGAGTTCACATGTGCCAAGATTAGATCAGCCTGATTCGGGGACCAGGCTGAAAATAGCACAAGTGACTGCATAAACACATATGAGTTTATTTCAGATGTGACATATGAGGACATAACAACTGTTTTCTTTTGGCTTGCAGAAATTCCGTCCAGGGTTGCCAACCCAAATTTTGTATTTCTTTAAAGATGCATACCTAACAAAAGTTCAGGACTGATTAAATTTTTTTGTTAGGGGCAAAATGAGGTAGAGGTGTCTACATTGATATCGTGGTCTGGTTATTGCTGTTGTGTCTGGGGAGCAAGGATGGAGTAAATGCCTTAAATAGGGATGAGCTTCGTGTTCGACTCGAACATCGGCTGTTCGCCGAATTGTGAACATTATGGGCCATTCGCGCCAAATTCGAGTGGCGCGTCACGGCCCATAATTCACTGCGGTATCGCAGTGCATTGCTGGCTGATGATTGGCCAAGCATGCACTATGACCCGCATGCTTGGCCAATCACAGCGCCGTCTGAACAGAGAGCCGTAATTCGCCAAAGCCAGGGTGGCTTTGGCCAATTATGGCTCAGGGGGTTTAGTACACGCCCCACACTATATAAGGCTTGTGTAGTGTGTTGGAGTTGTGAAAAGAGAAAGTGTACAGAGACAGACAGTGTAATTTTTATTGAGTTAGATAGAGCAGGCAGGCGAGTCAGTTAGCTGCAGTTACAGCGTGTAGAGGATATATATGCATCCTAGGTGTTGTATATATATTTATACACTGTATTCAGTTTAGCTAGATCTGTTCCTGGTTTTCTCTATACTGTGACAGGCAGGCATGTGATTGTGCTAGCTGCAGACAGTCAGTGTTTCACTAAGTGTACTGTGTGCTTTGCATAGCGTTCACCTAAAGCTTACCTGAATACAGTTAGTGAGTGACTAATTAAACCACAGGCAGAGAGCTGCAAGTATTTTCAGTGTACTGTGTCCCTCTCTGCACAGTTTTCACCTAAAACTAACTGCTGCTGCTGCTACTGCTTTTCCCATACTAATACCACAGCAGGCAGTTGATTCTGATAGCTGCATTATCAGTACAAACAAATATATATATATATTTATTTATATACAACCCACCTTTGTGCAGCTACATCTCACTGCAGGCCATTAGTATGTCTGGAAGGCAAACAAGGAGAGGCAGACAGTCACGAGGCAATAAAAGAGGGCAAGCAGGCTCTGTGTCTAGAGGCAACAGTGCTGCTGGTCGTGGACATGGTGCATCCACATCAGCACGTGGCCGTATGAGACGCTTGTCGTTCTTTTCGGGAGCTGGCCATGTTGAGCCGCAACATGCCCAAGACTTGGTACAGTGGATGACCAAGCCCTCCTCCTCCTCCTCGTCCTCTCTCACCCAGGCTCAAGGTACTTTGTCTGGCAAAGCAGCTGCCAAAGCGACCTCTTCCCTCGGCTCAATGGCATCAGTCACTCCTTCCCTAGCCCCACCATGTCCTCCTGAGGAGTCCCCCGAACTGTTTGACCACAGTGTTGGGTACATGCTCCAGGAGAATGTCCAGCGTTTTGAAGGCTCCGATGATGGAACCCAGCTGGAGAAAGGCAGTAACGTGTGCTCAGAGAGAGGGGGTAGTAACATGAGCCCAGAGAGAGGGGGTGCCCAACAAGGACAGCTATCTGGCAGTCATGTTCCCCCAGCTGCAGCATACTGCCAGATTGGCTCCAGTGATGAGCAGGGAGGGGATGATGCGGTCACTGACTCCACGTGGGTGCCTGATAGGAGAGAGGAGGAGGAGGAGGAGGCACATCTCCAACAAGGCAGGATGCCCTTCAGGGGCCAGCTTAAGGGCAGTACACTGACCGCATCACACCACAGAGCTCCGCTTTGACAGGGCGCTGCTGTCTCTGCACGTTATTCCAAAAGTTCTTTGGTGTGGGCCTTTTTTCAGACGTGTGCAGCAGATCGCACCGTTGACATTTGCAACATATGTCTAAAGCGTTTCTCTCGTGTGGCCAAAACATCAACCGCTTGGGCACCACGTGCTTGACCAGACATATGTCGACCTACCATGCAGTTCATTGGCAAGCGTACCTCAAAGACCCACACCAAAGAACAAAGCGGACCTCTCCTTGCTCCTTATCAGCTGGGATCTCCAACCCCACTATTCCTTCAGTCCTGTCTGAAACCTCTCTGAAACCTGAGGAATGAAGGTGTAGAATTTGGTGTGTCACAGCCAAGTACTTGCTGACAATCTGCTATTGGTACATCGACGTCCGATTGTACCAGGCAAATTTCCCTGCCCCAGCTGCTGCACCACCGAAAGAAGTTCACTCCCAGCCATCCACATGCCCAGCGGTTGAATGCTAGCTTGGCTAAATTGCTAGCACTTCAACTGCTGCCTTTTCAGTTGGTAGACTCTGCCCCCTTCCTTGAGTTTGTTGAATGTGCGGTTCCTCAGTGGCAGGTTCCCAAACGCCACTTTTTCTCAGGGAAGGCGATTCCGGCATGTGGAAGGCAATGTCTTGGCCTCGCTGAACAGGGCGGTCAGCAGTAAGGTGCATATTACCACTGACTCATGGTCCAGCAGGCATGGACAGGGACGTTACCTATATTTCACGGCGCATTGGGTGACTCTGCTGGCAGCTGGGAAGGATGCAGGACAAGGTGCAGTAGTGTTGGAGGTTGTTCCGCCACCGCGCCTCCAAAATGTTACTACTGGTGATTCTGACACACCTCTCTCCTCCATCCCCTCCTCTTCTTCTTCCTCCATGGCCTCTACGTGTGCTTTGTTCTCGGAACCAGTGGTGCTCCGTAGGCATTCAAGGGGCTACGCAAGTACGCAGGCAAAAAGATGCCATGCGGTGCTTGAGCTGGTGTGCTTGGGGGACAGGAGCCACACTGGGGCAGAGATTCTGTCAGCTCTGCAGGGGCAGGCTCAGAGGTGGTTGACGCCATGCCAGCTTAAGCCAGGAAAGGTGGTTTCTGACAATGGCACCAACCTCCTCTCCGCCCTCCGACAGGGACAACTGACCCATGTGCCCTGTTTCGCTCATGTCCTTAACTTGGTGGTGCAGCGGTTCTTGGGCAGGTACCCGGGTTTACAGGAGGTCCTGAAGCAGGCCAGGAAACTCTGTGGGCATTTCCGCCAGTCATAGAATGCCAGTGCTCGGCTGGCTGACCTGCAAAAGGATTACAACCTGCCCAAGAACCGCCTAATCTGTGACATGCCCACTAGGTGGAACTCTACGTTGGCCATGCTGCAGCTGCTGCACACGCAGCAGAGGGCCATCAATGAGTATCTGTTGCAATATGGCACCAGGACAGTGTCAGGGGAGCTTGGATTTTTTTCCCCACGCCAGTGGGCCATGATCAGGGATGCATGCACTGTCCTGGCACCATTTGAGGAGGCCACGAGAATGGTGAGCAGTGACAGTGCAGGAAGAGGAGGACTTCCTTACCTCTCAAGGCCCCCTTTATCCAGACAGTGTTCCTGCTGGCCAGGCTATCACACAGGAAGAAGACGAGGAGGAGGAGGAGGAGGATTATTGTTCAACAGGGGCATGTGATTAAAATTCTTGATCTAAAATTTCACAGCTGGGCCCATTCCTGCACCCACCAAGAGTAACTGTGAGGGCTTACGGTGTTGTGGCAACACCAACACCTAAGGGCAAAATTTCTGCAGGCCCCTACTTTCAAACATCCAACTTACAAACGACTCCTACTTGCAAACGGAAGGAGACAACAGGAAGTGAGAGGAAATCTACCCCTAGTAAGGGAAATTCTCTCCTGTAAGAGTTAATATGGGAAAAAGGTGTCTCCTCTCCACTGATGCTTTATCACCAATCCTTGTTTCAATAAAAAAAAACTAATTTTCAAAAAACATTTGTCATTGGGACGGAAAGTGAGGTTGAAATGTTCTGAACAGGTGCACAGCAAAACAAATGTTACAGGGGTGATAACCCTTCCCTATGTTTTTCAAAAAGCTTAAAAATAGATTTTTTGGCTGGAGCTACATTTAAAAAATTTACCTGTTCCAAATTATAAACAGATTCTACTTAAGAACAAACCTACAGTCCCTGTCTTGTTTTCACCGCCTGTATACTGCTGTTCAGAGTATAAAGGGCCTTTTTTTAATTTGGGTGCTGTCTTCATCTTAATATCCATACAAGACCCAAAGGGGCTGGTAGTGGGCTGGGCATGGGGGGGTACCCATGCCATTTTTCTCCATGATTTTCATCCATATTGCCGGGACCAGACAAAGTTTTAAATGACTTTTTTCTCTTTAGAAATGTCATTTTGTGCAGGGACAGTTCTAAACACGGGAAACACGTGCCACTTCACAGGCATACTTTAGACACCCCCCAGGTACAATATTTAAAGGAATATTTCACTATTTTTTTTCACTTTATGCATGATTAAAATCACTGCTCCCGAAAAAACTTCAGTTTTTAAAACTTCTTTTTGCATTGATACATGTTCCCTGGGGCAGGACCCGGGTCCCCAAACCCTTTTTAGGACAATAACTTGCATATTAGCCGTTATATTTAGCACTTTTGATTTCGATTTAGGGTTCTAAAGTTTGCGCGAACTTTCGGTCCGTTCGCAGGTTCTGGTGCGAACCGAACCGGGGGGTGTTCGGCTCATCCCTAGCCGTAAATATGTCTTCAAGTTTGAATGTCATCTGGTTCTCGATGCAGGAGAAAATAAATGTTTTAACAGTGATTTAGGGATCACGTCATAACCATTTTTTTTATCAGTGAGTAAATAGCAATTACACATACTTAATAGGGCATTCTGTCTGATTGGAAATCCCCTTTAATCTTTGAAAGATACTGAAAAATTTAGCAATAATGGTATCATTTACTTTCTAACTCTGTAGATACGGAATGCAAGCTTTCCAATCATGTTAGGTTTATTTGTCCTTTGGTTTGGTGTTTTCTAGTACTTTTTTTTAAATCTTTCATGTCAACCAATAAATGATATGGTTATCACTCACAATTTTCTTTTTTCAGTCTCAGCCGGTTCAGCAGAAATGGGCCAAGATTCAAACCAATAATGAGCAGGCTGAATGTACCAAGTTGATGGATGGACCAATGTGGGTAGAACCAGCGTTATGGATTCCCTTACTGCTATCGTAATAGTGATTATCACTGTCTTCTACCGGTGGGGGTGACTTCCCGCCGCCCCCCCCCCCCCACCGGCCGGGAGAAGGCAATTGCTTGGGCAGGAGGGATTCCCGCATCAACACTGTCTGTATTGATGGGGAATCAAACAAATTTCTTTCCTGCAACCTGTGGTTGCAGGAAAGAAATGTGTTCTGTGTATGGCCGACCTAACACACCACAACAATCTGCTGATATAATTTGAACATGATTTACAGCTACATGCAACCCACAGTATGTGGGTAGCAGGCCATATACATATGTGAAATATCTTTGTTTGAAAAAATTTCAAAGTCTAAAGCCAGCCATAGATGGCTTGAATCATATATATCCTATAGAGGTGTAATGCGCCATACGAACAATGAAGACACTAACCACGGTATGACAGAATATGCTGGTGCCATAGAAATGATACGAGGGAAAATGTCTCCAATACAGCCAGAAAATAGCAGAGCAATCAGCACAAGGGACACATTCTACTGACTGCAAGTTATGTTCTTTGTGCTGGATTTTCTGTTTTTGATTTTGGCATCACTTAGACTTTATGTATTCCATGCTTGTGACTATGAAGAGCACTGGGGTGACAAGAAATAGATAAGGGTAGAAACCTGTATGCATAAAATGCACCAGGGAAGCATAATTGTGAACAGGTTAGTATTCAATATCTCTTTTCCTCCTTCCCTAATATGGCAGCATCCATGGGATTTAACCAGCACAAATGGAAGTAACTGGGCAAATCCATTTTATGGATGGAAAAGAGGAAGGAAAAAGAGGTTAAAGCCTCGTACACACGACCGGTTTTCTCGGCAAGAAAACTGCTGGGAGAGCTTTATGCCAAGAAAACCGTTCGTGTGTATGGTTTCTCAGCAGGAAAACTGCCGGGAATCTCGACGAGAAAAATAGAGAACATGCTCTCTATTTTTCTCGTCGGGATTCTCGGCAGAGTGTTTCCTGCCGAGAAACCCGGTCGTCTGTATGCTTACCTGTCCAGGGAAACCAGTGCATGCTTAATGAGACTTTGACGCATGCGCGGTAGCATAAAAGGGTAGTGTAGGGTGTAGCAAGATGGTGGCGACGGCATCGAATGTGACGAGCGCTGGCTCATTGTAGTCGATGATGTTACCGCGTTCTTGCCATTCAAAAGAATGGCGGTTCTTTTGAATGGCGCGTGTGTACACAGGGCTTGGCAAGACAAACTTGCCAGGAATCCGGTCGAGAAAACCAACGTTTTTTTTTTCGATGGGATTCCCGCCCATGTGTACAGGGCTTTACAGGGAAAAGTTGCATGATAATGAAAAATTAATGCCATGTTGTCAGGACACGCTGGCTTCTGAATAGGGTGGTACCAGGATCACCAGAAAGTGGCTTCTTGATTAGATGTATAGAGGGAAAGACCAGGAAAGGCTGCACCTGACTAAAGACCATCAGAAATCATCCAGGTAAGGGAACAACAGGAAATCTACATTTGTTTTTTCAACCACAATGACAAGACAATTCATTGGAAGGATTTTTTTTTTTCTTGAACAAATGAATTTCTAACAGCAAAGAGGTTTTCTTTCGGGAAAGTTCCTTCACTCCCATGTTGAATGTTAAAAGCAAACCTTTGAGAAGTACTTTTAAATGACAATCATCATGCCATCGAATGTACTGATGAGAATTTTCATATGAAAGTTTGTGCGAATGCTCCTACAAATATTTGTTCAAAAATCCACTGTGTATGGCCAGCTTTATGCTCCGTACACATGATCGGAAATTCCGACAAGAAAACCGTGGATTTTTTCTGACGGAATGTTGGCTCAAACTTGTGTTGCATACACACGGTCACACAAATCCTGTCTGAAATTCCGACTGTCAAGGACGCGGTGACGTACAAGACGTACGACGAGCCGAGATCAATGAAGTTCAATAGGCAGCTTGGCTCTTCTGCTTGATTCTGAGCATGCATGGTTTTTTGCGCGTCGGAATTGCATACAGAATTTCGGAATTTCCGACAATAACTTTTTCATTCAGAAAAATAGAGAAGCTGCTCTCAATCTTTTGCTGGCGGAAATTCTGACAGAAAATGTTGGATGGAGCCTACACACGGTCGGAATATCTGATCAAAAGCTCACATCCAACTTTTTTTTGACGGAAAATCCTACCGTGTGTACAGGGCATTAGGGTTAAGGAGTAACTGGATGTAATTGGGACAGGATGTCGAAGGTAATCACTGCTCAAAGGATAAAGAAAGCAATAAAACCTTACAGGAATCCAAACGTTCTCCTTTCCAGTTAATTTTGAGAATGCATATGGTCTCCGACAGTCATTGAGAGCAGACCTTATGTTGTTTTCAAAACTTTACCTTTGAAATTCCCAAACTTTTTTGCCCAGGCCATCTTTTCCAGTCCAGCATCATCAAACCCTGAAGTGAACAACTCCAGGAATAAAATACGTTCAGGTGAATTCCTGTATCTGCATTTCTCTATAGCAGCCTTTCTCAACCTTCTTACCCCTGAGGAACGCTTGAAATAATTTTCTGGTTCTCTGGGAACCTCTACTAAAGAAGATACAGATCAGGGTACATTGGCATGATCAATCATTTGAAGAAAAAATAAAATAATAAATACTGTGCGTACCCATATTTGACACCCAAAGCATTTTTTTATCAACCCTCTACAAAATTATTTTCAGTAATATCCTTGAAATAAATAAGTGCAGAACAGAAATTAAGACGGTAAAAACTATGATGTCCTCTAAAATTAGTGGTCAATGTGAAAGTGAGCTTTTTGGTAGCTATAGGAAAATTGCCTCCTTACATTGGTGGTCAGTGTAGGTGGGAGATCACCTTTGCTCATTGCTCAAGGAACCCCTAGCAACCTCAGGAGGAACCATAGGGTTCCATGGAACCCTGGTTAAGAAACACTGCTCCCTCCTGGTTCAGGAAAATTGCTTCCTTTCCTTTCATTGATGGTCAGTGTAGGTGGGAGATCAATCCACCTTTGCTCGTTGTTCCAGGAACCCTGGAAACCTCAGGAGGAACCCTGGTTGAAAAATACTGCTCTCCCCTGGTTGAGGAAAATATCTTTGTTACATTGGTGGTCAGTGTAGGTGGGAAATCAACCCGCCTGTGCTCGATGCTCAATTAACCCCTGGCAACCTCAGGAGGAACCCTAGGACTCCACGGAACCCTGGTTGGGAAATACTGCTCTCCCCTGGTTGAGGAAAGTTGCCTCTTTGCTTAGTGATCAGTGTAAGTGGAAGATCAGCCCACCTTTACTCATTGGTCAAAGAACACCTGGCAACCTCAGGAGGAACCCTAATGTTCCTCGAATCCCTGTTTGAGAAACACTGCACTATAGCACCGTTCATTACTGCATAGGACTTTAAAATTTGCTGAAAATGTCAATAGATATTCCGACACTTATTCATGTACTCCACTTCTGTTTCTTATCTCCATAGACAATGTCTCCATTCATGAAATGGAAACACTTTATGTATCTTTTCCTGAGTTGCTGCAAATATTTGCTTTGTTATCAATCTGTCATTTATGACGGCATTGATAATCTGCTTGAAACTGTTTTATTGCCTTTTAAGTGACAATTAAAACATTACATTATACTACTAGGTAAAAATGAGCGGACTTTCCAGATAAAAAGATTAAGACGATGGAGAGGTTTGCCAGAGTGCTAGCGTGTTTTTGTAAAGTTTATCTTCTCACTTAAAATATAGAATTGTAATGCAGTTGTGTAATTCAATTTGCCATTATGTTACATTATAGATATTCTAATATTAAAATATTCTAAATAAAGTTATTTTTTTAGCATAAATATCAAACATTTTAATAAGCAAGTTTTAATTTGTAGTTAAAGTGTTACTAAACCCACAACAGTAAAATCGGTCTGTATATGCAGTAAAGCATGCTTGTTATACTCACTGTGGAACCTAAGGGGTTAATCCCCCACATTTTGTAAAAAGGCTGCTTTTTCTAATTTTGTACTGAAAATATAAAAACGCAATAAAAATGGTTAATTATGTAGCGCCCTCACCCGCCTTCTCCCCTCTCTTTATGGCTGTATGACTCGTCTAGGGGTATCTGGGAGAAGGGGGAAGATGTACACCACCAGCTCGGCTCTCTGATGTAGGATGCAGAGATATGAGCAAAACCGTTTACCTTCGGGTCTGCGTTTTAGGCCGGAGCCTCAGTGTCAGGGTCACCTGTGGCCAGGTGACAGATGCACACCGTAGGGGGACAGGAGTGCACCGCGAGGTAGTGAACCCTATGGCTGGCTTCTGCGGGTAGGAAACTGGGTGGTTGTGGAAAGCGGGACCAGAGGAGCACAACCGAGATCCTAACGGAAGCTAGAGCCAAGATTCCCCAGGGCGCGGAGTCTAAGACCCAGCTGGTCTTCTCCAGGGCCTCTAGTGGTGAGGATGTTGAGCTGCAGGCTGGGACCAGGTCGCGGCCCCTGGAGTTTCCTAGCTCACGCCCCGTAGGATAAGGGGAAAAGAGGGGAAGCAGCAGCACAAGATAAGGGAGAACCGAATAACAAGCCGAAGGTCAGGGGCCACAAGCAGACAAGGATAACGAAAGAACGAGCCGAAGGTCAAGGGTCACAAGCAGACAAGGATAGTCGGGGACAAGCCAATAACGTAACAGAGAGACAGACGTAGCACACGGCAGGCAGGAACCCAAACACACAATGCCTAACAAACACGTTGATCAGCAAGGCAGGCTTGCAGTGCACAGGTTAATATAGTGTTCTGTGATAGGGCCTGGGGTGGAGTCAGGCTGGGAGGAGATTATAAAGGAAGCCAGGTGAAGGAGGTCTGGTCTCTAGATGAACACATGAGGAGGAAGGTAAGATGGCAGACAGACATTAATGCATATCCATGACAGTACCCTCCCTCTTACGAGGCCTCCCCCTTCCCCGCCTGGGCCCAGGTTTAGAGGGAAACTTCAGATGAAACTCCTTTAACAGACGAGGTGCAAAGACCTCAGATGCAGTGATCCAAGACCTCTCCTCAGGACCAAACCCCTTCCAATGAACGAGGTACTGAAGAACACCTTTACAGAGTCGGGAGTCCAGAATTTGACTGATCTCGTACTCCTGATTATCCTCAGAGACAGGCGCCACGGTAGGGAGAGGACGAGAGAATTTATTGAGGACTAAAGGCTTTAGAAGAGCAACATGAAAGGAGTTAGTGATTTTAAGGCTCTTAGGAATCTGGAGTTTGAAACAAACCGGATTCAGTTTAGCAGTTACCGTGTATGGACCAATGAATCGTGGGGGAAACATCAGAGAAGGAACTCGAAGCTTGATGTTCCTGGTAGAGAGCCAGACTTTGTCCCCTGGCTGAAGAGAAGGCGGTTTACGCCTGCGGCGGTCGGCAAAGCCTTTGAATTTTTCAGCAGCTGCCCGGAGGGAATCATGAACGTTACCCCAAACGGAATTGAGAGACTCCTGAACCGAAGCCAAAGCTGGAATGTCAGGAGAACAGATCATGGGAAGAGAAAGTTGAGGGTGTTTTCCATAAACTGTGAAAAAGGGTGTCTCCTGCGAACTGGTATTCACATGATTGTTATGGGAGAATTCTGCCCACGGGAGTAGAGAGGACCAATCGTCATGGTGAGAAGACACAAAGGTGCGAAGAAAGACCTCTAACTCCTGATTAACCCTCTCAGTCTGTCCATTGGATTGGGGATGGGAAGAAGAAGAAAAATCCAAGACAATATTGAGGGATTTGCAAAAGGCTCTCCAAAAACGAGACGTGAATTGGACTCCCCTGTCGGAAACAATATGAGAAGGGACCCCATGTAGGCGGAGAATTTCTCGAATGAAAATGGGAACCAAGGCAGGGGCAGAAGGAAGACCAGGAAGAGGAACAAAATGAGCCATCTTGGAGAATCGATCGATTACCACCCAAATGACTGTATTATTCTCAGACAGTGGGAGATCGGTGATAAAATCCATGGCAATATGGGCCCAGGGTTCCTTAGGAATGGGCAAGGGCATGAGGAGACCAGCAGGAGCTTGTGTGGAGGATTTGGACTGAGCACAGACATGACAAGCTTTAACGTAGTCTTTGACGTCTGAGCGGAGATTAGGCCACCAGTAGTGACGACTGATGAGTAGGAAGGATCGGAGGAATCCAGAATGCCCTGCCACCTTGGAATCATGTCCCCAACGAAGGATCTTAGCTCTTAACTCAGTGGGGACAAAGGTCTTACCAGGCGGAATTTTTGACTTCAGGGTGGTAGAGTGGGCAACAATGCATGAGGTTGGAATGATCGGCTCAGGTTCAGGGACGGACTCCTCGTCCAAAGTGTCAAATGACCTAGAGAGCGCATCAGCCCGACCGTTGCAGGAACCAGGTTTGTAGGTAATCGTGAAATTAAAACGGGCAAAGAAGAGACTCCACCTGGCCTGTCTAGGATTCAGACGTTTAGCATTCTGTAGATACTGTAAATTCTTGTGATCGGTAAAGATCGTTATGGAGTGAGGGGAACCCTCCAAGAGATGACGCCACTCCTCTAACGCCAATTTAATTGCGAGAAGTTCCCGATCACCGATGGCATAATTCCTCTCTGCCTGAGATTTTTTTTTGGAGAAGAACGCACATGGTTGGCGTCTCTTCTCAAAGATTTGAAGAAGCACAGCTCCCACCCCCATTGAGGAAGCGTCCACTTCAATAAAAAATGCATTCCCAGGATTTGGTCTCCTCAAGAGGGGGCCAGAAACAAAGGCCTGTTTCAGGTTGTGAAATGCAGAGACAGCTTCGGGAGGCCAGTCTCTGGCATTCACACCCTTCTTGGTCAAAGCGATAATAGGCGCGGCAATGGAAGAATAATTCCTTATGAACTGCCTATAATAATTAGTGAAGCCAAGAAAGCGCTGTGTGGCCTTGAGGCTAGCAGGAAGAGGCCAGTTGGTGATAGCCAAGACCTTCCCAGGGTCCATACGAAGACCCGAACATGAGACGAAGCACCCCAAAAACAGGACCTCAGAACATTCAAAGGAACATTTCTCCAGCTTGTCATAGAGATTGTTCTCTCTAAGACGTTGAAGTACAGTGCGGACATGGTTTCTGTGGACGAGCAGATTTTCAGAAAAGATCAGAATGTCATCCAGATAGATGACAACAAACTGGTACAGCAGATCTCTGAAAATTTCATTGACAAAGTTTTGAAACACGGCTGGAGCATTACACAGACCAAAAGGCATCACCAGATATTCGTAATGCCCGTCTCTAGTGTTGAATGCAGTCTTCCATTCGTCACCCTCCCGTATTCAAATGAGATTGTACGCGCCTCTGAGATCCAACTTGGTGAAAATGGAGGCACCCTTCAACCTATCGAATAGCTCAGATATTAAGGGTAAGGGGTATCGATTTTTAATAGTAACCGCATTTAAACCCCGATAATCGATGCAGGGTCTTAAGGTACCATCCTTTTTGGCAACAAAAAAGAACCCTGCCCCTGCAGGCGATGAGGATTTCCGGATGAAACCTCTCTCCAGATTCTCTGCGACATACTCCGACATGGCCTGGGTCTCTGGGATGGACAGAGGGTAGGTACGACCCCTGGGTAGAGTTGCTCCGGGGACAAGATCAATAGCACAGTCAAAAGACCTGTGGGGAGGAAGCACCTCAGCTGATTTCTTACAGAACACATCCCGGTAATCGCTGTATGCAGCAGGAAGATCAGAAGAAACAGAAGTGGCAGCAACCGGAAGACTCTCCTTGGGGGTTACCTTGAGAAGACACGACGAGAAACATGAGGAACCCCAGGCCAGGATCTGCCCAGAGACCCAGTCCACATGTGGAGAGTGGAGCTGTAGCCAAGGGAGGCCCAATACAACTGGGGTAGAGGCCTTGGGTAGAATAAGAAAGGATATCCACTCCTGGTGGAGAATCCCTACCGACATCCTAATGGGTAGCGTCTGGAAGCGAATAGGGCCCCCTGGGAGAACAGTGCCATCAATTGCTGAGACTACCAATGGGGTAGTGAGAGGTGAAAGGGTAAGCTTCAAAGAAGAAGCAGTTCTCCAATCCATAAAATTGCGGAATCCAGGTATGCAAGGGTTGACTGAGGAGAAGTGCCTACATGAAGGAACACCGGCAAGAGCAGGCGAGAAGGTGATGTTTCTGGGTCCAATACTCCACCTTCCAAATGTATTAGACCCGAGCGTTTCCCGGACGAAGCGAGCAGGAGTCACGAAAATGACCCTTGCCCCCACAATAGAGGCACAAGCCCAGAGTTCTGCGCCTAGCACGTTCTTCGGGGGTTAGTCTGGTCCGGCCCAGCTGCATAGGTTCTTCAGCAGGTAGAGGATGCTCCACGGAATGAAGGGAGGGGAGCTCAGACTGGCTAGGACCCAGAGAGTGCTGGCGTCTTTTTTCTAAAGACCTCTCTTGAAAACGAATGTCGATCTGGTTGCATAATGAAATTACATGGTCCAGACCGACGGGAATGGCTCTTCCCGCTAATTCGTCTTTCACTCGGTCAGAGAGGCCATGTAAAAAGGTAGCGACCAGGGCCTCATTATTCCAGCTCAATTCAGCTGTGTGGATACGGAACTGAAGAGCATATTGCCCCACTGAACTAGATTCTTGGCGAAGACGTAAGACAGCACTAGCCGCTGAAGAAGCCCGAGCCGGCTCTTCGAAGATATTACGAAAGAGCTTCAAGAAATCGGACAGACTGGAAACCACCGGATCGTTCCTCTCCCACAGGGGGGCAGCCCAGGCCAAAGCTTCACCGGAGAGGAGGGAAATGACATAGGCTACCCTAGCCCGGTCAGACAGGAAGCTTTGAGGCTGAAGCTCAAAATGAATTGTGCATTGGCTGAGAAACCCCCTGCAGGCCTTGGAGTCCCCAGAGAAACGGGACGGAGCTGGCAATCTTAGTGAGTGTGAGGCTGCGACTGGTGCGATAGGTACAGCCGCTGGTTGTACTTGGGGTTGCGGATTCGGGGTTCCCAAGGAGACCTGAAGCTGCTCGAATCGAGAAGCCAGATCCTGGAGGAATCGCATCACCTGAGTCTGATTTGATTCCTGGGCTTCGAGTCTGCGAACTATGCCCTGCAATGGATCATCCGCGGGAAGCGGGATGTCAGCCGGGTTCATGGCTGATCAAACTGTCAGGGTCACCTGTGGCCAGGTGACAGATGCACACCGTAGGGGGACAGGAGTGCACCGCGAGGTAGTGAACCCTATGGCTGGCTTCTGCGGGTAGGAAACTGGGTGGTTGTGGAAAGCGGGACCAGAGGAGCACAACCGAGATCCTAACGGAAGCTAGAGCCAAGATTCCCCAGGGCGTGGAGTCTAAGACCCAGCTGGTCTTCTCCAGGGCCTCTAGTGGTGAGGATGTTGAGCTGCAGGCTGGGACCAGGTCGCGGCCCCTGGAGTTTCCTAGCTCACGCCCCGTAGGATAAGGGGAAAAGAGGGAAAGCAGCAGCACAAGATAAGGGAGAACCGAATAACAAGCCGAAGGTCAGGGGCCACAAGCAGACAAGGATAACGAAAGAACGAGTCGAAGGTCAAGGGTCACGAGCAGACAGGGATAGTCGGGGACAAGCCAATAACGTAACAGAGAGACAGACGTAGCACACGGCAGGCAGGAACCCAAACACACAATGCCTAACAAACACGTTGATCAGCAAGGCAGGCTTGCAGTGCACAGGTTAATATAGTGTTCTGTGATAGGGCCTGGGGTGGAGTCAGGCTGGGAGGAGATTATAAAGGAAGCCAGGTGAAGGAGGTCTGGTCTCTAGATGAACACATGAGGAGGAAGGTAAGATGGCAGACAGACATTAATGCATATCCATGACACTCAGCTTCTCCTATGGAGAATGATTGTCACTGTCACTGACAGGGACACTTGGCTTCCAGTAACACGAGTTCCACACCATAAAAAGTCCAACACTGTTTTATTTGCTTTGATCAATAGGTAGGCTGGTTGAACAGACAGGGTGTGGGAAAGAGTAGGTCCAGGCACAACTCAATGAATAAAGCCTCTCCTGTTCCGTTTAGTGCAAACAGGCTTGGCGCACAGTCGCTGCCACCGACTGTGAATTCGGTCCCTGCCACTGACCTGGGTGAATGTTGAGGCCTCTGCCACAGGCCTTAGATGAGGCCTGCCACTGACCTGATGAAGATATGAAGATGGGTCCCTGCCACAGACCATAAGAACATGAAATACCTCCCTTAGGACAAACAACCCCTGTCAGAGGAAGACATCCATCTGGACGGTCACCAGAGGCCCACACCGGCACCGGCCAAATGCTGCACCGGCTCTACGCCCTGGATTCAGGCACCCAATACCGGGGGCACCTTAGGAATGCTTCTCCCTTGCGGGACCCAGTCAAAGGTACTGGGCCCCAGGCCTCCTTGTAAAGTACCTCACTCCAGGCTGAAGGTGCCTGGGATGGAACTCGACTCCACGCGCCAAGGCCAAGGGCGCCTGGGCACAGACGAACCGCAGCAGCCCCCAGGCTGAAGGTGCCTGGGGAATGGACCTTGTGCGCAAGATGTCCGCCCCCTTTATATCCTTTCCCAGCAGGCACAGCGGGTTCCCCGCCCTGCTGTACTACTGCCGCGAGAGGACACAAAGGGCACGGCACTTGAATGGCAGTTCAACCCCCGGTCCCAGGTGACAGCGCCACCTAGGGACCGCAGGGAACATGACACCATTCATACCTCCCACACTCCAAAGTGTCCATAAATCCCTAAAATCAATGTACCTGGGCCAGCTATAGCCCAGGTATGCCCCTCTAAATTTGACACCGTTACACTTATAAAAAAAAAAGACAGTTTGATCCTGTCTTCTCTGATCCTCTCCTTGTACTGTCCCCAATCCGTCTGCTGATAGAATAGAGCCTTGGAGGCACTCTACACATGCTCAGTTTGGTGTGTATTGTAGAGAGTTTTTTTTGTCGGGTGAGGGCGGATGTGATCCACACAGGGCTAATCAGCACTGTCCAGACACAGTTAAGGGTCATGCAGACTCATAGGACAGTCAGAGAAGAATAAAAACTCTTCCTACAAGCTTTAGGCCAGACACTGATAGAAGTCACTGCTATCTACTGCTGATGAGAATGGGTATTTAGCAGTTTATACTTACTAAAATAATTGGATTTCCATATTCTGTGTACTGTAGGAGACCAGATATTGTGAATGCAGGGTCCTGGGTTTAGTAAAATGTTAAAGTGTTTGAAAAGGACAAAATTATTATTATTTTTTTTGGATGAAAAAGAGACGTTCTAACACATTTCCTGTTCTAAGTTGACAGAGCTGCTTCTCCATAGATACAGTACAGTGAGTGAGCATTGCCTTCCTAGGATGGGAAATGTGTTACTGATCACTAGTTTAAATAAAGGAAAAAAAAGCCTGGCACAAAAAATGATTTCAGCCATCACATCTAGGAACTGGTAAGCTGCAGTATATAAAATGTGTGTTCTTGGTTTTGGGTAGGCTTTAACCGCCCCATAGCAGATTTACTTCTACAGGGCGGTCGATTTGTGCAGAATCAAGTATAAATATATATATATACATACCTCCCAACTGGCACGGATTGGGCGGGACTTTGCCACAATGACAACTTTTTCCCGCATTCCCGCAAGACATTTTCCCGCATAAAAGAAGTCAGGTCCCCCCTCCCCGCTTTTAAAAAAGACGGGTCGGGCGATTACAAACAGAGTGATGTAAATAAACTTTTTTTTTCGCATCCCGCGGTCCACCCCCCCCCCCCCAACAACACTTAAATGACCCATGTAAAGCACCCCCCCCCCCCCCCTTTGCTCAACAACTTTAATGTCAGATGTAAGTAAACTTACTTTTTTCTCAGCAACGGTCCTGCCCCCAAGTATCCCGCATTTGAATGTTGAAAAGTTGGGAGGTATGTATATATAAATATATATATATGTGATTCTAAACGTCCGAATTTTGGGTGCGAACGCCCGCCGCTGGTGGCTCACTCCAGCTGCGATTTTAGCGTGTTTAGCGGTTCCACTGGGACCCGCCCGATCGCTCGGTACTCTGACAGAATGATAGTCTGCCTATGTAGACAAGACAGGCTGTCATTCCGTGAGTACAGAAGACTTGTATCCTGTGTTCCTGTGAAGCAGGAACACATATCCATGTCTTCAAGTAGTAAAAGCACCTCCCCCACAGTTAGGAAACACTCCATAGGCACACATTTAACCCTTTGATCGCCCCTGATGTTAATCCTTTCCCAGCCAGTTTCATTAGTACAGTGACAGTGCATATTTTTAGCACTGATCACTGTAATAATGTCACTGGTCCCCAAAAAGTGTCAAATGTGTCAGTTAGGTGTCCGATTTGTCCGCCGCAATATCGCAGCCCCAATAAGTCGCTGATCGCCACCATTACTAGTAAAAAAATAAAACTAAAAATATCACACAGTTTGTAGACTATATAACTTTTGCGCAAACCAATCAATATGCGCTTATTGGGATTTTTTTTACCAAAAATATTTAGCAGAATACACATTGGTCCAAGTTTATGAAGAAATTCGATTTTTTACATTTTTTTATTGGATGTGTTTTAGAGCAGAAAGTAAAAAATATTTTATTACATTTTTTCAAAATTGTTGGTCGTTCTTTGTTTATAGCGCAAAAAACAAAACAAAAAAAAAAATGTAGAGGTGATCAAGTACCACCAAAATAAATCTCTATTTGTGGGAAAAAGAAAATATAAATTTTGTTCGGGTACAGTGTCGCACGACCGCACAATTGTCAGTTAAAGCAACACAGTGCCGTATCGCAAATAAAATGGCCTGGTCAGGAAGGGGGGTAAACCTTCTGGAGCTGAAGTGATTAAACGTTGGCACCTTTGCAGGACCTGAGCACTGTGTACATGTTGTACGCTGCAACTGAATGGAGGAAGGGCTACAAAGCAGATCTTTCTTTGTAAGTAAAATCTACACTGATTTACATAGCAAAATGTAGACACAAAAAACATAAACTCAAGACTGGCAAGATGTTTCATACCCCCATCCATCCATCTTACTAATGTGATGGATTTGTCTGGCTTAAGGCTCCTGATTTAATTCACGTAGATACTAATTTAATAGTCACTTTTCCTACAAGTCCTCTTTTATAGTATGGAAGGTAAGTGTGTATTTTCATGCTGAATAATAAATGAAGTCGGGGTATTCTGTCTTTATCAGCCAGGTACTGCTTGACACATTTGGTTCTCGATTCAATGGCTGACTCTGCAGGGTCTCCTTAATTAATGAGGTTTCTCTGTAGTGCTGCTGAATACCCACCTGCAAAACAAAGTTAGATTTTGTTGTTTAGAGCCGTGCAAATGTTGTTTTCTTGTATATAAAGATAAATACGAAAACATACCAAATTTCCTCAAGAAAAAAAAAAAATCATATATCAATATCTGAATATCCTTCAACAGGATAGCATTTAAAATATATTAATATATAATTAATATAATATATATATATATATATATATACCCAAGCTTTAACATTTTAATGTCATTTTAAACTAAATTTCAATACTTATCAATCCACCATCATTAAAATAATTAATGATGATCCTTCCATGAAAGTCCTTGTTTAGCCACTTAAGCCCCGGACCATTTTGTTGCTAAAGGACCAGGCCCCTTTTTGCGATTCGGCACTGCATCGTTTTAACTGAAAATCTTGCGGTCGTGCGACGTGGCTCCCAAACAAAATTGACGTCCTTTTTTTCCCACAAATAGAGTTTTCTTTTGGTGGTATTAGATCACCTCTGCGGTTTTTATTTTTTGCGCTATAAACAAAAATAGAGCGACAATTTTGAAAATAATGACATATTTTTTACTTTTTGCTATAATAAATATCCCCAAAAATACTGTATTTATTGGCGTATAACACTCACGTTTTTACCCTGAAAATAGGGGGTAAACTGTGCCTGCGTTATACGCAAGGAGGCTGTTGAAAGTTTTTTCCCTGAAACTTCCTTCTTAAATTTAGGGTACGTGTTATACGCTTCTGCGTGTTATACGCCGATAAATATGGTATATAAAAATTATTATTTTTTTCCTCAGTTTAGGCCGATACGTATTCTTCTACATATTTTTGGTAAAAAAAATCGCAATAAGCGTTTATTGATTGGTTTGCGCAAAAGTTATAGCGTCTACAAAATAGGGGGTAGTTTTATGGCATTTTTATCAATATTTTTTTTTTTTTTGCTAGTAATGGCGGCGATTAGCGATTTTTATTGTGACTGCGACATTATGGCGGACACTTTTGACACATTTTTGGGACCATTGTAATTTTTACAGCGATCTGTGCTATAAATATGCACTGATTACTGTGAAAATGACACTGGCAGTGAAGGGGTTAACCTCTAGGTGGCGCTGTAGGGGTTAAGTGTGCCCTAGTGAGTGATTCTTACTGTAGGGGGGCATGGCTTGGCGTGTGACGTCACTGATCGTCATTCCCTATGGCAGGAAACAGATGGTCACTGACATGCCACTAGGAAGAACAAGGAAAGGTTTGTTTACACTTACTTCTCCCCGTTCTTCAGCTCTGTGACCCGATCACGGGACACCGGCGGTGATCGGGTCCCGCGGGCGCGGTCATGGAGCTTCGGACTGGGTCACGAGCGCGCCGCCAGCAGCGCGACCCACGGCTGGGATATTAAAGGGGACGTACCTTTACGCCCTTGTGCCCAGCCGTGCCATTCTGTCTATGCATATCGTTGTGCGGCGGTCCTTATGTGGTTAACCAATTCAATATTGGGCACTTTCATCCCCTTCCTCCCCAGGCCAATTTTAAGCTTTCAGTGCTGTCACTGTTTGAATGACAATTGCGCGGTCAAGCAACGCTTTATCCAAATTACATTTTTAGCATTTTTTTAAAAACAGATAGAGCTTTCTTTTGGTGGTATTTAATCACCACTGGCTTTTTATTTTTGCTAAACAAACGAAATAAGCAAAAAAAAATAAAAAAAAAAGTTTCTTAATTTCTGTTATAAATTTTGGAAATAAAAAAATTTTCTCCTTCACTTATGGGCACTAATGAGACTGCACTGACAGGCACTGGTGAGGCGGCACTGATGAGAAGGCACTATTATGCAGCACTGATGGGTACTGATAGGTGGCACTGGTGGGCACTGATATGCAGCACTGATGGGCACTGATAGGTGGCACTGATGAGGAGGCACTAATGGGCACTGACAGGCATCACTGATGGGCACTGACAGGCATCACTGGTGGGCACTGAAAGGCAGCACTGATGGGCACTGATTGGCATTACTGATAGGCACTGATTGGCATCATTGGTGAGCATCCCTGATAGACACTGGTGGGCACTGATGGGTATCACTGGTGGGCACTGACAGGCATTACTGATGTGAGGAAAGACACTTATCGGCTTTCCTCTCCTCACGCGCTGTCAGTGTGAGGAGAGGAATGACATCATATATGTCAATGGTAAGGCTGCATTCATGGCAATGGTGAGGCTGCAGATGAGCACTGATTAGGTTGAATTGATGGTCACCGACCCTTATTTTTCTTTATTTAAAATTTCCCTCCTAAAGTGAAGGTGCGTGTTATACGCCTCTGTGTGTTATACGCCGATAAATTTGGTATATCCAAATAATACGCCCGAGCTCATCCTTAGTCCTGAGAGGCGCTCGGGGGTTTCATTGGAGCCACAAAAGATATATATATATATATATATATATATATATATATATATATATATATATATATATCCAAAAAACACGCCCAAGCTCATCTCTTCACACTTAATGGTTCAAAGAATGTCAGGCAAAATGGTCGGCCCTCACGCATGTTCACTTCATCAAATCTGGCCCTCTTTGAAAAAAGTTTGGACACCCCTGATCTAAACCATTCCATTGTAGCTCTGGCTGTATGCTTATTGTTGTTGTCCTGCTGTAAGGTGAACCTCCGCCCCAATCCTAAAGGGGTTGTAAAGGTTCGTTTTTTATTTTCTAACTAGGTTCCTTTAAGTTAGTGCATTGTTGGTTCACTTACTTTTTCCTTTGATTTCCCTTCTAAATGTTTTTTTTCTTTGTCTTAATTTCTCACTTCCTGTTTCTCCTAAACTTCACACCATCATCCGAGTGGTGTGGAGTCAGGCAGAACAGCTTACTGAGGAGGAACAGGAAGTGAGAAATTCAGACAAAGAAAACAAAGAAAAAAAATATTTAGAAGGTGTGGAGCCTCTAAAACTCCACAACAGAATATTGTCATGCCAAGTTACCTTTACAGAAGGGAAATCTAAGGAAAAGGTAAGTGAACCAACAATGCACTTGCTTAAAGGAACCTATTTAGAAAATAAAAAACTAACCTTTACAACCCCTTTAAGTCTTTTGCAAACTCTAAAATGTTTCTTCTAAGATTGCCCTGTATTTGGCTCCTTCCTTCTTCCTATCAACTCTGACCAGCTTCCCTGTCCCTGCTGAAGAAACGCATCCCCACAACATGATACTGCCACCACCATGTTTCACGGTGGGGATGGTGTGTTCAGGGTGATGTGCAGTGTCAGTTTTACACCACACATAGCATTTTGCTCTTAGGCCAAAAAGTTCAATTTTGGTCTCATCTGACCAGAGCACCTTCTTCCAAATGTTTGCTGTGTCCCCAACATGGCTTTACACAAACTGCAAACGGGACCTGTTATGGCTTTCTTTTAGCAATGGCTTTCTTCTTGCCACTCTTCCATAAAGGCCAGATTTGTGGAGTGCACGACTAATAATTGTCCTGTGGATAGATTCTCCCACCTGAGCTGTGGATCTCTGCAGCGTCTCCAGAGTTAACATGGGCCTCTTGTCTGCTTCTCTGATTAATGCTCTCCTTGCTCGGCCTGTCAGTTTAGGTGGATGGCCATGTCTTGGTAGGTTTGCAGTTGTGCCATACTCTTTCTATTTTCAGATGGTGGATTAAACAATGCTCTGTGAGATGTTCAAAGCTATTTTTTATTAACCTAACCCTGCTTTAAACTTTTCCACAACTTTATCCCTGACCTGTCTGGTGTGTTCCTTGGCCTTCATGATGCTGTTCGTTCACTAAGGTTCTCTAACAAACCTCTGAGGGCTTCGCAGAACAGCTGTATTAATACTGAGATTAAATTACACACAGGTGGACTTTATTTACTAATTAGGTGACTTCTGAAGACAATTGGTTCCTTTAGATTTTAGTTAGGGGTATCAGAGTAAAAGGGGCTGAATATAAATGCACAAATGGTATACAGGGTGAACAAATACTTGCGCTAACAGCAAAAATATAAATATATAAAGCAGCGTGCACAGTCTGTGAATAAAGCAAACTCAAAAACGTATAAAACCAAAAATGCAGCACTTCAAAGTGAAAATCAGTCCATATAATTCATGACGAAAGAAATGGATGCAGGAAATTGAAGAACTCCACCACCAAAGACTTCAGTGTGAACAGATAACACACCACCACAAAAAATGTGCTCACAGTCTGCTTACCAAAAAGCGAGCATCATAAGCATGTAGTGAAATGCAGAGGGTCACAGATGGATAAGGCTCTCCTATCTTGATAGAGTAACAACCGAAGTGTCCGATAATTTCAAGATCAAAGGAACTTCCAGGATTTGGATATCATATATGCAGACCTCAGCAGGAGATATTAAACCCATACAGAAAGAAAGGCAGCATAGTGAAGCCCGTAAGGTCAAATAAAATGTATTTAAAATTCTACTTACAGGGTAAAAAGATCATCAAGGCAAAAAAAGTATAATCCGCGGTTCTTAGCGTGCTCACATTGGTCAGCCACACTTTTCACACCTTTTCACATATTTATTTGTAAGAAATTTGAAAAACATTTATAATTTTCCTTTCACTTAACAATCATGTGCCACTTTGTGTTGGTCTATCTCTATCACATAAAATCCCAATAAAATACATTTACGTTGTTGGTTGTAACATGACAAAATATGGAAGATTTCAAGGGGTATGAATACTTTTTCAAGGCGCTGTAGTAAGTTCAGGCGTATAGGGGTGGGGGTGGAGCAGTTTTAGGACTAGTTAGATACAGTATATCCCAGAATTCTACTTTCAACGTAAACCCTTTTGATGTTTCTGGTCTATTGCTGTGGCCAGGCATATACTAAGTGAAGCAAGGCAAAAAGCACACAGGTTGCCCCTATCCTGGTGTCCTTGTGGACTGACCCCTCTGTGCGAAGACAACAAGATTACTACTTCGTCTTCAGTAACAGCAGTTTTGTGCGAACTGGCAATTAATATTGTGTCCATGTCTTCATAGATCAACCTAATGAAATCAATGGTGTAATAAAATACTGTTCATCCAAAGAGGGCCTTCCCCAGGGTCTCTGTCCTATAATTAGCCTAAACTTAGTTATTGGTGCGGCTCCAGCATTCAGCTGTTAGGTAAGAACTATGTGTGTACCAGTCGTAGAATGACCGAGGGACAGGCTGTGCTTAGATGGAGCCAAACAGAAGGCAACGTCTTTAGTCTGGACACTACCAATAACATAATTTACTCAGTTCCATACATTGATGCCATTATATAACTAACCTTTAGCTAAGAAAAGTGAATTGTTTAAAAGCATAACTGCTTAAGATAGAGCAAAGATGGAGTAGAACACCAGTCAGGTTTTTATTGGTGCTTGTGCCCCCATTAGGACGATTCATCCTCTCGAATCGTCTTGTTTGCTGTTATCACTGATAGTGAAAGTGAAAGAAAACCCAAAATTTTGGATTGTCCCCAGACCAGGAATAGAGGAGAAATCTTCCAATGGGGACGCTGATTCTGGTGATGATCGGGGATTGCCTCACTTGGGGGGGGGGGGATTCCTCTAACTTTGTGTTTTGGCTATGGGACAGGAAGTGAGGGGAGATCTCCCCAATGGGACACAGATGGCAAAATAAAAACTAGGATTATAATTAGGGATGTCCCGATACCGATACTAGTATCGGTATCGGTACCGATACCAGGCATTTCCCGAGTACTTGTACTCGGGGAAAATGCTCCGATGCTTCAGCCGATACTTGGGCAGTCAGTGATGATCGGTGCGGCGGGAGAGTTACAAGCACCGATCACCGCTGTATAGATTTCAATACAGCCCGACAGCTTCTCCCGACCCCCCCCCCTTCTTTTCAGTTGTTTTAGTGAAATCTATACAGCGGTGATCAGTGCTTGTAACTCCCCCCAAAGCCGCACCGATCACCGCTGACTGTCCCTGTATCCTCCTCCAGTTCCCCCATCCATGCTGCTCTCCCCCGTGCGCTCCGTGTCCCCCCCCCTCCATGCTGCTGATGTCTTCCGTTATTCCGCTCTCCCCCGTGCGCTCCGTGTCCCCCCCCCTCCATGCTGCTGATGTCCTTCATCTTTCTGCTCTCCCCCCCGCGCTCCGTGTCCCCCCCTCCTCGCTGCTGCTGTCCTCAGCTCTGTGCCACCCTCCATATCCTCCTCCGCTTCCCTCTGTCAGGATGGAGAGCGGAGGTAGGAGCCGCTAAACCCGGCTCCTACCTTTTCCGAATGTACAGAGTCAGTGACTGACTCTGTCCATTGATATAACTGAAACATCGTAACCTGTTTACGATGCTTCAGTTTATGAATGGAGAGGAGCCGTTGTTTCCTCTCCATTCATTTTCAGTGCAGCTGAGAAAGGGACTGGGGAATCTGTTTCCCTAGTCCCTTTCTCTGTCTCAAAGGGGAGATGTCAGAGGTCTGTTAAGACCCCTGATTTCTCACCAAAGCCCCCCAACAGGGCTAGAAATAAAAAAATAAATTGCAATAAATAATAAAAAATAAATTGTAAAAAATAAAAAATAAATACACACAGATCATCCCCCACCCCCCACCCACCCCAACAAAGCATTGTAAAAAAACATGGCAAAAAATAGTAAAAAAAAAAAAAATAGTAAAAAAAAAAAGAAAAAAATACTGACACACAAAAAAAGTATCGGTATCGGCGAGTACTTGAAAAAAAAGTATCGGTACTTGTACTCGGTCTTAAAAAAGTGGTATCGGGACAACCCTAATTATAATCCTCCCTTATGCCGTCCAAAATGGAAAAAAAAAAAAGTTTTGCCTTTAGTTCCACTTCAAGGTTTTATATTTACTATGCTCTTGTAAGCTTAAAGCGGAGGTGCCGCGGAAAAAAAAATATTAAAAGCCAGCAGCTGCAAATATAGCAGCTGCTGACTTTTAATATTAGGACACTTACCTGTCCTGGAGTCCAGCGACGTCCGCAGCAGAGGACGAGTAATCGCTCATCACTCTGCTGCTCCCACCGCCATCCTCGGTAAGGGAACCAGGAAGTGAAGCCTTGCGGCTTCATGCCCGGTTCCCTACGGCGCATGCGCGAGTCGCACTACGCCGTTCTGAATGGTCCCCTGTGTTCTGGAAGCTGAGTGTCTCCCAGAACACTACGGGGAATCTGCGGGAAGTGACGTGCTTCCCGCAGATTTCCCGCAGAGAGGACTCCCGGAAGTGGGTGAAAATACCTGTCTTAGACAGGTATCTGCACCCCCCTCCCCCCTGAAAGGTGTCAATTGTGACACAGGAGGGGGGGAGGGTTCCGATCAGCGGAAGTTCCGCTTTAGGGTGGAGCTCCGCTTTAAATTGGTTCTAAAGGCTCAAGGTTTTTTTTTACTTTCATACATTCTATGCATGAAGGTAAAAACCTTGTTTGTGTAGCAACAATCTGATAATTTTTTTAATCAAGTATTCTTTATTAAAAAACAAATGTACACATACAACTCTCAGACAACACTTTCTCCAACCCCTACCACATTTATATTTATCTTTTTCGAATTTCATATATAATACATAAATTCCACAATTACCCATACATCCCTCAGACAACACGCCCACCACCACATATATTTTACAGTTATTAAATTTTCATAAATAGTGCTCCACACTCTTCTTCTCTATATATCTCAGATTTCCCATTTTGCAATCTATTTATTATAACCCTTTAATATTTTATTTAAATACAACTGTTGTTTAAAAAGCCGCAATACACCTTTTAGCTTATACAGTACCTTCCACCATCCATTCCTACTTAAAGTGGAGTTCCACCCTGAAAAAAAAATGTCACCAAAAATCTACAAATAAAAATAAATAAAAATAAATAAAATGTTTACTTACCAGAAATAGCGGTTGCTATGCGGAAGTCCCTAATCTGCCTCTTCATCCTCCGCGGTGGATCTTCTTCCTCGTCCTAGACTCGGTGTCTTCTTGTGAATGGGGCGCACTGCCTTCTGGGAACTGTGTGTATCCCAGAGAGCAACCGGCCCATTCACAAAGCGCCGCGCTGCTCGCGCATGCGCAGTAGAAAGTGGGCAGTGAAGGCGCACGGCGCCTGTTTCTCTTACAGAGGATGGCAGCGCCGGGAGCTGCCAGCGCGGAGGGATCAGCCAGGGGGGGGCTGACATCGCGGGCGAGTAGGACAGGTAAGTGTCCTTATTAAAAGACAGCAGCTACAGTGTTTGTAGCTGCTGACTTTTAAGAAAAATAAAATTGCGGGTGGAACCCCCTTTAATTTGAGCTTCTTTGCTCTGGCTCTTTATTTATTTTCTCCTGTAACACTAAATGCTATACCCGTTTATATCTAACCAGGGCTTCCACATCTTTTCATATTTCTTTAAACGTCCCTGTTTTGTGTATACAATAAGGCGACCAGACATCCCCGGTCTCCGGGGACAGTCCCTGGATTAAGGACACTGTCGCCAGACCAAGTCTGTCCCCAGTTTCGTCCCCGGATTGGATTTGAACAGGGGCTGGGGCAATTTCAAAGACAGTCAGTGCAGAATTAAAAAATAAATAAAAATTCTGAATTACGCCCCCCGCTTCACCGCACCTACTAACTTAGGGGTTTTATTTTTTTCCATTATCCGTGCCCCTTTCTGATGATCATGTGCTGGTTGGAGCGGCAGGAATATTTCTTCAGTTTTGGGTGCATGCCCATTCAGCTCCACTCACATGTTCTTCTTCCTTGGCTCAAGTCCCGGCCAGCCACCTGCCTATCTCCTTGCCTTCCCTGGTGGAGTGATCTTCCTCCGTTCCCAACACGGTAGTAGCCGGGGCCCATAGAGTAAGACTTGACAGGCTGTGAGGCGGGTGGCGACTGGCAGAGAGTCGCTGATTGCCGCCATTACAAAAAAAAAAATATGTCCCCGGATTTCATTTAAAAAATCTGGTCACCTTAGTATACAAATGTCTCCTTCCATATCGTATCATTAATAACCTTCACCCACTCCACACTGGTCAGAGGAACTTGTGCCAACCACCATTGTGCAATCAGTTTTCTTGCTTGAAACAGACACCTTAACACTGCTAACTGTTTATTACCTGTCACTACATCCCATTCCACATAGACCAACACACATTGGGGGTTATTTACTAAAGGCAAATCCACTTTGCACTACAAGTGCAAAGTGCACTTGAAATTGCACTGAAAATTGGAAGTGCAGTCGCTGTAGATCCGAGGGGGACATGCAAGGAAAATAAAAAACAGCATTTTAGCTTGCACATGATTGGATAATAAAATCAGTAGAGCTTCCCCTCATTTCAGATCTACCCCTCAGATTTATAGTGATTTACACTTCCAAGTGCACTTTCAGTGCAATTTCAAGAGCACTTTGCACTTGTAGTTTGCACTTGTAGTGCAAAGTGGATTTGCCCCTTCGTAAATAACCCCCATAGTTTTGGGTCTAGATTTAGAGTCCCAAAGACCAAATGTATGGTATCAAGAACCTCCCTCCAATACCTATATAACTTTGGGCACCTCCAAACTATGTGAATAAGGTCCCCCCTTGGATCCTCACACCTTGGGCACTTAGCATCAGGTCTCCATCTAAATATAAACATCTTTTGGGGTGTGTGATGTGCTCTATGCACCAAAAATAGATGTGAAACTATCTGTGATGGGGACACCAGTGGGCCCCCCTAATACTTACCTGAGCCCGATCTTCCTGCAGTGATGTGCATAAGAGCCTCTGCTCTCCGGGGACTCTCCCTCCTCATTGGCTGAGACAGCAGCAGGAGCTCCCATTGCTTTCAATCACAGCCAGTGAGGAGAGAGAGGGGGCGGGCCAAGACATGGCTCTGTTTGAATGGACACGCAGAGCAGTGGCTCAGGAGTGCACTTGCTTGGGTGCCCTCATTGCAAGCTGCTTGCTCTGGAGGCCCTTGGCAGGAGGGAGGGGCCAGGAGCGCCAGCGGGGGACCCAAAAAGAGGAGGATCGGGGATGCTCTTTGCAAAAAGGTCCTTCTATGTTAGCCGATGTGTCCATGCACACATAGCCGTTTAGAGATGTATTAACAGAAGAGCGTTTCAAGGCAGACAAAAAAAAAAAAACATCACTTGCACGTTCAGCAAAGGAGCCTTTTGGCAGAAAAATAACACAGAACACATCTAAACGTACCCTAGCAACCAATCGCCAGCTTGTTAATAGAAAAAGTACACTTTGGCAGCTCCCGCCCAAGCCCCCTCCCCACCCCGCCCCCACCTCATCTAGTTGTTTGCTGACTCCCAGTGTATGCCAGGCCCTGCCAAGACAATGACAGGGGGCGGAGGCTGGGAGCAGAATTGGCTCCCATTCAACCCCGCCTACCGGTGACGCCCGCCTCTCCTCTCTGGTGCTCCACGCTTGCCCTCAGCTTATTTCCACTCGCCTAATTCAAGCAAGCGAGTGGAAATTTCGAGGGCTGACCTAGATAGTTCAAAGCATGTGGCCAACAATGCAAGCCATAACGTGAGGATTTATCCCTACTTTTGTTCATTAGCTTTAGTAAATTATCTTCCATGTGTTTGTGACCCTCCCCACCCCATCAAGGAAATAGTGTTGATTGGTGTCACTGCTTACACAAAACCAACTAGGAAAAACTCACCTTGCTATAAGATACTGATCACAATAAGGAATACAGAGTGAAAGGTCTGCACATGCTTTGGCAGTTATAGGAATGAAGACGCTGTGGGGTTCATTTACTAAAACTGGAGCGTGAACAATCTGGTGCAGCTCTGCAGAGAAACCATTTAGCTTCTAACTTCAGCTTGCCCAATCAAGCTTTGACAAAATAAAAGCTGGAAGCTGATTGGTTTCTATGCAGAGCTGCACCAGATTTTGCTCTCTCCAATTTTAGTAAATCAACCCCATATTCTGTGGCTGAAAGGGCAGTTGTTCTCCAAGAATATAACTGAATCACAGCATGCATAACAGCGTTCTCCTTTACAGTTTATGTTTTTTGTTAGTCGGAGAGACAGAAAGCTGTTTCATTGGATTAATGATCATCTTATTTTCTTCCTTCTGAGTCTGTTGTACAATGCAGAATTCCTGCTGTCATGCAGATACTTTCTTTCCTTTTATAATATCAAACAATAATTCAATTGGAATGACAGTGACTCTGTGATGGATGCACTTTGTTAAATCACTTTAGCCATGGGATCCAGGATGGCTAAAGAGAAATGTTTTAATATGTGGCTTTTGTACCGTTTTTAACAAATTACACTTTTTATTCCCTGGGCTGGTTTCACAAGGCAGCAAGCAAAGTGCAGTAACCCGTAGCAACTGGTCAGCTGCTGCAAACTGGGCTGCAGCAGTTAGTGCAGTGACAGTGGGGTCTGCCCTTTCTCTATATGTATACAGCATAAAATGTTGCAATGGCTCTAGGGGCTCAATCTGCTAGCTGAAAGATTTATAGTGTAATTAATTAAACTAAAAAAGTGAGGAGTGGCTTTTTCTTTTCAAAGGAGAGGAGTTTTTTTTAAAGATAAGTTGCGGTCATACAACGTGAGTGACCACAAATAGTATATAGAAACAAAAGTACAATACTAATGAAGTGCAAAAATTCTAAGTGAAGAGACAATAAGTGAAAACTAAAAAGTCTACATGAAAAAGTCTATATAAAAAAACTCTTCATCAATAAAAGTGAAAAAAATTGGAAAAAAACAATTAAGTCCACATAACAGAAAGAAGACAATAGTGTGGAAAGTGATAATTCCAATGAGGTGATAAAATCCAGATTCCTTCCACCTTCACCAAGAAAGAGAAGAAGTGTGTAGCCTTTATTGCTAAAAACAAGCAGATACAACCGCATAAAACATAGAAAAACACAGCCGGCAAGCTATAATAAAAAACACCCGTACTTCCAGGGTCACGTGGGGTGTAATCAATGCTGTATCCTGGCCTAGGCCAACAAGGCCCAGGCCTAGGGCAGCACTTTGCAGGGGGGCAGCACGGAAAGAGTCCCCCGCCGGCTTGCGCTACACTGTTAGTGTAGCGCCAGTCTGATGGGGTGGACTGGGCTGAGAGGCAAATTAATCTAGCGCCCCCATAAAGCGGCCACGCTTCTTCCGATATGCGGGAGGCCGGCATTCCGCAACTGTGGGGGGGGGGGGTGCTGCTTCTAATTTTGACTGTCCTATCATCCTGGACCACAAACCTTCCTCACTGTGCTATATGTTTTCTGCTGCACCATTGGCATGGTTATATCTTCTTAGCCCTCTCCATAAAATTATCAGAAATTTGTGCTTAAAGTAGAACTGTAGGCAACACTTTTATTTTTTCATTTTGGATAGAGTAAGGGAGGGTTATAGCCCCTGTCAGTTTATTTTTTACCATCCCTGTCCCATTGCAGAGATTTCCCTTCACTTCCTGCCCCATAGCCAAACAGGAAGTGAGAGGAAATCTATGCAAATTAAGGGAATCCATTGCATCAGGCTCTCAGAACTAGTGTCCCCGCTCAAAAATTTCAGGGTGGGTCTTAAACAGAATGGGATGTGGCCTTGACAGGAAGGGGTGGGTCATATTTAAATTAGGGGGTGCACGAGTTTAGTCAGGCCTAGGGCAGCACAAAACCTAAATACACTACTGGGTGTAATGACGTTTATAATAGCTTGCCGGCTGTTTTTTTCTATGTTTTATGCGGTTGTAGCCACTCGTTTTTAGCAATAAAGGCTACACACTTTTTAATGATACTACACCATTGGAGTGTTTTTTGTCCTTTTGCACTGGTGACTTTTTGTCATAGTGGGCCCCCCCAGACCAGACTTTCTATTTCCAGTCGGGATACCGTGGAGGATTTCTTGCTGTATCTGGAGGGTTCCAGGGATACGGAGGGCCGTTAGACCCTGCAAAGGGCTAAATCTGCTGGCGTATATGACCTTGCTCTTTAGGGGTTCCACCAGTTCGGGTAAGGGTCCCCACGTATCGAGTGGGGTTCTTTCCACTCAAGAAATCCCCCCTCTTCTTCTCTTTCTTGGTGAAGGTGAAAGGAATCTGGATCTGGATTTTATCACCTCACTTTCCACACTATTGTCTTCTTCCTGTTATGTGGACTTAATTGGTTTTTTCCAATTTTTTTCACTTTTATTGATGAAGAATTTTTCATATAGACTTTTTCATGTAGACTTTTTAGTTTTCACTTATTGTCTCTTCACTTAGAATTTTTGCACTTCATTAGTATTGTACTTTTGTTTCTATTTACTATTTGTGATCACTCACGTTATATAAGCGCAACTTATTTTTACATAATTTTTTCTGTACTATAGAGATATCTGATCGTTTTTGTTGCAGCTGTATAGGTAAGTTATAACTCTAGTGCGGTATAACCCCACGTTTTCTGCTTTTTTATATAGGACATCTGGAAAATCTTAATTGTGACTAAGCCATACCTTGCAAAATCTAGCCTATTTGTGCCTACACCAAATCTTGCCTCATAGATATGTATCAACAGTGTGCGATCTAAAGCACTGCTGCCTCTGGCTGCTAGTCTCAGGAGATTTGGAGTGAGAATTGGTGATGTCACTGCTGTGCTGCTCACTGTTCTCCTTACTGGAGGCTCTGACATGAGGAAGCAAAGCCCTGCCCCTACTAAGATGGCTGCCTTCAACAGTGCAGAACAAGGTATGGTAAGTCAGTTATGGAAAAGGGTTAGCTGCAGTGAGTTCACAGGCAATTCATTTGTCCTTTGCTTGCCTTCAGGCACAGCCTCAGAGTTGAGTTATTCTTCTTTTTTTAATCATGCATGTACAGTGAGGGAAAAAAGTATTTGATCCCCTACTGATTTTGTACATTTGCCCACTGACAAAAAAATGATCAGTCTATAATTTAATGGTAGGTTTATTTTAACAGTGAAAGACAGAATAACAACAAAAATCTCCAAAAAAAACACATTTGAAAAAAGTTCTAACCACTTCAGCCCTTCCTGACCAGAGCACTTTTTACAATTTGGCACTGCGTTGCTTTAACTGACAATTGTGTGCTCATGCAATGCTGTACCCAAACAAAATTTGCGTCCTTTTTTCCCCACAAATATAGCTTTCTTTTGGTGCTATTTGATCACCTCTGCGGTTTTTATTTTTTGCACTATAAACAATAACAGAGCGACAATTTTGAAAAACAAAAAATATTTTTTACTTTTTGCTATAATAAATATCACCCCAATTAAAAAAAAAAAAAATCTCTTAATCATTTTAGGCCAATATATATTCTTCTACATATTTTTGGTAAAAAAATTGCAATAAGCGTATATTGATTGGTTTGCGCAAAAGTTATAGCATCTACAAATTATGGGAAAGATTTATGGCATTTTTATGGCGTTTTTATTATTTATTTATTTTTTACTAGTTATGGCGGTGATCTGCGATTTTTAGCGGTATTGCGAAATTGAGCAGGACAGATCGGACACTTTTGTCAAATTTTTGGGACCATTGACATCTATAAAGCGATCAGTGCTAAATCAGTATAAATATCACTGGCAGGGAAGGGGTTAACACTAGGGGGCGATCAAGGGGTTAACTGTGTGTTCCCTCAATGTGTTCTAACTGTGTGGGGATGGGACTTACTAGGAGAGATGACAGATCGCTGTTCCTACTTTGTAGAAACACACGATCTGTCTCTTCTCCTCTGACAGCACAGGGATTTGTGTGTTTACATACACAAATCCCTGTGCTGGCTCTCGCGCACACGATCGTGCGTGGCGGGCGGTGATCGCGCCCGCCGGCCGCGCGCATCGGGTCCCCCGCTGTGCAGCTGTGCCTCTGGCAGCGCTCACGTGCCCTCTGGTGGCTCTCTTGGGCAAAGCCATATATGTATGGGATTTTGTCCAGGAAAGCCATTCTGCCGCAGTTTATCTGCGTGAGCCGGTCGGAAACCGTGTTTTTTCATTGATTTGCATTTTAATGAGTAAACAAAGTATTTTATTTCCTATTAATTAGCAAGAATTGTGGCTCCCAGGTGTCTTCTATACAGGTAACGAGCTGAGATTTGGAACACTTTCTTAGGGCAAGTTCACACCAGATGCAGTTCCGTACAGTTTTGTGTGCATTTTTTCTGCACTAAAAATGCATGCACAGTGTTTTCCATGTATTCCAATGGCTCTTGTTGGCTCTATTTCACACCATGCAGTCAGTTTCTGGTCAGTTTCCGGTGCAGAAACTGACCGAAAACTGACTGCATTGTGTGAACTAAAGCCATTGGACGACATGGAAAACACTGTGCATGCATTTTGTGCAGAAAAAAAAGCACATGCTTTTTTTACCGCGATTTTTACCGCGATTTGCATCTTGCGTTTTTTTAACACTATATATAGCTGGTTGCTAAGGAGGGGGCTGGGAAGCCGGCCGCCGCGTCCTTAACAACCGATGAGTCATCAGTTGTCAGCGGGCTTCCCGCTAAATGTAAAAAAATAATAATCGCCGGCTAAAAAAAACGAGAAAAAAAACAGTGTGGGGTCCCCCCCATGTCCATACCAGGCCCTTGGGTCTAGTATGGTTTCCAAGGGGACCCCCCCACACCAAAATAAAAAAAAATGTCCCCCCAAAATCCATACCAGACCCTTAGCCGAGAATGCAGCCCGGCAGGTCAGGAAAGGGAGGGGACGAGCGAGCGCCCCCCCTCCTGAACCATACCAGGCTGCATGCCCTCAACATGGGGGGATGGGTGCTTTGGGGAAGGGGGGCTCTGCCCCCCCACCTCAAAGCACCTTGCCCCCATGTTGATGGGGACAAGGGCCTCTTCCCGACAACCCTTGCCCGGTGGTTATCGGGGTCTGCGGGCGGGGGGCTTATCGGAATCTGGAAGCCCCCTTTTACAAGGGGGCCCCTAGATTCCGACCCCCATGTGAATGAGTATGGGGTACATTGTACCCCTACCCATTCACTAAAAAAAGTAGTGTAGTGTTAATAAATACAGTAATCAGTTTTTGACAAGTTTTTTATTAAAAATCTTCTTCTCCGCTTCTTTCTCCCGCATCTTCATCCTCCGGTCTTCTCCTCCCCCTGCTTCTTCTTCCCCTGTTCTTCTGTCTTCTATGTCCGGTGTTCTTCTTCCTCTGCCACCGCTCCCGCCGCCACTCCTCCACCGATGCTGAGTCCCGCTGATCTGTCGGCGCCGATGTCCTGCATTACTTAAATAACGGCGGGGGCGTGGCAATCGGATTACGTCACACAGTGGCCACGCCCCCATGCGACATCACGGACCCATCATGCCCTGAGCGGTGACGTCACAAGAGGGCGTGGCCTCCGGATGACGCAATCCGATTGCCACGTGACAACAGTTGGTGCGATTATTAGCAAATGGAAGAAACACAAAATATCTGTCAATCTCCCTCGGTCTGGGGCTCCATGCAAAAATCTTCGTGGAGTTTCAATGATCATGAGAACGGTGAGGAATCAGCCCAGAACTACACAGGAGAATCTTGTCAATGATCTAAAGGCAGCTGGGACCACAGTCACCAAGAAAACAATTGGTAACACACTACGCCATGAAGGACTGAAATCCTGCAGCACCAGCAAGGTCTCCCTGCTCAAGAAAGCACATGTACAGGCCTGTCTGAAGTTTGCTAATGAACATCTGAATGATTCAGAGGAGAACCGAGTGAAAGTGTTGTGGTCAGATGAGACAAAAATCGAGCTCTTTGGAGGAATGCTGCCTATGACCCGAAGAACATCATCCCTACCACTAAACATGGAGGTGGAAACATTATGCTTTGGGGGTGTTTTTCTGCTAAGGGGACAGGACAACTTCACCGCATCAGAGGGACGATGGACAGGGCCATGTACCATCAAATCTTGGGTGAGAACCTCCTTCCCTCAACCAGGGCATTAAAGATGGGTCGTGGATGGGTATTCCAGCATGGCAATGACCCAAAACACACGGCCAAGGCAACAAAGAAGTGGCTCAAGAAGAAGCACATTAATTAAGGTCCTGGAGTGGCCTAGCCAGTCTCCCGACCTTAATTCCATAGAAAATATGTGGAGGGAACTTAAGGTTCTAATTTCCAAACATCAGCCACGAATCCTTAATGACTTGGAGAGGATCTGTAAAGAGAAGTGGAACAAAATCCCTCCTGAGATGTGTGCAAACCTGGTGGCCAACTACAAGAAACATCTGACCTCTGTGATTGCCAACAAGGGTTTTGCCACCAAGTACTCAGTCATGTTTTGCGAAGGGGCCAAATACTTATTTCACTCATTAAAATGCAAATCAATTTATAACTTTTTTTAAATGCAATTTTCTGAATTTTTTTGTTGTTATTCTGTCTCTCACTGTTAAAATAAACCTACCAATAAATTTATAGACTGATCATTTTTTTGTCAGTGGGCAAATGTACAAAATCAGTAGGGGATCAAATACTTTTTTTTCTCACTGTAGCTAGTTCAACTGGCAGCCTTAAAGAAGAAGTACAGCCAAAGCTAACTTTAACTTCTTCTGTGAATCACGTCTGTCTGCTTATGTCACAGAGCTGGTCCAGGCCAGGGCAAGATCGCGACAATGAAGTCAGGATCCGCCCACATGCCTGGACCGGCACCCAGCTCAGCCTCTCAGCGAGCCGATGAGAGCCTGAGCCGGCCTCTCCTGCCCCATCCACAGCCCAGCACTCCAGTGAGCGTGGGAGGGACAGAGCAGAGAGCTATGACTGACAGTCAGTAGCTCTGTGCTCAGGGAGCCCAAACACCGCCAATCGCTCGATTCTCAATGATAGAGCCAGCGGGGGACAGATGCAGCATCAAACCTGGGACACACAGATGGTGAAAAAAAAAAATCTGACAGAGGTTACAATGGTTTGCCTATAGTTCTACTGTAAAGTAGAATTTCTGCCTAACAATTAATAGCCTTAAAGTGATTGTAAACATTTTTTTTTTTAACCACTTATGGACCACCCGCCGTCGTTATAAATCGGCACTTTGAAGAGGAATATCGTTGTTATGGCAGCAGCTAGCTGCCATAACCCCCGATCCTCTTCTTCAGCGGCCGGTTTGCTTTCAGATAAAAGTGGTCTCTGTGACGAATTCGCCGCAGGATCCCTTTTATCGGCGGCAGGAGAGGGCTCCCCCTCCCGCCGCACTCCGGTTCCCTCCGCCGCTTACCGGAGCCCCCGGCGGAGGCGATCGCGTCCTTCTCCCTGTTAGGTATGAAGATGAGTGAGGGGAAGATGGCCCCCACCCATCTCCATACCATTGCAGGGAAGAAGCGAGAGCAAAACATCGCTTCCGCCCATAGCTCTTAAAGGGAATTTTTTTTTCAAACAACTTTTTCTTTATTGCATTATGGTGTAAATATGACATCTTTTTGACCCCAGATCTCATATTTAAGATGTCCTGCTCGTCCCGCCGATTTCGCGTGCAGAAGCGAACGCATAGGTGAGTAGTGCCTGCATATGAAAACGGTGTTCGAACCACACATGTGAGGTATCACCGTGATCGTAAGAGCGAGAGCAATAATTTTAGCCCTATACCTCCTCTGTAACTCAAAACATGCAACCTGTAAAAAAAATGAAACTTTGCATATGGAGATTGTTAAGGGTAAAAGTTTGTCGCCATTCTACGAGTGGGCGCAACTTTGAAGCGTGACATGTTGGGTATCAATTTACTTGCCATAACATCATCTTTCACAATATAAAAAAAAAATTGGGCTAACTTTATTGTTGTCTTTTTTTTTTTATTCAAAAAAGTGTATTTTTTCAAAAAAGTGCGCTTGTGAGAACGCTGCTCAAATACGGTGTGACAAAAAGTATTGTAACAACCACCATTTTATTCTCTAGGGTGTTAAAAAATATATATATAGATATATATCTATATCTATATATATAGATATAGATATATATATAATGTTTGGGGTTCTAAGTAATTTTCTAGCAAAAATAAACAACAAGCTTGAAAAATAGGCCTGGTCCTTAAGTGGTTAAACAACAAACATGCCTATACTTACCTGCTCTGTGTAATGGTTTTGCACAGAACAGCCCCGATCCTCTTCTTCTGGGGTCCCTTGCCAATGCTCCAGGCCCCTTCTTTTCATCGGGTGCCCCCACGGAAAGCCGCTTTCCATGGGCAGGCTCCTGTGGGGGCTCGCTTCTGTGTTTCACTGCTGCGTCCATTGATACAAACAGTGGGACTCGTGCATAGAATGCATTAAGGTGAAAAACCTTAAGGCTTTACAACCACTTTAAGAATGTCTCCTCATCCCTCTTGCTACCAATGCTGACTAACCTGTGTAAAAATAATGCAAACACTTACCTATGTTCAGCCTGCTCTGTGCATTGAAAGCCACTTGCTGTGGTTTTCAATCCACAGAGTGGGAAGCTCACAGTGTGCAGTGAAATCGGAGTATATTACAGGAGAGGAGCCGGTACATATACAAGACTAAAGGTAAGGCTGGAGTTCAGATTTAAGGAGGGTGTAATTAAAAATTGTTAAAAAAAATTCAGAGTAATGCATATTGAAGAATAAAGCATTTTCCAAATTATATGTATTTTTTTTTAAATTGTAATTTGTATTTTAGATTTATTTTTGCCCTGCCTAGATATTGGGTGTTCCAATCTTCGTTGTGTGTGCTCTGATGATAACACCATTTCAAAGCCGTTATTCGGTAGTTCATTCCACTTTGTTCTTTGTTTGCCAACTAATTATGACACATTAATGCAAAAGATAAACATAAATAGAGGATGATAAACTCAGTTTCAAGGAGGAATATATAGCACATTCGTATTCAACATCACACGGAGAAAATTTAACAGATGCCAAATGATTATAGTGCCCTTTTCTCAGCAACTGATAGATTCGCATTTCAGGCATTTCCAAGAAACAGTAGTAAATGTATTTCCACTATTGCAGTCAAGTTTGAGAATCCCCCATAGTATGTTTGCTATGTGCTCACATTCACACAGCATACCTAAAATCTATTTTAAATCCTTACTTTTTTTTTTTTTTTGTAGGTTTATACATTGGACTCTATAGACAGCTTGTATTGGTCATAAAAGCTTCCAATGTGCAATTAAAGTGGATGTAAACTCTCACATATACCAAGTGAAGTGATTGGCCTTAGGTGATACACAGATATTAAACAAATCCTCCTACATAAGTTGTACCTATTTCCCTTTCGCCGTTACATCCACTCAAAGTACAGAAATTACACAGAATTTCAGAGCTTCAGAAGGCAGGGACAGAGATCTGATAGCACAGCAGAGAGCTGAGTGTAATCTGAGATCTGAGTGGCAGGAAGAGACACTCCTTCCCCCCATTCCCCCAAACAATCTTATAGGGCAGGGATATGCAATTAGCGGACCTCCAGCTGTTGCAAAACTACAAGTCCCATCATGCCTCTGCTTCTGGGTGTCATGCTTGCTGCTGTCAGAGTCTCGCTATGCCTCATGGGACTTGTAGTTTGGCAACAGCTGGAGGTCCGCTAATTGCATATCCCTGTTATAGGGAAACATGCACAGCTGAGGATGTCAATCACTTGCTGTGTGCTGGGGGAGCATCCAGGATTGTCTGGTGTTGGCATAGACTAGCCTTTCTCAACCTTTTCAACACGGAGGATTGCTTGAAATAATTTTCCAATCTCAGGGAACCCCTTTTAAAAATTACTATATCTACAACCATTAACTTTTTTAAGGAGGGGGGGTCAGTTTAAGGTCACCCATGCTCCTCCCTTTTTGACAGTTTCATGAAGAGGAGGGGCTTAGTCATTATCACATAAAGCGCAGGCCAGGCCAGGGACCCCCATACAGATCCCCCTTTACAGCAGACTAGGCCAGGGTCCCCCATATAGATCCCCCTTTAAAACAGGCCAGGCCAGAGCAGATCAACCAATAGAATAGATCCCCCTTTACTTAGTCTTACATAGTTACATAGTAGGTGAGGTTGAAAAAAGACACAAGTCCATCAAGTCCAACCTATGTGTGTGATTTTATGTCAGCATTACATTGTATATCCCTGTATGTCGTGGTCGTTCAGGTGCTTATCTAATAGTTTCTTGAAATCATTGATGCTCCCCGCTGAGACCACCACCTGTGGAAGGCAATTCCACATCCTTGTCACTCATACAGTAAAGAACCCTCTACGTAGTTTAAGGTTAAACCTCTTTTCTTCTAATTTTAGTGAGTGGCAACGTGTTTTGTTAAACTCCCTTCCGTGAAAAAGTTTTATCCCTATTGTGGGGTCACCAGTATGGTATTTGTAAATTGAAATTCTATCCCCTCCTAAGCGTCTCTTCTCCAGAGTTCAGTGCTCACAACCTTTCCTCATAACTAATATCCTCCAGTCCCTTTATTAGCTTTGTTGCCCTTCTTTGCACTCTCTCCATTTCCAGTACTTCCTTCCTGAGGACTGGTACCCTGAACTGGACAGCATACTCCAGGTGCGGTTGAACCAGAGTCTTGTAGAGCGGAAAGGTCTTCTTACTCGTACCTTTTTTTCACTTGTATATTGAATAGAATCCCCAGGTTTTCCTGCAGCACCACACTCCAGGCTCTCCGGCCTCTCCCCCTGCAAAGATTATATTATATATATATTTTCCTTGCTTCCTCCTCAGCTCAGGGTGGCTGCCTGTTCTCCGGTTCTCTCTCCCGCGCTGAGCAGCCGCTGTACAGCAGTCCCTCCCCCAGACAGTCCCACAGATCACTCTGCACACAGGCAGGACTCCACCCCCACTCCTCTTGAGGATCTACATCTCTCTCTACACAGTACACAGGAGGGACTGGAGCCGAGTGGCCGAGCCGAGGCCTAAGCCATCGCATCAGGGGTGAGGGACGGTGTCAGTGAGTCTGCGGTGGACCCTGCAAGGTCACAGGGCCAGACTAGAAATAAAAACCAGACCTGAATTTTTTTTTATACCAGCCCCATAGCATTATTATACCAGCCCAACAGCAGAACATCATTATTTTCTTGTCCATAAAAAAGATAACCATGCATTTTAAAGCACATTTAACTTAAAGAGTGTATTATATATACATAAGACATGAAAGCACATGGGGCTTTGTATATATATATATATTATATGAGAAAATTATGGTTAAAAGTGGTAAAAGTGGAGCAATCTTAAAGGGGGACCCCAGGAACTCTGGGAACTTGGGGGGACTCTGGTGACCAGAGACCACCTTCCGCAGAAAGAATACACTAAAGTGGTGGGGGGGGGGTTATTGATATAAGAGTAAAAAGGTAAGTAGCATTTTTTACATATTTTTTAAGTTATGCTATGTGAATGGGGACATGTATTAACCACTTCAGCCCCGGAAGAATTTACCCCCTTCCTGACCAGAGCACTTTTTGCGATTCAGCACTGCGTTGCTTTTAACTGACAATTGCGCGGTCGTGCGACGTGGTACCCAAACAAAATTGACGTCCTTTTTTTTTCCAGAAATAGAGCTTTCTTTTGGTGGTATTTTATCACCTCTGCAGTTTTTATTTTTTGCGCTATAAACAAAAAAAAGAGCGACAATATTGAAAAAAAAAACAATATTTTTTACTTTTTGCTATAGTAAATATCCCCAAAAAATATATAAAAAAACGATTTTTTTTTCTCAGTTTAGGCCAATATGTATTCTTCTACATATTTTTGGTAAAAAAAAAATCGCAATAGGCGTATATTGATTGGTTTGCACAAAAGTTATAGCGTCTACAATTTTTTTATTTTTATTAGTAATGGTGGCGATCAGCGATTTTTATCGTGACTGCGACATGGCGGACACATTGGACACTTTTGACACTATTTTGGGACCATTGTCATTTATACAGCTATCAGTGCTATAAAAATGCACTGATTACTATGTAAATGACACTGGCAGGGAAGGGGTTAACCACTAGGGGGTGAGGAAGGGGTTAAGAGTGTCCTAAAGAGGGATTCTAACTGTGTGGGGGCTGGGCTACAAGTGACACGACAGTGATCACTGCTCCCAATAACAGGGAGCAGTAGATCACTGTCATGTCACTAGGCAGAACAGGGAAATGCCTTGTTTGCAAAGGCATTTCCCCGTTCTGCCTCTCCATGACACGATCGCGGGACACCGGCGGACATTGAGTCCGCGGGTCCTGGGGGCACGGTCAGGGAGCACGCGGCAGGGGCGCGCCCGCACGGCGGCAAATTCAAAGCAACGTACAGGTACGTTGCTTTGCGCAGCTGTGCCATTCTGCCGACGTATATCTACAGGAGGCGGTCGGCAAGCGGTTAAATATGAAGTAGATGTTATCCCAATTTCACTGCAAAGCTGGAAATACACTTTATAATGGACCTTCCATAAAAAAATGGAAGGTTCGTTCTACTGTTTTTCCCCCCATAATTATGGATGCCTGACCAGGATCCTATCAGGTGTCTAAATGTTTTAATCCAGTTATTCTCTGCAATCAAAGAGGCCATTTCTCCAGAATTTCAGGCCTACAGCCTAGAAATGCCTCCTAGACATTCAGCAGTTCAGGGAAGGTCGGATGTGAGATGTTGGTTTCTTCTTGAGCCCCCTACATCACTGCTGGGGACCATATATGGTGCCCTCTGACTTCTCCTGAGCTCACAAAATAACCAGGCACTGGACCCTTGTATACCACAGAACACAAGGGCACCAGGCACTTGTATGATGCCCCTGGATCCTCCAGACCCTGGAAAGGCCTATTGTGGCCATAACAAACATGGTATGGACAAGCCTAAGACAGGGATAAGCACGTTATAAATTTCAGACAAGTGACTATAATTTTTGAAATCTCAGTCACTTAAAATAAGGAGCCTTAGAGCCGGTTCACACAGGAGCAACACGACTTTGTGCGCGACTTTGCGAGGCGACTTGGATACGACTTGAGCGTGAACCACATCGCGACTTGGAGCGACTTGAAGTCGCCTCCAGGATAGGGGACTTTTCCAGTGGCCAATCAAAGAGTAATCAGCTCTGTGGGAGGGAGGGGTTTGCCTGAGAAAACGATTTTCTTTTCCTGTAAAGTTGCTTCAGTTAAGACAGGGGATCTGACTTTGGAGGCAACTTCCATTGAAATCAATGGGTACAAGTTGCCTACAAGTTGCCTAGAAGTCGCCTTGAAGTAGTACAGGAACCTTTTCTGAAGTCGGAGCGACTTCAGTAGTGTACATTAAGATGGCTCTCATTCACTTCCCTTGATTTTCTCATGTCGTGCGACTTGGGGCGACCTGAAGTCGGATCCCAAGTCGCCCCTGTGTGAACCGGCTCTTATATTTGCATTATGAAATTATTATTTTTATTATACAGGATTTATATAGTGCCAACAGTTTGTGCAGTGCTTTACAACATGAGGGCAGACAGTACAGTTACAATACAATTCAATACAGGAGGAATCAGAGAGCCTTGCTCATTAGAGTTTTCAATCTAGGAGTGAAATAAGCCTTATGTCTTCTATGCACACGAAAAATCATATATGTATAATCTATTATTATTAGTCATACCATCTCAGAGAAAATACTTTTCAGAGTTACATAAGGATAACATAGTAAAAGCAAGTTCCATACAGTATATCATACTATATAATGGAAGGTACAATGTGATATACATAGTCTGTACCATGTGATTTCTGTGATCTATCACAGTCAGCAGTAGTAAATAAAGCTGTCATTCATGACGCCATAGTTTACTACTGTGTGATCTTTGTGGGTCACCGTGATCACATGGTACAGGGCCAATCACAGCGGCCCTGTACCATGTCATTGCTGTGGCCAATCACTGAAATCATAGAAGGAAACACTGGCATCATAAATAGATGCCAAGATCATCACTGTAATAAGCAATCATAATGTAAAAAAAAAATCCCAATCACGCCCCCAGAGCAGTACAATGCCACTATGGTGGTGGCGGTAATCATATACAATGGCTGGCTGCTCTGATATAACTATATGTCAGTGCCGTCAGCTATTGTCACTAATCACTGCCACAACAGTACAATGTCACCAGACCAGTGCTGCCAGTCATAGTCCCTAATCACTGCCACAACACTTACAGTGTCCCTGATCAAAACCACACCAGTCATATTGTCTCTGAATCACCAAACCAGTTGTCTTGTCTCTAAACACAGCCACACCAGTTACAGTGTCTCTGATTACTGCCACACCAGTTACTTTGTTCCTGATCTCCGCCACACCAGTCATATTGTTCCTAGTCACCACCACACCAGTTACAGTATCCCTGATCACCCCACCGCCATACCAGTTACAGTTTCCCTGATCACTGCCACACCAGTGCACTGTTGCCTCTGCCTTCTGCCTGTATTAACCCTGGCCTGTTAATTGACCACATTTCTGCCTGCTTCCCTGACTGATTCGCCTGTTTGCTGTCTATGTCTCTGCCTGAAGCCTGAACTGATCCATCCGAACATCCCACTGACTACGTTCCTGTGAGACATCGCCTTGTTTCTCATAGGATAGTAGTCAGTGGGATGTGCAGATGGGTCAGTTAAGGCTTTGGGGGACTAAACTATATTCCCTGATCTGTCGTACAGAGGTGACCATTACAGTGCATTGGTTTTAACACAATTGGTTGATTTGTGTGATAAACAATATACAATGTCTGATATATAATCAGTCCAGACAGTGAAAAAGTATCATACATGTAGTATCGTCATACTAGGAAGGTGTAGCTGAATGTGTGTTTTGGGGTGCAATTCTAAGTATACCTATGGCGTGTGTTAGAAATATCTTAATAATTGACAACTATGTGTAAAAAAAAAAAAAATATCATATTTATTTCTGTATTTTGCAAAAACTTGTAGCAAAAAATTACTATATCTTGGAGTGTTTTCTTTCCAAAATGTTTTTTTTGGTGGGTGTTTCCACTATCCTGGTGCTGCATGGCCTCCAAAAATGTGATAGTTAGTCAGGAAATTGGATGGGTAATTTATGCCCCATGAATGCCTGAAGGTACTCTTTGGATTTTAGGCCCCTCTAGACCGTGAAAAAGTCTCAGACCCCTTTCACACTGGGGCGGGCAGGAGCGGTGGCGGTATAGCAGCGCGATTTTCAGCGCTGCTATACCGTCATTCTTACCGCGGTATGCGGTCGCTAGGGGGGTGAATTTAACTTTAGCGGCCGGAAAAGGGTTAATTGCCGCGGTTTGCGGGCGGTATTACTGCGGTGTCCCATTGATTTCAATGGGCAGCCGCGGTAAATGAGCGGTGAACACACCGCTCCTTTACCGCTGTAAAGAAGCGGCTAGCAGGACTTTTGGAGCGGTCCTGCTAGCGCACCGCTTCAGTGTGAAAGCCTTCGGGCTTTCACATTGAAGGCTACAGGCAGGAATTTTTCATGCGGTATAATAGCGCTATTATTAGCGCTAAACCGCATGAAAAACGCTCCAGTGTGAAAGGGGCCTCACACATGTTGTATTGCCATACTTGGGGGGCATAGCAGAATGTGTTTTGGGGTGTAATTGGAAGTATGCATATGCTGTGTGTGAGAAATAAGTTCTTTAAACAACAACTTAAAAAAAAAACAATTTAATGCCTTCATTTTCCATTTTTTTTTTTACAAAGGGTAAAACTTTAAACCATGCCTCTTACTAAATTCTTTGGACTTTCTACTTTCCAAAAAAGGGGTCATTATTACTGTTCTGGCATTCTAGAGCCTTAAAGGAGTAGTAAAGTTACATGTTTTTTCACCTTAATGCATCCTATGCATTAAGGTGAAAAAACATTCGACAATACCGCCCCCCCCCCCCCCGAGCCCCCGTTTTTCTTACCTGGCCCCTCGAAAGTCCCATGCTCGTCCCCGTCATCCTCTTCGTTTTTCTGCCTGGCCGCCGATTGGCTACACTGGATAGATTGAAAGCAGCGCAGCCATTGGCTGGCGCTGCTGTCAATCACATCCAATGACGCGGCACGCCGGGGGGCGGGGCCGAGTGATACAGTCGGCGGCTATGGCCGCCGCTGTATCACGGGAGCGCGCCCGCAATCACTCCACACCATGCGAGCTCACTCGCATTAAGGTGTGGAGTCCTTGCGGGGAGGAGCCAAGACAGCCGCCGAGGGACCCCAGAAGACCAGGATCGGGGCCACTGTGTGCAAAACGAGCTGCACAGTGGAGGTAAGTATAACATGTTTGTTATTTTTAAGCAAAAAAAAAAAAAAGCTTTAGTGCTCCTTTAAGAAATGAGAAAGGCAGTCAGTACATTAGGACTGATCAATTTTCAAATATACTGTATACCATAGTTTGTAAACTGTAATGAAAAGTAATATAAAAATGTCATTTGGGTACAGAGTTGCATGACTGAGTAATTATCATTCAAAGTGACTGAAACCTGAAAATTGGCCTGGGCAGGAATAGGTTGAGAGTGTTTGGTATTGAGGTGGTTAAAGTTATATTGAACCCTCTGTTTTTGTAAGCAGTTTTAGCAACTGATCTGATCACTTACTGTGTATGCAGCTTCTTCATCTTTTAATCTTTACCTATGTTCCTGTTTAAGCTTATGCCATGGCTACTGCCTCGGGTTTCCTGTTTCAGGGTGACTCCTTTCTCTTGCAGTGTCATATGGAGCCACCCTTGTATACAGGGACTACTGTTGTGTCTCCTACATTGTGTGCATTCATTAATAGAAACACACAGCCACATAGCCTAGGATGGCAAGGCCCTCCCCTGCTCCTCCATTCTCCAAGCTAACAGACTGGCTGGAGACTGCACTGTCTACTGTTAACCACTTGTCCTCTGGAAGATTTACCCCCTTCATGACCAGGCCATTTTTTGCGATCCGGCACTGCGTTACTTTAACTGACAATCGCACATTGTCGTGTGACACTGTACCCTAATAAAATTGATGTCCTTCTTTTTCCCACAAATAGAGCTTTCTTTTGGTGGCATTTGATCACCTCTGCAGTTATTATTTTTTGCGCTATAAACAAAATAAAGACAGACAGTTAAGAAAAGAAAAAAAATGTTTACTTTCTGCTATAAAACATGTCCAATAATAAAAAGAATAATAATAATTTCTTCATATATTTAGGCCAATATGTATTCTGCTAGATTTTTTTGGTAAAAAAAAATCCCAATAAGTGTATATTGATAAGTTTGCGCAAAAGTTATAGCGTCTGCAAAGTATGGTGTATTTTTATTTCTTTATTTCTTTTTTCTTTTTTTACTAGTAATGGCGGTGATCAGCGACTTACAGGGGGGACTGCGATACTTTAGACACTTTTTGGGGACCAGTGACACTAATACAATGATAAGTGCTAACAAAATATGCACTGTCACTGTACTAATGACACTGACTGGGAAGGGGTTAAACATCAAGGGTGATCAAAGGGTTAAAGTGGGAGTAAACTCTTATCTCTGACTTTTACCTATAGGAAAGCCTGTAATAAGGCTTACCTATAGATAATGTAAATATCTCCTAAACATGCACCGTTTAGGAGATATTTACTGTACATGCAGCCAGTGACATCACGAGTGGCCGTTCCTTCAGAGCCCTGAGTGAGTGAGTGAATAACTTGTATAGCGCTACAAATGCGAACTAAATTGCCTCAAGGCGCTTGCATCCAGTGACGTCCTAAACCTTCAGAAGAGGTGGGTCTTAAGTTTTTTCCTGAAGGCCCGATGGTTTTCTTCCATGCGGATGTCCGTGGGTAGAGCGCTCCATAGCCGTGGTCCTTGGATTGCAAATCTTCGTTCTCCCTTTGATTTGTAGCGGGACTTGGGGATGTGGAGGAGGTTTTGGTTGGTTGATCGGGGAATGCGATTGGGGGTGTAGTGTTTTATCTTCTCGCATAAGTATTGAGGAGCATTTCCTTGTGTGCATTTGTGGGTGAGACAGAGGGTCTTGAATGTGACCCGATCCTTTACGGTTAGCCAATGAAGGGTCCTCAGTGAAGGGGTGATGGATTCCCAGGGTTTTTTTCCCTGTTACCAGTCTGGCTGCCGTGTTCTGGACGACTTGTAGGCACGAAATCTGGTAGATGAGTCGGGAGTTGATGATTGTTCCAACTACTACTGCTGTGTCCTCTTCTGGGATGAAGGGGATGAGTCTACACAGCAGGCGGAGGAGATGGTGCAATCCGCTGACTACTGATCCTATTTGTGCGTCCATCGACATCTCCGAGTCAAAGATGACTCCGAGACTTTTGACTTTGGTGCTCGGGGTAATGGTCTGTCCAAGAATGGTGGGTGGTGTCCAAGAAGTCTTTGTTTTTGTCTTTCGGTTTGCGTGGAGGAGAAGAAGTTCTGTTTTGGATCCATTGAGTTTGAGCCCTGTAACGTGAACTGCGGCTCCTGCGTGTGAGTGACGTCATCGCGGCTCCAGACAGTCACACTGCCGCAGTCCGCGAACCCTGGTGAAGATGGAAGCGCCTGCAGATCTGACATCCCAGCGCTGAAAAGGCTTTGTTTTAAGGTAAGTTTAACATAATGTGTTAGTATGCTTTGCATACTAGCACGTTATGACATTACTTTGCAGGGTACAAAAAATAGGCAGACCATCTTTCTCCCTCAGTACCGAAGGATCAGCGGGTAAACATCGAGTCAGCAATACCTGCTGATCAGCTCCCGCTGTGTTTAATCACATGCGTCCCCCCTACCCAGAAGTTCAAGATCACGTTATACGGTCAGCAAATGGTCAACTCTTTCCTGTGAAGGTCGGAAGTTTAGGAAAGCAGCACTGAGAGATCAGGAGCCAGCAGCAAGTGCTGGCCGCTGGGGTAAGAATTTTAACAAATAGTGTACTGAGGAATGTTCATTTTATTGTGCTCAATACGGTAAGATAAAATACACCAATGGGTTTAATATTACCTTAACCTCCTCCTTTCTTGCATGCCATTAAATTAATATTAATGATTGAATTATAGACTGTACCTTCCTTTAAAACAAATCTGGTAAATACAATTATTCTTTATTACTTCTCTCTATACCAGCCTCTCATACTTGTGTATCTTAATAACACTAGATTGCGGTTATTATTAAAGTAGAATGTTACAGATATTTTTTGATGGCATGTTGATCTCTCAGGGGGAAAATGTTATCGCTATATCGATGATAAACTATTTCAGCTTCTTGCTGGTGCCTCTTCTGTTTGCTTTGGAAATGGATGAAATTTCCATAACCGCTGAACATTGCCTATGATTAGGTTGAGACATGTAATATCAGGAATCAGTAATAGTGTTTAGAATTGCAGTCTATCTAGTCAAAAAGATTCATCGCTATATTACAAAACCTGCTCATTCAATGTTTCTGATGATAGGGGAGATTACTACATCTTATCCGGTGTCATCAGTTAGAGGTAACAAACGGAGATTTCTGGAAACAAATACAATAACAGGAGGCCGTATTTTGGAAACTGATGAGCCAAATGAAATCTGGTTTTGTGGCCATTCCGAGTATTTTATGCATTGGGACGGCTGTAAAGTATATTTTATTGGGAAATTCAAAGAAGCAAATTGGCCTTAAGAGGGGGCATGTTCTGGAATGAGAGAAAGTGGACAATTCGAAAGAGTGAACACCCACACTTGTACCACTGAAGGCCAAATGTAGCACAGTGTTGCCAACCGTCAGTATTTTTACTGGCAGCCACGTGTTGAGGGCATGTGGCCTGGTATGGTTCAGGAGGGGTAGGGGGGGCACTTGCTCGTCTTCTGCCTTTCATAACCTGCACTCGCTCGTCCTCTCTCTTTCCTTACCTGTCGAGCTGCATGCTCAGATAATAGTCTGGTATGGATTTAGGGGAGGACCCCACGCCATTGTTGATAAAAAAATTGGTGTGGGGTTCCTCTTAAAATTCATACCAGACCCGAAGGGCCTGGTATGCATTGGGTGGACCCCACACAGTTTTTTTTTTTTTTCTTAATCATTTTTAATTGCCAGGATGTTTTCTTTACATTCAGCTGTCAGCGGGGAGTCATCTGTTGTTAAGGATGCAGCATCCAGCTTTCCCCCCCCCTCCCCCACAATGTTTCTGACAAATGCCACATGCTATACCACCATGAAAAAACCCTGGTAATAAATATTGCATGTTGTTTTACTCTCCGTTTCTGTTTACTGTCCAGTTTGTGAATTGGACTTAAGGAGGAAGAAAACCCTGATGCGTTTTACTTCCTCTTTTTTCCCCTGCAAAGTAAAAGCATAATGTAGCCCATTATGTGCCACTTACCTGCAATTGAAGCCTGCAATGTCCCCAATGTCCCCGCTGGTGGCCGCATCCATCTTCACCCCTCTTCCTTCCATGGCCGTGGACTTCGGCTCTGTGACTGGCCAGAGTCGCGTGGTGTCACTCCCGAGAGCCGACAGTCACGGCACGGGCAGTAGTATATTTAGGTTTTGTGCTGCCCAAGGTCTGACTAAACTTGTGCACCCCCTAATTTAAATATGACCCACCCCTTTCTGTCAAGGCCACACCCCTTGCTGTTTAAAACCCGCCCTGAAATTTTTGAGTGGGGACACTAGTTCTGAGGGCCTGGGGGGGCGGCAATGAATTCCCTTAATTTGCATAGATTTCCTTTCACTTCCTGTTTGGCTATGGGGCAGGAAGTGAAGGGAAATCTCTGCAATGGGACAGGGATGGTAAAAAATAAACTGACAGGGGCTATAACCCTCCCTTACTCTATCCAAATTGAAACAAAAAAGTGTTGCCTATAGTTCTACTTGGAAGGTTTGTGGTCCAGGATAATAGGACAGTCAAGAAGCAGTGCCTCCCCCCACTGCATACCAGAAGCAGTGCGGCCGCTTTATGGGGGTGCTAGACTAATTTGCCTCTTAGCCCAGTCCGCCCCATAAGACTGGCACTACACTAACAGTGTAGCGCAAGCCGGCAGGGAGTCTTTCCGTGCTGCCCCCCTGCAAAGTGCTGCCCTAGGCCTGGGCCTTGTTGGCCTAGGCCAGGATAAAGCGTTGGGCACGGGCCCTATAGAAACGGCACGTTCGTGCCTTTTCTTTAGTGCGCATGCGCCGATGATGTGGCCCAAGCGTATATGGTAAATACAGTAGGTGCCGCCGATATTGTGTTTCTATCGCGCTCCCATCGCCGAGATTCTCGGCGACAGGAGTGCCGGGATGTCGGCAGCAGGGTGGCGACACGTGTCGCGCTCGTTGCAATGGCGAGGAGACGCGACACTGTATTGAGTGGGGATCCGACGCGGATTCCCGCCAATACCAGGCACTGCGTTTGGTATGAATCCTGAGCGGGAACTCCACGCCAATTTTTAAAGAAAAAACCGGCGTGGGTTCCCCCTCCAGGAGCATACCGGGCCCTTGGGTCTGGTCTGGATTTGAAGGGGAACCCTACGCCGAAAAAACGGCGTGGGGGTCCCCTCAGGATCCAAACCAGACCCTTATCCGAGCACGCAACCTGGCAGGCCGCAGGGGAAGAGGGGGGGTCGAGAGCGGCCCCCCTCCCTCCTGAACCGTACCAGGCCACATGCCCTCAACATGGGGGGTTTGGTGCTCTGGGGCAGGGGGGCGACCTGCGGCCCCCCACCCCAGAGCACCCTGCCCCCATGTTGATGAGGACAGGGCCTCTTCCCGACAACCTTGGCCGTTGGTTGTCGGGGTCTGCGGGCGGGGGGCTTATCGGAATCCGGGAGCCCCCTTTAATAAGGGGGCCCCCAGATCCCGGCCCCCCCACCCTATGTGAATGAGTATGGGGTACATCGTACCCCTACCCATTCACCTGGTGGAAAATAAATGGAAATAAAAACACAACACAGTTTTTAAAAGTATTCTATTGCACCACTCCGGAGGTCTTCTTCCGACTTCGGGGGTCTCCGGTGTCGTCGCCGCGTTCTCCGGTTCTTTCTTCTGCCGGGCCTCCGCTAACTTCTTTTTAGCTCTTTTGCTAACGGAGGCCCGGTCTTCTCCGTCGTCTTCTTCTTCTCCCGCTCTCCGGTTCTTCTCCCGCTCTCCGGTTCTTCTCCCGCTCTCCGGTTCTTTCTTCCGCCGGGCCTCCGCTAACTTCTTTTTAGCTCTTTTGCTAGAAGAGGCCCGGTCTTCTCCGTCGCCTCGTCCAGCTCTCCGTTGTCCTTCTGCCGGCCCCTCCACTAACTTCTTGTAGCTCTTTTGCTAGTGGAGGAGCCGGTCTTCTCCGTTGTCGCCGTCGGCGTCTTCTTCCCTCTTCTCCTCGATGTTGACTCATCGCTTCCTCTCGCAGTAATGGTAAATCTTTGGTCCGCAGAGATTAATATAGGCTTCACATGACGTCACAGTCACATGGTCCCATGACGTCACAGTCACATGCTCCGGGGCACATGTGCACTGGAGCATGTGACTGTGACGTCATGTGCACATGTGCCCCGGAGCATGTGACTGTGACGTCATGTGAAGCCGTGTTCGGATAAGGGTCTGGTTTGGATCTTGAGGTGGTTTTTCGGCGTAGGGTTCCCCTTCAAATCCAGACCAGACCCAAGGGCCTGGTATGCTCCTGGAGGGGGAACCCACGCCGGTTTTTTCTTTAAAAATTGGCGTGGAGTTCCCGCTCAGGATTCATACCAAACACAGTGCCTGGTATTGGCGGGAATCCGCGTCAGATCCCCGCCTATCGGCAATGCGTGTCGCTCATCGTGAAAGGAACATTTTTTTCCTTTCCCGATGACGAGACAGCTCGGTGCTGGCTCTCGCGACATAGGGTGTCAATATCGCCGCTAGAAGCGGCGAGATTGACACAATATCGGCGGCACCTACTGTATCTCCTAAACCGTGCCAGTTTAAGAGATATTTCCAGTACCTACAGGTAAGCCTTATTACAGGCTTACCTGTACGTAAAAGTGGTGTGTAAGGGTTTACAACCACTTTAAGAAATTCTTGGTATTTTGGCAATATTTTCCAGCACATTTTTCATTTTGCGGTAAATGCCACATAATCATAATTTTTTTTTGTGAATTTACTTTTGTTTTACTACATGCAATAATTTATGCAAATGAGTCATGTGACCGTGTTATCACGGAAAACGTTAGTGAATTGAACCCATAGTCCAGTGATGCCGAACCTTGGCACCCCAGATGTTTTGTAACTACATTTCCCATGATGCTCATGCACTCTGCAGTGTAGTTGAGCATCATGGGAAATGTAGTTCCAAAACATCTGGGGTGACAAAGTTTGCCATCACTGCCATAGTCCCTTATCATCCCCTCCAATAGTTTACCTACTATCGATCTTAGACTGACTGGCCTGTAGTTTCCAGGAATATATCTCTGCCCTTTTTTGAATATTGGTACCATGTGGATTTTTCACACCAATCAGCTAGTACCATTTCTGTCAGTATGCTGTCCATAAAAATTAGGAATAATAGCTTGGCTATAACCTGACTACGTTTTTTGAGGACTCGCAGGTGTAAGCCATCTGGTCCTGATGACTTTTTTTGTGTTAAGCTTTTTTAGTCTTTTTTGGACACAGGCTTGTTAGCTACAAAGGTACATCCTGTGATGTGTTACTGACAATAGTCATGGTTGTTATACCCCTCCTTTTCCTGTGTAAAAAAATAGGAGAATAATGCATTAAGTACAGTTGCTTTCTCATTGTCATTTGTAACCAACTTCCCTTCATCATCCTTTATGTAGCCAATATGCTCTAACCTCACTGTTTTACTGTTAATACAGTTGCAAAAAAAAGTATGTGAACTCTTTTGGAATGATATGGATTTCTGAACAAATTGGTCATAAAATGTGATCTGATCTTCATCTAAGTCACAACAATAGACAATCACAGTCTGCTTAAACTAATAACACACAAAGAATTAAATGTTACCATGTTTTTATTGAACAAACCATGTAAACATTCACAGTGCAGGTGGAAAAAGTATGTCAACCCCTAGACTAATGAGATCTCCAAGAGCTAATTGGAGTGAGGTGTCAGCCAACTGGAGTCCAATCAATGAGATGAGATTGGAGGTGTTGGTTACAGCTGCCCTGCCCTATAAAAAAAAACACACCAGTTCTGGGTTTGCTTTTCACAAGAAGCATTGCCTGATGTGAATGATGCCTCACACAAAAGAGCTCTCAGAAGACCTACGATTAAGAATTGTTGACTTTCATAAAGCTGGAAAGGGTTATAAAATTATCTCCAAAAACCTTGCTGTTCATCAGTCCACGGTAAGACAAATTGTCTATAAATGGAGAAAGTTCAGCACTGCTGCTACTCTCCCTAGGAGTGGGCGTCCTGTAAAGATGACTGCAAGAGCACAGCGCAGACTGCTCAATGAGGTGAAGAAGAATCCTAGTGTCAGCTAAAGACTTACAAAAGTCTCTGGCATATGCTAACATCCCTGTTAGTGAATCTACGATACGTAAAACACTAAACAAGAATGGATTTCATGGGAGGATACCACAGAGGAAGCCACTGCTGTCCAAAAAAAACATTGCTGCATGTTTACAGTTTGCACAAGAGCACCTAGATGTTCCACAGCAGTACTGGCAAAATATTCTGTGGACAGATGAAACCAAAGATGAGTTCTTCACTATGTGTGGAGAAAAAGAGGCACAACACATCAACATCAAAACCTCATCCCAACTGTGAAGTATGGTGGTGGGGGCATCATGGGTTGGGGCTGCTTTGCTGCTTCAGGGCCTGGACGGATTGCTATCCGGGGCCTGGACGGATTGCTATCATCAAAGGAAAAATCTTTGCTATCATCAAAGGAAAAATGAATTCCCAAGTTTATCAAGAAATTTTGCAGGAGAACTTAAGGCCATCTGTCCACCAGCTGAAGCTCAACAGAAGATGGGTGTTGCAACAGGACAACGACCCAAAGCATAGAAGTAAATCAACAACAGAATGGCTTAAACAGAAGATTCACACAAGACATCCCAAGAATATTGCTGAACTGAAACAGTTCTGTAAAGAGGAATGGTCAAGAATTACTCCTGACCGTTGTGCACGTCTGATCTGCAACTACAGGAAACGTTTGGTTGAAGTTATTGCTGCCAAAGGAGGTTCAACCAGTTATTAAATCCAATGGTTCACATACTTTTTCCACCTGCACTGTGAATGTTTACATGGTGTGTTCAATAAAAACATGGTAACATTTAATTCTTTGTGTGTTGATAAGTTTAAGCAGACTGTGATTGTCAATTGTTGTGACTTAGATGAAGATCAGATCACATTTTATGACCAATTTGTGCAGAAATCCATATCATTCCAAAAGGGTTCACATACTTTTTTTTTTGCAACTGTATATTTAAACCATATATACCATTTACTAAGGAACTTAAAGGAGTATCACAACAATTTTTAAAAACAGCGTGCATAAAAAAATAGTTTAGTTATTAAACTATTTATATATGGTTTACAACAGCTTGTGAACATTTAGCTCAGCATTCAATTATTTTATGGTTATATAGTTAACCAGGTATATAAATAATATTGTGTGCTGGTGCCTTACTACCTTAAACCAGGTAGGATAAGGTTCAGCAAGTTCAGCTTTGTTAAGAATTATGAATTGTAAAACCAGAGCGTAGAGTGAACCTGTGACCAGGCTATGAAGAGTAATGTGTTTACACATTGTATTCTTAACAAGCAGTACATAAGCTTTAAAAAAATTAAATAAATCTTTGCTGACCTTTGTAGCTGTAATCACTGTGGAGCAGTTTATACTCAAAAATTTCAGCTGAAGCACTGAAGCTGTTGTCAGCTAACCCTGCTCCCCTTCCAGCGGCAACTCAGCAGCTCACCTCCCTCTGCTCCCCCTCCCAGGAGTGACTCAGCAGCTCAGCTCCCACTCCCAACAGTGACCCAGCAGCTCATCTGCCTTTGCTCTCCCCTTCTAGCAGTGACATACAAGTTTAACTCTGAGCCAGCCGTTCCTGCCCCCCGACAGTCACTGGCTCTCTGTTCAGAGAACTTAGTGATCAACTGTCTTTAATATCGCTCAGTTCTCGGTGTAGAAGCGGCAGGGGACAGATGCAGCTGTGGATCGATGCTTAATCTACCTAGGTGAGTATAATTATATATTTTTTTAATACCCCACACTTCTCTCTTAATGTCACTTGTAAACAGAACTCTAGGATGGTTTGCTGAATTGCTGGTAGAATTAGCGACTTTAGTGCTTCTACTGTTATCTTTGAGGGTGAATTGCTCCACAGTATCTGCAGCTACAGAGGTAAGTTTCACTGACCTAAAAAGCCCTTTGCAAGCTGCTAAACACGTACCTGAAATACACATTTTATACAATATACTGTATATATGCTTGCACAATTCTTCTAAACTTAGAACATATATACATGTTTCTAATTTTTAATAAACGTCCACAAACCATATTATAGAAGTCTAATTTCTCTAGACACCAGGTACCCCTTTCTTTTTTATCTTTACAAACTACAAGACCTACCTTAAGGTCACATAGAAAAGTGAGCAGCCCAATCCCTGAGAGGGCCCATTGCCACCATCCATCACTGGGCACTATGTGCCGGAAGACATTCCTTTCTTTTTCCCACACGTATACCCGCTCAGGACCAGTGACCAATTCGGTCAGTCCAGCGCAGTCTCCAACACAAGGTAAACTTAGTACATGGAAAAAATGCTGCTGCTAATTACCAAAAGGGATGCAGGCCCCTTTGTTAATTAGGAGCGATCAGTTCTCTGTTCTGCCATGGCTGGGATAGGCAGGATGGAGAACAGGAGAGCTGGAGCTGCATGCTCCGATCTCTTTGCCTGTCTTCACACTCCGCTCAGCTCAAAGCAGAGGGAGGTGGATGGGTAACCCTGCAGGCTCTCTTTGTGTAGTGTAATCACTGTAGGGCGGAGAGAGGGATGTGAGCTGGCTATTGATAGCTCAAATCCGGTAACGACAAGGTCACGCACCTGGTGGGAATCTGAAACAGTTTACTATATAGAAAGCTGCTGTATTCCCTCTGTAGCACACCCCTTAGGGAGCTGCAAGTAACTGGGATCCCCCACCCTGCACAACCAGGCACACCGAATCTTCACAGGCACTCCAGATTCAGAGAACAGTTTGTGACTTTGTTTTTTGTTATTTATTGAGGGTAATAACTAGGATAGGGATGGGAGGTTATGGGGTGCCCATTTGATTTCATCTTCCTATATACAGTCTCTATATACAGCTCCTCTTCTTCCTCCAGCACACACTTGCTTGCAGAACCTAGCTGGAACACTGAGAATACCTGACAGTCACTCAGTCAGATGAAGAAATGGCCCATTACAGGCAGGAACCCGAGATCCCTTAGATGTGTAGTAGAATTTCAGTGTCCAGCTTTCATCACTCCTGTGGCTACTGATCTCAGCGCCACCTATTCTGGCACTGCCAACCCACCTGGCTGCAGCTGCCCCTTTCACTAGCCCTCCAGGCTAACTTTTCTCCACAGTCCTTTAGACTGACACTCACCAGCCCACCCGGCTGACTCTCAGGAGATCTCCCAAACGTGCTGACCTGCTCCTGCTGTCCTCTCATTGCTCCTGTGCCTCCAGGAAGGGTTTCCTACATGTGTTTTGGAAGAAATCTTAGAGTACCCAAGCCCCAGGCCCGAGATCACCCCCCCCCCCAGACTAGGGAACACCCTCAATGGCCTCGACAGCCTCCTCAGCGCTCCATCTCCATCCTCCACCGGACTGCCCCTGCTGGCATGACTCATGCCTATTTATGAGGTGGCCTGCCCCCTGCCAGCTCTTTTACTGGGGATTGGCTGAGGTCTTCATAAATATTCATGGCAGCCCCTCGTCACTCCCACCCTCCAGCTTTAGAAGTTTCTACAAACTACCAGACCAGGGGAAAGGTTTATTTGTAAACTGGTATTGTTATCATAAGGTATTAATGTTGGTGTAAATGATTTGGTCCTGGGTAGGCGGCTTCTACACCCCAGAGGATCTCCAGTTTCCTTGGCTTGTAGTGTAATGTAAGAAGGGTTGAAATTTAAGCGCATAGGCACGTAGACCCCCGAAATGTGTTGGCTATTTCTTGAATTGTACCCCTGACCTTTAATGGAATAAAGGTGTACCTCTTAGCAATGGTGTGGTGCTTAAATTTCAACCCTTGAAATAGAAACTAAAGCAGATGGTGCAGATAGACATGAAACAGGTTTGTCTGCTATGTTAATGTGGCATACACTACCAATGACAGTTTCCTGCACCGTTACAATGGCACAAAATGATTAGTTAATTCCCCGGCTCTTTCTACCATAATGTTTTTATAAGTGAGGTCTCCAGAACTGGACACAGTATTCTAAATAACAATCTAACTAAGACTATATATAGGAAAATCCAGGCCTTTATTCTCCTGTTGGTGACCCCTCCAGCGCCCCAGATTTCTGAGGGATCTGTGAGTGGCCACTCCTGTCCTCAAAGTATCATACCTATAGTACACTGTATTACCAAATGTATTGGGACGCCTGCCTTGATACACACATTAAATTTAATGACATCCCAGTCTTAGTCAATGGGGTTCAATATTGCGTTGGCCCACCTTTTGTAGATATAACAGATTCAACTCTTCTGGGAAGGCTGTCCACAAGGTTTAGGAGTGTGTCTATGGGAGTGTTTGACAATTCCTCCAGAAGCACATTTGTGAGTTCAGGCACTGATTTTGGATGAGAAGGCCTGGCTTGCAGTCTCTGATCTAATTTATCCCAAAGGTATTCTATCGGGTTAAGGTCAAGACTCTCTGCAGACCAGTTAAGTTCCTCCACACCAGTGCTTTGTGCACTGGTCCGAATAATTTGGTGGTGGGGGGGGTTGGTGTTGGTGTGAGGTTGTTTTTCAGGGGTTTGGCTTGGCATAAACCAAGGTCCATATAGACATGGATGAACGAGTCTGGGGTGGAGGAATTTGACTGGCCTGCACAGAGTCCAGACCTCAACCCGATAGAACACCTTTGGGATTGTAGCGGGGTTCCTTTAAATGCTCTCGAACTACTGTTCCCAGAACCCCACTGGTTCCCAGGATGTTTTGCTTCTGCCCCAGAGACTCATGGGTGGGGATATATAAGGAAGGGGTGAGGCCTGGCTCGGCCTCTTTGGACACGGGATGGCAGAGACTGATACACCTGTGCGGACCTGTGCTGGGTAAGGCCTGAAGCCTGGGGCCTTCCGCAGCCGACCAAAGAGCCTTCCACCCCACTGCAAGCCTGGGTGGCATCCGACATCTCTACTTACAGCTTGGATGGGATCGGGGACCCGATCGCAGCAACCGCTGTGGGCGAGTGAAGTCACAACCGGTGGAAGTTCCGGACGGAGATCGTGTCCGGCGGGTGAGCGAGCGTAAGCTCATTCCCTAACCTGTTTGCTAGTACTGTGCCTATAAACTGCCGAGGCCTACTACCTCATGTTAAAGACTCTCACTGGAGATTTACAGCAGGACTGATCCAGAGGATCTCCAGTGAAGTGTTGTCAATTATCAACTTTCCCTTTTCCTGGATTACAATTGTTGTTTATTCTTAAGTGCACCACCTCTACAGATGCCGGTGAAGAATCCATCATTCATACAGGACTGAGTTCTAGAGTTAGGAATCAGGCCTGATTCATTAGGGACCTAGTTTAGTTATTGCGCCACAGGGCGCCTAGTTAACAGTCGCCCCACGTGGCGTCTCCTTATCCACCGCCCCCCTTTCTCCATGGTGTAGTGTGACTGATATTTTAATATTGCAGGGCTCTGTGAATATTCTAATGGTCAAGTTGTTATCACTGTTCATTCCCTTTGCATAGCTGAAAGTAAAAATCTGTTATTCCTTTATAACTACTCCGTGTCTGAGTCTCTCATAAAGTATAAGTATTAAATGTGTATACCCCTAAACTAACTGTGCCAGAAAGGGTCGAGTAGATTGCCGGGGGTTGGCGGAGCTGTACTCAGGGCCCAGACCAAATCTGCGGCCCTCTTAGTTGAGGGTAACGCTACACGTGGGGGTTCTCGTCCGGGATCCTGATAGAGCAGAAAACCCGCCAAGAGGTACCGGCATGGACCCGAAAGACATCAGAACGTGGTGTGGAGTAGCTAAGACAGATCCAAGCCAGTCAGTGGTCATTAACATGCCCGGTCAGGAATGGTCGACCGAGACGGTGGAAGGATTAATGAAGTCAGTGACCCCAGATGGTACACCGTGGGTGATGGGAACAAAGTTAGACCCAGACACCTCACACCAGTATGCAATAGTGGAGTATTCAGATGGGAAGCCAGAAGTTTGCAAGCGCAAATATACGCAGACGTCGGATAACAGATCTTATAGTCTGGCGCATGCTATTAAGAAGGAGCCACCCCTAACGGGACCACCGCGGACTGCGGCCCGTACCTCACCAGAGAGGAGAGATGGAGCGACACCTCCGGTGACGCCTGCACCTGCCACGGCCATATCACCCGAACTGATAAAGGCGCTAGGGGACCTACTAACAAACTGTCAGAAGGCAAGCACGGTGCACATAGAGACTAGCTACCGGGGACTAAAAGCATTCTCGGGGAAGCTCCCCGTCCCTGCGGGGGAGGAAGATTTTGACACTTGGGTGGAACAGGCATTGCAGGCAGTAGAAGCATGGGAGGTGCCTGAGGCACAGAAGAGACAGCGAGTCTTAGAAAGTCTGAAAGGTGCGGCGGCAGAAGCGGTGAAGAGCTTCCGGTTTGGAAATGAAAACTGTACAGCTCAAGATTGCCTGGCCATGCTGCAGGAAGAGTTTGGTCAGCTGGAGAAGGTGTCAGAGATGATCTATCAATTTGAACACACTCTCCAGCAGCCGAATGAGAAACTGTCAGAATATGTTAGAAGGCTGAACAGGCAGTTATGCAAGATTGTACTGAAGAAGGGAATGCTGCCCAAAGATGCAGATGAAGCACGCATGAAGCAGATCATGAGGGGAGCGCGGTGCTCAGACCCGGTCTGGCTGCACCTGAAAACCTCAGGAGGAGGAATGTCACTAACCTACTCTGATCTAATAAAAATTATTAGGGACAAAGAGGCACTGCAGGAAGATCAGCAGGTGGCCAAGGCAAATGTCACACCTGTACCAGTGTTGGTCCATTCGGTCAAGAGCCCGGAAAGAGATGCGGAGGTTGACACTTTGAAATCGCAAATGGCCCAAGTGTTGGAGATGCTGACCTCTTTGATGGAGAAAGATCAGAGAAGACCAGAGAAACCAAGCCCAAGAAAGGAGTTGTTCCTGAACACCTCAGCACCGGCCTCCCTACAGGACCGAGAAGAGGTGATTTGCTATAACTGCGGAGGGAGTGGCCACTTTGCTAACGTATGCTCCAGCCCAAAGAAGAAGAGAACAGATAATTGCAAGCCGGCGGGAAACTCCAAAGGGCCCCGGTGAAGGAGTCAACCGGGTGCCCATCATCTTCAGTGCGCTCCAAACTAAAAAAAAAGGCCAAGAATGGAGGAGACAAAACTCCTAGGAGGAGGTATAGTACCCCCCCACCAAGATGTACCCCAGAGGGAGGGGGCAAGACCCCTCAGTGGAAATACAGCACCCCAAAGAAGGAACATCCACCTAAGAGGAACAATAACATCCCTCAGCGGGTTTGTGCCCCCATTGAGAGGGAGAAGGTCAATGCATGCCAGGCTCAGGAAAAATTAAAGTCCAAAAGGAGCAGGGCAAGGAAAAGCCCAAAAAAGAAGGTGACCTCAGTCCGGCCATACCCAAAGGAACTGGTGGGCCCATCTCCTACTGTGCCCATTCAAGTGGAAGGAGTCTATACTAAAGCTCTTTTGGACACCGGAGCACAGGTGACTTTACTATACCGGGACTTCTATGATGGGCACTTGAGTCATCTGCCTATCCAGAAGATAGAAGAGCTGGAGATATGGGGACTTGGAACCCAGAGTTTCCCTTACGATGGGTACCTGCCCATAATGATGACTTTCGACCCATCCGTGGCTGGGAAGGCTGAAGTGTTTGACACCCTGGCAGTTGTGTGTCCTCGGCCGCCTGGAGCCAGCAAGATTTCCCTGATCATTGGGACAAACACGGATCTAGTCAGGAGACTCCTGACCCCTCTAGTGAAAGAGAGAAACCATTCAGCCACCAAAATCCATCCCATGCTAAAGACGGCCTACCAACGACTGGTCTTAGAGCAGAAGACCCCGGGAGAGGGGATAGGGAAGGTGTGGAGACTTGGCAGAGAAGGAGTAGTGCTACAGCCCGGAGAAGTAACCTGTCTTAGGGCCACTGTGAAGCTTACGTGGGAACAACCTGGCCCCTTTGTCATGCTGGAATCCGACCCAAGGGAAGAGTCCTCAGGCCTGGAAGTGATACCAGAAGTGATTCCGTTCAAGGCCCTTAAGAAGGCCCATGGCAGAGTTCCGGTGAGTGTTAGGAACACTACGGGAGGGCCCATGGAGATTCCTGCCAGAGTGTTGCTGGGTCAGGTGAGCCCTGCTGCCCCGGTCACTTGGTCCGAAGTCAAAGGGACGGGTGACGGAGGAGATGTTTGGGAGAAGCTGTCCGTGGAAAACCCGAACCTACCCAGGGCTTGGAAAGAAAGAGCCAAGGCCCAGCTGACCAGGTGGGAGAAGATCTTTTCCGAAGATGAATTCGATGTGGGGTGTGCAAGAAGTGCCACCCATCGGATCCGCCTCCAAGAAGAAAAGCCCTTCCGAGAGAGGGTCAGGCGGGTCCCCCTGGCAGATCTGGAGGATCTGAGGGAACAACTTGTAGAACTAAAGAAGGCTGGTGTGATCCGGGAGTCTAGAAGCCCCTATGCCTCCCCAATCGTGGTGGTCAGAAAGAAGAATGGATCGTTGAGGCTTTGTATCGATTACAGGACTCTCAACAGGAGAACCATCCCTGACCAATACACCACGCCAAGGATAGAAGATGCCTTACAAAGTTTGTCTGGAGCCAAATGGTTCAGTGTGATGGACCTCAAGAGTGGGTACTATCAAATCCCTATGCACCCAGAAGACAGGTAGAAGACAGCCTTCATAACCCCGGTGGGATTCTTCAAATTCAATAGGATGCCTCAGGGTCTATCTGGAGCTCCTGCTACCTTTCAACGCCTTATGGAGAAGACTGTTGGAGACATGAATCTTATAGAAGTCCTTGTGTACTTGGACGATGTCATTGTCTTCGGGAGAACCTTGGAAGAACATGAAGCCAGGCTGGAGAAAGTATTGAAAAGACTCAGTGAAGAGGGACTTAAGCTTTCCCCCGAGAAGTGTCGGTTCTACCAGTCTTCTGTGAACTATCTGGGGCACATAGTGTCTGAAGAAGGGGTGGCCACAGATCCTGAGAAGTTGGAAGCAGTCACTTCCTGGCCACGACCCACCACAGTAACAGAGCTCAGATCCTTCCTGGGGTTCTACTCCTATTATAGGAGGTTTGTGGAGGGGTTTGCTCGGATTGCCCGCCCGTTGAATGAATTGCTAAAGGCAGAAGGGGAAGAGGATGACTCAGGGCCCAGGAGGCCTGGTGAGTCAGTTCAAGATCAGTGGAACCCAAGGTGTGAAGAGGCCTTTCAGGCCCTGAAGAGGAGCTTAACCACTGCCCCAGTCCTGGCCTACGCCGACCCTACCAGACCTTATGAATTACATGTGGATGCCAGCCACGAGGGTCTAGGCGGTGTGCTTTACCAAGAACATGAAGGACAACTGCGACCAGTGGCCTATGTGAGCAGGAGCCTGACCCCCTCAGAAAAGAATTACCCCACTCATAAGCTGGAATTCCTGGCCCTCAAATGGGCGGTAGTAGACAAGCTAAAAGACTACCTGCATGGGGCAGAGTTTACTGTGAAGACAGACAACAACCCCCTGACCTACCTCTTCACCACCGCAAAACTAGATGCCACCGGACACAGGTGGTTGGCCGCATTGTCTGGATTCAACTTCAGTCTGAAGTACAGACCAGGAGCTGGAAATATGGATGCAGATGCCCTGTCCCGGAGGTCTCATGCCACGACAAATGACTGGGAAGATTGGACCCAAGTGGCACCGGACGGGGTGCGGGCCCTTTGTCAAGGGGCTGAATTCCAAGCCAGGGGAGGCTCCAGAGCAGAAGAAATAGGGGTTACCATGGTAGGAGTCCCCAAACACTATTGTGGAGTAACTCAACTGGTGGAAGACAACCTACCGAGACTGTCCAAGAAGGAGTTGAGGTGTGACCAATTGGAAGACCCCATGGGGAGATTGGTCCTCGAAGCCCTGGAGAATCAGGATCCCAACAAACTCCTACATCACCCCTCAAAGGAGGCTCGCCTGTTGAGGAAGGAATTGGACAGGCTGCAGGTACATCAGGGAGTGGTCTACCGAAGGGGCCCCTCTGATGACTCAGAAGATAAGTGGCAGTTATTCCTTCCAGAGAAGCACCGAGAGACTGTACTAATTGCCCTGCATGACCACCATGGTCACCTAGGGGCAGAAAGGACCTTCCAGCTTGTTAGAAATCGGTTCTATTGGCCCTGCATGAGGGCAGAAGTAGAGGAGTATTGCCATTCCTGTGCACGATGCATTCAGAGAAAGACCCTACCCCATCAAGCTACCCCAATGGGCCACTTACAGAGTCAGGGCCCAATGGATCTGGTATGCATTGACTTTCTCTGCCTCGAACCCGACCTGAGTGGATTGGGGAATGTTCTGGTAATAACCGACCATTTCACCCGCTATGCTCAAGCTTTCCCAACCAAAGACCAGAAGGCATCCACCGTGGCCAAGATACTTATGGAGAAGTATTTTGTCCATTACGGACTACCACAGAGACTCCACTCAGATCAAGGAAGGGACTTTGAGAGTCGGTTGATCCTAAGACTTTTGGATTCATTGGGAATAAAGAAGACCAGAACCACGCCTTACCACCCACAAGGAGATGCTCAGCCGGAGAGATTTAACCGGACCCTGCTCAACATGTTGGGAACCTTAGAAACAGAGAAGAAGCAACACTGGAGTCAACACATATCAGCCCTAGTGTATGCCTATAACTGTACCACAAGTGACGCCACTGGCTACTCCCCTTATCGACTTATGTTTGGGAGAGAAGCAAGGCTACCCGTGGACCTGGCCTTTGGAACTTCTTTAGACAATACCTCAGCTACATCCCACAAGGGATACGTGGACAGACTTAGACGTAGCTTACAGTTGGCCTATGAACAAGCCCAGGCGGCTTCGGATCAAAGGGAAGCCCGCAACAAGAGAAATTTCGATCTGAAGGTTCGAGTGCAAGATCTGCAGCCCGGGGACCGAGTACTGCTACGCAATCTGGGGGTCCCTGGAAAACACAAGCTTGCCGACAGATGGAGATCTGAACCCTATGTCGTCTGTAGGAAGTTGCCTGGTTTGCCTGTCTACAAACTAAAGCCAGAAGGAAAGGTGGGTCCACTGAAGACGTGGCATCGAAACCACCTGCTCCCACTTGCTGAGGCAGTCGGAATACCTCCCGTGAGAGACTCCCCTGAACCGGCCTCTATTCTGGATACTCCTAGGCCGAGCACTCGGTCCCAGACTTCTAGAGTTGAAGATGGGGAGGCCTCCCAATTGAGTACAGATGAAGGTGGAGAACTGGACTGGCTGTGGCCTCCCTCGACTCTGGGAACGTCCGCCATAGATCTCCCAAATGGAGGGGATACCCCAGATGCAACGCTGAATCCGGAGGCTACTGAATTCATACCCTTCAGTCCCTCAGCTGATTACTGGGAAGATGTTCCTGACACTTGCGCAGAGGAGGACCCTAGAGATTCCATACGTCAGTCGACTTCTGAATCAGAGGTTCCAGAACCAGCAATGTTACTTGAACTTACTCCTGAAGAAGAGCCTGTGGTGCCAGAGTCAGAAGCACCAAGAGAGCAGAGGGCTCGCAGAGTCATCAGGCCTCCCAAGAAACTAACTTACCCCCAAATGGGGACGAGCTCAGAGGACTCTGTTGTAACGGCTAGGAGAAGTGTTGAACAACCTGATCCTTCCACTGTCCATTTGGTGGAGGGCAACCCCAGCTCACTCTCTGGCACAGTTAGGCAGGCCACTCATGGTAGTGTGACCTGTGGGCAAGAGAGTTCCATCCCAAAGTTTTGGTGGGAATTCCCTATGCCAACATCATGCTCGACATTGTCCAAAATGGTAAACAGTATTTGTTGAAGTTGATCTTTGGGGACCAAAGAGTTTAAGTGGGGGGAGTGTGTAGCGGGGTTCCTTTAAATGCTCTCGAACTACTGTTCCCAGAACCCCACTGGTTCCCAGGATGTTTTACTTCTGCCCCAGAGACTCATGGGTGGGGATATATAAGGAAGGGGCGAGGCCTGGCTCGGCCTCTTTGGACACGGGACGGCAGAGACTGATACACCTGTGCGGACCTGTGCTGGGTAAGGCCTGAAGCCTGGGGCCTTCCGCAGCCGACCAAAGAGCCTTCCACCCCACTGCGAGCCTGGGTGGCATCCGACATCTCTACTTACAGCCTGGATGGGATCGGGGACCCGATCGCAGGAACCGCTGTGGGCGAGTGAAGTCACAACCGGTGGAAGTTCCGGACGGAGATCGTGTCCGGCGGGTGAGCGAGCGTAAGCTCATTCCCTAACCTGTTTGCTAGTACTGTGCCTATAAACTGCCGAGGCCTACTACCTCATGTTAAAGACTCTCACTGGAGATTCACAGCAGGACTGATCCAGAGGATCTCCAGTGAAGTGTTGTCAATTATCAACTTTCCCTTTTCCTGGATTACAATTGTTGTTTATTCTTAAGTGCACCACCTCTACAGATGCCGGTGAAGAATCCATCATTCATACAGGACTGAGTTCTAGAGTTAGGAATCAGGCCTGATTCATTAGGGACCTAGTTTAGTTATTGCGCCACAGGGCGCCTAGTTAACAGTCGCCCCACGTGGCGTCTCCTTATCCACCTCCCCCCTTTCTCCATGGTGTAGTGTGACTGATATTTTAATATTGCAGGGCTCTGTGAATATTCTAATGGTCAAGTTGTTATCACTGTTCATTCCCTTTGCATAGCTGAAAGTAAAAATCTGTTATTCCTTTATAACTACTCTGTGTCTGAGTCTCTCATAAAGTATAAGTATTAAATGTGTATACCCCTAAACTAACTGTGCCAGAAAGGGTCGAGTAGATTGCCGGGGGTTGGCGGAGCTGTACTCAGGGCCCAGACCAAATCTGCGGCCCTCTTAGTTGAGGGTAACGCTACAGGATGAATTAGAGCGGAGACTACAAATGCTCTTCTGGAAGAATGGTTAAACATTCACATAGACACACTCCTAAACCTTGTGGACAGCTTTCCCACAAGAGTTGAAGCTGTTATATCTGCAAAGGGTGGGCCAATTCAACATTGAACCCTACGGAGTAAGACTGGGATGCCATTAAAGTTCATTTGCGTGTAAAGGCACTTTTGGTAATATAGTGCATCTTACCCCACATAGAAAATGAAAGAATACCTTTTCTTACCTATTTAAAAATACTAATCAAATGATGTATACTACGCTCAGTCACCTTGACGTAGAGGGTTGGGGTGGGCACAGACACAACTTCTTTAGCATATCAGGTTCTGGACTTTGTATTACATTTTCTCCCGTTGCAAGGAAAAGAGGCAAATCATGATAACAGCTCATATTTGCTAACAGCTCATGATTTAATATAACGTCCTGCTTTTATTTAATCACACTAGAGTTTTTCTTTAAATGTAGATAACAGCTCCTACATGCATGCATTTAAATGTATAGCGCGCTGTCGCAGTGTAAACTTGCCTGTACATGCCGTGCGCAGGACGGAGAGTCACAGCCGCTTTCTTTGTCACTTGGCACTCAGACAAAAGTGACAGGCTTGGCATCCTTTATCGAATGAACTGGTGTATCTATTTTTGTGAGCCGTGTCATTGGTAGAAAAATGCAAGTCCCTCTACAATTATAGGGTATGACCAGGAGGAGGGCAGAGCAGTCAGTTTGGCTTGGTCTCTCCCCAGTTAATTGAAATTCTAGTCCATCCGATTCAGATAGGAAGTGATGTGAAGATGTTGGAAAAATCTGAGCTAAATTGATTTTCTTTTTTGCTGTAGTCTAGGAAGGACAAATGCTCTTTTATTTATCAGGAGACAAGGATGTACGGCCTGAAACCTAAGCGTAATTTTTCATTATTTACAGTTTCGTAGGGGATTTAAGCAATAGAAGAAAAGTTTAAATCGCTTTAGAAATTTTATTGAAGGGCATGCATATATATATATATATATATATATATATATATATATATATATACAGTATGTACTATAAGCCTTGTTCATCACAAATTTTACCACCTTCCTGACCAGGCCATTTTGTGCATTACTTTTAGCCCACTAATGTGGGTTTGAAATCGTGCGAGTTGGTCAGAATTCAAACCAGCAATGCAGTCCGACTTTAGGGGGTGATTTGACAGACATCTGTGCGAGTTCCTGCACAGATGTCTATTCAAATCTCTCCCGAAGTCACCAAAAGTAGTACAGGAACTACTTTTGGGAATTGGTGCGGCGCCGCAAAGTCGGCGTTGCACCGATTCGGACGGTGCCATTGCCGGCAATAGCTGCTGATTTGACATGCGATTTGACATGTCAAATTGCATGCCAAATCGGCCCAATATGGACGTGGGCTAAATGACAATTGCATGGTCATACAACATTATATCAAAACAAAATTTATATAATTTTTTTCGCACAGTTTTCTTTCGGTGGTATTTGATCACCACTGGGTTTTTATTTTTTATCATATAAGCAAAAAAAGACCAAACATTTTGAATGAAAAAAACAAAAATTGAGAAAAGAAAAGAATGACCTGACATAGCCACAGCAACAAACCTCCATCCCTAGTATCATGGATAAAAATAAATAAGTGGGACTTTGAATGAGGTGTGCTACTGCTAGAAAATACAAGTGTATGGAATGTGTATGTAGCGCTACCCCCAGTTAAGAGAGCCGCTGGTTTTGTTTTGGGCCCTGTAGTGCACCGCTGTCAACCCCCGGCAATCGGCTCTACCTCCCGTGGCACAGCTAGTAAGGGGAGATAGGACCGCGTGACCGCAACTCTAGGTGACACAGTCCTATGGCAAACACACACAGTGATATACTTTAAAACTTCTATTAAAGTAAGTGAAACTGACACCAATGTACTTGACCCAGATATTTTACTGAGGCTAATGGGCAAGTAATAAACAACAGTATAACAAGTTGCAGATCTCTGCAATAAACTGTAATAAAGATAAACAGAGTAATCAGAATAATAAGGTATTGCTATGCAACTCTAGCGCTGCCCTTTTACAGCTACTTCCCCTCATGGGTAAACTAACACCCAGTAATGTCTACCTATGCAGTCAGGCCTGACTGATCTAAATGGAAGTTCAGTGAAACAATATTCGCTAGCAATCTTTCGGTGGTGCACTTGAAGAACAACTTTGTAATCCCAACGAATGGTAAAGATAAAGTATCTGTTTTTAAACAGCTCTCACCACCCGGACAAGTCCAAGTACGTTTCCTCCATCGATTCATCTAGGAACAGGAATCCACCGACATCCAAGTCTTCAATCCTTCTGGTGTAGTGCAGCAAGGAGGAGAAGATGTCTCTAAGGCTCTGCTGGGCTCGCAGAGGGGCTCTTTGGAAAAGAGCACAAGGCCCAGGCTTCAGGCCTTGTGCATACAGCAGTTCAGCACAGAGATCCTCTTGCTAGGAGAGGGGGTGTCCAAAAGAGGCAGAACAAACTCCACCTCCCCTTTATAAAGTCTGCCCCAGCAGTCTCTGTTCCGGAGCAATGCACCCTGGGTGCTGCAAGATGTACTGGGAGATGTAGTCTCTCTGTATTAAAGGGGAATACTCCGCTACATGTATATACTGTATATAAATAATACAACCTTTATTTTGTCTGACGCAGCTCCTTGGGTCTAGAGCTGCATGACATGGTTTACAAATGTAAATACAACCATACAGAGGCGTAGCTTGAAGCTTGTGGATTCTCTGGTCAGAACGGCAGTGTAGTTGCAGTAGGCAGATACACCCTGTGCAGATCATGGCTAACTGGCTGTGTTGTAAAGGAATGTGATTTCAGGCCCTGCAGAGAAGGAACAGTATACAGTGCTGTAATGGGAAAGGAGCTCAGCAGCCGGGCATGGTATCCTGGGCAGAGGGGGTGGGAGGGGTGCAACTTAGATCTGGGAGGGCAAAGCCATGTGACACAAAATCTGGAGCCTGCATGTTTTATAGCAGAAAGTAAAAAATATTGTTTTCTGCTACATATTTTTGGTAAAAAAAAAAATCTTAATAAATGTATGTTGTTGGTTTGTACAAAAGTTCTAGTGTCTGCAAACTATGGTATATAGACTGGAATTTTTATTTATTTATAATTTTTTATATTAGTAATGGTGGTGATAAGCGACTTATAGCGGGACTGTGATAGTGCGGGGGACGATCTGAATGAGAACAGAATAACTGTCATTGACATCTCTAGTGACACTAATTCAGTGCTAGTAATGACACTGTAGGAAGGGGCTAACATCTGGGGCAATCAAAGGGTTAATAGTGTGTCTAACAGTGCATTTACTATGTGCAGTTTTTACTATAGGGATGTGGCGGTTTTTATTACCTGCCTTGCAGGAAACAAAAAATGGCTCATCCCCACTGTCAGGACAGAGCTGTGTGATGTTTACATTCACAAAACTCTGTCCTGTCATCCTTTTCACTGATTAGTGGGTGCCAGTGGTCAATCATTGGTCGGGACTTAGGCTGAATTCACACCTATGCACTTTTAGTGCTTTTTGCATTTTGCAGATTTGCACTACAGTCCATTTAACATGGTTTCCTATGGAACACATTCTGCAGTGCAATTCTGCAAAATGCAAAAAGCACTAAAAAAGGGATTTTTATAACAGCTTACCTGTAAAATCCTTTTCTTGGAGTACATCACGGGACACAGAGCGACTTAGTCATTACTAATGGGTTATATAGATACCTTCAGGTGCTGGCACTGGCAACTTCCAAAACCGGAAGTACCCTCCCCTATATAAGCCCCTCCCATCCGGGAGTACCTCAGTTTTGTAGCAAAGCAATAAGTGTCCCAAAAAGAGGGGTGGGAGCTCTGTGTCCCGTGATGTACTCCAAGAAAAGGATTTTACAGGTAAGCTGTTATAAAAATCCCTTTTTCTTTTTCGTACATCACGGGACACAGAGCGACTTAGTCATTACTAATGGGACGTCCCAAAGCAATGCCCAATGAGGGGGGGGGATACACTATACATAAGCTGGGCGCCATCAGGCATGAGGCTCTTTTGCGGCCTGCAACACACTGCGCCCAAAGGCGACATCCTCCTGACTTCTAACGTCTACCTGGTAGAATCTAGTAAACGTGTGTACTAAGGACCATGTTGTGGCCTTACAGACTTGAGCCAGGGAGGCCTGGTGATGCACTGCCCATGAAGTTCCAACTGCTCTCGTGGAGTGCGCCCTAACTTTGAACGGAGGCGGTCTCCTTTTCAAGCCATAGGCTTGTATTATGACCTGTCGAATCCACTTGGCTAAAGTAGATTTTTGATGCTGCCTGACCCTTTCTGGGGCCTTCCGGCAGAATAAACAAAGTATCCGTTCTGCGAATCTGAGCAGTGGCTTTTAGATAAGCTTTAACTGCTCTTACTACATCCAAAGAATGTAATAACTTTTCCTCTACCGAGCTTGGTTTGGGGAAAAAGGAAGGAAGAACCACATCTTGGTTCAAATGGAACCTCGATACCACCTTAGGAAGAAAGGCTGGATGAGGACGTAATACTACTCTGTCCTTATGGACAACCAGATATGGCTCCTTACAGGACAAGGCGGCTAATTCCGATACTCTTTTAGCCGAACAAATGGCTACTAAGAAAAATCAATTTCCTGGTGAGAAGAACCAAGGAAATGTGCCGCAATGGTTCAAATGGTTGTTTCTGTAGAACCGACAGAACCAGGTTTAAGTCCCATGGACAAATGGGAATACTAACCGGAGGGCTAATACGCATCACTCCTTGTATGAAAGCTTTGACTAATGAATGCAAAGCCAAGGGCCTTTGAAAAAATATTGACAAGGCCGTCTGACCCTTGATAGTACTCAAGGCAAGCTTCCTATGTACAGCCCACTGTAGGAAGTCCAGAATCCTACCTATTACGTACTTACGTGGATGCCATTTCTTGGCCTCACACCACGTGATGTACGCCTTCTAGATCCTATAATAGATCTGCCTGGATACCGGCTTCCTGGCATTGATCATGGTAGATACCACAGGATTAGAGAGCCCTCTCTTTTTTAGAATGTGGGCTTCAATAGCCAGGCCGTCAAACCTAGGGCTGGTAAGGAAGGGTAGTATATCGGTCCTTGCGAAAGCAGGTCCGGACGATGTGGGAGGGTCCCAGGACTTCCCACTGACATTTTAAAATCTCCGCGTACCATACCCTTCGGGGCCACGCTGGAGCCACCAGAATCACTGGTTTCTTTTCTACCCTGATTCTGCGGATTAATCGCGGTGGGAATGCATATACCAGCTTGAACTGATCCCAAGGGAACACTCGGGCATCCGAACCGCAAGCTAGGGGATCCCTTGTGCGAGACACAAATCTGTCCACCTTTGCGTTGAATCTGGATGCTAGCAGATCTACATCCGGTGTTCCCCACCGCTGGCATATTGCCTGGAAAACCTCGGGGTGAAGAGACCATTCCCCCGGGCATAATTGCTGGCGACTTAAAAAGTCCGCTCTCCAATTTTCCACTCCTGCGGATATGGCTGGGACATATCTTTCTGCCCATTCCAGGATGCAATTCGCTTCCCTCTGGGCTGCACGACTCCTGGTGCCACCCTGGTGATTGATATATGCCACTGCTGTGGCATTGTCTGATTGAATTCTGACAGGGGACCCTTGGAGTTTGGATGTCCATGCTACTAGGGCATACCGGGCTGCTCGTATCTCTAAGAGATTGATGGGCAGGGCCTTCTCTGCTTCTGACCACTTGCCCTGGAGAGACCATTGCTCCAGTACTGGCCCCCCAGCCTATGAGGCTTGCATCTGTAGTGACCACCTTCCAAGAAACCGGACTGAAGGGTTTCCCTTTTTCCAGATTCTGGGGCACCAACCACCAATGGAGGCTCTTGCGAACGGAAGGGGACAGGGACATTGGTAAGTCTAAAGCCTGAACTTTTTTGTTCCAGGCTGACAGTATGGCCCTCTGCAAGTTCCTTGAATGGAATTGACCGTAGGGTACTGCTTCGAATGAAGCCACCATTTTCCCAGCAGCCTCATGCACAGGCGTATGGATGGTTTTCTTTTTTTTACCCACTAAGTGGGTCAAATCTTTCAAAGACGACACCTTCTCTGGAGGTAAGAAAATCTTTCTCTGATTTGAATCCAGTCTTAGCCCCCAAGAATTCCAGACTTTTGACTGGTTTTTGGGGCTGACTTGTCTCGGTTGATAATGCAACCGTGAGATTCCAGATACTTGATTGTCTTGTGAACGACCACTTCTAGTTTTTTCCACTGAGTGGTCTATCAGCAACAAGTCGTCTAGATATGCCATTATCGTTACACCTTGCGTTCTTAGTTTGGCCAATCGTAGGGCCAGAATTTTTGTGAACACTTGTGGTGCTGTGGCCAGACCGAAAGGTAAGGCTCTGAACTGAAAATGGCGCCCTTCTGGTGGGCTGGACAGATGGGAATATGCAAATAAGCATCCCTTATGTCGATCGAGGCTAACCATTCCTGCCCTTGTAGGACGGTGGCCACCGATCGGATCGACTCCATCCGAAAAAGTCCTGATATGTAGGAACTTGTTTAGCCCTTTTAGATTTAATATGGGCCTCACGTCCCCATTTGGTTTGGGGACTGTGACAAGGTTCGAGTAAAACCCGAACCCGCTTTCTTCCAAGGGAACCTCATGATTACCCTTGGAGCAATAGTTGTTCTAGTGCCAGAAGGAGGGATCCTCTCTTCTGGGGATCGCTTGGCACGTTTGACCTCATAAGATGGGCAGGAGGAATGTCTTTTAACTCCAGCCTGTATCCCAGACTTACTGCGGAGATCACCCATCTGTCTCTGATGGTGTCCCGCCATGGTCTCTGTGAACAACTGAAGTCTTCCCCTCACCCGATTGAGTGGGGGCAACCCTTCATGACTTGGGGGGAGGTTTTGTACCTCTCTTGACCCAGGGTTTCTTGTTACCCTGTGATTGTCCCTGATTTCTGCCCCCTGGATTTGACCGCGGAGGCCGTCGGAACTGTTTCACAGCCGATGTGCCAGGGACTGGAGAAGTAGGCCTCTTAAAAGAAGGACTTCTACCCTTGTTCTTAACCGGCAAGAGTGTACTTTTACCGGCAGAAGTTTTCTGGATATATTTGTCCAGATCTTCTCCAGATAAGCGTTCTCCATGAAATGGGAAGCTAATCAGCAATTTCTTACAGGGAGCTTCAGCAGACCAGTTTTTGAGCCATAGAAGCCTACGCATATGTCTACAGACAGCGTAAAGCGGGAGGCCTGTTGGATTGTATCCTTTATGGCGTCCACCGCAACACAAGGCTCTGGGTAGGTCAGCTAGGGCAAGAGCCTGCTGAACTGGTAAGTCCCTTAAGACTTGTTTCAACTTGATCTTTCATTGCTTGGCAGACTCCAATCACTGCTACTGCAGGTTGTGTCACCATGCTTGCTGTAGAGAAAGCAGATTTTAGTAAAGACTCCAATTTTTTATCTATTGGGTCTTTGAACATTGGAACATTATCTACTGGACATGTCAGTGATTTATTTACACAAGAGATGGCTGTGTCCACTGTACGGACCCTCCATTTTTTTATGAACTTATCCTCCATGGGATAGATCACTGGAAATCTCTTGGAGGGAGTAAATATTTTATCAGGATGCTCCCAATCCTGGTAAATAAGCCCTTCCAATAAAGGGTGGATTGGGAAGGAACAGACAGTCTGGGGAGCTTTCAGCGACCCCAGCGAGGAGACAGTAGTGGTTGATGGTTCCGCCAGAGGCATTTAAAATGCTGCTTGGACCATGTTAGTCAGAGACTGAACCCATAATCTTTCAGCCTGAGATGCTGAGAAAGGTTCTTCCACTGTTGATTCCTCTATAACTGAATCAACCTCACCTGATCCCCTTCAGGTAGGTCGATCTCTGGGACTGTTCCTCCACTAACAGGCACTCTGCAGGAGGAGACGGAGATCGGACGCGCTTTTCCTGTGACAGGGAAGCAGCGATCAATGCTGTTAATCTCTCTTCCAATCCTCCCAGAGTTGAAGATAAAACCTCCTCTGTTATATATACAGGAGCAGGTGGACTGGGGACAGCCGCAGTACCAGGTACTCCTGCGGGGTTTCTTACGGCTACTGACCTCTGAAATTTCAGGGGAGATTGGCGCAGTACAGCATGCCCAAAATCCTCAGAGCCCGATGGAGACCCCTTTCGCTTCTTGGAAGACTTATTTCCAGAGCGTCTGGACGACATATCTATAAGCACAAAGCTGAGGTATTCCCGTCGTCATACACCAATTTTGCTGGTAATAGTCTAACACAGTTGCTGCTATATACCAGCTGGTGTCCACTAAAGTGTCTTTCTATGGGGATGCCTGCATCAACCGCCTCTGTGTGCCACCGTTTTGTTGCTAGCTCTGCTTGCATCCAGCTGACACTTGTACTGTGTCTTTTACACATGCTGGGACGCCTGCACATGCGCAGAAGCGCCGCGGCGCGCATCGAGCGTCATCCACCCGCCCCGCCCCTTTTTTTTCATAGGAGGCGTGTGCACGCGCCCGCGCGCGCGCCCGTGCGCCATTGGCGCCCTTTTCGAAACCAAGCAGGGACTAGGAGCCAGGGCCCTTTTTGCCGGAGGGCCTGTGCGGTGGATGAGCGCAGCAACAGGGCAGAGGAAGTGGATTCCCACAGAGAACTTACCAACTGCCTGGATCTTTTGACTTGAGAAAACCAAAGATCCACATGACAAGAAAAAATTAACCACAGAGGCCTCTAGTGGTTTAACACAGGTACCGCGGTCCTCTTTTTTTTTTCTTGACTACTATTAAAATTTTAAATTTTCCAGTAGTTACAGGCATACACAGATATTAGCGGGAATACCGTTGGGTAACAGACAGAAAGACAAATTAGGCTTGGGGGTCCCCCAATAGAACCAAGTTCCTGGGGGCCCCCACTTACCTGTTCCCCGCCGAAGGACTCTGTTTGGTCCACAGAAGCCCAAACTTCACCTATCACGGCAGGCATTGTAATTAAACCTTCAGGGACCGGGTTCCCAAGGATTCCACTCCCCTGGACCTGTATAGCACCCTGCACAGAAAACATCTTGGTCGTGGGTATGACCAGAGCTCTGGATCCCAGGGTCCAGCCCTCCTAAGAGAGGCATTACAGGCAAAACCTTGCTCTTCTCTGCAAGGCCCGGGTACCGACCGTTTAGCTATGAAGCTTTTTTGGTGGGATCCGGAACAGCTTACTAAGGCCCGTAAAATAACCTGTACGCAAGCCCAGTGAAAACACATGTTACTCTTTGGCCAACACCTTAGACACTGGCAAAAAACTGAGGTGCTCCCGGATGGGAGGGGCTTATATAGGGGAGGGTACTTCCGGTTTTGGAAGTTGCCAGTGCCAGCACCTGAAGGTATCTATATAACCCATTAGTAATGACTAAGTCGCTCTGTGTCCCGTGATGTACGAAAAAGAAAATGCATAGGTGAGAATCAGGCCTTACTGATCAGCTTGTGCTGTGACTAATCACTGCAAAGCTGGGGTGGCGGACGCGCATGCCCCTTAAATGTAAGAGCTGGATCATGTATTCGATATGTGATCCAGCACAGGAGAGCCGCTCTGCCGCAGTACTTCTACGTGAGGCTATCAGCAAGCGGTTAAAACAGTATTATTTGAATAAAAGTATAAATAATAGTTTGTAACGATTTTAAACAGTTTCAAGTATTGTACATTATAATAACCTTTTGCTGACTGTGTAACTGCGTAACACATACAGGTGCATCTCATAAAATTTGAATATCATCAAAAAGTTAATTTATTTCAGTAATTCAATTCAAAGAGTTAAACTTGTATATTTTATATAGATGCATTACACACAGAGTGATATATTTCAAGCATTTTTAATTTTGATGATTATGACTTACAGCTAGAGAAAATCCCAAATTTAGTATCTCAGAAAATTAGACTTTTACATAAGACCAATAAAAATAAATTAAAAAAAGGGATTTTTAATACAGAAATGTTGGCTTGAAAAGCATGTTTATGTACAGTATAGTATGCACTCAGTACTTGGTCGGGGCTCCTTTTGCACAAATTACTGCATCAATGTGGAGGTTTCTTTGATAGTGGGCTTCAGCTCGTCTGCATTGTTGGGTCTGGTGTCTCTCAGCTTCCTCTTGACAATACCCCACAGATTCTCTATGGAGTTTTGGTCAGGCGAGTTTGTTCGCCAATCAAGCACAGCGATTCCATGATCATTAAACCAAGTATTGGTACTTTTGGCAGTGTGGACAGGTGCCAAGTCCTCCTGGAAAATGAAATCAGCATCTCCATAAAGCTGGTCAGCAGAGGGAAGCATGAAGTGTTCTAGAATTTCCTGGTCGGGGGGCTGCACTGACTTTGGACTTGATAAAACAAAGTGGACCAACACCAGAATGTGACATGGATCCCCAAATCATCTGCACATATGCGTTCACGTCAGTCTGAGGTTTTATGCTGAAAGTGTTTGAATAGAGCACTTTCCATATTGTTTTGCTCAAAAAATAAAAATAAATTAATGACTAAACCAACTCTGTGATGTTTATGATTTATATTAACTACAGGAGAAATAAAACATGACAACGTTTTAAAATGTTGTACACTGGGTAATTTTAACCAGAAAGGGTACTTTTATTTTATCCTAAATCTTTGAAAGATTTCTACAGGTGGAAATCGGTCACAAATAAAAGATTATGAGATGTTCCTAGATCTATCTAATTGCATCTGATGTTTAATATCTGTCCAGCTTGTCAGTCTCTCCGTTGGTCATATATGGTTTCATACAAACAATTGTTACTTAAAGTGGTTCTAAAGGCTGAAGGTTTTTTACGCAGTAAGGTAAAAAGCCTTCTGTGTGCAGTGCCCCCCCCCCCAGCTCCTCCAATCCCTACCTGAGCCCCCTCCAATCCAGCGATGATCACCAAAGCCTTGGCTGTCCTGGGACTCTCCCTCCTCATTGGCTGAAACAGCCCATTGGCTCCCACTGCTGTCAATCACAGCCCCTGAGCCAATGAGGAGAGAGTGGGGGCGGGAGCGGGACTGAGCCGGCAGCTCATTGTGTCTTATGTCCTATGGACACATAGAGAAGTGGCTCAGGAGATAGCATGCACCAGTGCCCCCAGGGCAATTATATTTCTCTGGGGGCACTGCTCGAGGAGGAGGAGCCAGGAGCACCGGCGGGGCACTCCGAAAAGAAGAAGTGCAAAAGCACTGCACAGAGCAGGTAAGTATAACATGTTTGTTATTAAAAAAAAAACAGGGTGGTATAAAACCCAAAAGCAAACATTTACGTGTTGATGCTCCTCCGTTTTGCTAACTACCAGGGCTGACAGCTAGGGGACCAATATGTGCCTGCCTTTTTCTATAGCATGCCAATCCGATGCTGGATGTTTTTGTTCCAGGCGTAAAGCTTCAAAGGCCAATCGCATTTGAGACCATGGAATAGTTTCATGTTTATTATTCTAATTGTCCATGATGTCCCATAATTGTACATTACCATCTCATCCTACATTGCTAATTCTGTGAACTATTTGTTTTATGATTTCATCATCTGTTATATGGGTTAGACTGTATAAATTAATGTTTTTATATATTCTTTATATCTGCATGGCTTCTGGCATAATAAAGGCTCTACAGTGGCAGGAATAATTATCTTTATTCATGGAAATGGTGGTAGTTACCCTATTAAACATCGCTAATCATTTCAGATTATGGACCCAAATGCACTTGACCTTCCTAATTCCCAGTGGACTTATCAAGGTCCTCGTTTTACTTTACTTTTGGACGTCTGTGGCTTCATTATAGGCCAAACATGAGCGAGAGAGAGAAAGAAGCTGAAAAAGGTAGCGGATATCGCCCTATATTTTACTATTAGTCAATCAACCTTTGATTTATATTACACCAGTCTGGCAAGCCACTCACGGCGCATAACAAAATATAAAACAGCGTAATATATAACATTGTGAAAGACACAAGAGCGAAGAGTAACAATAAAACCCGCCCTGGGAATCAGACACATAACTCAAAGTCTTTGCAACAGCATATTAATTAAAAACAATCAAAATCTCTCTTAACTGGAAAAGACTTTAATGCTTGCCGCATAGCGCTGACTTAGAAGATTCACTACGGGCTCCGCAACGTAATCTGGGATAAATTTAGGGAACCGTAAAAGGCATGCGTGCGCCAAAAACACATCATTTCGCTGGATACACCGCCATAAATAATGTTGGGGATTTTTCTGTTATCAAATAGTATGTAGAATTTGGACAGCTTTAGAAGGCAAATAAAAATGTGCGCTTGAAGGATCAGCTTAGCTCAGATAAAAATCAACAGTAAGTTAGCAATTTAGAAAACATCTAACCAGAGTGTTAAGCTGACTGTAGACATCAGAGGAGAGTTGGACATGTGCCCAGTCCAACCATATGAAGATAGCTTTTGGTCCAGCTTAAAGCATAAACAAGTTCAATGTTTCCTGAATATTTCCACCAAATTTAAGAGAAAATCGTGAGATTTTGATCAAATTTTGAAATTTTGGCAAAATTTATCTAAGTCAATAGAGTATGTGAGATTAATAGTTTTTAGTAGGTAATAGTAGGTGAAATTAATAATTTTGTTTTTTAATGGGCCCCCAGCAGATTTATGCAGTAACATGCTAGCATGCACCTCATATTAGTACATTATGGCAGACTTACCTGTCAAATGAAGCCCTCCAGTGCTGTGGTGTCAGAGCTCCAGCTGGTCATAGAAAGGTGCCGGCAGAAAAGGACCAAGTACAGTAGTCCATTGAGTCTACCCATTTTTTTTAATAGTTTTTGTTTGTTTTTGGGAGTTTAAATTGATGTTTGTCCCAGCATGTTTGAAACCATTTACTGTTGCTTGTGTGGTCCTTCTGCTTCCGTCTTCTCCCGGTCTTTTATTAACTGTAGGACCTGATCCAAAAGGAGGGCGTGGGTTTTCCTCTAATTTGGAATTTAATTGCCCAATCATAAAACATACCCTCTCCTGTTGGATAACATTCTCTACTTAAAAGATAGGTCCTATGTCACGAGGTAGTTGGTGGAGTACTGCATTGGAATAATGATACTGTGGTTTACACCTATGTAGTTGCAAATGCAGACAAGCATATGGTGTGGTAAAATAAGATGGCATGGGGTCCTAGTAACAACTGTTACCCTTACATTTCCCCTAACCCAGTTTGAGAGGGGAATATTAGATGTGACGGAAGGGGGAGAAGACCAACCCTCAAGGTAGGAGTTATAGAAAGCGGAAATACTGCCTGCATCAAAAGAAGGGATTCTGGGCTTGACAGCAGGTAGAGGACAATTAGAGGAAGAGGGGCACAAAGGAGTAACACAAGGACACTGAGGAGGATGGACCACAGCCAAAGGGAACTGATATAGGAGCAGAGAAAGTAGTCGAACACTAAAGAATTAGGTATTAATACAATTGAAATGTATATCTAAAAACCTTAAAATCTTTCAGACACATATCATAATGACATGTCTTTAAATGGAAATGAGTGTTTTGGGCAAATACCATTTTCTATTGCTACATTTCTATTGAAGGTGATGTGTATGTATTATGCTATCCATATTTAATATGCACATTGGTAAATATTCTTTGGACTGGTCATCTGGGAAATCTTTTAGTATTTCCTGCTAATAAAACGAGTTTCCAAGTCTACCTGAATAAATTCCTTCTATGTTGCAGCATACAGCAACAGTATACCTTATAAAAGCTCCACCTTTTTATCATTAAATGCCATCTTGATCTCCAGCCAAGTGACCTTCCCTAGGCTAAGACAGTATCATCAGTGTGTTGAAGGCAGGACCAAGCTCTCCTCCTCAGTTGCTTCTTCCCCAGTGATCAGACTACAACATTATAATTCTTTAGCAAGTCACTAGATGAGGGCTTGAAGCAGGGTCTCATGTGTTGTCTTGTCTCCTACTATTGCTCCATTCCAGTGTCAAAGGGGTCAGAGGATGGAGCCACAGCATGCGGTTTATACCTCCCACACTTCCAGAAGTAATAAATACTGAATAGTCTGAGGACTGGTTCACAGTGCGGGAAAAGCGCGATCTGTGCATGATTCCTGCAATTCAATACGCACACCTATGCAATCTTCTGAAGATACCAATACATTGTTATTTTTTTAACAGAGAAATGCCAATACATTGTTAATGACACCTCAAAGGCAGGTCACAAATGCAGTGGGTTTGCAGACACCAGATGGCATAGTACCGTAGTAACATGCGATTTAGTGTGACACATTTTTCAGAAGTAGTACATGCACTACTTTTTTGGTGCATTCCGCATTGCTGTGCAATTCTAGTTTGAACCGGCCTTTAAAGAGGCTGCAACACTGGTACAGGAGGGGGTTAAAAGCCACAGGCTGCCATAAAGGTGAGTACCATAGCTCTTCCTTTGCAGGGGACTGGCCTTTTGATTAGTGTAAAGACCCAACAGGGTCACGAGCCTCCTCGCCCCTTCATATACATGCAACTTCTGGGCAGAGAATGCCACAGCACACCTGATTGGGCCGGTACTGACAGCTTTCTTCCGCGTTTTGTCCAAACCCAAGCTCATTCCTATTGTTACATGTACACATTACTTACAATGCTGCATTTAATAATGAAAAATATCTTGACAGGTTCACTTTAATAACTCTGGAAGAGGAATAGTTGACGAGTTTGTCAATTCAACCACAATGCCATGACAAAGCAATACCTTCATGACTATTATACAAAATAATAAAAGTATTTTCAAAAATTTCCACACCGGCCACCTATAGCATACATTAGAACTATTCCACTCCAAGTCCCGTGCTCATTGATTAAGAACTTACTTAGATGTCTAGCTATTATTATTACTAAGTCTTATGATTAGGTCCTGGGAGGCCAATTATCAAGAATAGAACACAACATTTCTCGAAAGATCTCAACACATGAATGGTCTGCCGCGCTTCTTTGATGGGAAACATCTCAGCTATAACAATGAACTGCCATCCAGCACACACCCTCCAGGCAATGCTAACAAGAGTGCTTCAAAAACACAACTAAACGCTTCTACAGGAAAGAAAGAAAAAGTCCTGGAGTCGATCGAGTGCAAACATATTAGACACAGAAATCATTTAGATATGAAAGGCCTTTGTGAATGGATGTAGAGGCTTCTGGAATAAGGGCATTGTCCTTCGTTTTTTTAATTGAAAGAAGCAACTAAATGATTTTTACCTTTTTTTTTTTATATAATTTTACGCTTAGAAAAGCAAAATTTAAATCTAAATGGTACCTTTGTTTGGTACTATATTTCCAGTGTGTGCAATTTTTGGTATTATAATTATTATTACAAACATAATTACACTGAGCTCATCATAAGCAGGCAGCTGCCACATTTACATGTGAAGATGTCTCCTTGAAAGCACAAGATAGTCTAAATTAATAATACATTTAAAGGGGTTGTGGTCTTGCATCCATGCCTTTGCTATAGTGATCCAGTCCACCCTTGTCCCCTCAGTTAGTGATCTGGGAAGCCCTCTTTTTACTTCTTGTGAAGCAAGAGAAGGATTCTCTCAACCAGGCTGGGTTCCTTACTGTCTTACTGGCACTAAACGTAAGCCTGGTGTGTCAAAATGACAGTAATAGGAAACTTATGGCAGTCACACATGATTTTCAAATCTGCTTTGCAAGTTAAAACCCCATTGGGACATAAAGCTGACTTTAGGAAGCAGTCCCGCACAGCCCACATATGAAGAGCTGTCTGGAATCTGTAGTGGATTACATAAAACCAGGGCATAACTAGAAATCATAGGTTCCTATACAGCTATTTTAATGGGGTCAACACCAGTGCCCGTTGGCCGATATTGAAATGTAAGGCAGAACTACACTGCATCTGACCACTACAAACCAAAAACATTATTTTATTTTTTTTCACAAGAAACACAAAAACATTATTTGATAATGTTTTATTATTCAAAGCAAACTCACCCATCCTTCCATGTTTCTGTGCTTTATTTTGTGGGGAAATCACCTTAACACCCCCTAGAGTTTCTAGCCAAGGCCATCTTGAGTAAGGGTAGATGATTCATGTAGAATTTACGTCCTAGAATCCATCACTGAAGAGAAAGCTGCTCCAGGTGAGCAACTGAGCCATCCATCCACAGCATAGCCAGGGTTTAGGTGAAGGTGCTAGCACAGCTCGTCTGCAGATACACAACCAAAAGAAATCCGTAATTTGCTGCAACACTTCATCTTTATTGATCCTTCATGTAAAAGACATCACAGACACCTCTGTGATGTCTTTTGCATGAAGGATCAATAAAGGTGAAGTGTTGCAGCGAATTACGGATTCCTTTTGATTGTATTCCTAGAATCAATCTGCCCTTACCCCAGGCAGAAAAGCAGGATGATGTGCTTAGCTGAGAAAACCCCACCCCTCCAGTATCCTTTTCCTATCTATTTACTAATGCTACAGGAGCAGCATAAGGATTAAAAATAGTCAAAGTTGATTGAGAGAGTGAAGTTCCACTTCCAACCACTAAATGCATGAAATACATGCCAGTTTGTATTTCTGTCCATCCAGTTTTGAGACTTACACACCTTTGCCACACAGCACACTACTATCTTGCAGGGGAGGTGACCTGATTTTACCTTGCTGCAAGTAACACTTAAAGTGGTAATAAACTCATGAAAAAAAATGTCTCCCCTGCATGTTTAAGTCATGATGCATTAGTATGCACCATAAACTAGCACATTATGACTGATTTACCTGTCATAATGTACCTTTCAGCGCTGCGGCGTGACCAATCCCATGGGTCCCAGACAATGCCATCTTTGCACGATCTTCCTTCCAGGTTCCATCTCTTTGAACTCTAGAATGGCCGGCCCGCACATGCGCACAGGAGTCACATCATGGCGGCACAGGTCGGGTGCTGTTACTGCACCCTGGGGTGTGCATGTGTGGCTCACTGACAGTCAGGGAAAGAATTTATGGCAGAAGAGACCAATAGGGTTTCTTCTGTCATACAATACCCTATGTGTCATTTAAAAAAAAAAAGTTTAATACCACTTTAAAGTGATTGTAAAGGTACAAATAAAAAATAACAAACATGTCTATACTTACCTGCTGTGTGCAATGAAATTTCAAAGAGCGGCCGCGAACTTCCTTTTTTCGGGTCCCTGCCAGCATTCCTGGCGCCTCCACTATTTCCAGTCCAGCCACTTCCCATGGAGACACTCGTGCTTGCTCGCTCCTGAGCCCCACTGCTGCATCAATTGACACAGCCCCCCGCTCCCTCATGACTGGCTTTGATTGACAGCACTAGGAGCCAATGGCTCCCAGTGCCCCAGCAAAACCAGTGAGAACCAGAAGTGAGAGGAGAGGAGAGTCACTGACGTGCACATCGCTGGATTGAATGAGGGCTCAGGTAAGTAAAAGGGGAGGGGGTGGGGATTCTGATGCCTTAACATTTTTTACCTTAATGCAAGGAATGTATTAAGGTAAAAAATTTGTAGGCTTTAGAACCATTTTAAGCTGGTCATGCTCTTGTAGAATCGCATTCAAAATTTTTAATTTTAGGAACTTCCGTTTGATTTTCTGATCGTTGGTGGGTGTCAAATCAATCTTTCTTTTCGACTCCATTGACAAGAAAATTCAAACTAGCAGCATGAATTTTTTTTCTCAAACAAACAGATTTCTAACAGTGTACATGGTTTTCGCTTGGGAAATTACATTCTATTCAAAATTGATTGTTAAAAGCAAATGAAATGTGGAAATACTTTCGAACAACATTACTCGAGTCATTGAATGTACTGAGAATATTTCCTGTCTTACTGGCACTAATCATCACCCTGATGTATCAAAATGACAGTTAATAAGAAGCTTCTAGCAACCCCCAATGAGGCATCAAGAGGACTTCAGGAAGCAGAGCTACTCCTACCTACCCCATATCTGAGGATCTGTCTAGAATCTGTAGTGGATTACAGAGAACCAGGGGTATAACTTGACCCAATAGAGTTTATTTGTTGGGGACCAACACCAGTGACAGATGACCTACATTGAAACTGAACTCCAGGCAATCCTCTAAATCAATAGTCTCCAAACTACGGCCCAGGGGCTGGATGTGGCCACTTGTTTGGCTTTATCCGACCCTTAGGAAACTATTTCTCCCACTGATATGAGGCACTATTCCTCCACTAACACCAAAGATGAGACAATTATTCTTCTCACTGACACCATTGATGGGGCATTATTTTCACCGATACCATTTTCTACTCCCACGGGCCACAGTACACCCCCCAAAGGTCTAAAGGGCAGTAAACTGTCCCTTAGTTTAGAAAGTCTGGAGACCCCTGCTCTAAATGTATTTTTGAATGACATTCGTCGAGTCACTGAATGTCTTGAGAATTTTTATACGAATGTTTGTAAAAATTTGGTTTAAAAAGCTACTAGTGTTTGGCCAGGTTTACAGATCTCTTCCCCGCCCCACCATGTAACTGGAGAGTGAGGGCTCGTTTACACTTGCGGTTGGGGAGATGGCACTTTTGCTGCCCCTAAAGCTAGGTACACACTATCACTTTTTTCATTCAACCCAACGAGTTGAGAAAAGCTACTGTACTAAAATCCGATGTTAGTACACCAATCTCCCTGCTGAGCTATTGTGCTCTGAAAGGGGGATGCCACCCCCCGCCACAACACACCGGTCAGCGCTCTCAGCCATTGGCTGCCAGCGCTGATCGAATGCCGATCGACAGAGGTTTTTCGGTCATGCCCCTATGACAGAACAGGCTGCCATACACACACGAGCCGAATGCCGACCATACATTTTACTATTTGTAAATACGTTTAAAGCTGAGTCTTGCCTCAAAAAAGTTTGCCAGACAGTTAAATACAGCCATAATAGTTTAGTCGGCTCTTTTATTTTTTATGTGCTTACGTCTGAGAGACTAACGTTTGCTCTAAGCACTAATGGCAATAAAAAAGAACGTTATCTGCTAGTTCAATTAGACATCAGACATTTGCTTTGTAAAGTATTTGAAGACCGATTTGATATAGGTCGGATGAGCCACAGTACAGATCTGTGCACTGTGAAGTCTTAATTGCAATTTCTGATAAGGATTAGATGGGCCCTGTATCTCTACAGACCAAAGGTAGTTGGTAATACCTGAGATAAATTATACGACTAGATACAATATTTACTCATTCAGCATCGTATTTGCAGATCTTCATCAGCTTTGGAATTATTATTGGTGCCGTTACTGATGTTTTAATTCAATTCCACTCGATTCCAGAGGACAGTTATTATTTATATATTCATATACATTTGCAGACATAGCATAAAGCTTGTTGCAGGATGACAATTAACAACCTCCCCAATAAGGAATGCTCTGGAGCTGATCCAACCATCACTCAACTTGATATTAAGTGCTTCTGTTGATATATTTTAAATTGTTTCTCTTGTTTATGCTTATGTGCCTCTTTGGATATTTAAAGTGTTAGTTCACCTTTTCAGAAAAAAATGAAAAAGTGAACTAATGCCCTACACACTTACCACCCCGGTCCCTAATGCACTTACCTCCATGGGTAATTCAGGCTCACTATCCACGCAGCCTGGTGCAGTGGTCCTGGGGTTTGAAAACTGTGCTGTTTTTCCCTTTCTATCCCTAGAGACGCTGGGACGAATCACAGCGTTTCTGATTGGTCAGCACTGGCATGTGTCGGATGGGGAGGGTGTAGGAAAGCCTTTCTCAACCATTTTACACCAGAGGAACCCCTTGAAAAATATGTTTAGATCTCCGGGAACACTTGTTTAAACCAGTTCATTGGGGGTCAGGGGGAAGAATGCCTCTTACAGTGGTACCAAGTAAAAAGAATGCCCCCCGTTTCAGTGGTAGTCAGATTGCCACCATTACAGAAAGCTAAAAAGATCACTGATGTCATGCTGCAAGTTCTTCTAGGTGATTTGTGTCCCAGAACAATGCAGGCACCATCAAGTGGGATGTCAGTTACCACAGCTCAAGGAACCTCTTGCAACCTCTTGAGGAGCCCTTGTTGAGAATGGCTCTGCACCCCCCCCGCTCTCACTGGAGTGCTGCGGAGGGGTGGGAGCGGCCGACTCAGGCTCTTAGCGGCTCGCTGAGAGGCTGATCCCTGAGTTTTGCAATCTTTCTTGAGCCTGGACTAGCTCAAAATTTGAAGTCTTATCTTTTGGTCTGGCGCTCCTTCCATTTATGCATGTCTTTTCCTGGTAGCAATAAAGACCTGACTGGGATTTCAACACTTTGATTTACTTTTTCTTGTGGAAGGTAAAGGTGCTCTACCACATTCTAGGGGGTTTAACTTTAGCTGGTGTTAAGTGGTTCTAATGGCAATGGAACCAAAATTGGCAAAGAACCTTCAAAAATAAAAAATGCAGGGAACCCTACGGACCTACAGAGTTTTATCCATCATAAAAAGAACAGTGAACGTTACTGTTCAGCGAACCTTGAATAAAAACCGGGGATATTGTCAGTGACAAATCTTTGAAAGCCTTGACTGTTTCTGCTAATCCCAAGCGCTTGTCAATATGTGTTCTCGGAGCAAAAATAAAATCACTTCATTTCCACCCGCTGTTTGTGATAAGCTATAAGACGAGGCACACAGTATAAATATTGCCGCGTTTTAAAAAGGGAACTGTCAGCCGCCACTGGCTGACATTAGAAATTGTTTTACTAGGAAGAAATATATTAATGAAAACTGGTTTAAGTGCTTATTACCTAGATGGTTTGTTTTGACGCCTAGGCTCTTTTCACAGCAGTTTTACACTTCATTGTGTACCATGAAAGATGCTCTAAGTAGAGGCTGTCAACAGCGATCATGAAGTAGACTATTGCTGCAGAATGGAGACATTTATGATGTCACTCAAGTACAGCTGATCTAGAGTAGATCTTCTAAATAACCACAAAAACAAACACACAGGCAAAGTCATTCCTGTTAACACCTTTGGTCGGAAGCTTCACGCTGCCGAGCAATTTTGCTGTGACAGGCGAAACGTTAAATAGGAATGTATTTTATAAATAGAGATTACTTTACCTCAATCCCACCGTAGGTTTTTTAGAAATGTACAGTATTCTTGCTTGATATACTTGAACAAATCAGGGCAATGGGGCAGTCATAATTGAGAGTGGGAATTATGGGAAAAACACAGAAGGATGTAGTCATGTTCTTTCAGCGGCTTTAATGGGGCTCCTAAAGAATCTTTCAATTCCAGCACTTCTGGGAGTATCAGGTGCCTGGTCCCCTACTGCAATCTGTGGTTCCTTCCGCCAGCACCTACGTCACTACAGGACAGGAGCTAATGGAAGGAACCACTGAGTGTAGCAGGGGACCTGGTAACCGATTTCCCCATCTTGAAAATTTTCAGAGTGTCAGTTCCATGTTTCATTGCAGTTACTTGACAGATTGGTGGCATAGGCAGTTAGAGGGGTAAGTATTAAATATCTTCTATCCAGGAGACACATTATGTATTATTTTTATTTTAGAGTTCCTTTCAAGAAAACCATACACCACTGAGCTTATGTGTGTGTCTAAATATTATTTCTTAAATTATTGGAATTGTGCAGTCTTACTTAAAAAGGTTTATAACTGCCCCCTTAGTTCCTTTACTTTGGGTGAGCATGTCAACCATAGAGGGCACCACACAAGAGTCCTTAAAGTGCAAAGTGGTACTTTATTGATTCTGCTGGCTGCCACTGACACAGACACCTTTTTTAAAGATTATCCTCCAGGTTTGGATTGAATTTCTCAGAAACTTTTCTCTGAGTCTAACTGATATCTAGTTTATTTTTAAAGCCCTGATGATGGAGGAGTGCCGAGCCCCCGAAATGCTTTAGGTACCTTTTTTTTCCTGTTGTCATTTGTGAAATCAATAAAATACCACTTTGGACTCCAAGAACTTTTGTTTGGCACCCTCCTTGGTTGAACTGCATAAGAACTTCTCATTTTGGGTGACCTCCATCTTTTGGGGGGTTGGGGGCTGTTTTGTGGAGAGCTACCGAACACAACTCATTTGGCTATGCAAGGGCTTCTCTCATTACATGCTGAGCATCCTTATTTAGCACTTAATTTTTTGTCTCTCCTGGAATTACTTGCTTTGAGTATGCCTCTTCAGCTTGACAGTTAAGGGTTAGAGGTCACCTGAAGTCTGATGGTTGCTGCTTTGTCAACTTGCTGATATCACACGCTGCCTCTTAGTACCTTAGTATTCAAAGCAGCGTCCAGTAATAAACCTATAATAGTTTACATTCCCTAACAAAGGGTCTGCTGTATGTTACTTGACAGACACCACTCTGGCTAAATCTCTCTTAGATCAGAAATAACTGCTCAGAAAATGTATAATAAAGTCTACAGGTACCTACATACCGAAATCATATTGGAATAAAAGAGACAGAAGGGGTGGGGAAAGTAGGATTTTTACGGTACCATCACAAGACATTACAACAACTTTGTTTAAAAAATTGGTTTTAAAATTGTGAGTAAAAAAATATGTACATTAAAATTTCATAATGAAATCCTCTAGAACAGTGTTTCTCAACTCCAGTCCTCAAGGCGCCCCAACAGGTCATGTTTTCAGGATTTCCAATATTTTGCACAGGTGATTTGATCAGTTTTACTGCCTTAGTAATTACCACAGCCGTTTCATCTGAGGGAAATCCTGAAGACATGACCTGTTGGGGTGCCTTGAGGAGTGGAGTTGAGAAACACTGCTCTAGAATGGTCAATACACCTCTAATAGGAGGTTATTCAAACCTAAGTATACCGCCAAGAGTTGTATGGACATAGAATAGTCACACTCTGAACATGTTTCGCGGTTACCCGCTTCTTCAGGAGAAGAAATCAAAACAAATGGAAGAGAGAACCATACACTAGACATAATAATAAAAAACATAAGTACACACATAAGAAAAGTTCAAATATCATTGTTACATTCATTTATAATGTCTTCTAGAATTTATGTAACAATATGTGTCCTGCCGCTGCTCATAGCACAAATCTCCCCAATCCCCTCTCCTAGCACAAATCTCCCCTCCTTGCACAAATCCCCCCAATCCCCTCTCCTAGCACAAATCTCCCCTCCTTGCAAAAATCCCCCCAATCCCCTCTCCTAGCACAAATCTCCCCTCCTTGCACAAATCCCCCCAATCCCCTCTCCTAGCACAAATCTCCCTAATTCCCTTTTCTAGCGTAAATCCCCCCTCATTGCACAAATCCCCCCAATCCCCTCTCCTAGCACAAATCTCCCTAATTCCCTTTTCTAGCACAAATCCCTCCTAGCACAGTTTGTTTACTCCGTCCCCTATCTCCTCCAATGACTGCTCATCTTTCAGCAGCAGGGAATGAATCAAACACTGTAAGATGTAAGAGCGATCCTGTGTCATATGCTTTATGGAGGATCGCTCTGCTGAAAGGAGGAGGAGTGCACAGCCTGCACTCCCAACTCTCTATACTCTCCATGAGTGTGGGGGTAGGGTGGAAGGCACTCAGCGGCCAGGCACAGCATCCATAAAAAGACCGGCCTGGGGGGCACAACTAAAATCAACACCAGCCATGGTGACACACCTCTTGCGGGTGTCACCCAGGTGCAGTCCGCACTGCCATAGCAATGCCACTGACTACACTGGGAAAGCCAGCCCCTTCGCAGTTCCACTGCACCTGGTGTGAATGTTGCATAAGACTGGAAGTGAAGGTTAATCTCCCTGTTGAGACAAAAATGTTAAAAAAAAAACTCACATGGGGTTCTAACAAAGAAAAAAATCCCAGTAAATAATGACAGAATGTGCTTTAAAAATATGCAACACTAAAAATGGTGAATAGTGGTAAATGAGCAGTGGACCGATCATCCACTGCTTTATATATCTGCCTCTGCATTTAATTTTTTGTGGTTTTTCAGCTGTCATTGACAATGGCCCACAACTGTTTGTTTTCCAGTAAAAGATAAAATCATTTTAATTGAAGGGAGGAAAAAAAAAAGATGTCTTGGCATATTCCTATCACCTTGTTTTAATACTCCGTTAATCAAGCTCCTCTCATTAAAAAATCATGACTTCTGGAGAAACGGTGCTAAGGCATAGCTTTCTAGAAAGGCCTCTTGGGACAATAAAAACCTTTGAGGATTACAGCCCCAGGTGACTGGAGTAATATGTCTCCCGCTGTTTGTTAGAGCAAAAAAGCTTGCTCATAAATCCCTGCTCCTAATTGGCAGAATTAGCTCTTTTTAACTAATTAAATAGTTTAATTGTTTTTCCATTACATATCAAATTTTCCAGAATCTTCAGACTAGCAACAAACCAGCGCTGAATACTTCAAATAGATGCGTGCAGCAGACAAGGAATTGAATAGGTACTGAGCTCATAAGTTTAAGGTGTAGGAACAAGGCAGATATAAAATACTGCCATTAATCTCAGATGTATAGTCATTAAGAACATCCTTAAAGTGTAGGTCTAAGCAAAAAAAAAAATATATATATATGTACACTATATTACCAAAAATATTAGGACGCCTGCTTTTTACACGCACATGAACTTTAATGACATCCCAGTCTTAGTTCGTAGGGCTCAATATTGAGTTGGCCCACCCTTTGCAGCTATAACAGCTTCAACTCTTCTGGGAAGGCTGTCCACAAGGTTTAGGAGTGTGTCTATGGGAATGTTTGACCAGAAGTGCATTTGTGAAGGCAGGCACTGATGTGGAGAAGTCCCTGGCTCGCAGTCTCTGCTCTTATTCATCCCAAAGGTGTTCTATCGGGTTGAGGCAGGCCAGTCAAGTTCCTCCACCCCAAACTCGCTCATCCATATCTTTTTGGACCTTGCTTTGTGCACTGGTGTGCACTGCACTGCACTTTGTGCATTTGGTGGAGGGGGGATTATGGTGTGGGGTTGTTTTTCAGGGGTTGGGCTTGCCCCCTTAGTTCCAGTGAAGGGAACTTTTAAAGCGTCAGCATACCAAGACATTTTGGACAATTTCATGCTTCCAACTTTGTGGGAACAGTTTGGGGATGGCCCCTTCCTGTTCCAACATGACTGCTCACCAGTGTACAAAGCAAGGTCCATAAAGACATGAATGAGCGAGTTTGGGGTGTAGGAACTTGACTGGCCTTCCCAGAGTCCTGACCCCAACCTGATAGAACACCTTTGGGATGAATTAGAGTGGAGACTGTGAGCCAGGTCTTCTCATCCACATCAGTGCCTGACCTCACAAATGCGCTTCTGGAAGAATGGTCAAACATTCCCATAGACACACTCCTAAACCTTGTGTACAGCCTTCCCAGAAGAGTTGAAGCTGTTATAGCTGCAAAGCGTGGGCCAACTGAATATTGAACCATACAGACTAACACTGGGATGCCAATAAAGTTCATGTGCGTGTAAAGGCATGTGTCCCAAAACTTTTGACAATATAGTGTATTTGATTGTTCAGCTTTAACTTGCGTTTCTGTACTTGGTGTTCACTGTCAGCAACAATAAGTTTAATTACAGCTGAGCTACCTCTGCACCAGCCAACTACTGCATAAGACTTACAGAACTTGACATAATCAGTGTTCCTGTTTACCAAACACATTGCTAGAGATGTTTTCATAAAAGAAATTAAATCATACTGACATCTTTGCCTTACTAAGAAATTTGTAATCAAACACGGTGGCAGCAATCATCGTCGTGTCATGTATAGCAGTGAATTGATTGCACAGCTAATGTCTGGAGCTCACTCTTCACAACACTTGCCAAGGAAGCTGGCTCATTTGTCTAATGGCCAGGAGTAAATAGATTTTAATACAGACGTTATTGGCTCAGCAATTTTTTTAAAAAAGAGACCCAAAAATGCCTAGTAATGACAGAGGAATTCTCTAACAATTTTACAAACAAATCAGTAATACATTAATGTGTATAGTATTAAACTTGGCACACGCCCGGGTGGTCAGTACTGAGCATATGATGAAATAATACATAAGTAGGTGCCACTCTACACTGTCAACATACACTATATGGCCAAAGGATTCTGGACACCTGGACATCTTCACATCAGTGAAGACCGCTCCAAATGATTGGGTTCAGGTGTTTCCTTCCAAGAGTATTCTTAAAGCTACAGCATGCAAAGACATTTCAGAAAATTGTTGCAAAAATTTAGGAAAAACCCCTTTCAGGTCCAGCACAAAGCCAGCTCCCGAAAAAAAAAAAAAAAGGTTTGGTGAGTTTGGTGTGGAGGAATTCAAGTGGCCTGCACAGAGCCCTGACCTCAACCCTACTGAGCACCTTTGGGATGAATTGGAATGAGCCAGGTCTTCTCACCCAACATCAGCACCTGACCTTACAAAAGCTCTTAAAGAGGAAGTAAACCCCCAAAAAAATTTCCTGTAAAAAAAAAACCTGCAAGAAAAAGGCATAATGAGCTAGTTTGCATAGCATGCTAGCTCATTATGTGGCACATACCTGAGATCGAAGTCCCCAAAGCGCTCCTCGTTCCCCTCCACCGCCATGTCCCCTCGGAGCGTCTTCCTTGTATCGCCGCTCCGGCGCTGTGACTGGCAGGAGTGGCGATGACGTCACTCCCGCGCATGCGCACAGGAACGGCACGATCCCCACGCATGTGCGCGGTTCTGGCATTATCCATTGATAAAACCGGCACGCTCAGTGCGCCTGCACCGTTGTCTACGGCGCGCATGCGCCGTAGACATCGGTGCAGTGTTTTCTGCAAATATCTCCTTAACCGTGTAGGTTTAGGAGATATTTCTTGCACCTACAGGTAAGCCTTAATCTGGGCTTACCTGTAGGTGCATGTTGTCTGGTTGGGTTTACAACCACCTTAAGCTGCATTCACACCTGAGCGTGGCGTCTTTGACTGTTTTTTCTGGTGTTTTTATGTTCTGTTTTGGAAAGTTTTTATGCACACTTTTGCACGTTTTTATACAGCGTTTTTTGAGCTTTGGCGTTTTTTATTAGCCAATAGAGAAAACTATCATCTGTTGCATTATTTGTTTTTTTAGCTTTTCCATCAGCTTTTCTTTCTTTCTTTAGGGTCCTTTCACACGGGGCGGATCCGTGAAGATCCGCCCCGTGAAGCTCCGCTTGCTCAGCGGGGATCGCTTTGTTGATCCCCGCTGAGCCGACGGATGACTGGGCGGTCCCCGTACACTGTGCAGGGACCGCCCTGTCAGAGCGCCGCTCTCCCCTATGGGGAATCGGATGACGACGGACCGTAGAGTCGGAGCGGAGCGGATGTCAGCGGACATGTCACCGCTGACATCCGTGCTTCCATAGGGGTGCATGGAGGATCCGTTTCAGGTCCGCCTAAAAAACTGACAGGCGGACCTGAACGGACCTCCGTGTGAAAGAGCCCTAAGGGGTTAGAGTTAAGGTTAGGTTAGGGTTAGGATTAGGGGTTGGGATTAGGGTCAGGGGTTAGGGTTTGTGTTAAAGGTTAATATTTTATTTATTGTCTTCTTATTATTTATTTCATATTTTTTTTGTTAAGGTTAGGGTGTTAATGCTACTACTACTACTACTAATGACAAATGAATAAATAAATGTAAAATAAATACACAAATTAATAAACATAAATAAATAATAAATAAATACAATAAATTAACACTATGCAATAATATATACATAAATAATTAACCCCTTAGAGCCGGTTCACACTGGGGCAACACGACTTCCAGCGCGACTTTACGAGGCAACTCCGAGGCAACTCCGAGGCAACTCCAAGTTTCTTCCAGGACAGGCGACTTTGCCAGTGGCCAATCAAACAATAATCAGCTCTGTGGGAGGGAGGGGTTTGCCTGAGAAAACAATTTTCTCTTCCTGTAAAGTTGCTTCAGTTAAGACTCTGATCCGACTTTGGAGGCGACTTCCATTGAAATCAATGGGTACAAGTCGCCTAGAAGTCGCCTTGAAGTAGTACAGGAACTTTTTTTGAAGTCGGAGCGACTTCAGTAGTGTGCATAAAGACGGCTCCATAGACTAACATTACAGCGCGACTTGGGGCATCTCGGGGCGTCCTGAAGTCAGATCCTGAGTCGCCCTGGTGTGAACCGGCTCTAACTTTAACCCCTAACCCTCAAACCACTTCAATACCGGTCACTTTTACCCCCTTCTTGCCCAGGCCAATTTTCAGTTTTCAGCGCTGTCACACTTTGAATGACAATAGCGCGGTCATGCAATGCTGTACCCAAACAACATTTTTATAATTTTTTTGAGACAGATAGATAGAGTTTTTTATTTTTTGCTAAACAAATAAAAAAAGACTGAAAAAAAAAGTTTATTAGTGTTCCTGTTATAAAATGTTGTAAATATGTAATTATTATTATTATAATTATTATTATTATTATTATTATTTTTAATTATTTATGATGATTTTTAGTTATTTGTGTATTTATTTGACATTTATTCATTCATATATTATTACTTTTTTTCTATTTATTTTTTTCATTTGAGCAGAAAATCTTGCAAAAAGGCACGACAAAATGCACGAAAGCGCAAAAAAATGCAAATTGCACATTGCCATTAATTTCTATGGGAATAAAAATGCACCACAAATGCGCAGATCTGCCCAATTTGAGCTACAAAAAAGCTCCGCAACTTTTTTTGGAGCTTCAGGCGTTTGGCTTTAGGTGACTTGTGGCGGAGATGTGCACACACTCCATAGAGAATAATAGATTTTTTCTCCTCCAGTGTTTTGGAGCTCCGAGCTTCAAACTGCAAAACGCTGAGGTGTATACATACAGTATACATACTGTTACTGCTGACTTTTATTATTAGGACACTTACCTGTCCCGGAATCCAGCGATGTCGGCACCCCAGCCGATGTTTCCATCGGCTGTTGGGTGCTGCTGCCGCCACCATTGCTGGTAAGGCCTTGCGGCTTCACAGCCGGTCCCCTACTGTGCATGCGCGAAGTGCGCTGCGATCTCTTACTGGCCTGGCAGCAGGGGAAGGAGGAGGGGGCCAAACTTCTGGCATACCTCACCATGGCTAGGTCCGACGGAAGTGGGGAAAGGTACCCAGGGCTTGTGCAAGGATTTTTGACACCTTAGGTGCCCCCTCTTGGTTCCACCCCTGACTCCACCCCCTTTGCCCTGCCTGTGTATACCCCACCTTTTTAATGAAGCGCCCATCAAATGCAGTCCACCAGCGCCAATCAATGCAGCCTACCGGCAGCCATCAGTGCAACCTCACCAGCGCCCATCAAATGCAGCCTCACCAGCGCCCATCAAATGCAGCCTCACCAGCGCCCATCAAATGCAGCCTCACCAGCGCCCATCAAATGCAGCCTCACCAGCGCCCATCAAATGCAGCCTCACCAGTGCCCATCAAATGCAGCCTCACCAGCGTCCATCAAATGCAGCCTGACCAGCACCCATCAAATGCAGCCTACCAGTGTCCATCAATAAATGTTTGCTTGCTTCCATTCATTCGGGAGTCAGGACACAGACACAATCATCCACTGCCGCTGCGCCTCTGACACTATGTGCAAAAGGAGCGGCGGCTGCCTGCTGATGCAAAGACTTAGTTCCTTTCTGCAGAGAGCAGAGAGTAGGAATACCAGTGTCTGGGCGCCCTAGGCAGCAGTGCGCCCAGTGGTATCAAAAACAGGTGGCTCCCACTGCTGTCAATCAAATCCAGTGACAGAAGCGGGGGGTGGGGCCACTGTCTGTGTCAATGGACGCAGCAGCCGGACTCGGGAGTGAGCATGCATGGGTGCCCCCAGGGAAAGCGGCTTTCCGTGGGGGCACCCAATAAAGAGGAGGGGCCTGGAGCGCTGGCAGGGGACCCCAGAAGAGGAGGATCATGGTAATCTGTGCAAAACCATTACACAGAGCAGGTAAGTATATGCATGTTTGTTATTTTTAATAAACAAAATAGGGTTTATAACCCCTTTAAGTGTGCGCATACTTAGTGCTGCATAATGTAACACATACATATGCGTATTTGTTACCGCTCACAGAGATCACTGACAATACCGTAATTTTTTTTTAAACAAGGCTAGCACAATTTTTGTTCAGGCATCACCAAGGTCACTATCAATGTCCTGGACTGAAATTCTGAATCAGAGATGACACAGATCCTAATTGCATTGCAGTTGTTGGCTGTATTCACGAATGTCTGACACAGATCAGCCCTGCAGCAGCCTCTAACCTTGTGACTTGCTACAAAGCTACAGGGTTTGATTTACTAAAACTGAAGAGTGCAAAATCTGGTGCAGCTGTACATAGAAACCAATCAGCTTCCAGTATTTATTGTCACAGCATAAAGTGATTATAATCCTACCATTTTTTTTTTTTATATAAAAATAACATACATGTCTATACTTACCTGCTCTGTGGAATGGTTTTACACAGAGCAGCCCTGATCCTCCTCTTCTAGGGTCCCCCGACGGTGCTTCTGGCAGCTCCTCTTCATTGGGTGCCCCATGAAAAGCCGCTTCCTATGGGGACACCCGTACAGGTTTGCTCCTGAGTCCAGCTGCTGCTTCCGTTGACACAGAGAGTGTGACTCAGCCCCGCCCCCCGCTCCCGTGTCAGAGCTTTTGATTGACAACAGCGGGAGCCAATAGCTGTCCAATGAGGAGAGAGACAAAGGCTGGATCCGCTGCGCTTGTGCACATCGCTGGATCGGATCGGACTCAGGTAGGAAAAAGGGGGGTCTGCAGCACAGAAGGTTTTTCACCTTAATGCATAGAATGCATTGAACAATCTGAAGTTAGAAGCTGATTGTCTGCCATGCACAGCTGCACCAGATTTTGCACTCCCCAGTTTTAGTAAATGAACCCCACAGTGTTGCAGTCTGATCACTGGAGGAGAGTGAACTGAGGAAATGCTTCCTCCTGCCTGCAGCAGACTGATAATATTATCTCATCCTAGGAAAAGTCATTTGACTAGAGCTCAAAGGCTACATTAAATGAGAACAGGTAGAGTTTTTCTAGAAAAAAAAAAAATGAAGGGAAACTGTTACAAAGTTCCTGGATATTTTTTATTATCTTGATTGACTGCTGGTAAACATTGTATATAGCACACTGCCAATAAAGCAAAGCACAGCCAATAAAAATGCTCCATGTGTTATTTGCAATAACTGTATGGTAAGGATGTGTAAAATGCAGTAACGCACAGCAAACAAACATACTTCAGATAGATGCAGTCAGCTTAGTGAAAAGATAATATGTGATTATTATTGGGGTCTGTATGGAGTGGCTGCACTTTGCCCATCATTGTGCAATAATACATTGCTGGAAAAAAGTAATAAAACATAGGTGGGCCACAGGGGATGTGTCCTCTATAAGGTAGGCATATGTGTTACAAAATTGGCCTTTCTGTATTTGTGTCATAGTGTATATGGAAGAAGAACTGGATCGGGTCATGCCAAATAACAGCAGAGAATAAGGAACAGGAGAGGAGCGAATATGCTTCAGCGAGTGTAGTTGGTATGGTCAGGTGTCCTCAGTTTGCTGTCAAGTAATATATCATTTTTTCATCTCCTCTCTGAAAATGCCATCCATCCAGTTCAAGGCACTGGACGATAAAGAGATGCTCCACTCCTGATAAACTGAGTTGGAATAATAAACTTGGATGAGATTAACAAACTCTCAGCAGAGGTGGTGCTTGAAATACACAACAAGGAGAAATATTCAAACTTTTCCATTAAATAACTTTTTTATTATCATAAAAACACAACTATCTGTAACCCCCAGTCTCAGAAAATGTACCTGTCATATAACACAATAAAGAGACCCTGTCACGTTGCCCATGCAAGTCAAAGTGACAGTGTCTCTGCAGAGGGCTTTCTTCAAGACAAACACTAAACTTAAGCCTCGTACACACGGTCGGACTTCCATCGGACTTTTCCGTGGATTTTTGTCCGAACGGAGTTGGCCGGGCACACCCATAGCATACACACCACAGGACTTTTCTGCAAACTTTCCCAAAACCTTTTCCAACACGTGGTTTTTCTGCTCTTTACCGCCACCCTTTGGTCAACTTCTGCTATTGTTGGTTGATTTTAACATTATTCGTTTTGTCCATCGGACTAAAGTCCGATGGTTTTCTGTACACACGGTCGGACTTTGCTCCATCAGACTTTTGTTGGCCAAAAGTTTTTCCTTTTGCAGACCGAACTTTTGTCCGATGAAAACCAAAAAAAGTTTGTCCGATGGAGCGTACACACGGTCGGATTTTTTGTCAAATTTGCTCAAAATTAAGTTTGTTGGCAAAAAGTCCAACCGTGTGTACGGGGCTTTACCCGTGTTGCTTTGCAGCTTCTTGCTCCTCTGCAGCCAGCGAGAATACCCAATACCTCCAGGTATGGAGGAACATGTGACTTACTCCCCTACAGCAGCGCCTGGGCTTCACAGCCAATCTTTAAGCCCAAGCACTATCACATGACCTAGGGTCGGTTACATCACCGCTCCCCTGGGTTGCTGGTACAGACAATTTCAGCACCAGCTGAAGAGAGGGAAGGACCTATGAAAGAGTGCGGGTAAGGTGAGTACATGAGGGTTGGAGGATGTGCTTTGCACAGACAAGGTGACAGTGGGGTTTATTTACAAAAACTGGAGAGTGTACAATCAACTGCTAACGTCAGCTTGTTTAGTTAAAAGAAAATTGGTTTCTATGCAGAGCTGCACCAGATGTTGCACTCTTCAGTGTTAGTAACCAACCCCACTGTCTCTTTTAGAAAACAGTATTGTGCAGGCAGGCATGTACTTATACATCATACTCCCACAGGTACACCTGAATGGTGATACCTTTTTGTGAGTCTCTACATCTTCCCAGTTAGCAAGGATAACTTGCCACAAATTTGTGGCAGTGTTGAATTGTAAGTCGGTTAAAGGGGTTGTAAAGGTTCATTTTTTATTTTCTAAATAGGTTCCTTTAAGCTAGTGCATTGTTGGTTCACTTACCTTTTCCTTAGATTTCCCTTCTAAATTATTTTTTCTTTGTTTTCTTTGTCTGAATTTCTCACTTCCTGTTCCTCCTCAGTAAGCTGTTCAGTAAGCTGTTCTGGATGACTCCACACCACTCGGATGATGGCGTGAAGTTTACTGAGGAGAAACAGGAAGTGAGAAATTCAGACAAAGAAAAAAAATATTTAGAAGGTAAATCAAAGGAAAAGGTAAGTGAACCAACAATGCACTAGCTTAAAGGAACCTATTTAGAAAATAAAAAACAAACCTTTACAACCCCTTTAACTTGCTGCACATTTTCACTTGCAAGTTGTAGACTTGCAGAGCACTTAAAGCACAAGTTTTAGTTGACACTTTTCCAATTTGTAGCAAATTTGCATGGCAAGTCTCTAGCAAAAGCAAAGTTGCAGTGGTGAGTCTACAGCAAGTGCTCTGCCAGTCTACAGCATGAAAATTCAGCCACAGTGACCCCCTGTGGTGGGATGACTATTGCACAACATAACTGAACCAGAATTTGCAGCAGACTTGCAGAATGTTTGCAAAGAAAAGTTGATCTGGAGTCATGCAATGCGGACTTGCTGTAATTGTGCAACAAAGTTGCGAAACCTGGCAAGTCTATCAATAGCTTAGCAAGTCATTTTCAAACTTGCAGCACAATTGCTTGCTATCTGGGTTGTGTAATGTGATTTGTTACATAGTTACATAGTTAGTCAGGTTGAAAAAAGACACAAGTCCATACAGTTCAACCATAAAAAAATAAAATAATAATATCATACAGTCCCATATACCTAATTCTATACCCACAGTTGTTCCAGAGGAAGGCGAAAAACCCCAGCAGAGCATGATCCAATTTGCTACAGCAGGGGAAAAAATTCCTTCCTGATCCCCCGAGAGGCAATAGGATATTCCCCGGATCAACTTTACCTATAAATGTCAGTACTCAGTTATATTATGTACTTTTAGGAAAGTATCCAGGCCTTTCTTAAAGCAATCTACTGAGCTGGCCAGAACCACCTCTGCAGGGAGTCTATTCCACATTTTCACTGCTCTTACTGTGAAGAAACCTTTCCGTATTTGGAGGTGAAATCTCTTTTCCTCTAGACGTAAGGAGTGCCCCCTTGTCCTTTGTGTTGACCGTAAAGTGAATAACTCAACACCAAGTTCATTATGGACCATTTGGACTATTTGTTAAGTAGGTACTGATAGTAGAATGTGCTTTTGGAGGCAGCATGTGGTCTGCTTTTTTACTGACTACTACAATCCTTCATAAAATACGCAGGCTGGATATAGTCTTCCATAAAGACTTTGCTAACGTTTTAGCATATTGTGAAAGCACACTTCATAGACCAGGCATGTACATAGGTACATTAGCACGTGTACCATTGTTTCAGAGTAATGCCCTGTACACAGGAGTGGAATTTCTGTCTGAAAAAAGTTGGATGGTTTTTCCGATGGAATTCCGCTCAAGCTTGGCTTGCATACACACGGTCACACAAAAGTTCTCTGAACTTTCGAGCGTTAAGAACGCGGTGACATACAACACTACGAGGAGGCGAGAAAAAGAAGTTCAATGCTTCAGAGCATGCGTCAAATTGTTTCCGAGCATGCGTGTTTTTTTTTCCCGTTGGAATTGCATACAGACGAACGGATTTTCCGATAGGAATTTTTTCCGTCTGAAAAATTGAGAACCTGTTCCCAAACTTTTGCTGGCGAAAATTCCGACAGCAAAAGTCTGATGGACCATACACACGGTTTATGATGAAAAGCTCACATCAGACTTTTGCTTGTGGAAATTCCGCTCGTATGTATGGGGCATTATGATCACCATAGAATGCCAGAATAGAATGAGCGGAATTCCGTCGGAAAAAAAATCCAACTTTTTTCAGATGGAAATTCCGCTCGTGTGTACAGGTCATTACTCTGAAACAATGGTACACGTGCTAATGTACCTGTGTACATGCCTGGTCTATGAAGTGTGCTTTCACAATATGCTAAAACGTTAATAACATCTTGACACCCACTATAAGAGCTCCTTTATTAAAGTGGAAGTAAACCTTCCTATCATTTTCAGGCAAGGAAGCTGCCATCTTGGCCTCTGTTTAATCTTCAACTGCCATGATGCTGCACATGTGATCAGTTATGACACCAGCCATTGGATGGTTTGACAGTTTGGTTGAGAGCACAACCAATGTGACAGTTGGCATTCCCGGCATGCCGGGAATGTAACTTCTTTTTGAAACTGTTAAATCGATGGGTTTACTTCCGCTTTAACCCATGGTGTGTTTGGGCACAATAAATATTGAAAGAATTAAAAATGTTAGTATTATGGTTATTGAAAAATTAACAGTAGGTTTAGTATGTTGCTAAGGTTGAGACTGAATTGACAAAGGTTTTGTTAGATTGAGTTATAGGTGTACTGTTTAGGTTAAGGTTCAGGATTTTAGGTGATGTTCTAAGTATATTTGCCACTGCTAAGTTTATATTGTTGACAAAAATGTGCCTGAACAATTAATTGCTGCCAAAACATTTGCACCAATGCTTCCACATTAAGAGTCGGTTCACACAGGGGTGACTCGGGATCTGACTTCAAGTCGCCCCAAGTTGCCCCAAGTCACGCTGTTTTTAAAACTAATGGAAGTGAATGGAGTCGTCTTAATGTACACGACTGCAGTCGCTCCGACTTCAAAAAAGGTTCTTGTACGACTTCAATACGACTTTTAGGCGACTTGTACCCATTGATTTCAATGGAAGTCGCCTCCAAGTCGGATCCCCGTTCATAGAGAGGCAACTTTACAGGAAGTCGCCCCTCTGTGAACCGGCTCTAAGGCAAACCCCTGCCACGGAGCTGGTATTTGGTATGAATCATGAAGGGGAACTCCACACCAAAATTTAAATAAAAAAACGGCATGGGTTCCCCTCCAAGAGCATACCAGGCCCTTAGGTCTGGTATGGATTTTAAGGGGAACCCCCTACGCCGAAAAAAACAGCGTGGGGGTCCCCCCAAAATCCATACCAGACCCTTATCCGAGCACGCAGCCCGGCCGGTCAGGAAAGGGGGTGGGGACGAGCGAGCGCCCCCCCTCCTGAACTGTACCAGGCCGCATGGCCCCCCCCAAAGCACCCTGCCCCCATGTTGATGGGGACAAGGGCCTCTTCCCGACAACCCTGGCCGTTGGTTGTCGGGGTCTGCGGGCGGGGGGCTTATCGGAATCCGGGAGCCCCCTTTAATAAGGGGGCCCCCAGATCCCGGCCCCCCACCCTATGTGAATAAGTATGGGGTACATCGTACCCCTACCCATTCACCTGGGGGAAAAGTGTCAATAAAAAAAAACACACTAGACAGCTTTTTAACATAATTTATTAGGCAGCTCCGGGTGTCTGCTTCCGACTTCGGGGGTCTTCTTCCGACTTCGGGGGTCTCTTCTGACTTCGGGGGTCTTTGCCATTTTTGAATTTGGTCATTAAAAACGATCGTGTGTGGGCTCCAGAGCATTTTCACGATGTAAAAAATGGCCATAAAAAATTTGGAACATGCTCTAATTTTTCTCGTCGTTTTTCACATCGTCGTTTTTCTCGTCATGAAAAACGGCCGTGTGTAGGCTTTAACGACGTGAAAAAAACACGCATGCTCAGAAGCAAGTGATGAGACGGCAGCGCTCGTTCTGGTGAAACTAGCGTTCGTAATGGAGATAGCACATTTGTCAAGCTGTAACAGACTGAAGAGCACAAGGCTGAAAAGCGCAAATCGTCTCTCACCAAACTTTACTAACACGGGGATCAGCAAAAGCAGCCCAAAGGGTGGCACCATCCGAATGGAACTTCCCCTTTATAGTTCCGTCGTACATCACAAAAAAAAAGTCTGGCCAAAGAAATAAATAAACGCCCAAACTTTAAAAACTGCCAAACTTTGCTAAACTCTGCTAAACTTGCCCAAACTGGTTTGAAAAAATGCAGCTTAGGTGAGTTTATAATGCTGATATTCTCCTGCCCGGATAAACAGTGTTTACAAGAAACCAGTGTGCACGAGGCCTAAAATTAATAATGGCAATTTTTAAGAGCTAAAAATCAAAATCAGTGTACCACCCATATGTATAGATATGGCATATACTACATATCACCAGCCATTCTAGCCACACTCACTACCTAGTGAGATATAGCTCTCATCAGATTATAATAGCAATGCATAAATATCCTTTGGCTCTTGTTCTCATCATGTAAATGCTCCCATTAATCTGTATTATATTGGTATTCAATTGTATAGCCATTGACATGTTCAGAGAAGTTATGAATAATTGAAAGTGCAGTTAATCAATTAACTTTTCTGTAGTGCTGTATGTAATGACCTGACACCTGACCCCGAGCTGATGTCGGAGTAATTGAACAAGTTTGATCTATGCAAATACAGTAAATAGAAAATATAGGTGTAAACTATTATAGACAATGATGGTATAGCAGACAACTTTCAAAGAGCATTTTTTTGGCAGAGGAAGTGTAGTATGATCTTTGTATATGTTACATGAGTATTGCTGTCCCTCATCTTTGAGTGTTTGACTTACAATATTGAGCATCTATAATATAAAATAACTTTCAGTATTTGCTGTTCATACATGTGTAGCGGCCTCACCCTCTTCTTCTTTAGCGATTACTTTGGCTTCGGTCTAGGGATACCTTGAAGGGGAGAGCGAGGTGCGCCACGGCCCATGTCCTCTAGATTACAGCATGTAGAGGTGAAGGCCAGCACCAGATTACCTTCGGGCTGTGTATACGCTCAGAGCCAAGTCTGTTATGCTGATAACCCCCTTTGCTCCCAGTAATTGGAGTACCACATACTGAAAAGGTCCAACACTTATTTATTCCATAACAGCAAACAAATAGTCCTTTGCGAGCAGACAGTTTGAGACCCATAGAACAGTTCAGTATTGGTGGGGAGTAGGTCAAGGCACAATCCTCAAAGAAAACTAAACCGTTGAGGTTTCACCAATGGTTGCTAAGCACAGTGGCTGTTAAATGGACCCAGCACCCAGACCTACCTGCACCGGGAAACCTCAACCTGAACGAAACCTTGTGTCTGGCACCTGAAATGCCCTGAAACAAAATGCAACAGATGATGCCCAGAAACCCCCCCCCACGGGACCTGAAAGCGTGTCCGGCCATGTCCGATCGTGCTACGTGATGCATGAAGGAATTAAAAACGTGATACCCAAACGGTTGAGGAGACTTGCCACTGTCCAAATCAATTGACCTAAGACGGCATACATATGCAACTCGACTTCACCTGAACCCGAGAACCATCCCCCCGACCCTGCACCCGTCCCCTGCGAGAATCAAGGAAGCTGAAACGTGGAACCCGAACGGTTGAGGAGACTTGCCACTGACCAAGTCAATTAAAAACGAACATCTCAAACCGTTGACACCCACAGATGTGGTGGGTGACCCCGCAGTGGAACTACTTCTCCCCAACCACCCACGAGACTTAAGATGGCATACATGTGCAACTCGACTTCACCTGAACCCGAGAACCATCCCCCCGACCCTGCACCCGTCCCCTGCGAGAATCAAGGAACATGAAACGTGAAACCCAAACGGTTGAGGAGACTTGCCACTGTACAAATCAATTGAAAATGAACATCTCAAACCGCTAATACCCACAAGTGTGGTGGGTGACCCCGCAATGGAACTACTACCCCCCCACAACCCCCAAGAAACGCAATACATGCAACTCGACCTAACCTAACCCTGCGAACCACCACCCCCCCCCCTTGTGCAACACGGAGTGGAACCAGCACCCTGAACGTGAACGAACAACGCATGACACTAACTGAAACAACCTGAAAAAGAACAGATTCTGATGCAAACGTAAATATTTGAACAACGTCCTGAAAAAGGAAAAAAGAAACGACAGACTCATGCATCAAATGAATGAGATGAAAACGACAACCCTGCAGAAAATGAGAAAGTGACAAGGTGAACTGCACATGTAAGCCCGACCACCCCCCCTCCCCCCCACATGAATCCAAATACTGACCTGCAACCCCAAGTGAGAAAACGCAGGGAAGAAAAACCATGCGACGCTGCACGGTGCAGAAATAGCAACATGTCAGTAGGTAGGCAACTTGACCACCCCCGTCACGCCAGAAAGCAAAACCCCACCCCCCTTGCAAAATGACATGATGCATGCAGCAACACCCCCCCCCCCCCATTGAAATGACATGACGCTGCAGAAACCCCCCCCCCCCCCCACAAAATGACAAGATGCCGGCGGCAACACCCCCCCTCCCCACAAAATGACATGCATGCATCGGTGACACACGTGGTGACAGCCTCTGACCGAGGGTACCAAGCCACAGACTTCAGTACTGACACTGGGAACCGGCGGGCGCTGAGCCCGACCGGACCCTGAATGGGGAGAGTAGCGGCAACTGGCTCAGGATGTACCGGAGCCCTGTGCCCCCGAGATCGGGAGAGGGAGCCCCACCATCCATGCCTGGAAAGACTGCGCGGCCGCCTGAGGAGGAGAGGCGCCCGAGACCGGAGACCGCGATCCCCCAATGGGGAGCCCTCAACCCAGTGACACCCGACTGAAAAAACCTGTAACCCGCACGGAAAAGCGGGAAGACTCTGAGCCCCCCTGCAGTCGCACGTCTTCCTGAACCGAGGCGAAACCGGAAGTGACGTCAGACAGGATGCCCGGAAATGACGATAACAGTAGCGCTGACAACAGCAAAGGGGCCGGCCGTGGGAGTGAGGAGGAGGGTGGGTTTAAATACCCCCGACTCCTCCTACAAATTCAGGCCAGCCTACGGCCGGCCTTCCCATTTATTCCATAACGGCAAACAAATAGTCCTTTGCGAGCAGACAGTTTGAGACCCATAGAACAGTTCAGTATTGGTGGGGAGTAGGTCAAGGCACAATCCTCAAAGAAAACTAAACTGTTGAGGTTTCACCAACGGTTGCTAAGCACAGTGGCTGTTAAATGGACTTTTTAGTTGCAGAGTCTCTTCCAGCGACTCTAGTGAACAGGAACTGGATTTACCTTCGCTACGTTGCAGCCCCTGTCAGGGGGAAGACATCCCCCCAAGGGAGTTACCAGAGGCCCCGCCGTCACCGGATTAATGCTGTACCGAGCTATTCGGAAGGGTTACACTCCCCGGCCTCTTCGCCTCAGATACGGGTCCCAACACCTTAGGGCCCCTCGGACTCCTCCACTCTCTCGGAACCCAGTCGAAGTTACTGGGCTCCAGGCCTTGGCCGTAGTACCTCACCCCAGGCTTAAGGTGCCTGGGATGGACTCCATCCCTCGATCCGGCCAGGTCAAGGGCACCTGGGCCTGGAACTCCGGAACGCCAGCACCCAGGCCGATGGTGCCTGGGTGCGGCCACGTCCTCCAACTTTGAACCCCAAGGTCAGGGTGTCCGCCCCTTTTATCTCCTCTCCCTTTGCGTCACAGCGAGTTCCCCGCCCCGCTGTACCGGCGCCAGGAAAGGACAAAAAGAAAAAAAAAATAAACAGTCTTGCGGTGCAGGTTCAACTCCGACCCAGGGCGACAACGCCACCTGCAGGCCACAGGGAACCTTGCACCACCACAGTCCTCCAAGAACCACAAAAGGGACTCTCAGATTTCCTAACAATTAGTACATCTGGGTTAAATGACCCAGGGGTGCCCCCCCCCAATTTAAATACCCGCTACACATGTATACATTTATATAATATAGGTTGAAGTGGAAGACTGGAAACCTTTGTCCTGGGGACAAACAAAACCAAGAAGCCCTGTCATAAGAGGCACTAGGGTTGAGCTTTAAGCCGACTCGGTGTTCGTCCAGAACCCGAGGCGTTCACAGATTAGGAAAAAGGCAAACGAGTTAGGCCATTTTTATCTATAGTAACCAATTGCCAACACTGCACTTCCTGCCGTTTGTACTGTAGTCAGGTGGCTTAGAAGCGCCAATCATGTTTTTTTTTTGTTATGTGCCAGCCCCTCCCTATAAAAGTCAGAAAACATCTACTGTATATATTCCAGTATAAGCCGACTTTTTCAGCACATTTTTTATGCTGAAAAGGCCCCCCCCTCCGCTTATACTCGAGTCTCCCACTGTGTCATGCAGTCTTAACTGCAGTCAGTGGCCGTCCACTGTATCAAAGCCCCGCCTCCTCCTCGTCCGTGATAGACAGAACACTGATACAATGCTGGGAAACTGAATTAGTGTTCCGTCTATCACGGATGAGGAGGAGGTAGGGCTTTGAAACAGTGGATGGCCGAACAGTTGCATGACACAGCGGGAGACCGTAAACAAGGTGAGGCTGCAAATGAGCACAGTGAGGCTGCAGATGGGCACAGATGGGCACAGTGAGGCTGCAGATGGGCACAGTGAGGCTGCAAATGGGCACAGTGAGGCTGCAGGTGGGCACAGTGAGGCTGCAGATGGGTATTGTTTACAAGTAGCTGCTGCATTTCCCACCAACGCTGTATCCTGGCCTAGGCCAACAAGGCCCAGGCCTAGGGCAGCACTTTGCAGGGGGGCAGCACAGAAAGAGTCCCCGCCGGCTTGCGCTACACTGTTAGTGTAGCGCCAGTCATATGGGGCGGACTGGGCTGAGAGGCAAATTAGTCTAGCGCCCCCATAAAGCGGCAACACTGCTTCAAGTATGCGGACGGCCAGCATTCCGCAACTGTGTGGCGGGGGGGAGGGGGGCTGCTTATAATTTTAACTGTCCTATCATCCTGGATCACAAACCTTTCTCACTGTGCTATATATTTTCTGCTGCACCATTGGCGTGGTTATATCTTCTTAGTCCTCTCCATAAAATTATCAGAAATTTGAGCTTAAAGTAGAACTATAGGCAACACTTTTATTTTTCATTTTGGATAGAGTAAGGGAGGGTTATAGCCCCTGTCAGTTTTTTTCTTACCATCCCTGTCCCATTGCAGAGATTTCGCTTCACTTCCTGCCCCATAGCCCAACAGGAAGTGAGAGGAAATCTATGCAAATTAAGGGAATCCATCCCCCCCAGGCCCTCAGAACTAGTGTCCCACTCAAAAATTTCAGGGCTGGTCTTAAGCAGAAAGGGGTGTTGCCTTGACAGGAAGGGGTGGGTCATATTTAAATTAGGGGGTGCATGAGTTTAGTCAGGCCTAGGGCAGCACAAAACCTAAATACACTCTGTTTCCCACCCTAGGCTTATATTCAAGTCCATACATTTTCCCATTTTTTTGTGGTAAAATTAGGTGCCTCTGCTTATATTCAGGTCAGCTTATACTCAAGTATATACGGTATATTTACATTGATTTAAACACCTACTGCGTTAGCCAGTCCTGTAGCAGATTAGAAACTGTTTGCAGGGAAGGTTAGACGCTGCTTGTGATTGCTAAAAAATTTCTTGTTTAGTAAAAATGCTTGAAGACTCAATACAATAACTTTGTAGCTTTTTTTAGTCAAATAAATACAATCTGTTGTTGATTTTTTGATTTCTGGCTAGTTTCTGTCCTGTTCAGAAAGTGGCCTAGTGAAAGAGGTACTGTGCATGTAGTTACTACAACATTTTAGAGGCCTTTTTCAGCAAAATAAATAATTTTAAATAGAAAAACTAGCTCATATCTCTTCTGTTTAAATGGGACCTAGTATCAGTGAATAAATACTGTGCATATAGTCCCTACAGTATTTTTGGAATTTATTTAGGGAAAAATACTCAACTCTAAAGTTGATTTCATGATTTTTAGCTGGCTAGTGTGGGTCCTGTTCAAATTGTATCCTAGTGAAAGTGTTTAAATACTGGTAGTCACTACATTATTCCGGTCAGCAAAAAAAAAAATACACTCCAATGTTGATTTTTCTTCTTTTTTTTAAATTAAAAGCTGCCTGGTATCTGTCTTTTTCAAAATTCTGACTAGAAAACTGATAACATACTGTGCATGAAGTCAGTACATTGGGCTTTTTTTCTTTAAAATAAAATGCTGTGATTTTGATTTCTTGATTAAGAAACTGCGGCCTACTAAAACACTTCACATACTGTAGTGTGCATAGACTGAACAATGTTTATGTGTTTTTTAGTGAAATAATGCCTTCTAATTCTGATTGCTAGATTTAACTCTGCCTAGTGTGTCCCTCCTAAATTGTGGCCTACTAAAGCTGCTTACATAGTGTGTATTGAGTCTGTGCAATATTTCTGGCTTTTTTTCGGTTAAATAGTGACTTCCTAATACTAAACCTGCCCTAGTTAATTTTAACTTTGTAAAAGTGCTTACATACTGCAGAGAGAGTATGTAAAACATTTCTGTCTGTTGTCTCTGAAATATTACTCTGTAATTGAAAAAAACACTGTGTACTCAAAACACCTAACACTTGCACCCCAAGTAAATAAAATGTAGCTTCTCAGTCCCAAATGACCCTGCTGAGGTGAAGGCCCTCTCTGATATGTCACTTGCTGCAGGCTAGGCTAGTACCTGAAGTACATGTTGGGTCACTTCCAGCCAGTGCTTCAGCTTCCAATAGTTATGGAATATAATCTCTAAGACAATGTGCACCTTTGGACACATCTGATCACAGATCAGGGCAAAGAGCCAATCGCTATGGTTGATCAGCTGTGTCCAATTACAGCTGATCACAATGTAAACAGGATTTGCTGGTTATTGACAATCCTCCCCTTACGCTAACAGCAAACCCACACAAGGGATCATCAGTGTCCTGATGATCAGTGTAGCCCCCACAGTGTCCACAAGTTCTGCCAATCTGTGCCCACCAGTGCTGCCAATCAGTGCCAATCAATGCCGCCTATCAGTATTGACAATCAGTGCCACCTATCAGTGATGCCTATCATTGCCGCCTATCAGTGCCCATCAGTGCCACATATCAGTGCAGCCTCATCAGTGCCTCCTTATCAGTGCCCACCAGTGCTGCCTTAATCAGTGCCCATAATGCTGCTTATCAGTGCCCATCAGTGCAGCATGTCAGTGCAGCCTCATCAGCACACATCAGTGAAGGAAAAAATTACTTATTTACAACATTTTATAACAGAAACAAAGAAAAACTTTTTTTTTTCAAAATTGTTGGTCTTTTTTCATTTGTTTGGAAAAAAAAAACAACCCACTGGTGATTAAATACTACCAAAAAAAAGCTCTATCTGTCTAAAAAAAAATGATAAAAATGTAGTTTGGGTACAGTGTTGCATGACCATGCAACTGTCATTCAAAGTGCAACAGCATTGAAAGCTGAAATCTGGCCTGGGCAGGCTTGGGCAAAAGTGCCCAGTAGGCAAGTGGTTAAACAACCCCCTACATACAAAATAAAAGTTTTATGGAGGATTGGATACAAGTTCCACTGCTATTTGTAGGAATTACCATGCTGAATTTTCAGATGAATTATGAAGGCAGAGAAACCAAACTTGTATTTCTGAACAATTTCACTGACCTTGTAGGTCACCGATTGAGGAGTTGTAAGAAAGCATTATCATACGAGCGGTCTACCTTATTAGTCTCTGTGTCTAAACAAATGAACATGCATTTGTTTTGTAAAAAATATGCTCACCTGCAGATTGTTATAAGATGAGCCTAGCAGGGGGCATCGGAATTTATTACATGTATTAATATGAAAGTCGTCCTTTTTGATGTACCGTATCGGGAGATGTATTCACGGTTTCCAAAGACAGGGTCTGATCCGACAACTTCCTGTGTTTCAAAGAGAAGTACAGCGCTTGTTTTCTTTGAAACGTGTCAGAAGTGGGTGAATAACCCATTCAACACACCGTGCTGGATACATTTTAAATCAGTCTTTCCCAAATTTCAATCTTGTGGGTAAGAAACACGTTTTCTCCTCTGAATGTCAATGAGCGGGATAGGTGAGCATTTCATAACGGTAGCTGGAATGGAGCTGCTAATAGACTTTCCTGTGCCTGAGAAGCTTTTTGTTCTGTGTAAAGTACAAATTGTGTTATCATATGCTTATTGCTAGGTATCCACTAAAAAAACATAGTTTTGTATCACTTAAAAGGTCAGTCCTCTCAAAAGTGGTATTTCAGTTATAGGAGGACTTCGGTGGGCTAAGTAATCTTCTCATTTCTTACATCTCTTGGGAACCCAATGATAACCCCCCACCATTATTCTTGGCTTTGTTCACATCCCCCTTGAAGGTTTGGGTGTTCCCATATATCTCAGAATGTTCTCACAGCTCCTGATGCATTCTCCTTAAAGAAATCATGCTATCAACTTAACACATTGCAGAGAATCTATGTATTCACATGCAAAGTGCCTCTGAACATGTTAGAACATTTGACTGCTTAGAAAAGTCTCCTTCTTACTTGCATATCATAGCCCTGTTGTCATGGATATGCAGTAGTGTTTGTCTGTCAGCTTACCTTCCTTCCCATGTGTTCATCTTAGAGGCCTGAGCCCTTTCACCTGGCTTCCTTTATAATCTCCTCCCAGCCAGACTCCACCCCAGGCCCTATCACAGAACACTATATTAACCTGTGCACTGCAAGCCTGCTTTGCTGATCAACGTGTTTGTTAGGCATTGTGTGTTTGGGTTCCTGCCTGCCGTGTGCTACGTCTGTCTCTCTGTTACGTTATTGGCTTGTCCCCGACTATCCCTGTCTGCTCGTGACCCTTGACCTTCGGCTCGTTCTTCGTTATCCTTGTCTGCTTGTGGCCCCTGACCTTCAGCTTGTTATTCGGTTCTCTCTTATCGTGTGCTGCTGCTTCCCCTCTTTTCCCCTTATCCTACGGGGCGTGAGCTAGGAAACTCCAGGGGCCGCGACCTGGTCCCAGCCTGCAGCTAACATCCTCACCACTAGAGGCCCTGGAGAAGACCAGCTGGGTCTTAGACTCCGCGCCCTGGGGAATCTTGGCTCTAGCTTCCGTTTGGATCCCGGTTGTGCTCCTCTGGTCCCGCTTTCCACAACCACCCAGTTTCCTATCCGCAGAAGCCAGCCATAGGGTTCACTACCTCGCGGTGCACTCCTGTCCCCCTACGGTGTGCATCTGTCACCTGGCCACAGGTGACCTTGACAGTTTGATCAGCCATGAACCCGGCTGACATCCCGCTCCCCGCGGATGATCCATTGCAGGGCATAGTTCGCAGGCTTGAGACCCAGGAATCAAATCAGACTCAGGTGATGTGATTCCTCCAGGATCTGGCTTCTCGATTCGAGCAGCTTCAGGTCTCCTTGGGAACCCCGAATCCGCAACCCCAAGTACAACCAGCGGCTGTACCTATCGCACCAGTCACAGCCTCACACTCACTGGGATTGCCAGCTCCGTCCCGTTTCTCTGAGGATAATCTTAAGTACGAGGTTAGACAAGTTCTGAATTCTCGGCTCTGCAGAGGCATTCTTCAGTACCTTGTGCATTGGAGAGGTTTTGGTCCTGAGGAGGCGTCTTGGATTGCTGCATCTGATGTCGCTGCACCTCATCTGCTGAGAAGGTTTCATCAGAGATTTCCCTTTAAGCCTGGGTCCAGGCGGGGGAGGGCCCATAAGAGGGAGGGTACTGTCATGGATATGCAGTAGTGTTTGTCTGTCAGCTTACCTTCCTTCCCATGTGTTCATCTTAGAGGCCTGAGCCCTTTCACCTGGCTTCCTTTATAATCTCCTCCCAGCCAGACTCCACCCCAGGCCCTATCACAGAACACTATATTAACCTGTGCACTGCAAGCCTGCTTTGCTGATCAACGTGTTTGTTAGGCATTGTGTGTTTTGGGTTCCTGCCTGCCGTGTGCTACGTCTGTCTCTCTGTTACGTTATTGGCTTGTCCCCGACTATCCCTGTCTGCTCGTGACCCTTGACCTTCGGCTCGTTCTTCGTTATCCTTGTCTGCTTGTGGCCCCTGACCTTCAGCTTGTTATTCGGTTCTCTCTTATCGTGTGCTGCTGCTTCCCCTCTTTTCCCCTTATCCTACGGGGCGTGAGCTAGGAAACTCCAGGGGCCGCGACCTGGTCCCAGCCTGCAGCTAACATCCTCACCACTAGAGGCCCTGGAGAAGACCAGCTGGGTCTTAGACTCCGCGCCCTGGGGAATCTTGGCTCTAGCTTCCGTTTGGATCCCGGTTGTGCTCCTCTGGTCCCGCTTTCCACAACCACCCAGTTTCCTATCCGCAGAAGCCAGCCATAGGGTTCACTACCTCGCGGTGCACTCCTGTCCCCCTACGGTGTGCATCTGTCACCTGGCCACAGGTGACCTTGACAGTTTGATCAGCCATGAACCCGGCTGACATCCCGCTCCCCGCGGATGATCCATTGCAGGGCATAGTTCGCAGGCTTGAGACCCAGGAATCAAATCAGACTCAGGTGATGTGATTCCTCCAGGATCTGGCTTCTCGATTCGAGCAGCTTCAGGTCTCCTTGGGAACCCCGAATCCGCAACCCCAAGTACAACCAGCGGCTGTACCTATCGCACCAGTCACAGCCTCACACTCACTGGGATTGCCAGCTCCGTCCCGTTTCTCTGAGGATAATCTTAAGTACGAGGTTAGACAAGTTCTGAATTCTCGGCTCTGCAGAGGCATTCTTCAGTACCTTGTGCATTGGAGAGGTTTTGGTCCTGAGGAGGCGTCTTGGATTGCTGCATCTGATGTCGCTGCACCTCATCTGTTGAGAAGGTTTCATCAGAGATTTCCCTTTAAGCCTGGGTCCAGGCGGGGGAGGGCCCATAAGAGGGAGGGTACTGTCATGGATATGCAGTAGTGTTTGTCTGTCAGCTTACCTTCCTTCCCATGTGTTCATCTTAGAGGCCTGAGCCCTTTCACCTGGCTTCCTTTATAATCTCCTCCCAGCCAGACTCCACCCCAGGCCCTATCACAGAACACTATATTAACCTGTGCACTGCAAGCCTGCTTTGCTGATCAACGTGTTTGTTAGGCATTGTGTGTTTTGGGTTCCTGCCTGCCGTGTGCTACGTCTGTCTCTCTGTTACGTTATTGGCTTGTCCCCGACTATCCCTGTCTGCTCGTGACCCTTGACCTTCGGCTCGTTCTTCGTTATCCTTGTCTGCTTGTGGCCCCTGACCTTCAGCTTGTTATTCGGTTCTCTCTTATCGTGTGCTGCTGCTTCCCCTCTTTTCCCCTTATCCTACGGGGCGTGAGCTAGGAAACTCCAGGGGCCGCGACCTGGTCCCAGCCTGCAGCTAACATCCTCACCACTAGAGGCCCTGGAGAAGACCAGCTGGGTCTTAGACTCCGCGCCCTGGGGAATCTTGGCTCTAGCTTCCGTTTGGATCCCGGTTGTGCTCCTCTGGTCCCGCTTTCCACAACCACCCAGTTTCCTATCCGCAGAAGCCAGCCATAGGGTTCACTACCTCGCGGTGCACTCCTGTCCCCCTACGGTGTGCATCTGTCACCTGGCCACAGGTGACCTTGACACCTGTACTCCTCTGGGAGTGTCTAATTACTGTCTGTGCTGACCCAGCTCCTCTGCCCCTCCCCTCACCTCCCTATATAACCTTTTCTCAAGCTGCTGGAGAAAGGGAGGGGAATTATACAGATTACCACTTGAGTCTTCTGAAACAGCACCCAACAGAAGTCTCAGGGTTTTAGGTTGTCCACACAAGGGATGATTTTACATTTTCATTTATTCTTAATCAAATCCAATAGTAGCTCAAATTGCTGAAAAGGTTAATAATGGTTTCAATAGAAAGGTGTCAGAACACACAGTGCACTGAAGTTTGTTAAATATGGGGTAGGGTAGCTGCAGACCGGTCAGGGTGCCCATGCTGACCCGTACCCACAGCAAAAAATGCCTACAATGGGCACATGAGCATCAGAACTGAACCACGGACAGGGAACAATGTGGCCTGGTCTGATAAATATAAGAATGGTTTGAGCAACACAACAAGGAGTTTGAGGTGTGGACAAATTTTCTACATCTCAATTCAATCGGGCATCTATGGGATGTGCTGGAAAAACAAGTCCGATCCATTGAGGCTCAACCTCAAAACTTAGAGGAATTTAAGGATCTGCTGGATTTTTGTCACAGCTGTGTCTTCATTGCTGGCCAATACATAGTAAATAAAGGGTGACAACTCCTGTAGTAGAAGAGCAATTTGTGCTGAAATCCTGGACAGAATACTGAAAAGAATGCTAAACTGAATCCCGAACAGAATCCTGAACTGAATCCTGAACTGAATCCTGAACTGAATCCTGAACTGAATACCGAACTGAACGCTGAACTGAATTCTGAACAGAATCCTGAACTGAATCCTGAACACAACAGAACACATGTGTGATTCAGAAAACGCACAGGGCTCTTTTTAAATTTGCACTGTGGATGCACCTCATATATGTAAATTCCCCAAACCCACCTGTTACATCCCACCTGGGATAATATTTATGTTCCTCCCTAATCTAGCGACCCTTCCTTACACTAGGTACTTTTCATACTGCAGATGCACACCATGGCTTCTATTAGGGTTGCACTGATACCGATATTAGTATCGGTATCAGTGCCGATACCGAGCATTTGCATGAGTACTTGTACTCGTACAAATGCTCTGATGCCTAATCCAATATCTGGGCAGCCCCACAGATGATCGGTGCGGCAGTGGGGGGAGTTACAAGCACCGATCTCCCTGTGTGGCTTTCAATAAAGCAGCTGACAGCCACGTCCCCTCCTCTCCCTCCCATGGCTTTCAGCTGCTTTATTGAAAGCCATACAGGGATATCAGTGCTTGTAACTCCCCCCACCGCCGCACCGATCACCCACAACTGTCGACTGTATCCTCCTCCGGCTCCCCGGGTCCTCTGTGTCCTCCTCCCATCCCCCTCCGTGTCCACCTCCGGTCCCCGTTTGTGTCCTCCCCTGGTCCCCGTCTGTGTCCTCCTCCGGGTCCCACTCTGTGTTCTCCTCCGGGTCCCCCTCTGTGCTCCCCAAGTCCTCCATGTCCAAGATCTGTCAAGATGGAGAGCGGAGTAAGGTGCCGGTAAATATGTCATTTACCGGCTCCTTCTTTTTCTGAATGAGCAGAGTCAGTGATCACTGACTGTCCAATCATAACTGAGCATCGTAAACTGTGTTTACGATGCTTCAGGTTTTGAATGAACAGGAGCCTCTGTCTCCTCTCCATTCATCTTCAATGCAGCTGCAGAGAAAGGGGCTAGGGAATCTGTGTCCTTAGTATCTTTCCCTGTCTCAAAGGGGAGATGTCGGCGGTCTGTTTAGACCCCTGACACCTCACCAAAGCCCCCCCCCCAACAGGCCTGATAAAAAAAAATAGTAACAAAAAAAAGAAAGAATTGTAATACATATTTAAAAGTTACCGTATATACTTGAGCATAAGCCGACTTTTTCAGCACATTATTTTATGCTGAAAATGCCCCCCTCGGCTTATACTCGAGCAAGTCTTTCGCTGTGTCATGTTGTCTTACGGCGGCCGTTGCCGGGTGTACTGCGCATGCGCGAGTGCGTCCACGAGAAGGTCTTTCTTGGTGTGTGATAGGGGATTATCATGCGTTAAACGAAGGCCGTGCGGTGGCTAGTGGAGTTGGTGTATTTGATGGGTTGACGACTTGCAGCAGAAAGACTCTCTCGTGGACGCGCTCGCGCATGCGCAGTACACCCGGTTGGAGAATTTGACAAGTTGGAACTTTTGACAGAACACCACCAACTGCAGTTGAGCACTGATGAGACAGGTGGGCACAGTGAGGCTGCAGATGGGCACTGATGAGACAGGTGGGCACAGTGAGGCTGCAGATGGGCACTGATGAGACAGGTGGGCACAGTGAAGCTGCAAATGGGCACAGTGAGGCTGCAAAAGGGCACAGTGAGGCTGCAGATGGGCACAGTGAGGCTGCAAATGAGCACAGTGAGGCTGAAAATTAGCACAGTGAGGCTGCAGATGGGCACAGTGAGGCTGCAAATGGGCACAGTGAGGCTGCAGATGGGCACTGATGAGACAGGTGGGCACAGTGAGGCTGCAGATGGGCACAGTGAGGCTGCAGATGGGCACAGTGGGGCTGCAAATGGGCACAGTGAGGCTGCAGATGGGCACAGTGAGGCTGCAAATGGGCACAGTGAGCCTGCAGATGGGCATTGTTGACCCTCTTTACCACTTATAGTAGCTGCGAAAGCAAGAAAAAAAGAGAAAAAAGAATGCGGGACTTTAATTGAAGCCTCTCTGTTATTAAGGATAAGTATATGAACTATTTGATTATAACTATGAAGGATTTATTAAGTCAAGCCCCGGTGGACAATCCACATAGCCATAATATAATTCATAAATCATTTTATAATTTTGAAAGATTTGATAAATGAGAATAATATATAGTGCATCATATAAAAATACATAATGCATAGGGTTTACAAAGAAAACCGTGATTAATAATAATAACATATTAAGTATTTAATCTTGAATGAACATGATTAGTACAAAGAGCAATAATACATATAATGAACAAATCGATCAATTATACATGATTGTTATAAAAAATATTACAAACAATACATAATATAAAGATAAAAAGATATAAATATTGAGAAATCCATGATGGTATGTAAGCTATAACTTAGCACCCTTGCGTGTGGACTCTACACGTTTCATGGTGTTTAAAACCAATCATCAGGAGTAGGATGCTATAAGGTAAATTAATATATAGGTAAGTAAATGGGCAAACATCTAATATAATATGCTCTCCATCTGAGGGACAAGAGGCACAATCTAGCAATAGATACTGTACCTATGGAGGTATCTCATAGGTGTAACTCTACGGCTCCTAGGATGGAATGGAGATGGTGACCCCGCCCCCTCTAACGCGTCACGGGAAACCCCAGCGAGGAACCCCCAGTGACGCATTAGAGGGGGTGGGGTCACCTGTCCACGTCACGGTGCAGGGAGGACCGTGCTTCGTTCCTCGCTGGAGAGCATCACTGGAGAATGGATCATCGTTGGACATCGAGAAAGGATAACAACGCTGGAATGTTTTTTTTTTCTTCTTTTTTTCTTTTTATTAAAGGACTTGTCCCAACTGTGTCTGTGTGGTTTTTAACATTTTTGACACTTTCTTTTATGAAATGGTAAGGGTACAATGTACCCCGTTACAAATTCACAATGGGGCTTCCAGATTCCGATAAGCCCCCCGTCCGCAGACCCCCACAACCACCGGGCAAGGGTTGTGGGGATGAGGCCCTTGTCCCCATCAACATGGGGATATCCTCCCCATGTTGAGGGCATGTGGCCAGGTACGGTTCAGGAGGGGGGGCGCTCTCTCGTCCCCCCTCTTTTCCTGCGGCCTGCCAGGTTGCGTGCTCGGATAAGGGTCTGGTATGGATTTTTGGGGGGAACCCCACGCCATTTTTTTTATTTTGGTGCGGGGTTCCCCTTAAAATACATACCAGACCTGAAGGGTCTGGTATGAATTTTTAGGGGGAACCACACGCCACTTTTTTTTTAAAATGGCGCAGGGTTCCCCTTAATATCCATACCAGACCTGAAGGGCCTGATCTGATAGGAAATTTGGGGGGCCACCAAGCTTTTTTTTTATTTTGGTTCGGGGTTCCCCTTAATATTCATACCAGACCCAAAGGGCCCGGTAATGGACTAAAGGGAGAACCCATGCTGTTTTTTTCAATTACTTTTATCTGTATTGCCGGGACCCGACAATTCATTAGAGCCGCAATCAGTTTTAAATGACTTTTTTTCCTTTAGAAATTACATTTTGTGCAGGGACTTTTCTAAGCACGGGAAACATGCGCTACTTTACAGGCATACTATAGACACCCCCCAGGTATGAAATTTAAAGGAATATTTCACTTGTATTGTTTCACTTTAAGCATTATTAAAAATCACTGCTCCTGAAAAAACTGCAGTTTTTAAAACTTTTTTTTGCATTGATACATGTCCCCTAGGACAAGACCCGGGTCCCCAAACACTTTTTATGACAATAACTTGCATATTAACCTTTAAAATTAGCTTTTTAGATTTCTCCCATAGACTTTTAAAGGGTGTTCCGCAGCTTTTCGAATTTGCCGCGAGCACCCCAAATTGTTCGCTGTTCGGCGAACGGGGGAACAGGCAATGTTCGAGTCGAACTCATGTTCGACTCGAACAGATAGCCCATCCCTAATAATAATGCACAAATTAAGGACAGGTAAGCCTGGAGGAGCTCACCCCTTATTAAAGTTATAGGAATGCACTGGACACCCAGCAAAAGCACAATGGCAGCATAATAGGGAGCATTATTGATGCAACATAATTACGTTGATGGCCAGTGTACAGACTTTCATTGGGGAAGCGCAGCCAGGAAAATATTTGTGCCTTACCAGCCCCAACTATTATGTCTGTCAGATGGACAGACAGCTCCTTTAATTAAGCAACACCCAGGAAAGACCTTCAACTTATAAAGATTCAGATAGCCTTCTCTTACTGTAGTTCTGCTCATGGCTCAAGAATCGGTTCCTTACTGCACCACTTTGTGACCTACAGACAGAGACAGCATCGTTGTATTTCAAAAGAAGCTGGTCCTTTATGTCCACTTGTCCATCCTTACCTGGAAGTTCCAGTACAAAATTACAACTTGAATTTTAAAATCCAATAAATGAACATCTTGAAGATGTAAAAAAAGTAAAATGCATACTACATTATTTGGGGACTCCTAGCAAAAGTACACAGTGACCTGAGACTCTGTGCAGTAGGAATTGTTCCAAAAAATTAGATATCGCTAGGACTTGACCTTGTATGATCTGACAGTAGCAAACACAGAGAGTCCTTTATTAAAATAAATGTTGATCCATGGTAATGGACACCTTCTGAGATTCTATCCCTTAAATAAATGTATTTATTCAAATATATATATATATATATATATATATATATATATATATATATACACTGTGAGGGGGTTAGCTCGGCAGCGGGTGTGTGTGACCCCCGAGATGGGCTCCCCACACAAAAACAGGCCCAGCAAACGGAGGTTGTGGTTTTCAAAATCAAAAAGGTGCGGTTTATTTTCTATTTACAGTGACAAAACACAGCAAAGCAAAAGAAACATAAACAAAATAAATCCTGGTCAACTTGACCTCTGACTAAACATACAGGTTTCCTAACTAACAACTGGGATCAGCCTAGTGCTGTCCTAGTCCCTAAGTCCCTGGTTTTAAATGTCCAAGCAAATAGCCACACAGGCTTTGTCTCACCGCACAGGGGTTCACTCTCCCTAGACAGTCCACACAGGTCTGGGTCCAGGCATGAGCAACATCTAATGAAGCTGGGAGTTCTTATAGAGGCCTAAATGAGCTGACAAGCTTCAGCTGGTCTCATCAACTCCCTGTCTGCACGACGCCCCACACTCTCCCTAGAGGTATGAGTCATCCATGAGCCCACTAGCCTCAGCTGGGCTTATACAACTCTCCACCTAGTTGTATAAGTCGGCGTAAAGCCTGAATCTGGGCGAAATATATCTACCCCCCTGGATGCAACCAGGTGACTTTACCTTCCTGCTGTCACATACCCCCCCTCTTGTTTTAACCTCGGGGTTGGAACACCAGCAATCAGGCATTCATGTACTCGAGACAAAGCATCCACATTCCCCATTTGAACGCCAGGGCGATGCTTTACTGTGAAGTTGAATTCCTGGAGGGCCAGGAACCACCTATTCACTCTTCTATTTGTTTCCTTGTTTTGAGCCATCCACTATAACGGAGCGTGATCCGTAACCATGTCAAAGTGCCTACCTAGCAGGTAGTACCGAAGGGAATCTAGAGCCCACTTCACCGCTAAACACTCCTTTTCAACGGTGGCGTAATTTACCCCATGGGACTTCAACTTCCTGCTGAGGTAAATGACTGGGTGCTCTTCCCCGTTCCAGACCTGGGACAATACTGCTCCTAACCCCACATCTGACGCATCACTTTGTACGACAAAGTCTTTAGAGAAGTCGGGTGAGTACAACACTGGCTGGCTACATAAGGCTTGTTTCAAGAATTGGAATGCTGCCTCAGCCTCGGGGGTCCATTTAATCATGACCGACCCTTTCCCCTTCGTCAGGTTGGTTAGGGGCACAGCCTTAGAAGCAAAGTGGGGAATGAATCGCCGATAATACCCAGCGATTCCCAGAAAGGCTCGTACCTGCTTCTTGCTGTTGGGACGTGGCCAACTCTGGATGGCCTCGACTTTGTTGAGTTGGGGTTTTATTACTCCCCTCCCAATGGTGTACCCAAGATATTTGGCCTCCTCCTGCCCAATGGTACACTTCTTGGGGTTAGCCGTAAACCCCGCTTCCCGAACAGAGTCCAGGACTGCTTGCACTTTTGGCAGATGTGAGGCCCAATCTGTGCTATGGACAATTATGTCATCCAGGTAAGCCGCAGCATACTTCCGATGGGGCCTCAGCATCTGGTCCATTTTCCGCTGGAATGTGGCCGGCGCATTCTGTAACCCGAACGGCATTCTTTTATATTGGAACGCCCCGTCTGGGGTTACAAATGCGGTTTTCTCTTTGGCCGACTTGGCCAGGGGGATTTGCCAATACCCTTTTGTGAGGTCAAGAGTCGTCATGTATCGGGCTGTTCCCAGCCGGTCGATCAACTCATCTATACGTGGCATGGGGTAGGTGTCAAATTTTGTAACTTTGTTCAACTGACGAAAATCGTTACAAAATCGCCAGCTCCCATCCGGTTTAGGCACCAACACAATGGGACTAGACCAATCACTTTGGGACTCCTCTATCACCCCTAAGTTCAGCATTTTCTGTACTTCCTCCCGTATTGCCTCCCGTCGGGCCTCTGGGATCCGATAGGGTTTTAACTTCACCCTTTCACCGGGCGGGGTAATGATGTCATGCTCTACCCCAGATGTTTGTCCCGGCAGCTCAGAGAATACCTCCTTGTTGCGAAGCACAAACTCCTTAACCTCCTGTTGTTGGGGTTGTGACAAGGTGGCTGCTATTCCAACCTCAGGAATCACGCAACCAGTTTGAGCTGGTGACCAAGTGTCTGCGACTAGGGACTCTCTATCCCTCCAGGCTTTCAACAGATTAACGTGATAGATCTGTTCGGGCTTTCGCCTTCCTGGTTGTCTGACCTTGTAATTCACTTCGCTCACTTTTTCCATTATCTCGTAGGGGCCTTGCCATTTGGCAAGGAATTTACTTTCAACCGTAGGGACAAGTACCAGTATCCTATCCCCCGGGGAAAAGGTACGGGTCTTGGCTCCACGGTTGTACACTCTCTGCTGTGCTAACTGCGCTTGGGCCAAATGTTCCTTCACGATGGGCATTACCTGTGCAATTCGGTCTTGCATCAGGGCGACATGCTCAATCACACTCCTGTGGGGAGAACTCTCACTTTCCCAAGTTTCCTTGGCAATATCCAACAGCCCTCTTGGGTGTCTCCCATACAGTAACTCAAAGGGGGAGAATCCCGTAGAGGATTGGGGCACCTCCCTAATAGCAAACATCAGATAAGGAAGTAGACAGTCCCAATCCTTTCCATCTCTATCCACCACTTTCTTCAACATTTGTTTTAGGGTTTTGTTGAACCTTTCAACCAGCCCATCGGTTTGGGGGTGATACACAGATGTACGTAATTGCGTCACTTTGAACAATTTACACAGCTCCTTCATAACCCGGGACATAAAGGGTGTACCTTGGTCCGTAAGCAGTTCTTTACAAATACCCACCCGGCTAAACACAAGAGATAGCTCTTTGGCTATGGTTTTGGCCGAGGTATTTCGGAGAGGGATCGCTTCTGGATAACGGGTGGCATAGTCCATTATAACTAATATGTACTGGTGCCCCCTAGCGGACTTGATTATAGGACCTACCAAATCCATGGCGATCCTCTCAAACGGGACCTCAATGATGGGTAGAGGGACCAGCGGGCTACGGAAATGTGGCATCGGGGCCGACCTCTGACACACAGGGCAGGAGGAACAATAATTTTCTATGTCCTTCATCACCCCCGGCCAATAGAATCTCTGTAATACCCTCTCTCGGGTTTTCTCTGTCCCCAGATGACCTCCAAGAATGTGCCCATGGGCCAACTCCAACACCAACTTCCTGTAAGGTTTGGGCACCACAAGCTGCTCAATGGTTTCTTCTGCCCTTTTTGCCACCCGATACAGTAGGTCCTTCTCTACGCTGAAGTATGGGTAAGTGCAGGTATTATCTGGGTTCACTAACTCGCCATCTATTTTCACTACGTTTTCCCGTGCCTTTATTAGGGCGGGGTCTTTCAACTGTTCTGTGGCAAAGTTTTCCCTGTGAACCTCAAGATCAGAAAACTCCACAGACGGTAGGTTTTCGTCTGAGGAGGTGGGCTCCTCTCCAGTTTCTTGAGTCTCCCCTGCCAATACTGATAAGGGAAATTCTGGAGAGTCCTCACCACTCTCAGGGGAGTTCCTGCTATCACATTCCTGGTACATAGGGGCACCAGTGGGGGGCTCAGGATCATCCCACAGTTCCCAGAACTTCGGAAAATCCCTTCCCACAATGGCGTCATGCGGTAACTGAGATACTAAGCCCACTGGATGAGAGAGGGTACCTTTGGGGGTCTCGAAACACACTGTAGTCACTGGATACTCTCGGGTGTCCCCATGCACACAAATAACAGCTACCTTGCTATTCCCAGAGACCTCTGTTTTAACTAACTCAGCCTTTATCAGGGTCACAAGGCTACCTGAATCCAGCAATACCACAACATTTCTACCATTAACACACATTTTGCATAAATGTTTCTCAGTTCCTCGAATGGCAGTGCATGCGACTGTCGCACACAGCGACTGACGTCTGCCCGTCAGAAAGTTACACTGCATGGGTTCCTCCACAACCGGGCAATTGGCTGCAATATGTCCCGCTTGCCGGCAGCGGTAGCAAACGATCCTTCTTGCGGCCTCTTGAGCCGCTGATTTCCCAGGCTGTTCTCGCCAAACTTGGGGTAGAGCTCCCACCCTCTCACTCTCTCCACCCTCACCCCTTGGAATCCTCTTATCCGCCCCTGGGGATGGTCTGGTCTTAGGGTGGAAAGTCCGAGTGTCTCTGGAAGAGGCCGTCAGGTTCTCTGTAGCCAAGTATTTCTCCACACGATCCACAAGACCATCGGCCGTCTCTGGGTCTCCATGGCTTACCCACTTTTGGATGGCAGTAGGAAGAGCTCTCAAAAACCGATCCATTACAACACGTTCCACAATCTTTGGTGCGGACAAAGTCTCTGGCTGTAGCCACTTTCTGCTCAGGTGAATGAGATCATACATTTGAGACCTGGGGGGTTTTCCAAGCTGGAAAGTCCAGTTATGCACACGCTGAGCCCGGACAGCCTGGGTGACACCCAGCCTTGCCAATATTTCAGCTTTTAGCATCACATAGTCTTTTGCTTGGTTAGGCTCTAGGTCATAGTAAGCTTTCTGCGATTCACCAGTTAACAGAGGAGCCACCAGTCCAGCCCACTGCTCCTCAGGCCACTTTTCTCTTTCAGCGGTCCTTTCAAATGTGGTCAAAAATACCTCTGGATTATCCTCTCCAGTCATTTTTGTCAATAAACGACTCACCCCAAAGGACGCGGTATTAGTGGGACGGCTTTACTCACTGGTCTGCGGACGTTGCTGCATTGCTGCTTCCATCTGTTGTTGTAGTCTCTGCTCTTGCTTCTGCAACAGGTCTATGAAGCGGGCCTCAGATTGCTGCTGGGCTTGTTGCTGAGCCTCCAGACTCTGTTGCAAAGTTGCGTTTGTCTGCTGCTGGGCTGCAAGGCTCTGTTGATGAGCTTGCTGCTGGGCTGCGAAGTTCTGTTGTTGAGCTGCAAGGCTCTTTTGCAAACCTGCATTTGTCTGCTGTTGATTGGCATTTGCTAGAGCCAGCTGCTTCAGTATCTCCTCCATGCTGGCTTAAAAAAAAACTGCCACTGGTTCTCCACCAACTGTGAGGGGGTTAGCTCGGCAGCGGGTGTGTGTGACCCCCGAGATGGGCTCCCCACACAAAAACAGGCCCAGCAAACGGAGGTTGTGGTTTTCAAAATCAAAAAGGTGCGGTTTATTTTCTATTTACAGTGACAAAACACAGCAAAGCAAAAGAAACATAAACAAAATAAATCCTGGTCAACTTGACCTCTGACTAAACATACAGGTTTCCTAACTAACAACTGGGATCAGCCTAGTGCTGTCCTAGTCCCTAAGTCCCTGGTTTTAAATGTCCAAGCAAATAGCCACACAGGCTTTGTCTCACCGCACAGGGGTTCACTCTCCCTAGACAGTCCACACAGGTCTGGGTCCAGGCATGAGCAACATCTAATGAAGCTGGGAGTTCTTATAGAGGCCTAAATGAGCTGACAAGCTTCAGCTGGTCTCATCAACTCCCTGTCTGCACGACGCCCCACACTCTCCCTAGAGGTATGAGTCATCCATGAGCCCACTAGCCTCAGCTGGGCTTATACAACTCTCCACCTAGTTGTATAAGTCGGCGTAAAGCCTGAATCTGGGCGAAATATATCTACCCCCCTGGATGCAACCAGGTGACTTTACCTTCCTGCTGTCACAACACTATATTACCAAAAGTCTTGGGATGCCTGTCTTTACACGCATAAGAACTTTAATGGCATCCCAGTCTTAGTCCGTAGGGTTTAATATTGAGTTGGCCCACCCTTTGCAGCTATAACAGCTTCAACTCTTCTGGGAAGGCTATCCACAAGGTTTAGGAGTGTGTCTATGGGAATGTTTGATCATTCTTCCAGAAGCGCATTTGTGAGGTCAGGCACTGATGTGGACGAGAGGGCCTGGCTCGCAGTCTCCGCTATAATTCATCCTAAAGATGATCTGGTTGAGGTCAGAACTCTATGCAGGCCAGTCAAGTTCCTCCACCCCAAACTCACTCATCCATGTCTTTATGGACCTTGTTTTGTTCACTGGTCCAAATCATTTGGTGGAGGGGGGATTATGGTGTGGGCTTGTTTTTCAGGGGTTGGGCTTGGCCCCTTAGTTCCAGTAAAGGGAACTCTAAAAGTGTTTGTTAACCATAAAAAAAAACAGATCCTGTTTTCGCTGTAAAAGGATCGGTCACTTAAAAAAGAACTGTTCTATTTGGAAAGCCGAGCAGCGAAAGCTAGAGCTATCTACAAAAGAAAGAGTCAAATCAGCCACAAAGGAAACTGCAGACACATCCTGGAGTGGCACTGCAGACTTAGGAGCGATAAGCCACATGACTAGCGATGAGACCTTCTTTACAAACATAGATTACAGTGCAAAAGACAAAGTTTTCCTAGCTAACGGGAAAAGCATCACATCAGAAGGTAAAAGCCAGGGCTTCCTGATCTGCATTACAACACAAGGCAAGCAAAGTATACTTGTAAAGAAAGTGCTGTATGTTCCAGAACTAGAAAGCAGCCTTCTATCAGTGAAAAGTCTTGCAATCAACGGTCTCACAGTGAAAGTGGATGTAAACCCCAAAAATTATTTTTTAATTAAGACTCATATCTGTTACAGCAGAGGATGTAATTTCTTCTGTGCCCAGTCTTGCCACGAAGAGTTAATCCATCTCTGAGTAATCCTCTTATCTTTGTTCAGTAAGACAAAAACAGACACACAGAGAAATCGGTGTCTGTTTCTTCCCCCTTGCTGTGAGTGACAGGTGATTTCCTTATCTCATACCCAAGTGTGAGAGAGACATTCTGTGTACTTCACATCCCCCTACTTTCTTCTCCAGCTCTCCCAGGATTGGCTGCTCCATACCTCAGTATGATTGGGCATGCTGAAGTCATGTAGTGACTTTCCTGGGTTTTTACTGGATGTTAGTGATCATGGTGCATAATCCATGAGACCAGCAGAAGTTCAGTGTAAGAAATATCGATGCCTGGCCAAGGGGAGTGTAGAGGTGGGCGGGGAGTCTACTGACATCACCACTCCACCCATGAGCCCTGGACAACAGATCTGTCCACAGAATCCGGAGTATTGCAGGTGTTCAAACAGCTGAAGGGGAGATATTTGACAGGTAAGGATACATGCAGGAGGCATGTATATCCTTATAGATCAGCACTATGGAAGTAATTTAGAAATGATGAGAGTGGGTTTAGCCCCCTTTCACACTTATACGACTTGTGCCACGATTTTGGACTGCAAAATTGCATGACAAGTCATTCTCCATGATTTTGAATGATTACCATTCATATTGGCATGACTTTAAGTCGTGCCGACTTCAAAGTAGTTCCTGCACTACTTTTTTTCTGAAGTCGGATCAAAGTCGGATTCCGTATTTACAGATCCGTCTTTGGCATGCGACTTGTGCACGACTTGTGCATGAAGGGGAACTCCACGCCAATTTTTTGGGAAAAAAACTGGCATTGGTTCCCCCTTCATGAGCATACCGAGCCCGCCGGTCTGGTGTGGATTTTAAGGGGAATACCCCCATGCTGAAAAAACGGCATGGGGTCTCCCCAAAATCCATACCAGACCCTTATCCGAGCATCAGCCCGGCCGGTCAGGAAAGGGGGTGGGGACGAGCGAGCGCCCCCCCTCCTGAGCCGTACCAGGCCGCATACCCTCAACATGGGGGGGTGAGTGCTTTGGCGCAGGGGGGGCCCTGCGTCCCCCCACCCCAAAGCACCTTGTCCCCATGTTGTTGAGGACAAGGGCCCCTTCCGGACAACCATGTGAATGAGTATGGGGTACATCCTACCCCTACCCATTCACCTGGGGGGAAAAAGTGTCAATAAAAAATACACACTAGACAGGTTTTCAAAGTAATTTATTAGGCAGCTCCGGGGGTCTCTTCCGAATTCGGGGGTCTCTTCCGACTTCTCCGCTCTCTTTGGCCTTTTCTCCCAGTCTCTGGTTCTACTCCCGCTCTCCTGGGTCTCTTCTGCCGGGCTCCTCCGCTATCTTCTGCTCTTTTGCCGCTCTTTTGCTAGCGTTGGCCCGGTCTTCTCCATCGTCTTCTTCCCTCTTCTCTTATTCCGATGTTAACACAACGCTCTCTCCCGCTGTAATGCCGTGTACGCTGTGCGCAACGACTTATGTAGGCATGGGGTGTGGTCACCGGGTGATATACGCTTATTGCGAAAAAAAATTACCAGAAATATGTAGAAGAATACGTATCGGCCTAAACTGATGAAAAAATATATTTTTTTTTTCATTAGGATATTTATTATAGCAAAAAGTTTAAAATATTGTGGTTTTTTTTTAAATTGACGCTCTTCTTTTTTTTATAGCGCAAAAAATTAAAATTGCAGAGATGATCAAATACCGCCAAAAGAAAGCTCTATTTGTGGGAAAAAATTGCGTCAATTTTGTTTGGGTACAGCGTTGCACGACCGTGCAATTGTCAGTTAAAGCGACGCAGTGCCGAATCGCAAAAAGTGGCCCGGTCATTTGGCAGCCAAATGGTTCGGGACTGAAGTGGTTAGGTTACACAACCACTTATCTGATGAAACACAAGAATGAAACATCAGAGAAACTTCAAGAGTTTGTTGCCACATCTAGCAACAAATTCCAACGCAAACCAGGAATAATACGCACCGACAATGGTAGAGAATACATAAGCAAAGAAGTTGCCTCGTAACTTAAGAGACAAGGAATAGTACACCAGACAACCAGGAGTAGTACCACCCCAGGCCTTCAAAAGGAGAAGACAGCTCCGAGCACCTAGCCTGTTTCTATCCAGAATTTAAGCAACTCTGCCCTCTCCTGGTGATGTCACGTCTGCCCGAGTGTTCCAGGCTGGTTTGGCGTGGACTTCCTACACACCACAGGAACAATCATTACCCTCCACTGCTTCCCAGGGAACCTAAACCCTACGGACCATGCAGGAGTAAGGACTCAGGACATTCTGGCGGACGAGCCAGCTCACAATAAGCCTTCCCTTTTCTTACTTGTTTTAAGTGTTTGTAACCATTGTTTTAATAAACCCCTTGTGATACTGCACTTAGGTGGCGCTTCCCCCTTCCTTCTTTCTTGTGTTTGTTTACAGAGCTGGCTCAACTCTGAGGACAGCAGCCCCACAGTGCTTCACAAACTTGTGCCCGGGCATCAGAGACTATCATTACCACCCCAGCAGCTACTGCTGCATGTTTTGCCTGAACTACTGTCCAGCATACACTCCATGAGCCTGATCGTATGACTTGCTGTACATGTACTGGGGAGAAGCAGTCATGACTGCAACATACCTACAGAACAGACTACCCTCAAGAGCCATTAAAAGTACTCCATTCGAAATGTGCCATGGATCAAAGCCTAGCATAGGGCACATCAGAGAGTTTGGATGTAAAGCATATGCATATATTCCAAGTGAAAAGTGATCCAAGCTTGAGAACAGAGCCAAAGAGGGCATTCTAGTAGGCTACAGTGAGCAAACTATGGGTTACAGAATCCTGCACCCAAAGACTGACAAAGTGACAATAAGCCGTAGTGTTTTATTTGACAAGAGCCCATCACCAGAAACAATCAGGGCCGGATTTCCCACAAGGCCACCGAGGCCAGGCCTCGGGGCGGCACTGGGTGTAGGGGCGGCGCCGCCCGTCCTCCCACGGCCGCCTCCCACACTAATGTAGCTTCCGGCACCGCGGCCGGCCTGCTGGAGCGCGGCGCCGGCACAGCAAATGCTAATATTGCTACTTGGCCTGGGGAGGGGAGTGACAGGCGCCCCCATGATGGCCGATGACTGGCCAGAGTGTAGGAAGTGGAGACTAATGCTCCGCCTACCCTCCTCTGCATGCCATCATCTTCTCCCTGAGCGGGGAATGTGTGACGTGAGGTGAAGAGGAGAAGAGAGGACAGGAGAAGGAATGTATGGCGGCCCGATGGGGAACCCCCAGCAGCAGCACCAAGGATAGCAGCCAGGTACTACTTATTGATCCTCGTTATATTCATATGTGCCAATCAGAAGCAAGCAGCAAAATATAATGCTCAGTGGATTAAATAAATATTCATAGCCATATCATAAATAAACTGTAATAAAGTGATTTGTGAACAGCTGTTGTACAAATCACTTTATTACACTTTATTAATGATATCTATGGCTATGCATATTTATAATTTATTTAATCCATATTGAGCACTATATTTGATGCCTGGCACACACGCACAATCACACATGATGATGGCTTAAAAGTTTTAAGTCATCATCATGTGCGATTGTGCGTGTGTGCCAGGCATCAAATATAGTGCTGAATATGGATTAAATAAATTATAAATATGCATAGCCATAGATATCATTAATAAAGTGATTTGTGCAACAAGCTCATTAAACAGTCCACATTCAGTGAAAGTTCATGTACTGCAAATTTTTGCAGTGCATTAACTTTCACTGAATGTGGACTGTTTAATGAGCAGGGGCTATTGATGGGTACATTAGCTGCGTTTGATGGACACAGTGGCTGCGCTTGATGGGCACAGTGGCTGGGTTTGATTGGCACAGTGGCTGGGTTTGATTGGCACAGTGGCTGCGTTTCATTGGCACAGTGGCTGCGTTGGATGGGCACAGTGGCAGCAATTGATTGGCACAGTGGCTGCATTTGATTGGCACAGTGACTGCCTTTGATGGGCACAGTGGTGGCAATTGATGGCACAGTGGCTGCGTTTGATATTCACAGTGGCTGCGTTTGATTGGCACAGTGGCTGCGTTTGATTGGCACAGTGGTGGCAATTGATGGCACAGTGGCTGCGTTTGATATTCACAGTGGCTGCGTTTGATTGGCACAGTGGCTGTGTTTGATATGCACAGTGGCTGCGTTTGATGGGCACATTGGCTGCGTTTGATGGGCACAGTGGCTGCATTTGATGGACACAGTGGCTTAATTTGATGGGCACAGTGGTGGCAAAGGATGACACAGTGGCTGCGTTTGATATGCACAGTGGCTGTGTTTGATGGGCACAGTGGCTGTGTTTGATAGGCACAGTGGCTGCATTTGATAGGGGCGGATATGGTTAGAAGAGCCCCTTGCTGTATTGAGAAAAGCATCCGCCCCTTGCTGTATTGAGATCCGAGCATTTGAGAAAAGCATCCGCCAATCATAAGGCACTGGCCATCATGCTATTTCTAACCATATCCGCCCATATCCACCCCTTTGAGAAAAGCATCTGCCCCTTGCTGGGGGGGGGGGGGGGACATTGAAGGACCCGGCCTTGGGGCGGCAAAGGGAGTAAATCCGGGCCTGGAAACACTAATCCCTGAAAGCTGTGAAGTGAATATGCCAAGCAAACCAGAAGATAAGGTCAACCCACATTGCCTAAATCAAGTTCCCCACCAGATCCTGCTGAACTGCCTGAAGTCAGAAGATCCACTTGGACTACAAAGGGGATATCACCCTGCAAGCTGTCATACACTGTCAAAACACACAGCATACTTAAATCAACATTCTGGGAAGACATAGAAAAACTGCCAAAACGTGAAGCCAAGAAAATAAAACCTGGACACTCACAGAGCTACCTCCTAACAGCAAAACTATAGGAAGCAAGTGGACTTTCAAAATAAAGTCAGACGCAGAAGGGAATATCCACAAATACAAAGCCAGACTAGTTGCCAAGGGTTACTCCCAGAAATTTGGTGAAGATTACGATGAAACATTCGCTCCTGTCGTAAAACACACCACAATTAGAGCGCTTCTTAGTGTTGCAGGTGGGAAGGGCATGCAAGTCAAACACTTAGACGTTAAAACTGCTTTCCTATATGGAGACATTAAGGAAGACCTCTTCATGGAGCAACTACAAGGATTTGAGCAAGGAGACAACCTTGTGTGTAAGCAGCAGTGGGCATACTATGCAAGAAAGTCTCAGCTCCCTGTCAGTGTGACTGGAACGTCGAAAGCAAGTACCCTAACTGTCGCTCTATCTTCAACTGAAGCAGAGTACATTGCAGCAGCACATGCATGTCAAGAAGCAATATGGATTTGTCAACATTTTGTGGACATTGGGATAGACATGTCAAAACGAATTCCCATTTTTGAAGACAACCAGGGATGTATAAAGCTTACGCAATCATAAAGGGTCAATCCTAGGACCAAACACATTGACGTCAAGTATCATCTACTGAGAGCCAATCAAAAGCAAGGTGTTATTGACATTTAATACTGCCCATCAGAGGAGGTGACTGCTGATGCACTCACCGAGCCTTTATTGAAGGAACGTCATAGTTTTTTCCAGAAGAAGCTGAATATAATTTGACAAAGCACGTGCTGTTGAGAAGGGGTGTTGGAAAAGGACAACAGCATGTAATGTAAAGTTGTAAATACACTGACAATACTGAATGCATGGTGGCGCTGTAGTATTATAGTGTATAGTTCATGTTTTCTATGATATAACAGGATGTATTGTCTATCTCAGTGCATGTACTTGTATATTCCTACTTCCTGTTCATGTTTCTCCATGCTGTAAGACATGTAATATATTTCTCCATGAAAGTAAAGCCATATTATTGCATCCAAGAAGCTTCCATCACTTATTGCAATACTCTGCACAATAGGCACGAAGCTCTGAATTTCCGGCAAGGTATGCCGGACCTTCAGAGCGCATGCGCCAGTGACGTCACCAGCTGCATGCAGGGTGAATATCTACTAAACGGTGCACATTTAGGAGATATTAATTTTACCTACAGGTAAGCCTTATTATAGGTTTACCTGTAGGTAAAAATGACCAAGCGGGTTTTACTACTGCTTTAAGTAACTCTTACTGGTATTGTCCATCCCCCAGCCTGTGACTGGACAGTGAAAGGAAAAGCAGCAGACTGATGAACTCATCTCTCTGTTACTCTACTCTGTCCGCTTATCAGCAATCTCCATGTTAGTGCATGGCCACTGCAGCACAATTAGCTGGCTCCCCTGTTCTGCTTCCAGTCTGAGCCCTGCTGTACAGGGGTTTACAGGAGGCTCATATCAGGTTACACTATCAGGTTACACTACTTGCTTTTTAAAGTGGTTGTAAACCCTTTTGTGAGTTTTACCTATAGGTAAGCCTAGAATAAGTGCGCCGCTTAGGAGATATTTCACTTGTAGTGCGCCGATAATGTAAACGGCGCATGCGCTTGGAAGAAACGAACCTCCGTGCCATTTCTTCCCTAGCGTGTGCAGTTACTGGCGGCTCCTGTGCGCAGGCACGGGAGTGACGTCACACGGCTTCGGCAAATCACAGAGCCGGAGTCCGCGGCCCGGAAGGAAGAGGGGCGGCGAAAAGATGGACGCAGCCTGCACAGGGGACAGCACTGGATTCTTTTGCAGGTAAGTGTCACATAATGGGCTAGTATGCGATGCATACTAGCCCATTATGCTTTTAATTTGCAGGGAGCAAAAGAGGAAGAAAACCCCATCAGATGCATATAATTCTAAATTAATTAATCCAAAGATGCTTTAGTATGTGTCTTTTATATCGGCCTTGAATTCATTTTTATATACATATTCAAAAAGAACGCTCATTTTAGAAACTCCTACAAATTGTCTATACACATTTATTTCATTGTAATTATGGATATCTCTAAGAATAGTCTTTGAACGTTGCTGTCGATAAACAAACAAAATCCAGATAAAAAGATATAATTAAACAGCATAACGATGGGAACTTAATTTTGCTTTACTGACATCTTTAACCTGATTTCTTATCAAAGAAACAAGCTAACGCATGTGAAATGGGAGGTAATGTAGAACTATCACCTGCGCCACTTTTTCATGTCAATTAAAGAATTCCTTTTTTCCTTTCATCAAACATTTAAAAAATGAAATAAACAAAAACACAGATCAAAGCGGTAAACATCGTGTTGATATTCCACGGATACAAAACATTTTTTTCCCCCTGTCAGAATTTGGGGATAGAGAAATCAAACATCTCTTATTTGTGCGTACGCTTTGAATCACAGGCGAGTATTTAAATGTAGACGGAGGATGTGAGCGGCCAGATCAGGGACATTACTGCCCTCTGTTGAGCACGAAGGGAATAGCGGGCTGCACATGATTGTTCTCAGTAATGCAGAGCTGTCAAAACATGACAAAATATTATCCATATGTTGTGACTAAATAACGTAAGGAAAAATCACATGCTGCTTCACACTTTCCCGATATAGCAATTTGCATGAAAAGGCTTTGTGAAATGTGTATATGTGCGTATGTAAATATAATGATCGCAGTACAATAAATAAAATATGTGACATTTTGCATTGTTACTGTTTGAAACTGCAGGTTTACCTAAGAAGTAGGCAGACAGATGGATAGATGATTAATAGGCAGACAGACAGCTCCAAAACACACACACACACTCTCACACACACACACACACACACACACACCACACACACACACACACCACACACACACACACACATACTAGACAAAAACCACAGACCCTAGGCTCTATTGACTAAGATACAATGCATGTGTCATTCACCATAACAGACATTTTATCCATGTGACTGTTTTTTTCAGCTGTCATTGGCTATCTTGGCTGAAAGTAACACTCATAATAGCAAACAAAAATCATCAGAACTTACAAAACTGAACCTGTTTACTTTGGAATGAGGTATTACATTTACCCTCTACAGTAACACATAAGATACTAGAGATCTCAGAGCAAATTATTCTATAAAAGGGTTATATGAATGACACATTATTTTTTAAATTCTAATATTCTTCCTTTTTTCCCTTTTTTTTTCAGTGGAACACTTTCCAAGTAAGTTTTGTGGTTTTGTTACTATTTGGTGGCCTCAGGTAACTTGTATGTAGTGATCTATCTATTGATCTATTTCATATGTGCTGTATCTATTGCCTATCTATATCATATTTATGTATTTATCCAGCTGTCTTG